>SIDB01000014.1:0-600000 GCA_023343905.1 Chlorella vulgaris
TGCATTGGTTTGACATTCCACATGCTGTGCCAGGGTCGCAGGTGCTCACTGACCCCATCGGCATCAACGGGCGCAGCCTGGTGGTCAGCGCTGCAGCGGTTGCAGTTTGTCGTGGCGGCGCGGCGAGCCCTCGAATGGCTTCACTGAGCTTGATTGAGGCAGCAGTCTCATTGAAAGGGCTGTGGCAGCGCGCGGTACTTGTCGCAAGTGCCTGGAAGCCTGAAGACACGTCCGCGCTCATGACCTCGCATCACCGAGCCGCCCCGCTCAAGACCCCGCCGCCGCTCAGCAACATCCTGCACCAACAAATTCGCCTATTACATGCATCACATTCGTCCCAACCTCCCTCTTTGCCAGCCTGCACCTCACTTGTATGAAGTTTATGACAGCCAAGCCCGTAGCGCCCTAAGCCGCTTTAGAACCAGTTGCCATGATCTCCGTATCGAACGTGACCGTTACCTGCCTGAGCCCATCAGGGCCCCTCCCCATGAGCGCACTTGCCTTCAGTGTGCCTCTGCCAATTCCATAGAGGATGAGACCCACCTTGTTTTCCACTGCCCCATTTACGACATGCTGCGCTTCAAATACGCAGACTTATTCTCCCCCGCCCTGCCCCCATCCATTGCCTGCTTTTTGTCTCAAGACCAGAATAGAGTTGCTTCATTCATCAACGACTGCCATGTCTTACGCCGCCGAAACGCGTGTATGAGCCTCGCTGGCTCCGAATCCGCTCTGTAACCTTTGACCTTTGACCTTTGAGCGGTGGCGGCGGGGCGGTGGCGGTGAGAGTGTTTTGTGTGGCCGTTTGCATTGGTTTGACATTCCACATGCTGTGCCAGGGTCGCAGGTGCTCACTGACCCCATCGGCATCAACGGGCGCAGCCTGTGGTCAGCGCTGCAGCGGTTGCAGTTTGTCGGTGGCGGCGCGGCGAGCGGTGGCGGCGGGGCGGTGGCGGTGAGAGTGTTTTGTGTGGCCGTTTGCATTGGTTTGACATTCCACATGCTGTGCCAGGGTCGCAGGTGCTCACTGACCCCATCGGCATCAACGGGCGCAGCCTGTGGTCAGCGCTGCAGCGGTTGCAGTTTGTCGGTGGCGGCGCGGCGAGCGGTGGCGGCGGGGCGGTGGCGGTGAGAGTGTTTTGTGTGGCCGTTTGCATTGGTTTGACATTCCACATGCTGTGCCAGGGTCGCAGGTGCTCACTGACCCCATCGGCATCAACGGGCGCAGCCTGTGGTCAGCGCTGCAGCGGTTGCAGTTTGTCGGTGGCGGCGCGGCGAGCGGTGGCGGCGGGGCGGTGGCGGTGAGAGTGTTTTGTGTGGCCGTTTGCATTGGTTTGACATTCCACATGCTGTGCCAGGGTCGCAGGTGCTCACTGACCCCATCGACATCAACGGGCGCAGCCTGTGGTCAGCGCTGCAGCGGTTGCAGTTTGTCGGTGGCGGCGCGGCGAGCCCTCGAATGGCTCACTGAGCTTGATGAGGCAGCAGTCATTGAAAGGGCTGCAGCTGCGTACCTTCGCAAGTGCCTGGAACCGAAGACACGTCCGCTGCCCAAGACCCCCGCTCAAGACCCGCCGCCGCTAGCAACATCCTGCACCAACAAATTCGCCTATTACATGCATCACATTCGTCCCAACCTCCCTCTTTGCCAGCCTGCACCTCACTTGTATGAAGTTTATGACAGCCAAGCCCGTAGCGCCCTAAGCCGCTTTAGAACCAGTTGCCATGATCTCCGTATCGAACGTGACCGTTACCTGCCTGAGCCCATCAGGGCCCCTCCCCATGAGCGCACTTGCCTTCAGTGTGCCTCTGCCAATTCCATAGAGGATGAGACCCACCTTGTTTTCCACTGCCCCATTTACGACATGCTGCGCTTCAAATACGCAGACTTATTCTCCCCCGCCCTGCCCCCATCCATTGCCTGCTTTTTGTCTCAAGACCAGAATAGAGTTGCTTCATTCATCAACGACTGCCATGTCTTACGCCGCCGAAACGCGTGTATGAGCCTCGCTGGCTCCGAATCCGCTCTGTAACCTTTGACCTTTGACCTTTGAGCGGTGGCGGCGGGGCGGTGGCGGTGAGAGTGTTTTGTGTGGCCGTTTGCATTGGTTTGACATTCCACATGCTGTGCCAGGGTCGCAGGTGCTCACTGACCCCATCGGCATCAACGGGCGCAGCCTGTGGTCAGCGCTGCAGCGGTTGCAGTTTGTCGGTGGCGGCGCGGCGAGCGGTGGCGGCGGGGCGGTGGCGGTGAGAGTGTTTTGTGTGGCCGTTTGCATTGGTTTGACATTCCACATGCTGTGCCAGGGTCGCAGGTGCTCACTGACCCCATCGGCATCAACGGGCGCAGCCTGTGGTCAGCGCTGCAGCGGTTGCAGTTTGTCGGTGGCGGCGCGGCGAGCGGTGGCGGCGGGGCGGTGGCGGTGAGAGTGTTTTGTGTGGCCGTTTGCATTGGTTTGACATTCCACATGCTGTGCCAGGGTCGCAGGTGCTCACTGACCCCATCGGCATCAACGGGCGCAGCCTGTGGTCAGCGCTGCAGCGGTTGCAGTTTGTCGGTGGCGGCGCGGCGAGCGGTGGCGGCGGGGCGGTGGCGGCGAGAGTGTTTTGTGTGGCCGTTTGCATTGGTTTGACATTCCACATGCTGTGCCAGGGTCGCAGGTGCTCACTGACCCCATCGGCATCAACGGGCGCAGCCTGTGGTCAGCGCTGCAGCGGTTGCAGTTTGTCGGTGGCGGCGCGGCGAGCGGTGGCGGCGGGGCGGTGGCGGTGAGAGTGTTTTGTGTGGCCGTTTGCATTGGTTTGACATTCCACATGCTGTGCCAGGGTCGCAGGTGCTCACTGACCCCATCGGCATCAACGGGCGCAGCCTGTGGTCAGCGCTGCAGCGGTTGCAGTTTGTCGGTGGCGGCGCGGCGAGCGGTGGCGGCGGGGCGGTGGCGGTGAGAGTGTTTTGTGTGGCCGTTTGCATTGGTTTGACATTCCACATGCTGTGCCAGGGTTGCAGGTGCTCACTGACCCCATCGGCATCAACGGGCGCAGCCTGTGGTCAGCGCTGCAGCGGTTGCAGTTTGTCGGTGGCGGCGCGGCGAGCGGTGGCGGCGGGGCGGTGGCGGTGAGAGTGTTTTGTGTGGCCGTTTGCATTGGTTTGACATTCCACATGCTGTGCCAGGGTCGCAGGTGCTCACTGACCCCATCGGCATCAACGGGCGCAGCCTGTGGTCAGCGCTGCAGCGGTTGCAGTTTGTCGGTGGCGGCGCGGCGAGCGGTGGCGGCGGGGCGGTGGCGGTGAGAGTGTTTTGTGTGGCCGTTTGCATTGGTTTGACATTCCACATGCTGTGCCAGGGTCGCAGGTGCTCACTGACCCCATCGGCATCAACGGGCGCAGCCTGTGGTCAGCGCTGCAGCGGTTGCAGTTTGTCGGTGGCGGCGCGGCGAGCGGTGGCGGCGGGGCGGTGGCGGTGAGAGTGTTTTGTGTGGCCGTTTGCATTGGTTTGACATTCCACATGCTGTGCCAGGGTCGCAGGTGCTCACTGACCCCATCGGCATCAACGGGCGCAGCCTGTGGTCAGCGCTGCAGCGGTTGCAGTTTGTCGGTGGCGGCGCGGCGAGCGGTGGCGGCGGGGCGGTGGCGGTGAGAGTGTTTTGTGTGGCCGTTTGCATTGGTTTGACATTCCACATGCTGTGCCAGGGTCGCAGGTGCTCACTGACCCCATCGGCATCAACGGGCGCAGCCTGTGGTCAGCGCTGCAGCGGTTGCAGTTTGTCGGTGGCGGCGCGGCGAGCGGTGGCGGCGGGGCGGTGGCGGTGAGAGTGTTTTGTGTGGCCGTTTGCATTGGTTTGACATTCCACATGCTGTGCCAGGGTCGCAGGTGCTCACTGACCCCACCGGCATCAACGGGCGCAGCCTGTGGTCAGCGCTGCAGCGGTTGCAGTTTGTCGGTGGCGGCGCGGCGAGCGGTGGCGGCGGGGCGGTGGCGGTGAGAGTGTTTTGTGTGGCCGTTTGCATTGGTTTGACATTCCACATGCTGTGCCAGGGTCGCAGGTGCTCACTGACCCCATCGGCATCAACGGGCGCAGCCTGTGGTCAGCGCTGCAGCGGTTGCAGTTTGTCGGTGGCGGCGCGGCGAGCGGTGGCGGCGGGGCGGTGGCGGTGAGAGTGTTTTGTGTGGCCGTTTGCATTGGTTTGACATTCCACATGCTGTGCCAGGGTCGCAGGTGCTCACTGACCCCATCGGCATCAACGGGCGCAGCCTGTGGTCAGCGCTGCAGCGGTTGCAGTTTGTCGGTGGCGGCGCGGCGAGCGGTGGCGGCGGGGCGGTGGCGGTGAGAGTGTTTTGTGTGGCCGTTTGCATTGGTTTGACATTCCACATGCTGTGCCAGGGTCGCAGGTGCTCACTGACCCCATCGGCATCAACGGGCGCAGCCTGTGGTCAGCGCTGCAGCGGTTGCAGTTTGTCGGTGGCGGCGCGGCGAGCGGTGGCGGCGGGGCGGTGGCGGTGAGAGTGTTTTGTGTGGCCGTTTGCATTGGTTTGACATTCCACATGCTGTGCCAGGGTCGCAGGTGCTCACTGACCCCATCGGCATCAACGGGCGCAGCCTGTGGTCAGCGCTGCAGCGGTTGCAGTTTGTCGGTGGCGGCGCGGCGAGCGGTGGCGGCGGGGCGGTGGCGGTGAGAGTGTTTTGTGTGGCCGTTTGCATTGGTTTGACATTCCACATGCTGTGCCAGGGTCGCAGGTGCTCACTGACCCCATCGGCATCAACGGGCGCAGCCTGTGGTCAGCGCTGCAGCGGTTGCAGTTTGTCGGTGGCGGCGCGGCGAGCGGTGGCGGCGGGGCGGTGGCGGTGAGAGTGTTTTGTGTGGCCGTTTGCATTGGTTTGACATTCCACATGCTGTGCCAGGGTCGCAGGTGCTCACTGACCCCATCGGCATCAACGGGCGCAGCCTGTGGTCAGCGCTGCAGCGGTTGCAGTTTGTCGGTGGCGGCGCGGCGAGCGGTGGCGGCGGGGCGGTGGCGGTGAGAGTGTTTTGTGTGGCCGTTTGCATTGGTTTGACATTCCACATGCTGTGCCAGGGTCGCAGGTGCTCACTGACCCCATCGGCATCAACGGGCGCAGCCTGTGGTCAGCGCTGCAGCGGTTGCAGTTTGTCGGTGGCGGCGCGGCGAGCGGTGGCGGCGGGGCGGTGGCGGTGAGAGTGTTTTGTGTGGCCGTTTGCATTGGTTTGGGCTTGCCGTTTGCAGTGTTCAGATATTGCGCATCCCTCGCTGCTGTTCATTACACTCATCAATGGCAAAACTTGAGTTCAGAGGAATTCCTCGTCACTGATTTCCAGCGCGTCTTCCCCTGCTATGCTTGCTTCCGCAGCAAATGCCCCCCCTTGCACTTGCTGCTGGCTTTGCTGCAAGCTGACACCTTTCTGCTGAGTCGCTTCCGGTGTGCCGGCGGCAGTGGTGGAGAAAGATCGGCGGAAAGGCTGGTGAAAGGTGTCATGCAGGCGCCGCGCCTTTGTCGGCCCAATGCCGGGGCAGGTCAGCAGCTCCTCTGCCGATGCTTGAAGGATGGAAGCCATCGACCCAAACCTGCAGGCCAGGTTTCACTTGCCACTGCTCAGGTGCAGCAGTAACACGCCAAGTATATAGCCCGACTTGCCGGGACACAGAATATCGCGCTGCCCATGAATACTCGCTGACCAAGCCTGTCTGTGCCCACCTGTCGCCAAGCGTTTTCACATCCGTCTTGTTCACGCCCCTCACAGTGGTCAGCACAGCGTTGATGCGGCTGAGGTAGTCAGTGCCCAGGTCTTTCTGAATCACCTCTGCCGGCTTATTTTCGTAGCTGGAGGGCAGGAAAGCCACCGCCAGCTCAAATTTGGAACCGTAATGTCAGCAAAGTCAGGAACTCAATCAGCCCGGCAGCGACCTTCCACAGTCGAACAGGCCACATGCACCTCGCATGCATAACGAAATACCACCCTGCAACACACCTTTTGAGCGTCTCCAGATATCGAGCACACTCCTGGCTGCTCCAGCCGCACAGCAACGTGCAATCATTGCCAATGGCTGCGCGAGTCACCTGCAGCGCAACCAGCAGGTCCAAAGCAGGTCCCAACATCAGAGTTCAGCGGCCCTGCAATGCAGCATGTGTCCTACACTGCCACAGCAGAGTTGTGGCACAACACCAGCCGAGCCGAGCCTCCCGTCTCAGCCTGCACCCCGACCTCCGGTCCCCTGCACTCCTTGCCCCTCCACAACCTGCGCCAGCGGCTCCACCGCATCGTCTGTGTCCACGTGGCACATGATGATGCGCAGGCGGTAGCTACGCTGGAGCTCCTTGATGCGCTGGTGGATGTACTCCGGCCTCAGCAGATGGTACCTGCAGTGGGGAAGCAGGACAGGCATGACGTGCCTGCAGCCTGGCTGTGCAGACCTGTCCATTGGGCGCCCCTCACTGCTTGCCCGTTCCTACCATGACCATGCCGTGTGTTTTGGCGCGCACCTGAGGCTGAGGAACAGGCAGGCTGCTTCGCGGCCCAGAAGGTAGTCGGGCACAATGTCACCGTACTGCCACCGCACATTCCTGGACAGCAGGCCAGGGAGACAGAGGAGACATGCGAGGAGCACAACATAAGTAATTAAATTAAATTACTACTAAATTATGCTATTCGTACGTACGCACAGACGAGCCGCAACGTCACTCATGTTCCAGGAACACGCATTTAAGAAGCAGCAGCATTGCAACAGCAGTCGCTTGCCTGATGTATTTGAGCACCCCGTTGCCCTCCTGTCGCTTGTTGACGATGATGGCATTGGCAGGAAACTGCTGCTGCTGCTGTTGTTGTTGCTGCTGCTGCTGCTGCTGTGACGGCGTTGGCTGCTGATGTCCGGAGCGCAGCGGCTGCGGGGGCTGCTGCTGCTGCTGTGATGATCGGTATATAGGCGGCGGCCGTGCGCCTGCCACTGGACCTGGAGGTCGTTGTGGCTGCTGGAATGGCTGCTGCTGTGGGGCCACCGGAGCTCGATACGCTTCCTGCAGGTTCTGGTGCTGCAGCGGCCCTGCCCCTTGCGCGGGCCACTGCGCATGCGGAGCGGAGGGACGCTGCTGATAGTGCATCCCTTGCGGCGGCCCACTGCAGGCAGGCAAGGCAGGGGTGCAGGTGCAGCTATAAGGTGCGATTGCTCATGAGAGCACTTGTCAAGCACAGTCAGGTCTGGCGACGCTAACCGACTGTGCTGACACGCTTTCTGCCTGGTGCGGTGGCCAGTCTCCTCACCTCGAGTGCCCGCTTGTGCCTGCACTGCTGCCCGCAAAGGCCGCCGCTGTTATGCCGCTTGGCCTGAACATGTTTGGCATCACAGCTCGCTGCTGTTCTGCTCGCTGCACCTCTCTAAATGAAGGAATGGCAATGCTAGGCCTTGAACCAGCTGGCTGTGCAGCTGCAGGCGGTGCGCCGTCACCACTGCCGCTGCCGCTGCCGGCGGCCGGCTGTATCAATCCCCCGCCTGAGGGTGTCCTGCGCTGCAGCCCGGGACCCCCGACAAAACTGAAATCGTTCGGCGAGGCCATGGCGTGGGGATTGCAAGTGAGAGATCGGAAATCGGCTTCTTGATGCGGCACGCAGCCGTACGCGTGTGCTGAATTGAAGAATGATGTCCCGTGGTGGCGGGCCTGATTTGCTTCGGGCTCGTGCAAAGCCGGTACAGCCGTACGAAATTGAATTTCCAGGTGAAGGTATTCCCAGCAGCCGTGTAAACCGACGAGTCGTGCTGCAGTGCATTCATCATTTAAATCAAAACACGCGCAGCTGGGGCTGTCCCAAGCCTGCGCAACAGCCGGCTACATTGCCGCTTTGCGATGGAAGCTGACAAGCTGCTGCGCATATTTGCTGCGACAGACAAGAACCAGGACGGCGGTTTAGACGAGGTGCGCTGCAGACGGAGTGCTCGCGCCCACTGATTGCGTCCTCTTCACCCCAAACGACTCGTTGAGCACCTGACAAAGCACCGCTGCAACAGCTCGCGATTGGGCCGCCCCCGGCAAATTTGTGTCCTGCGGCGTTACATGCCGACCGATTCACCCAAGTGTGGCACATCAACAACCTGCAGGCTGAGCTGACATGGCTGATCCGCGCTGTGAACCCTGAGGTGCCGCTGGGCGAAGATGCCCTCGGCTTGATCGTTGAGGAGGTATGTGCCAAGCGGGAGCTGGCGTCAGCTGTCAGGCGGGCTCACAGCCCCTCGTGCCATTGTAGCACGTTCCCGCCCTTCTTTGAGCCACCTGACTGCCGCAAGCTCGCAGGTTTGGGCGACCTTTCCAGCGCATGTGAAGCAGGAGGGACTGACCCTCGAGGGTTTGCAGCAGTTGTATGCCGAGGTGAGCAGGCCTGCCTCCATGTGTGGCACCGTTTGTGTTTCTCCACGCTTTTGTTAAAGCTTCCTGAGGTCCCCACTGTTGCTGTCATGGGACTCTGTGCCACCGCCCGCATGCTGTCCTGGCCCCCCACCTTGCCAATGTTGCCGACTCTGCAGGGCTATGGCAACCCAGAGCAAGACTACCAGCTGCTGGCGCAGCGAGCCGGCGATGAAGTTGCTGCGGCAGCCGCTTCAGCGATGCAGCGCGAGGGATCTGGATCTGCCACCAAGCGACAGAAGATGGACGCGGTGAGTGCCCTTACCAGGCTGAGAAGCCTGCGACCTTGGCCTACGAGGCCTACACCGGCCATCCCTGCATTGCTGCCACGTTCGCTGCGTTGCTGCATAGGAAAAGCGGCAATGGCATGGCTCCCCGGCCCCCGATGCTGCAGGCTGCTGCCACACCTATCAAAGCGGGTGCCCTCACGCCTCGTGACGTCTTTGACGACCTGCACACTCCTAGCGGCCTGGCAGCGGCAACACAGGCAACTGTTATTGCCCGTGGCAGTGCTGGCTCGGTTGAGGGTGCTGCTGACGGCACCATTAAGAGCCACAGGGCGATGTACGAGTCTCCCCCCCTGACTGGCCGTTCTGACGTTTTCGACTTTGTGGCAACCCCTCGCACAGAGGCCGCGGACTTTGGCCCGCCGCAGGTGGGGCTGGGGGCCGCCGTGATGGCAGGAGGAGGAGGAAGCCGACATTTGTTTGATTCCCCGCTGCTGAAGAGCAGAATACGCTTTTGAGCTCAATCGCGCTTGCTGGTCTTGCGTTTGCAGGCGTTACGTGGCATCAAGACCACAGCACGCAAGGCAGCAGGTGCTGGCATCGGTGGCGGCAGCATGCCTGCCACACCCATGACTGCCACCAGCGATGTGTTTGATGGCCTGGCAACACCTGGAGCTGCCACCTCAACCCGTCCCTTGGGCGTACCGCCGCTTGACACAGCGGCCCTGGGCGGCGGACAAGCAGCCGCCAGCCACGGCCAGCATGAGTCAGACGTATTTGAGTTTGTGCAGACTCCAGCGCACGGCAGCGGTGCGTCTCAGGCGGCCACGGCTGTTCTCGCAGTTGCCACTGGCGGTATTGCTGGGGGCGTGGTCGTAGCAATGGCGGCTCCATCCTCCATCCAGGACGAGCGTTGCCCTGGTGCCGCGGCAGCATCGGGAGTCGCACCTGCAGGCGCTGGCGTGGTGCGGCGCCCCGGTTTCTGCCTTGACGTCAACGGCCTGGCTGAGAGCTCAGTGTCAGGTGTGCTGGGCTGTATGCGGCACGCCCGAGTGACTGGCTGGTGAGGCGTTTGCATGGATGACTGCCCCTGCTGCTCACGATTTGAGCATGCCATGAACCCCGTTGCTGCCATGCTTGTGCTTGCAATCTCTCGCAGTCACAGAAAGCCATGCAGGTGTTGCGAGCAGCAGCCCTGTCACTGTCACAAAGCCTGCAACCACCAGCAACGCACAGCCAGGTAGCACCACGCTGCTTGGAGGGGCTACCTCCCCAGCCAACAGCGCCGTCTCGCTGGGCACCTTGGTGGCAAGCGTGGCCGCGGCCGCCTCCCCCCTGAGCTTCACCCTTCGGGTCCCGGCTCACAGCTCCCCTGCCTCCATGGAGGGCGGCAGGCAGCAGCAGCAGCAGCAGCGACAGCTGCTGCATGCGTTTGAAACGGCGTTGCCAGGTGAGGCAGGCATGGGAGCCACAGCAGGCTGTGCAGCCAAGCAGGCGCGCCCGCTGTTTTGCTGGGCTGTGGCGGTTGACACTGTGCCTGACTGTGTGCAGAGGGGAGCGCTGCCGAGGTGACGAGCAGCGTCGCTGCTGCTGATGGTTCGATGCTGGTTACCGTGGTGGCTTCTCTGCCACGTGGCAGCAGTACAGCTGCAGAAGAGATGCAGTACATGACAACGGTACTGCAGAACGATGCGAAGCAGGTGCGCTGCGCTTCGCATGTTGCCACTGCTTCACAACCCAGCTGTCTGCTGTGCTTTCCTTCCAATGTCGTTGGGTGCCTGCCCATCAAAACGTTACACGCCACGCTGGCGCTGTGATGCAGGTCTTCACCCCGTCTGTGTTTGGAGCTGTGAGTTTGGTGTCTGTGTCAGCCGCCGCTGTCAGCACTGCTTCCTTTGGCACAGCAGCAGAGGAGGGCACTGCCGATTCCGCCGCCTCAAGCGCACCAGGGGGCCGAGTGGAGGAGTTCACAGCAGCGCAGCGGGGAGCGCGGCGTGTTGCAGTGGCTGATGAGTCGCATGCTGATGCCGAGATCCGGGCTGCTCAGGCGGCGGCGGCAACTTGTGCGGCGGCAGCAACCGACCGCGTGTCATGCGCTGTGGCAGATGCCCGCAAGGCCACCACCGTTGTTGCTGCTGCGGCAGCGGCAGCAATGGCCGTGGCGTCAGCAGCCGAGGCCAAGTCAGCAGCTACTGAGAGCGGCAGCCAGGCGGCTGTGCAGGCAGCTGAGCAGGCAGAGGAAGCGGCATTGGCGGCACAGCAGGCTGCGGACTCGATGGCAGCAAGCGAGGCGTTGGCCACAGACAAGCAGGAGGTGGCAGCAGCTGCTGCTGCTGCTGCCCTCGCGGCCACTGACGTTGCTTCCGCCACCGCCGCATTGGAGGCCGCCACGGCTGCTGCAGAGGCTGCACACGCAGCAGCTCAGGATGCTGGCACAGCGGCAGCTGTAGCGGCGGCCAGCCAGGCGTCTGCCAGTGCAGATGCATGCAAGGAAGTTGCTTCCGCTATCGTGGTTTGCGCAGCGGCCGCCACCACAGCCGAGCGCGCGTCTGAGCAAGCTGCGGGTGCTGCCACTGCTGATGAGCTGGTGGCAGCATGGCGGGCTGCTGGACAGGCTTTGGAGGCTGCAAAAGAGGCAGAGGCCGCTGCTACCTTGGCGGGTGAGTGCCTGCCACTTCAGCAACCCATGGGGCATTGAGACCTGCTCAACGCACCTGACTTCACTTCGCTTGTGCCACAGCTAACCTGTGTACTGCCATTAGCTGATGTGCCTGGCCCCATCTCCTTCTGTGTGCAGGTGCAGCGCCTGCTGCTCTCGCGGCAGCGGGAGCGGTTCGGGCCCAGGCCGCCGCCGTTGCTGACCGTGTGGTTGCTCGGCAGGAGGCTGATCAGTCTGCAATCGATGCTGTCCAGGCGGCTGAGGCTGCCATGGAGCATGCATTGCGCACAACAGAGCCAGAGGCCGCATCTGCCGCCGCTCTGCTGGCTGAGTCGGCTGCTGACAGAGCCCAGCAGGCGGCTGTACGAGCAGCCACCCCGGCTGCTTTCGAGGCTGCCGCCAAGGCCGCAGAGCTGGCCAGTACTGCCCAGGCTGCTGCTGCTGCAGTTGCAAGGTGCACTGCTGCTGTAGAGGCTGCAGAGCATGCCGCGCAGCTGACTGCCGCCGCTGCATCAGCAGATGATTTGGCAGCGGCGCTGCAGGCAGCAGAAGCGGCCCTCCAGGCTGCCCAAGCCGCAACGAGTGAGGTCGCCGAGTCATCTCTTCCCGAGGAACTGTCCAATGCAGCTGCAGGAGCGGTTCAGCAGGCTGCGGCGGCGGCGCAAGCAGTGCGCACCAGGACAGCTGCACAGGAGACTGTTCTGGAATGCCTGCTTGCAGCTGAGCAGGCAGCGGCTGAAGGCGCTTCTGCCACTGATGTTGCGACAGCGGCAGCAGCATTGGAGGCAGCTGTGACGGCCTCTGAGGCAGCCAGCAAGGCAGCCGAGCAGGCAGGCACGGCATCCGCAACACAGGCTGCCAGCAAGGCAGCGGAATGGGTGCAAGCCGCGCGGCAGGGAGTGGTTGCCGTGGAGCAGGCTGCGGTCGCTACACAGGCTGCGGATCTGGCGCTGAAGCTGGCTGGGCAGGTGCAGCACAGCGATGACATGGCTGCAATCACTGCCTTGGTGGAGCGCACTCACGCAGCTGCCAAGGATGCCGAGGAGGCGGCGCTGGCTTCAGGTGCGCGGGCTGGCTGGCTGGTCGGGTTATCAACGCGCCTGCAGTGAGCTGCGTGTGTGTGCTGAGGACTCCTTGCTGATCCCTCCCCTGCTGGTTTCTGTCGCAGGCCTGCCAGCAGCTGTCGATGCTGCCAAAACTGCAAGTGCGACAGCAGCTGCAGCACAGCAGTCAGCAACCGATAAGGCTGCTGCTGAACAAGCTGTTGCATCAGCAGCAGAGGTGGCGTCTGCAGCCCTCGCTGATGCACACATCGCTTCAGACGTGGAGTCGGCCACTCAAGCAGCTCATGCTGCTGCTGCAGCCGCACAAACAGCCAGGGAGGCGGCTGCAGTTGCGGGTACCAGCGCAGCAAGGGAGGCGGCTGTTCGTGTGGAGGCAGTTGCCGCTGAAGCCCAGAGCGCAGCTGCTGCGGTCTCTTCATGGCTTGCAGCGGTAGGCGCTGCAACCGAGGCTGAGACAGCGGCAGAGGCTGCCAAGGCCAGCAGCGACAGCTTGTCGGCGGCACAGTTTGCCGCGACCGCTGCCGCCGCTGCTAAGGTGGCAGAGGAGTCTGCAGCTGCGAGTGGCCTGCCTTTGGCATTGCAGGCAGCAGCAGCTGCATCCATGGCAGCAGCGGCAGCTCAGGAAGCAGCCAACAGCAAGGCTGGAGCGGAGGAGACCGCCACAGCCGCAGCAGAAGTGGCCGAGCAAGCGGCGGCCAGCCTGGCAGACGCTGCTGATGCCACCGCTGTCGCACAGGCAGCAGAGCGGGCCACCTCTGCTGCACAGGCTGCTCATGCAGCGGCTGTTTCAGCTGGCACAAGCAGCGCGGCTGAGGCTGCTGACCAGGCAGCTCAGGCTGCTGACAAGGCAATCGCCGCCATGGCTGCTTTGTCTGCTGCCAGTACAGCCGCCAAGTGTGTGGCTGAGCTGTCGGCTGTTGCAGCTGCTGCAGACAGCGGCGCGGCTGCTGTAGAGGCAGCGCAGGAAGCGATGGCTGCTGCCGTAGCTGCTGAGGAGGAGGCGGCTGGTGCAGGTGGGTTGCGTTGGGCAGCTCTGTTTGTGAGTGTGGGTAAGACTCAGGTTCGGCTGGCTTTGTGAATTTGCAACCCCTCAACGGTGCCTTTGCTTTGGCCCTTCTTGTGCCTGCAGGCTTGCCAGCAGCTGTTGCGGCTGCTGCAGCTGCAATGCAGGTTGCCATTGCCGCTGGAGCAGGTGCATCTGCAAAGGCTGCTGCGGAGCAGGGAGCAGGCGAGGCGGCTAGCGATGCAGAACTCGCACTGACCGCGACCACCGCAGCTGACAGTGTGGAAGCTGCAGCACAGGCTGCCGACAGCGCAGCCACAGCAGCCACAGCAGCCAGCAAAGCCGCCAAGTTGGCGGGCACATCAATCGCGCTTGCAGTCGCCCAAAAGGCAGCAGAAAGGGCAGTGAAAGCTCGAGAGTTGGCTGAGGCCAAAGCGACCTCAGAGCAGGCAGCAGTCACTGCCACAGAGCAGGCAGTCATGGCTGCAGCCAGCATTACCACTGCTGTGGATCTTGCCGCTGCCACACAGGCTGTTGAAACAGTCGTTGCGGCTGCCCATGCTGCTGAGTGTGCTGCTCAGCTAGCAGGCACCCATACAGCTGCTGCAGCAGCAGCCACTGCACTTGAGCATGTGGCTGCAGCACAGCAGGCCGTTGCCGCAATGGGGGCTGCAGAGCAGGAGGTCAGCGTGTCAGCAGCCGCAGCAGAGCAGGCTGCGGAAGCGGTCGCCTCAGCTGCTGACTTGGTGGGAGCAGCGGCGGCAGCAGAGTTGGCAGCAGCTGCCGCCGTCAGTGCCCAGCAGGCAGCAGATCGTGCGGGTACTGCTAGCTCAGCTGCGGCAGCAAACAAGGCAGCAGATGCCGCCAAGGCTGCACAGCAAGGCCTGGCGACCAGGGCGGCAGCACAGCAGGACACAGTGCAGTTTGCAGCTGCGACTGAGCAGGCGTCAGCTGCAGTCATGGCAGCCTCTGATGTCACAACCGCCGCAGCTTCTGCTGATGCAGCTGTCTGTGCTGCTGCTGCTGCTGAGCGTGCAGCAGAGGTTGCGGGCACGTCAGAAGCGTCTGCTGCTGCTGCTGCGGCTAGCAAGCTGGCAGCCACGGCAGTGCGGGCAGCGGCAGCAATTTCCGAGCTAGCAGACGTGCAGTTGGCTGTGGAGCGTGCTTCCGAGTTGGTTGCTGGTGCCACGTCTAAGGTGGATTTGGTCGTGGCGCAGCAGGCAGCAGAAGACGCACTGCTGGCTGTGCTGGCATCTGAGACGGAAGCAGTTGCACTTGGTAAGCGCTTGCTCTGGGTGATGTTACGCACTATGCTGATACTTGTCACCTGCAAGCTCCTCCTGTCTGTCACTCACCTCGCCTTGACTGTATCCCTGCAGGCCTGCCCCCTTGCCCCATCTCCGCAGCCCAGGCGGCAGTTGAGGCGGTGAAGGCCAAGATGGGAGCCGCAACTGCCGTCACAGCCGCAGCTGCTGCCGCGTCTGAGGCAGCTGCTGCCGCCGCATCAGCCGGCACCTCCAGCGGTGCGGTCGCAGCGGCAAGCGCGGCCAGGGAGGCTGCTCAAGCTGCAGCACACGCGGCTGAGAAGTGTGGCACAGTTGAGGCGCAGCAGGCAGCAGCTGCAGCTGCCGCGTCGGCTGTTGCTGCTGAGGAGTCGGCGACGGCCGCCAGCCATCATGAAGCTGCCGCGGCAGCTGCAACCGCCGCTTGCAGTGCTGCTGAAATGGCGGCAGCGGCGTGTGATAGCGCCAGTGCTGAAGCGGCAGCGAAAGCTGCTGTCGCCCAGGCAGCCATTGCCCAGGCAACAGCAGAGGCGTCTGGCCTGCCAGCAGCAGCAGCGGCAGCAGAAGCGGCAGAACGGTACGCCGTGGCGGCCATGGCTGCTGCCGCTGCAATGCAAGCAGCCGAGGCCGCTGCCACTGATGCCGCCTCCAGTGCAGCTGTCGCAGCTGAGGGTGCAGCAAGCGCGGTTGATGGCCCTGCAGCTGCCATCGCAGCTCAGGAAGCAGCCAAGGCAGCCTCAGCGGCCACTGAAGCAGCAGCCGCAGCACCGGGCAGCACGGTAGCAGCTGGGGCCGCAGCTAGAGCAGGCCAGGCGGCTGCAACAGCCAGGCAGGCATCAGATGTCATGGCAGCCGCAGAAGCACAGGCAGCCGCAGAAGCACAGGCCGCAGCACAAGCACAGTCGGCAGCCAAGGCACAGGCGGCAGCCGAAGCGCACGCAGCAGCCGAAGCAGAAGCGGCAGCAGCAACAGCACAGGCGGCAGCTGAAGCTGCAGCAGCAGCCGACGCACTGGCGGCAGTTGAGGCACAGGCAGTAGCAGAAGCGCAGGCAGCAGCAGAAGCAGAAGCGGCAGCAGCCGAAGCACAGGCCGCAGCCCAAGCACAGGCGGCAGCTGAAGCAGAAGCACAAGCAGCAGAGGCACAGGCAACAGCAGAAGCTCAAGCGGCAGATACTGCCGAACATGCTGCGGATGCAAATGCTATGGCTACCGCAGCAGGGGTGACGGTGGCGGGAGCAGCCGTTGCCTCATCCGTGGCCGCGACGCAAGCTACTGGCAGCGCTATAGAGTCCACAGTGGCACAGCGTGCCGCAGCGCCCACTGCTGCTCCTGTTCTTGCAGGCCCCTCGGTGCCCACTGCTGCAGCCCAACCTGCTGCAGTTGCAGGAATTCTGGCTGGTGCCGCCTCTGTTGGGGTGGCCACCCGTGCCGCCTTTGGCTCCCCTGCAGCTCCTGCAGCCTCAGTGGTGGATGGCAGCTCCTCTGCCACCCAGCTGAGCAAGCAGAAGTCTGGCAACCTGCTCACCCGTATCTTCAGCAAGGCCAAGCAGCGGCAGATGGCACAGGAGGCAGAGGCTGCTGGACTTGCCGCCGCTGCTGCTGCTGCAGCCGCCGCAGCCGCTTCCCCGCAGCTGCCAGCGCTCGCCAGCGGAACGCAAGGCCTGCACCTGCAGGAACCTGCGCTTAGCGAATCGGTGCGCCGGTCAATAAACCAATGTTGTTCATCACCAGCCTGTCATATGCACTGGCTGCTCGTTGCCAGCCGCCTGCATGCGGCACACAGTTGGTCGCACATCAGCAATGCCATGCCTTTCACTATGCCTCTCCCGTGCCGCCCTGCAGTTTGGTGCCCTCAATCTTGAGTCACGCATGGATGCTGCCGCCTTGGAGCCTGATCTTGATCTGTACAGCCCAGGTGCCCGGGCTGCTCTGGACGGCCACGCTTCAGGGCTGGAGTCGCCAATGCTGCTGCACAGCACCGGCGCGCTGCTGCAAGCAGCAGGCGGTCAGGCGGGTGTCAGCCTGCACACCACTGGCGTTGTCCAGCCTTACTCACCAGCTGGCAAGGTGCCCACCGCAGCAGGGCTGGTGCAGCCCCTGGTGCCAGTGTCTGCCCTTGGCACTGCCGCACCTGGCACTATGCGTGATACCCAGCCAGAGCTGTCAGACGACTTTGTTACTGCAAGGGAGCAGCAGACTCTGGCATCAGGTGCAGCAGCTGGGCTCACACCTCAGTCCACTGCTGCCTCGCGGCCCAGCCAAGTGCCGGTTGCAGTGGCAGCTGGAAGGGCTGCCGCTGTCGCTGCAGCAATTGCAGCCTCGGATGCAGAGGCAGCGGCAGAGGCAGTAGCAACAGTGGATGAGGCGAGGGTTGAGGTGGGTGGATATTTAGAGCGTAGCTAGCATTTGCATGTTCGTCTGTCTTGCTTTGGCGCATGCCTGGCTCTTTGCATTCAGGACTGTGCGTGCTGTTCAGGTACCTCACTCCACCCCAGATTGTTGCCTTACTCAACAGACCCTCTCACGCCCGTGCTTGTGTGCTGTGTACTGCAGGCCGCCAACCACGTGCAGGCTGCCTCCCCAGAGCAGGGCGAGTCAGAGGCTTCCTTTGCCTTCCAGCAGACGGCGGCACCGCAGCAGCGGTCACTGCCCTCAGCTGCCCCCACTCCAGCCCTGGCAGCAGGCGCAGCAGAGCCAGCTGCCTTGTCTGATGGCAGCGATGATGGCGGCGCTGTCGGGGCCGGGCCTCTGCAGGCAGGTGGTGCTGCGCTGAGCGCCGACCCTCTCCTGGACCAGGGAGCCGGCTTTGATGACTATCACTTTGACCTGCCGCCCCTGGCTGCTGGGCTGGAGGATCAGGCGCCCAGCATCGACTGGTCGGGCAAGACAAACGAAGAGATTGTGAGTGGGGTGTGCTCACATGTGCAGCCATGGCCGATTGTGTCGGCAGGGCTCCTGCTGAGATTGTGATGCAGTATGTCAGCTACGCACCGCGTGCAGCCCAGTCGGCTGGAGTGGCTGGTCACATGTATGCATGCTTGTGCTGCCTCCATCTTGCCCTACCCCTGCAGGAGCAACACATCCAGCTGCTGCTGGGTCAGGTGGATGCCGCCCTGGCTGCACCAAGTGAGCCCTCCCTTTGCCTTGCTGGCAGTGCACCCCTGCTTGCAACTGCCTCCAATGCCGACCTCACCATTCTGACCCCCCTGCCTGGCATCCCTGCTCTCTACCTTGTCCCCCGTGCAGCCGCCCCCAATGCCACCACTGACATCATGGCGGCACAGCGCGAGGCGAGCAGCATGCCTGAGTGGGCTGTGTACAAGGCGCACATGGAGATGGGCTTCCGCCTGGGCTCCAGGCAGCGGTACCGCGAGGCGATGTACAGCTTCCAGGCTGCAGTACGGGTGCAGGCCACCGACCCCCTGGCGCACTTCCGCATCGGCAACACGCTGTTTGCACTGAAGAAGTATGCAGACGCTCGCAAGGTGGGTGGGTGGGCCGGTGGTGTGAGGTTTTTAATACTTGTGTATCTTTCCTGTTTGTGTCATGCTCCTGCCGCACTGCTGCGCCCTCCCTCCCTTCTTACGTGAGCGTCGGCCATCAACCATGCTGCCCACCACCCACAAGCTTGTCCCTTCACCCATGCTCCTGTTCCGCTGCCGCCCCTGCAGGCCTACGGGCGCTCCTTGAAGTGCTGCAAGGCGGGTGTTGAGGCGGATGAGGCGCTGCAGCCCAAGGTGTATGTTAACCTGGGCATCACACAGGAGGCGGAGGGGCTGCTCATGAGCGCTTGCGACCACTACAAGTGAGCGGGCAGGAGGGTTCTATCTGTGTGTGCCTGTGTCTGTGTGTGCGCGCCCGTGAAATCTCGTATGGCCCATGTGCAATGTCTGGCTGGATACCCCCCCTGCGACCTGCCCGTCCTGCGCTGAGCCATGCTGCTGTGTGCCCTGCCCCGCCGCTGCCCTCTCCCCCTGCAGGCAGGCGGTGGCGCTCAACCCAGACCACTTCAGGGCGTACAAGCTGATGGGCAGCGCGCTGTACGCCCTGGGTGACTTTGAGGGCGCAAAGGCGGCACTCAAGGAGTCGCTCAAGTGAGTGCTGCCGCTGCTGCTGCCGCTGCCTGGGGTGACAGCTGGCCTGTGCTTGGCACTGCCAGCAGCCTGCCGCACCACGGCGCTGTGTCCTTCTCTCGTTCCGCCGCTGCGCCTGCTGGCACGCACCCTAGGTCCATCTTACTTCAGCAGACCGTGCTGAGCCTCTGCCTCTGCATTCCGCCTGCAGGCTGAAGCCCGACTATGCGGATGCACACTGTGACCTGGGCTGCACCTACTGTGCTCAGGTGAGAGGCCGCGTTGCTTGCAGGTCCCAACCTCACCCTCTACGCGCTGCTAAGCACGCTAAACAGCGCTGCTGCAGCATGCGGTTCCAGCGTGCTGTCTGCGACCCCCCACAGCTGTGCCCATACCTGGCTTATCTGGCTTCGACCCCCGACCCCCCCCCGCCCCCCTTTCATGGCAGGGTGACATGGACAACGCCAAAAAGTGCTTCAAGCACGCCATCCAGTGCTCCCCCCAGCACCTGGAGGCTCACTTCAACATGGGCAACCTGTACAGGCAGTGTGCTGAGTTTGGACGCGCCATTATCAGGTGCGGGTGTATGGATGGGCCAAGGAGGAGGCGGCAGACCCCGTCCCTTCTTCTGCCTCTTAGTATGTGTTGTCCTCATGGAGCAAGTGTGGCATACTGATTGGCACCCCGCCCCCGCGCCCCCTCCGACAACCCCTCCACCCGCTGCAGCTACGACAATGTGCTGGCCATTGATGCCTCCCATTGGCGCTCGCTGCTGAATAAGGCGGTGGTGCAGGTGGGTGGGCCCTGCCTTGTTGCGCATACCCCTTGCCTGTCGGCTGATCCGTGTCGCACACCGACCAACAGCCCTCCCCTCCCTCGCACCCGCCTCGACTGTGCCTCTCCACCTGCCGCTCTTTCCCGCAGACATGCACCGGTGACAAGGACCAAGCCACCTTCAACCTGAAGCTGGCCTTGAAGCTGTCGGGTGAGCTGGACGGCTTGAGGCGCCACTCACTCACACTTTCTGTCACCTCCTTTGCCGTTCATTGGCTGCGAGGGTGTGTGCCCCACCTTCGCAAATCAACCGCCCCCTATCCACCTCCTCCCTGCCATGCCTCACCCTGCTCAATGCATGGCCACGCTGCAGGCCAGGGCGGTGTGCTGGCCCAGGAGGTCGACCAGCTGAAGCGCATGCTGAAGGCTGGGGCCAACTGGGAGGTGATCAGCCAGATGATGAGCTACATCAGTGACAAGGCGGCTCAGGTGGAAACAATGGCGGCAGACATGGCGGCGGGCGGCTCCGACGCCACACCCCAGTCCAAGCCAATGTTTGGCATGCTGGGCGGCAAATCATCCAAGGTGCCACCTGGCCTCAAGCTGCTGCTGCTGCTGCCTGCCATGCCACCCCTATGCCGCCGCCAGTGCACTGTGTTTATGCCTGGTTGCCACCTGGTTGCCGCTTGCAGCCCCATGAGCCTGGCTGCGCCTGCTCGACTTCTCACCGCAGCCTGCTTGGCTTGTGCCTGTGAGTGGTGCAGTCGATGAGTGCCAGCCCCAGCCGCAAAGGCAACAACAAGCTGAAGCGCCTGGGCATCAACATTTCGGAGGTGGGTGGGTGCCATGTGCTGGGCAGCTCTCCATGCTGGCTTTGGCCTGCGCTGTGCCTCAAATTGTGGTGCATGCCAGCAAGCGCTTATGTCTCTCGCTTTCCTCTCTGCGCTCCTGCCACCCACCCCCTGCAGGCCAGCAAGGAGGTGGATCTGCCGATGCTGCAGCAGCTGCAGCCCATGGCGGGTGCGCGGGTGCGAGACCTGGAGGCCGAAGCAAGTGACAACAACACCAGCCGCGGCAAGCGGGTGAGCTCAGCTGGCGACGTCTACAGCGCACTCAACAACTTGAGCAGTGAAATGTGCTCTCTGTGCACCTTGCAAACCGACAGCAACCCCCTTTCACGTATCCTTGCGTCACTTGTTGCTGTTGCAGGGCAAGATGATCAAGGCAGCAAAGGCCGAGGCGCTTGTGCGGCGGGTGCTGCAGAGCACACCCCCCGGCCTCTTCCAGCACATGATGAGGACCATCAACAGCCAGGTGGGTGGGTGATTGATGCGGTGGTGGCTGCCTGCCAGATCAAGACACGCTCCTGCAATCAGCAAACTGGCAAGTCTCTGCAAGCACTCTTGTGCAGTGCGCCGCCAAGCTAAGCACATTCCTGGAGCCACCTGCTCTGCCCCTCCTACAGGTGCTGGTCCTGCTCGACACCAAGCGCAGCGGCTACGTGGACCTCGCCCTCCTCATCATGTGCCTGCTGGCCCTGTGGTGGGTGCACTGCCTGGCCTCCATTTGGTCCTCTGCGTGGGAGGTCTTGACCTTTCAATGGCACCTTGCCATTCTGTCTTTCGTAGATCAAGCTGACGATGCCCGCGTGCCTTCCCCCCTCTGCTCCCGTCCCTCCTCTCCCCCCTGCAGCGATGCACCACTGGTGGAGCGCCTGCACGCCGCCTACCGTGTCATGCAGTGGCGCAACAAGAACGAGCCCATCACCCGCAAGGACGCCTTTGATTATGTGGCGGCACTCAAGGTCATATTTGCCGCACAGCACGACCCCGCCCAGTGGCACGCTCACGCAGTCGAGGCAATGGACGGTCAGTTCATCAACGAGCAGCGCTGGGTCAGCATGGTCAGCGATAGCCGCCTCGGTTTTGGCCTCTTGGAGGCCCTGCCGGTGCTGTGCAAGCCGCTGGCATGACCCCTGGGATACTACTGGTGACGAGCTGCAGTGCTGCAGCCTAGCTTTACAATATATGCGACTGACTCGCTCACATCATATCAATAACGGTAGCATAGTAACTGCCTGCATTGCCAAAGGTTCTCAGCTCAAACTGTATGTATGTATGGTTTTGCACACTTTGGGTGGTCGTGCATGCGTCATGTTGGCACTTCAGGCTGCCACACTTGTTACTAAAAGTGTCGCCAAAGCGACAGCCTGTGCCATCAGCCAAATCAGCCGTGCTACAGGTCAGCGTCTCAGTTGGGGATGATGAGTGTGTAGAGCTGCACGCAGGGTGAGAGCAAGGCAGGTTGGGTGATCAGCTTGTGAGGAGTCCCTTCGGCTGCCAACACGCTCTGTCACCCATTAAGCGCACTCAGAACAAACCAGCGCTGCATTCAGGTAAAAGCATGCCGATGTGCAGCACACACCTCAACAGTGAAAGCCAGGATGAGGGCACACTGCGGCACCAGCTGTGCCCAGGGGCGTGCGCCCAGCTTGCGGGTCAGGATCAGGCTCAGCGCGGCACCAAACAGCAGCGTGGAGCCTTGGAGGAACTCTGCAAGCAGGCAGGAGCAGGCAGCGCTGGCAGCGCAAGTCAGATTATACCCTGCCCATTTGCCCGCTTGCTTGCAGTGGAGGTCAGCAGCCCTGGCGTGCATTGCACTGGCGCAGGCACCTGTCACAAGGGGGTCCACCACCAGCTCCGGCAGGTAGGGACCTATGGCTCCCTCCAGCCCAACCATCTCTGCAAACACTTGGAGCACCAGTCCCGCCTCCTCAAACGCATTGTCCAGATAGAAGGCCAGAGTGGCGGTGTACACCATTGGCAGATAGCCTGCAGCGCACGAATGCGACAGAAGTGTGAGTTGCAGGTTGATTGCCGCTCGTGGGTGGCTGCATCACTAAATGGCATGCAACCACACAACGCCAGTCAATGCTGGCAAGCGTACCATACGCCAGCTCCACAAAGGGGCGCAGTGGTGCAGGCGGCTTCTGCAGAGACGAGATGGCGTTCAGACGCGCCGCAGCGCTGCTCACAAATCCCTTGCCACCGCCACTGCCACCGCTGCCAGACGTGCCTCCTGCGCTGGACCCTGCACTGCCAGTTGCGCTGCCCCCTGCGCTGCTGCCTCCAAAGGCGGGCACCAGCTGGCTGGCGGGCTGCGGCAGTGTGAACCGCCACCAGGTGTCAACCCCCAGGGCCATGAGCCCAGGTGTTGCCAGGAACGCAAAAGACGTGAGAATGTGGTTCAGCTGAGGCACTGCACAAGGTCAGGACAAGGCGGCGGCAGGCAGGCAGACGTCAGGCAAAGTCAGGGCGGGCTACAGCACTAGACAGGTTGCCATAGCGCTGCAGGGATGCAGGGGTGCCGTCAGCCCACCTAGGAAGTGTGCAGGGTTCTGACCCAGCTGCAGCAGCACATCATCGCAGTCATGCAGGTAGACTGCAGGCAGGCAGGCAAGTGGGAGTACGAGCGTCAGTGACACATTTGAACACAGAGCAGCTGCAAAGCCACCAATGTAATGTAAATGTAAAGCACTTGCACTTGGCCTTGTGGCCTGTTGACCAGCCAGGGAAGACACGCACCTGCCCCCAGCAGCATGAACATGAGGTACACCTCCGCCAGCATCGGCTTGTGGCTGGTCCACAGCTCCACACCCGGCAGCCGCAGCCGGAACTCGATGGACCTTCAATAAGCAGGGTGGGTGGCAGTCAAGTGGGGTTGCAAGTGGTGGCAACAGGGGCCCAGGCGGCAGGCGGCAGGTGGCGCAGTGGCAGGGACGATGGTTGCAATGTACAAGTGGATAAGCAACAGCAGGCCAGCAGCATACACACTCACTTGTGTGGGCAAGCCTTGAGGCATTCCATGCACAGCACGCAGTTCCGGTTGTCCACCAGCTGCAGCCACAGCAGGGGCAGGCAATGTCAGATGGTGTACCAACACGCATGCGGGCAGGCAGGCGAGCAGGCAGACAGGCAACCCTCGAGGCACCTGAGCAGGGTGTGAGTACACGGGGCAGCCATTGGTCTCCAGGCCCTCAGGAGCCTCAGCAGGGCCGCCCTTGAAGCAGTGGTAGGTGGTGCAGCTGCCTGCAAGGTATCAAGAGAGCTCTGGTCAAGTCCAGGCCTGGTGCGACCTGGGAAGCCAACGCGAGTACTTGCACGCACAACCTGGCAGCAATCACAGACTGCTGCCCACAGCCAGCGCTCTCACTTGAGCAAACGCCCTGGCGAGCCCTCAACTCAGTCATGGACAGCTTTGCAAACAGGCCGTTCATCCCGCCTATAGGGCAGAGATACCTGCAAAGGCAGCACTTCAATGGAATTCAGTCAGACCCTGGATGATGGCCTGCATATCCTCCTCAACACCTTGTACCTGCACCAGATGCGGCGCTCGAAGTGCCAAGACCCAATCATGG
Source organism: Chlorella vulgaris (assembly GCA_023343905.1). Taxonomy (NCBI): domain Eukaryota; kingdom Viridiplantae; phylum Chlorophyta; class Trebouxiophyceae; order Chlorellales; family Chlorellaceae; genus Chlorella; species Chlorella vulgaris. The sequence goes on from SIDB01000014.1 coordinate 23,910, forward strand.
CGCCAGCAGTGATGAGCAGCAGCAGCCAGGAGCTGAGGGCAGCGTTGTCGGGCAGGTCCCACACCTCCTCCCACACCAGAATGACTGCACAGCACAGCACAGCAGATTGGGGAAGCATTATTGCAGGTGAGGCACGGACCGCAATACAGATTGCCACGCACAGAAGGGCAGGCATCTGGCGGCGAAAAGCACAGCTGTTGGAGCTGTAAATACGGCAGGACTACTACACCCATGCAGCCCACCCTGCGCACCGCTGAACAGCCCCAGCAGGAACCAAGCGCCGTACTTGTCCATCTGCTCACGCGGCCACTTCATCAGCTTGGCACCCCGGCTGCAACAGCGACACGACACAGCATGAGGGCCAGAGTTCGATTTCCAGCCGAGCGCCTGGCTGAGGGCACAACGAACAGACGTGACCACCCAGCTGCGCAACATACCTGAGGCGCCAGCGCTGCGTGATCTCCCCCCAAATCATAAAGGGGCACACCGAGCACCACACCCTGCCCAGGAAGGGGTACACGAAGAAGGAGGCGGGCCACCACCAGCACCAGAACAGGTTGAGCCCAAAGTTATGAGACCTGCAGGGACGAAGGAGCCGAAACTCTGCCAGGTGAGCCTACTGCCCTGCTTGGACCCTTGCGGCCGCTGCTTGGACTGCGAGAGCGTGCTCACCGGTCCTGTGGTCCAAAGAAGAGCAGCAGAACTAGAGCCACAAATGCCCACGCGGTGAATCTGCAGGGAAGGAAAACAGGCAGGCAAGCATGAGAGCGTGCGGTAGCACAAGCTGGCATGCCTGCTTGTCGATGCATGCGTTTGATTATGCACCCCGCAACCCTCCCCCTTTGCTTCCAGGCCTACTTGTGATTTATGTCCTCAGGCCACAGGCTGCTGCGCAGGAAGCGGCGCAGGGGCGGGATCTTGAGCAGGTTGAAGCGCAGCATGTCTTTGGGCTGCAGCAGGGAAGGAAGTGGGGCGAGGGCAATTAGTGAGAAAGGAGAGGGCAAAATGAGCGGTCAGCAGAGGCATGGTGAAACAATACCACAGGCCGGGCATCGTGCTGGCTGGCAGAGCGGCATCTGGTGCCTCACCTCCTTTGCCGCCCAGAACACATCCTCTGTCAGCAGGTTGCCTGACCCCGAGGCCTGCAGAGGAGGGGCAGGCCAGCCATTCCAGCAGGTGAGGTCCAGACGTGCATGCCGTGTACACATGCATATGCTTTAAGAATGACACTTGTTGTTGCGCTGCTGCAAAGTAAAGTGGCAGGACTGTATCACACATCACGTCACACCTGCGCCGCCGCACGCTCCACCATGGTCTGCAGCTCGGCAATATTGTAAGGGAAGCTGCAAGCCTGCAGCTGACGAACTGCGGGCAGAGAGGGCAAGGCAGCAGAAAAGACTGTGCGTCAGCCGACCAGGCAGCAGGCCTCTTGCGAGGTAACACACCACCACAGCATCATCACAAGTCACCATAGCAGCTGCAACAGGCGGCAGCGCACTCAAGGCAGCACACCCACCGGCTTCATCGGTGAGACGAAGGTTGGGCAAGCCACGCTGGCGACCTATGTTGCGGAGGAAGAAAGCCTGCAGAGCCCGCACGTCTTGAGGCCGCACACGCAGGGGTGCCACCTTGATCACCGTGCACAGGGGCGCCAGCTTTGGCAGCGCGCTTTCCGAGACGAGAATGATGCGTGGATAGGTGCTGCTGCATGCGACAGGTGGGGTGAAGAGATGGCAGAAGGTGCGATCTCAGTGATCGGCAAGCGGGTGAGGGCTCCAGTCCACTGCAATCTCGACCGCAGTGAGTTCTCAGCCAGCAGGCACAGACGGAAGGAGCTTGCCTGTTGCCTTCTTCGCTGGCCTTGCTGGCCTTTGAGATGAGGTCTTGGAGCAACGGCACTGCTGCTGGCGGAGCCTTCTGAATGTTGTTCAACAGCAGTGTGCCCTGCAGCAGATCAACCACTAAAAGCAAAGCATGAGTGTTTGTCAACAGAGGTTGCTGAAAGCAACAAAGAGGGAGCGGCAAACTTGGTTCAAGTGAGAGCCGCAAATGTGCTTTGCAGGGCAATCAACGCACCTCTGGCGGGAGATAGTGAAGCAGGCCCTTCTTCTTTCCAGCACCCAGCAGATCTGAGGCATCGCTGTCAAGCCTGCAAGCGAGTGGCGGCAGCTAATTGTGACACAAACCCCTGACCCACTGCGACACAACGGAGAGGCAATATGCCCCCTCTTCCCTTCACGCTTCCCGGCTGGCAGGCATAGCAGCCGGCCGTTCCTCTGAGTTGCACTCAAAGCCAACCGCACCTGTCACAGTCCAGCCTAACAAAAGGTGCCTCATGGTCTGGCGATCCAAAGTGAATCAGCTGCAGGCATGGCAAGTTACGCACAGGCAATCAGCCGATAGGTCACCAAACACGCACAGGCCAACAAGCATCAAAACAAAACGAGAACCACAGCAAGACACCACTGGAGCACCTACCGCGCCCAGGTTGTCTTTCTCCAAGCCAGGCTCCCCAAATACGAGGACGGGCCGCCTGCAGACACATGTAAAAAGGTGCCGTGGGCGTGGCAACAGGCTGGACACCAACAGCTAGCCAAGGTATGGCCATTGCATGCATGCATGCTGCCTTATACACACATACACGCACATATGCTTCATGCACAACCTCCCTCCCACTCCCGCCTCGCAGGTGATGCATGCACAACTTGCCGCGTCTTGTCCCTGGATGCCTGCACTATTGCCTTGCGCAGCGCCTTTGCGTACCGCGACTCCCCAATGACGCCACACTTGGGGGCAGCCACCCTGAAGGGCTGCAGAAAAGCGGCACGCTCCTGCTGCTCCTGCAACGAGCATGTAGGAGGCGACAAATGCGTGGACGGTCGGACCTGTGACTCATCATTCACAGCTGGTGCAGCTTGGCGTCAGGCATAGTCCCACAAGTCCAAAGCAGCCTCAGCTTACCTCAAGCTTGCGTTCAGCCATGCGCAGCTTCTCCTGAAGAACCTCGACCTCTACATCTGACGAGCCGCTACTGACGGCGTCCGTGCTGCCGCCGCTGTCATCACCGCTCCCGTCGCGGTGAGGCGCCCCAGCGGCGACAACCCTGACTTGACTGCGGCGCGCTGGGGTTCTGATCGACGATGCCAAGGGTCGGGCAGCGCAAAACCTGCCCCGACCTGGGGCCAGTCTTGGGCTCGCCGCCTGCATACTGCGGCACGATGTGGAGCCCCTGATCATGACCGGAAACACATTCAAACGCAGCCTGCACTGTTTGGATTGAGCTCCAAATCCAGCGGCGGCGATATCACGCCGCCATCCAGCTCAGCAATCGGTGCAGGCTTGAAATTACAGGCGTGCTGGAAGCACTCATGACAAGGACATGGTTGGCAAGCTTAGCAGAAGCAGGTGGCATCAAGCAGGAGTACATGGTGCAGTGATATCAATCATCATCATTGGCATCTGCCAAGCTGTTGTGCCTACTTGCGACGCACGGCCTCATCCTTGGCCGCATCAGCGTTGGATGCTGGCGTCGCATCCTTCGAGTCCTTGACGTCCTTCATGTTGAATCCTGCACAAAGGCAAAGCAGGGAGGCTTGCGATGAACTTGGATCATGAAACACCCAAGTACTTGCTGCGGCATTGGCAGTCGTGCCACAGTCCCACCTGATCCTTCTCCGTTGAACTGCTCTGGCTCCTCCTGACCCGCCGATTGCTGCTTGGCATCGCCTGCCTGCTTGGCATCGCCTGTTACGTCCTTCATGTCAAACTGCGAGCCCTCCCCATTGAACTTGTCGGGCTCGGCGGCGGCCAAAACCAGTCGCTGGCTAGGCACAGGGCGAGCGAGGATGGGCCTAGACGCCTGCAACACACAATCGAAGGCAAGGCGTCACATGGAGATGAGCGATAGTCGAGGAGGATCGATCAAGCGGCACAAACACATCGTTCGATGGTTCGGCCGCGCGCTGCCCCCGATATGGCTACGCCGCTTGCTGCACGCCGCACCTGGTGGCGAGGAGCGCGCACGCTCACGCTGCGGGTTGAGGAGGCTGCAAGTGCGCACTGCATTCTGGTTCTTTAGAGAGGGGGAGGTAGGGGCTGTAGCGATGGGTGCGGGAGATCGGAACGTGAGTGATCAGGGAGAATGAACTGGAGCGATCGCTCGGAGCTGTGCCACTGGGGGGTCTTTGCATGCTTGCATGGCGACACTTGGCGCCGCACTCGAGGCCAAAGATGCGCCCAGATTTACAGGCCATGAAAGCAAAAAGCAGTGCTGCATGCGTCAGGCTAGCTCCTGGTTGTCCCGCAACATGCGCAGCATTGGACCCAGCGCCGTGGACCGCACTCCAGCTCGTGGCCGAGTGGCACCAGGCGTCAAGCTGCCGCGTCCTGCAACCCCAGTGCCAGCGCTGCCACCCTCACGGCTGCGTGCAGCTGGAGGCGCAGACTGTGTCCCAGCTGCAGCGCTGGCAGCCGCGGCCTGCTTCCGCGTCGCAGCTGGGGGGGTGGGAGCTGCGCCGCCGTACGCCAGCTGTGTCCGCCGCTCCCGCAGCTGCGCATACAGTGCTGCCCAGCCTCCCTCAGGCTCAATCACATCCCCTCTGGTGGCGGCAGCCCGTGGAGGGCCCAGCTGTGAGTAGCTTGAGGGGCCAAGATCCTCAAGATCCACAGAAGCTGCCTGTGCCTGTGCCTGCACTCCAGGACCGCCGCCGACGGCGCCGTTGTTGCTGCCGCCTGCTGGCATGGCCTCGGCTGCTGCAGAGCTGTCTGCACCCTGCGCCTGCGCTGCTGCAGGCAGGCCTGCTGTTGCGGTAGCCTTGATGGCCCGACTGCGACCGCTGCCACCCAGCGGGGCTGCCTGACGCAGCATGCGCAGCTCCACGAAAGACGACAGTTCGGCAGTCAACATGCCTGCCTCATCATACTGATTCCCGGGACCTGCAGCGCAAGTGCTTGCAGACAGGTATTGAGCAGTCAAATACACCCACTGATCCGACGGCTGGCCAACAGGCCAGCTCCCATTGCAACTCCTTGCATCAACCCAAACTCACCGTCCAAATCCTCGTCCTCCTCCTCCACCTCAGCTTCCCCCCAGCCAGCCTCTTCGCGGCGCCAGGCCAGCGCCTGGGCCCTCCGAAAGCTCAGGGGGTGCGCCTGAGGGTCAGGGTGCGGCTCCAGGGTGACGACTTGAGCGGCGGCATCCAAGCCGGCAACCCTGAGCAGGACAGCAGCGACGCGTGTGTGAGTGTGTTGGCACCAGCCAATCCACCAGCAGTGCCAGCAGCAGCTTGTAAAGGGTGTGAAGCTTTCGCAGCACATGCGCAGGCTTCCTGTCTCATACCTGCCACAGCGCACTTCCGACACAGCAGGCTGGAAGTCGGCTCCGATTTCCAGCAGCTTATAGGCCAGCACATCCCCCAGGCAGGGCATGCCTGGCAGAGGCTGCAGCCTCCCAAATGCTGCCTCTGTCATCGGCTCTCCAACTGCTGGCGTTGCAGCTGCAGGAGGCACAGCCTTGGCATGCAATGCCCCGTTTGCACTCGCTGTGTGAGGGTGCTGTTGCTGCTGCGGCTGCTGCTGAACGGGCCCATTGGCTGATCCGCCACCGCCGCGAGGCTGCCACTCCGGCGGCACCACAACGTCAGGGGGAGCAAAGGCCTGTGTCACAGGAGCGTGCCGCTGGTGTTTGGCTGCTCCTGATGGCAGCACGGCTGCAGGCTTTGCGACTGCTGTGGTGACAGCAGCTGCGACAGTGCTGCCAACCGGTCGCCCCCTGCTGCTTGGCTTGTCACCAATTGGCTGCTGCGGCTTCACCTCAGCACTCTGCCTTGCAACAGCCAGCTGCGGGCCAGCACCCTGCGGCAGTACACCCATGCGCCGCAGCCGCCGCTTGGCGGACTTGCGACGAGCGCTTCTGCTCGGCTGCTTCTTGGCCTGCAGCAGAATGGGAAGGACAAAGCTACCAGCTCTTCATACCGAAACTCGCTCAATGAGCCAATGCAGTTTGATGCTTGATGCGACCCTGGCCATGCTCATGGCGCGTGTGTGCAGTGCAGGAGCGCACCGTGGTGTTGCCGTCCACTAGCTTCACAGCAGCAGGGGTCTTCAGGTCCTGCCCTTTGGCATTCGGGTCACTGTCACTGCTCTCCTCATCACTGCTCTCCTCTTCACTGCTCTCCTCATCATCACTGCTGCTGCCCTCCAAGGAGCTTTCGCTGCTGTCGCTGCTGCCGCTAACTGCGCCTAATGTCGCCACAGCCTGCACCTCTGCTTCTGCTTTGTGTCGCTTGTGCTGCGGCTCCCCATCCCCTGCTAGCGCTATGGCAAAGCCCCGCTTACGACTGAGGTTGACCAGCAGCGCGTCACCATCTCGCAGCACGTCTGTCTTAGAGCCACGCAGTAGCGCAAAGGCATCGAGCGTGGCCTCTAAACGAGGCACATGTGACGGCTGCAAGCCCAGCTCTGAGCCCAGCTGCAGACAGGAAGGCAGGCGGAGCTGTGAAAGTCTCGGCTGAGAACAGACTGCGCAAGCGGCGGCGGCTAAAGTGCGTGTCTGCCACATCGCGCGCCCCTCACCTCATCTAGCAAATCGCCAATTGTCTCTGCGCTGGCCACTGGCTGCCACCTGCAAAGCGGCGGCGGGAAGGGAGGCGTGTCAAACAAACGTGATTTCCTCCTGTGATACAACACAGGCCATGCATGATGATGACCAATTGCCGCACGCACCAGAACTTGGAGGGGCCTGCGTGATGGAACGCCAGTGTTACGCGCAGGCGCACCCTCTGCATCCTGACAAGTTTACAAGGCAAAATCTATCGGCGATGGGCCGCTTTACTAGGCCGCCCCGCAGCCACCACCCCGCCTGTTACGCATGAACCGCGCTGAGCCAACTCGTTTTGTCACGTCATGTCCTTACATCAGTCTTGCATGTGAGAAAGAGAAAGCATCAGCAGAGCAATCATTCCTGCATGGCTGTTCCATCTACCTCCTCTGCTGCCTCCTCGTCACTTGCCTCGCTTCCATCCTCGCCGTCGCCCTGCTCATCGCCGTCATCACCCTCCTCGCCATCGCCCTCCTGCTGCTCCTCCTCTGCCGCCTCCACCTGCAGCGCCTCTGCCGGAGCAGTTGCCTGCACCGCCTCCTCGACTGCACCTGCCGCCGCCGCCGCCGCATCCCCGCCAGCCTGCTGGGCACTGCTGCGGGCCCAGGAAGAGGCAGCCTCCTCCCACTGCCGCACCATGTGCTGCACGATGCCGCCCATGTGCTCAACCCCACTGACCAGCTGCGCAGGCGGCACTGCGCTCAGCTCGCGCGTGCAGTGCCCGTAGTGCTCTCCAGGCACCAGCGCCAGCTGCTGCGGCCGCGCCAGCATCTGGCTGAAGGCTGGCTGCAGCTCGTAGCAGTTTGCAAAGAGTGAGGCGCGGCCAAACACATACAGCCCCAGCCGTGACCGCGACATTGCGACAACTGCAGGATTAGTGCGGGGTGTGGGAGGGAGAGAGGGGCAAGTGTCAGGGACAGCAGGATGACGCAGTTGTGTGCGGAGCCGCTGGCCAGGTACAGCAGCGATGCACCAGCGCCCGGCAGCAACGAGCTGCTGACGGTTGAGGTGCGAGCCCAGGCATGCCCAGGACATTGGAGGCGAGGGGCTGTCACTCACCCAAGCGCCGCACGTCCCGCAGATGTCCAAAGTGGTTGGTTCGCACCAGCGACAGCAGGATGTAATCGTTCTGCTGGCCCTGGTACTTGTCAACAGTGGTGACCTGCAGGCAAGATTATAAGGAAGGGGCAAGCTTTTGAGCCGCGGGTTGGTTGTTGCACTGCGAGTTGCGGGGCTGGAAAAAAAGCAGCCAACGCAGCCAGGCAGCGAGGCTGAGATTTACAGACAAGTGGAACAGGCAGTGCCACGCCAAGCCAGCACACACCCACACACCCACACACCCTTCGCACCTTTGCGGGCCGTCCGAATGCGGGGTGCTGGGCGCAGCGTCGCTCAAACACGTCACGCAGCAGCGCTTTCTGCCCGTTGTATGTGGTCAGCACGGAGATCTTGTGAGCTGGGTAGCCCAGCAGGCGCATGTACTGGTAGACAGAGACCAGGTACTCGGCCTCTCCCAGGTTCTGCACAGGGTGGAGAGAGGAGAGGATGAGGCAGGGAGGGATGGTGGCTGGGAGGGTCGTGGTGAGCAGCTATGACGGGAACGATTTTGCTTTTGTGTGCCCCTCCAGTGCGGGTCGAGAAGCACAGGCAACTGCAAGTTCAACCCACTCCGTACACTGTTTACGCTCAACACAAAGGCCCGACTTATTCGTAACACACAATCACACACCACAATCACACCTGATAGAAGTACGGCAGAGGCGAGCTCTCGCCCCGTCCGTTGAAGTCAGGCACATCGATGAGCTGGAAGTCGAGCGCAAAGCCGGGGTTTGCTGCCACGAAGGCGGGCGCCTGGCTGACCAGAGGCAGGTCGCCCAGGTCGCGGTACCGCCAGTTGTACAGCTTGGCCAGGGTGGGGCGGGCACGGCCCTGCGTGGATGAATAGGGGGGATAGGACCAGACCCCGATGAGCTTGAGCCGTGATTCAGCAAAGTGCTTGGCCCCGTGACAGCACCGCAATGAAGCCCAATGTCACACGAGTGCACTCCCACATCTTGCCCACAACACGCCAATAAGCCTAACCGCACAGCCACCGACCTGTGCATTGAGCTCGATGTAAGGCGTGCCCAACCTGATGAAGCGAGTGAACAGGGACTGGTCCAGGTGGCTGTACTGCTGTATCGCCATGTTCTTCACAACAGGCGGCAGCTGGTGGTGGTCACCAATCATTATGACACGCTTCAGGCGGTTGTGCCCGTCCTCTTGCCGCTGCAGCAGGGGGCAACGGGCAGCAGGCAGGCAAGCATGTCAGCGCACATAGTTGCTCAACGCTCGAGTACCGGCACCAAGCAGCTGCTGAGCTCTGCACCTGTACAGACACAGCCTCAATCTCTGCTGCGCAAAAACACTCTGGCCCTGGCACTACACGTACAACATACAACACATAACCACTTAGGCAGGCACCTTCCGCCCCCAAGCACCCCCCTCCCCCTCAACCCACACACAAACCTGCAGCAGCATGGGTATGAAGGTCTCAATCTCCAGGATCTGAGCCCCCTCCTCCATCAGCAGGTTGTCATACTTGAAACCCAGCTCCAAAAACTCCCTGAGGGGGGGGGGAGAAAGGAAGAAGGGAAGCAAGGAGGAGGCAGCACGGTCAGACGCAGCATGGACAGGGGCAACGAAAATGAGTCGATGAACACAGAGCAGGCCTTGGAGATGTGGGCCAGGACAGGTCCAGTCCAATGCTTGCACAGCCATGCAGCAGAGCGGTTGACACCCTAGCAGCAGATACCAGCCAGACCCAGCAAGGCTCGCGGCAGCACCCTCCTAACCCAGCTGCCTCTGTGCCAGCCAGCTTCCGGCACGCAGCTTTCTTCCGTCTCACACAGCACGCAGTGCTGTCCCGTCGATGCGGCAGTTCACTCACTTGCGCTTGAGTGCCGCGTGTGTACAGGTCATGGCCACTATCTTTGCCTGCTTGGTCATCAGGTAGTTGACCCTGTCCCCGCTGCTCTTCAGCAACTCAAAGGGCCGGATCTCCTCCAGCTCACGGAACATGGTGCGCAGGTGGCGGAAGCAGCCCTGCAACACACAAAAACCATCAGCTCACAGCAACACCGCCAGACTTGTGCGAGATGCACCCACACAAGCCTACCAATTTGGGAACAAAACTCCCCTGCCAAGCCCTGCCACCCGCATGTATGCCCACCAACACACCCACATCACACACCTGTGACTTCTCCAGATCATCTTCGTATCGCTCACCCTTGAAGAGCGGCCCGGGGGCGTCAGCAAAGAATTCAGTGAAGGGGAAGAGCTCTGCGGGGGCAGAGGAGACAGGAGGCGGAGCAAAGATGGAGTGGCTGCAATGGCAGGCAGCAAGGAGACAGGGAGGCGGAAAAGCAGACAGGCAGGACAGGCAGGGTGCAACCCGGCAAGGCAGCACGCAAGCCACACGTGCAGCAGGGGGGGACACAAGATGGGGTCACTTGGCAGCAGAAGTCAAACGACTGTCAGGCGTGCTCACCCTTGACACACTCGGGCGTCTTGCTGGCCGCGCACTGCGACACAAACTTCTCCCACCGCGCCAGCACATGCAGCAGCCAGAAGTGGCCGGCTGTCTCACAGGTGTAAGCCACGCTCTCGCTGACCTTGAGCAGCTTGGCCAGGCGCTCAACCTACAGCAGCAGCAGACGGACGGGCATGGCACGTCACACATCGATCAACGAGAGCCAAGATGGAGCGGCTGAGCTTGGGGTTCAGGCGACACTCTGAGCATGACCTTGAAATCCGCATGTGTAACAACGCACAATGTAACATGCTCCATGCTACGCCAAGCCCAAGCCCCACCACGACCTGCTACATCCCACAGCCACCCTCGATGGTCCCCACCCCTACAAACACAAGTACCACACCACCCACCAGCCCCTACAGCTCACTCACCTCTGCCAGCAGCTCCAACCTTCGAGCCAGCATGGCGTTCACCCGCCCCACCCGGCTGAAGTCCAGCTCAGTCTCCAGCTCGGCCTCACCCATACCCAGGCGCAGCAGGTAGCGGGCAGGCACATCACGCTCTACAATCTGCAGGCAGCAAAGCAGGCAGGCAGACAGGCAGGCAGCGATCACAACAGAGCGGCCAAGAGGCGCCAGTGTGGGTGGTTACATGCGCTTGCTAGCTATCAAGGAGCTTGATAGCAAGGCCAAAAGGCGGTGCGCCAGCAGGCCCGGCCACCACCCTCAGCAAGGCCTAAAGGCGGTGCGCCAGCGGGCCCAGCCACACCCCAAACCTCTCACCTTTGTGAAGAGGTCATTCAGAGCCTGGTTGGAGTGTGTGACCACCAGGGTGCGCTGGCCAGGGCAGTTGTGGTACAGGATGTGCATTATCTGTACCGCAGTGTCAGTCTTGCCCGTACCTGCACACACAGGCACACACGCATTGGTGAGGCAAGCAGGCAATGAATGGTTGTTCTGCTTGCGCCATCAGCCATCAACTCTGCCAACCGATCAGCTGCCCAGTCACATCCAAGCCCACTTCAAACAGTCAGAGTCCAATCAGCCGCCCAGCTGCAATGCGCAGCAAAGTGCACCCCATCAGCTGCTCACAAACACACGCACACACCAACACACCTGGAGGGCCCACCACCATTGTCAGCCCTGGCTGCACACCAGACATGATTGCCTGGGTCTGCACCGGCGTGAACCGCACTGTGTTTTGCGGCGGCAAGTCCTGAGGGTAAGGCCCCGGGTCAACAGGCGTATATGACTCGACCAGCAGCTTGCGCTCAGGTGCTGCTGCCTCCGCTGCTGTGTCGTCGCCGCCTGCTGCCTCTGCTGCCTTGCGCTTGGCTACCTTGCCGCCCGCCGCCGCCTCCTGCTCCTTCAGGGGCGGGAAGGTGATGCGGAAGGGGCGCTCCAGCTGCGGGCTGCGGCTACTGTTTTTGAATTCAACTTCGTATCCAGGGAACGCCTCGCGCACGTGGTCTGCACTTGCAGGGGTGTGGGTGTCAATGGTAGTGTGTGAGTAAGTATGCACAATGTGCACAAAAGATCGAGGGCATAGGAATGGTGAGGGGCGGGTGGAAAGGAGACGAAAGGTGGAGGCAACTTGGGGCGCTTGTGATGAGATGCAGCAAAGTGCCACGCAAACACCACACTGCCCCAGTCACACCACACGAGACCACAACACACCACGATACAGTTGAACCGCCCAGGTCAGCCAGCCACCCACCCGCGTCCAGGAAGGTGTCTTTGAAGTCCACTGTCTGCAGGCAGCCGTCCATGTGGCGGTATTGCGCGGCACCGGGGTCACCATACCCCAGCAGGATGTCGTGCAGCCAGGGGGGCAGCACACAGTCCTCGTTCATCAGGTCACGGATAGACTCCAGCACAGCCTTGAAGTTGTTCTCCTTGGGCTGTGGGGAAGGGGGATAGGGGGGAGAAGAGGGGAGGAGGGGCATGGCGGAGGTGTGAGGGCTGGTGAGAAGGCTGGCAAGTGGATTGCTGAGAGCTGATAGCAGCATGCCAGGCTGTTGACAGCAGGTAGGCAGTACACGGAACGGGACACAGCACCAGCAGACCCGAGGGTATGGCCTTGATGCGCAGCAGGCAGACACATGGCCGTCAGTGTGACAAAATAGTGTCCACACACTGCCCAAGCCCCTCCCTCCAAGTCGCTGAGCTGACTGAATTCAACTAGCAGTGTACAGCCTGACCCACCTTGCGCCGCAGCACCATGTTGAAAGTCCCGTACACGTCCTCTGCTGCGGTACCGCCTGCTGCCTGCTGCTTGGCCAGGTAGTTCATGTCCATCTGGTACTGCGCGGTGTCCAGGGCCAGGGTGTAGATGCGCACGGTACCAGAGGGGGCGGTACGCTCGTCCAGCCGCACCCGACCCGTGAAGTCGTTCATCAGCTTGCCCTCTGCGGCAAGAGAGGCGGGAGCGCAGCACAGACAATGCAAGCTGAACTTGCTGCTGTGCATCCCTGCAATCCAGACTGCCAACCCCGTGACTCAGTGCACGTCCGCCAGTCCCCTGTGCCTGGCTGCCTCCCCTTTGTATCCCCATCCCTCCCATCCGCCCTCCCTGCGCTCCCATATTCGCTGTCCCCTGCCCTCCGCCCTCCACAACTCACCCTCATCCCGCACTTCAATGACCTCTCCTCCTCGGACGTACCGCAGGCCATACTGCTCCATCAGACCCACACCGCCCTCCTTGGCCGCCCCCTGCCCCGCCTGAGCCATGTAGTTGGCTGTGATGGAGTCAGGAGGGCGGATGGTGAGCAGGAACAACACATCGTGCTGTTTCAGCTCGTCCCATTCAGCGCGGATGTCGGGCCGTAGATTGGACAGGTTGACAGTCACCTCGGCTGCACAAGGGCAGGCAAAACAAGGGACAGTTGTGGGTAAAAGGGCGGTGAGTTGACCGGCAGTCGTCACCGCTGGGTGGCTGGCAAGTCTTAGCGGGATGATTGCAGCAAGCAGCTGGGCGGAAGGAGCAGCAATGCAGCGCCGAGCAATGGTGGTGAGCACGGCGGCAGGAGCAGGGAGGCAGGAGAACTTCAGTGAAGGCAGCAACATGCACGCAGCAGACCGCCGCCGCTTCGCACCTGTGACCGCCGCCGGCTTGTTCTCTCCCACCTTGGGCTTGCGCACCTCGCTCACAGCAAACTTGTCCAGCACCTGAGCCATGCGCGCCCAACCGGTGAACCCAATCTGCGGAGAGGGAGACAGGCCAGCAGGAGGCAGGCATCGCACACAGCCATCAGAAACATCCCGGCGCAATAAGCCCCGCTTGCAATTACCCAAACAGCGGGGTCCAACCCAGTCTGACATAGGCAGCCCCAAACCCCTCCCTCAACCCCAGCAGCCACCCACCCTGTTGTCCTCCCCAAGGTACGGCCCCACTCGCTTCAGCACATCCCCTATGTCTTCCCGAATCTCATAGGTGGCCTCAAGGCGGAACAGGTTGAAATTGCGAAGCAGGTAGTCGTGGAAGGTGAGGAACTGCAGGTTGAGCTTGGGCAGCGCGAGCACTCCCTCCCCTGCACGCAGGCAGGCACAAAGGCAGGTTCATTGTGTTGCTGTGTGCCTTTGTGAGTGTAGTGTGTAGAATGTGGTAAAGTGAGGCTTGGCAGGCACGAGGCAGCGGCGAGAGTGGATGCATGCAAGCGCAGCGGGAAATCGCAGCAGCGACAGCCTCAGGCAAGCCAGCACATGCAGCACCCCGCCAGCACTGGAGGCTCTGGTCCCTCACCACCTGCCCCTTGCAGCAGCAGCCACATCCGACCAGATCTACCAGCACCAGCCCGTCCAATGATTTCTCCACCCACCTGTGTAGTGCACCGTGGGCACCTGGTGTTCATCAAACAGCACAGCCTCAGTTGGGTACAGCGGCATCTCGTTGATGGTGTCAGCCTGGCAGGCAGCAGCAGTGGGGCAGGTGTGCAATTGTGTGTCAAGGCCAGAAGGGGGCGGTATGTCTGACAATAACGTCAGGCCAAGCTGAACGTGAGTGCATCCACCTTGGGCCCTCCACCGCCCCTGCCCTGCGCCCCCAACTGCAGCCAGCCCCGTGCCTCCAGCCACACAGCACACTTTGTGAGTGTGCCACTCCCCACCCCGACACACCTGCGAGTGCCTGTGCTCGTAAGTGGCCACCATCACTTCAGCCAGGAAGGAAGCGTTGTCGGCCCAGGGGTCGTCGTCAGCCACCAGCCTGCAACATGGGGGTGTGGTGCGGGTGTGACTGTGTGTGTGAGGGACAGGGTGTGCAATGGAGAGTGGGCGTGAAGCAGCGTGTGCAACATTGTGTTGATGCGCGGTGAAAATGGGGGCAAAGGCAGTGGCCATCAGCCACCGAACCAAGCGGCGCAGCAATACTCCACAAGACCGATAAGTGACACCCATGCAATCCATTAAATGTCCCACCGTGTTGCTGCACCAGGCTGCAGCAGCACATCAACCACCTCAGCTGGCGTGTGACCAGGAAGCGAAGCTCATCTGAAGTCAGCCCAGCCAGCTCCTTACTCAACACCTCGCGCTTCTCCACTGCAGCAGCAACGACTCAGGGGCAAGGGAGCGGCGGCAATTTGTGTAAAGCAAAAGTGTGCGAGGGAGAGAGGACGGCAGGGCAGGGACGTGCAGAGCAGTGCCTCTGGCAGCTGACGAGGAGCACACAGCATCCCAGCCAACATGCGACTTCAACTTGCACTGCCTGTTGCCTGCTCAAGCCCCACTTTGCCAGCAGCTGCCAGCACTGCGCTAAACAGGAGCAGGCTAACCAAACAGCCCCACCCGCACGCTGCCTCACCTGTGCCGCAGTTGGCCAGCGCCAGTTCGCGCAGCTTGGGCACATGCTTGAAAAACAGGCGCTGCAGCTGCTGCACTCGTTCGTAGTGGGCAGCAGTCACATCCTCCTCACTGAGAGGCTCGCCAGTGTGGTCATCAATTGGAAAGGAGAGGTAAAAGCGCAGCAGGTCCACCAGCTGCATGGGAAGTGTGTGGGGCCAGTTGGCAGGCAGCAACGGAAAGGGTGAGAGGGCTGTTGCTGGGGTGGGCGAGACTCGCAGCTGGGCAAGCGAACGCTGACTGATGTTAAGAAGGCTGCCTTATGTGGGGGCATGTATAGGCAGGCCAAGGCAAGCCGCAGAGCGCCCAGAGTAGCATTGTGCCGTTAACCAATGCAAGGGCCCCTGCGGCAAGCCCCGCATTGCTACAGGCCATTCAAGGCCCCTGCTGCGCCACCGCTGCACCTGCACAAAGAGCTTGCCGCTGGGGTGGGAGTACAGCCTGCTCATGTAGCACTTGACCAGCACGGCTTTGTCCTCCAGCACCGCATGCACAAAGCGGCGGGTGGGCAGCTGCAGTAACAATCACACAGAGGAGGCAAGAGGCAAGGAACTGAGTCAGCATTTGACATGCCGAGGCTGCAATGCACGCAGGATGACAGAAGGCAGCGCAGCAAAGGATAGCATTGAACGAACGGGAGTACAGAACGCCGAGTGCCAAAGAATGCACACGCTCTTCCTGAGCAGCGCACACAACCCTGTGCCCACCAGCCAACACATACACAAGCCCACCCACCCGGCCACCCACCTGAGACAGCAGGTCAGTAAGAAACTCCACAAACCGCTCGCAGTACAGCAGCGCTTGGCGGTCCAGCTTGCTGCTGCCGGTGCCGCCCGCTGCCGCCGCTTCATCGCCGCCGTCCACCTCCATAGCTGCCTCCCCCGGCACTGCTACCACCAGCACTTTCAGGAATTCAGCAATCAAGCCGGGCAGGAACGTGGCTTCAGGGCGCTGGGCTGCAGGCACATGCCCCTCCTGCTGGGCTGCCTTGGCTTCTTTCTTTGCCAGGCTGCGCCAGTGCTTGGCCAGCTGCGGCTGTGCGTGCAGCTCCAGCTGCAGCCGCCCGCGGCTCAGCGAGTGCCACAGCGGCAAGCTGACGAGGCGCAGCACCTGAGCCCGCACGCCCTCATCCTCCAGAGACTGCAACACGGTACAACAGGCAGTACCACACAGACATCATGAGCCAGATCCGTTTGCCCAGTAGCAGTTGCAACAAAAGTCGACTCAGGTGGGCTGATGGCTTGAAAAGTGGTCGCCGGCATACACAAGCCACGGCTCAGCAACCACCAGCAATGTGTCACGCAAATCTGCGTGCACACTGAGGACCAAACACGCCACTCACAAGTACGCACGAGCACACTGCACATAGCACAGCACACCTGGAATGCGTTGATGGCGAACACGAGGTAGGCCACCTTCTCATGCATGCGCATGCGGTTGCCATGCTCAGCCTGGAGCGCCAGCACACGCTGGAAGAAGGTGGGGAAGGCCCCCTGTGGCATGCACGCACACAGACACCACGCAGAGGCAAGCAAGGGCACGGGTTGAGGGACCTGTCTATGGATGCATATGCCCTCTGCTTCATACAGCCAGCCTAGCACAACAATCCCAATGGCCGCTTTGCACAGACGCCAAGCAAGGCAAGCAGGCAGCTCATCCAGCCAGCTCCTCGTCGGCACTGGCAACGGCCCTCCCGCCTCCGCCCACCCAGCCATGCACCTACCTTGTTGTGCTGGTTGAAGCAGGCCCAGCCGGGCACCTGCTCCCTGAACTTCTGGTTCACCATGGCAACCATGCTCATGAGGTGCTCGTAGGCTGCCGCACCCTCCACCCCCGCCTCAAAGTGGGGCCACAGATAGTTCTCCAGGTACTGGCTGATCTCCAGCACCTGCACGCGGCGCATGGCGGGTGGCTTGTCGCCTCCCCCACCTAGCTCCTCCTTGTATACTGTGGCCACAAGGTCAGCGTTGTATGGGGGGCGGTCTGAGGCGCTGGTGGCGGCGCCGCGCCCCGTCCAGTTGGCAGCCGCCAGCTTTGTCAGCTTGTCAGCGCTGATGTCAGCCATTGTGAGGGCGCCAAAGCCACGGCCGCCAGGAGGTCCCCGCCCTCGGCCGCCGCCCCTGCCGCCGCCCCGGCCCCTGCCGCCGCCACCTCGGCCGCCGGCGCCCCTGCCGCCAGCGCCCCTGCCGCGGCCGCCGCCCTGCTGCTTGACCACACCCGCAGGCTTCCCCGGAGTGCTTTTGCCCTGCTGCTGCTGCTGCTTCTTGCCTCCCCGCTTCTGCTTCTTGCCGGCAGGTGCAGGCGCTGGTGCATCCTCTGCTGCTGCAGGCGCAGCCTCATCGCCGGCGGCAACCTCTGCTGCTGCCAACGCCTCCTCTGCTTGCTGCTCATCAGCGACAGCAGAGTCAACAGCCGGCGAGGCAGTGGCATCTACCTCCATTGCCTGCTCTTCGTCCTGCTGTGCAGCTGGTGCAGGCTCTGGCTGCTGCTCAGCTGCCACCTTATCAGCTGCTTCGGTCTCAGCTGCCGCATCGGGGGCTGTGTCAGCCTCATTATCGCCACTGGCCTCTGCGTCATCATCTCCAGCCGCATTGTCGCCTCCCGCCCCCTGCCGTGCTGCCTCCATCTCCTCAGGGGAGCCCTGCATACATAGGGCGCTACCCGTGTTGCATGCAACAGGCCAAAGTGCTTGCGGGCGGCAGCAGGCAGCAGTAGAGCAACAATCAGAGCAGAGAGCATGTGAACTGAGGTTTGCACACACAGTGTGTGATTTGCCTCACCTCGTGTTCTGTAATGTGTTCTGTCAGCCGTGCCACCAGCTCTGCCTTCTTGCCGCTCACAGCCTGGCCCCGTTTCTTCAGCTCATCCTTGAGCTTGGCCACAGTCAGGCCAGACACCCATTCCGTGCCCGGCATGCTGCACCACTGCCGCCGCCGCCGCAGCTGAGTGGGGTGGTGGTGCGCTGCCGAGCTCGCTGGATGCTAACAGATGCGTGGCAGCGATGTGCGATTATTCTGCAGCGGGAGCCACAGCAGAACGACTGTCGGCAGCAGCAGTGGGCAATGGGTCGGCAGCACAGCCCAGATGGCAATGTAATGTCGCTCATGCTGTGGCAGGCACAACAGGCGCGCGGAGGCGGCTGCAAAAAGTTGATCGTGCTGCAAGGGACCCGAAGTGAGCTGAAACACGCCCATGAGACTCACCAACACGCCCTGAGCGTGATAACAAAGCGGTAGATGGTGCAGAGAGCGCAGTGGCCTCCGCCGCTCAATATTGCATGGGAGGGCTGGGCGGTGCGAATTCGACACACTCTAGTCACGATCTGGGTGCTGGAGGCCACAAATAGGGATATGTTCGTCCACTCGGCGCCCGGAAGAAAACTGAAGGCAGGAGGCTCGTTGTTGCTCCCAGCATTGCGGCAATCGCAATTGTCAGGGTGTCAAACAGCCGCTGGCAGTATGGCTGCCGCCCTCTTCGTCACGGCCCACCCAGACGACGAAACCATGTTCTTCTCGCCCTCAATTCTGAACCTGGTGGACCGGGGGATGCAGGTGGCTCTACTCTGCCTGTCGACAGGTGCGCACGGGCGACAGTGGAGCGGGTGCTGGTGGCGACAGGCGGAGACAGGCACGTTGCAGTCTCCTTGCTGTCGCTGTTTCTCGTGTCTTGATGGCTCCCACATGCTTGCTCTTTGCAGGTGATGCGGACGGACTAGGCCGGCTGCGTTCGCAGGAGCTCCGCCACGCGTGTAGCTTACTGGGGGTGAGCGCAGCTGGAGGTGTTGCGAAGGCAATTCTGCCGATTTGTATCGAAGGACTCACTGCTTCATCCTGATTGCTTTCGCGACTGTTTCCAAGCAGATTGCGGGTCAAGACATAACTCTGATCGATGACCCGCAGCTGCCTGATGGCATGGACCAGCACTGGTCACCTTTGGTTGTGGAGCAACATGTAGCGCAAGCTGTTAGGCGGCTTCAGCCGGACCAGGTGCAATGCAGGCTGAGTCTGGAGGATGGCTGAAGCGCTTTTGGTTTTATGTTTTGTGAAATCTGGTCACACCAGAGCGTATCCAGTGCTCGCTGAGTCGCCCCACCCGCCCCTCACAGATCTACACCTTTGACAACGGTGGCGTGTCAGGACACCCCAACCACCTGGCCACGTGTGCGGGCGTGTTACGGTGGTGGGAAGCCACGCCCAGCAGCAGCAGCCCCAGCAGCATGCCTGAGCTTTGGCAGCTAGAAACGGTGTCGCTGCCACGCAAGTATCTAGGCCTGCTGGACTCGCCTCTGGCCCATCTGATGGCGGCAATGCAGAGGCGGCGGCGGCAACGGCAGCAACGACGGCAGCAGCAGCAGCGGCAGCAGGATCTGGACAGCGTGCAAGTCGTGGTGCGGGCATCGCCAAGGCAGGCATGGCGAGCCCTACTTAAGCACCGCAGCCAGATGGTTTGGTGAGTGCTGCGTGCGGCAGCAGCCGTTGCTATGCATTTCCTCCCGGCTCTGAACCCCGCCCCATTGACAGCCTGCTCGCACCAGCCTCTATGGTTCCCACCTGATATGCTGCAGGTATCGGCGGGTCTGGATGGTGCTCTCTCGATACATGTATGTCAATACTCTTGTTCGCCACTACTGACTCCACGCTTGTAAGCATCAAAGTCAAGTCAGTTTTAAGCTTGGCAGATGGCTGTTCTTTGGTGCATGTGGCACGTGCTTTTGTGTGTGACGCCTTGATGAAGGTGATGACTGAGCAGCGTGCCTGCGGTGATGTGATGAGTGGTTGCGCAGGCGGGCAGGCGGGCGGTCCAGGCAGCAGCCGCATGTGTGCCAGCAAGCTGCCCGCACACGCCTTATTTCAGGTCGCCGTTCATCCTCTCCTTTACCCAGCGCTCATGTCGGCCGATATCGAGATGCAGGGAGGCGAGCAAGCGGGGCCCACGTGCGTGGTAGACGTGCAGACTCAGAACGCGCAGCCCCCCGACGCTGAGGTAGTGCTGGCATGGAGTGATTTGACGGTCACGTCCACCAGGTGAGCGGTGAGGGCGCAACAGCAGCCGCCGCCGCCGCTTTCCCGTCGTTGACCGCTCGCTGCCCTCTCGGTGTTTGCTATGCAGAGGCAAGAAAAAGTTGCTGGACAACCTGACAGGGCAAGCAGGCCCCGGTTTTACGGCCATCATGGGTGAGAAAGAGGGAACAGAGCACTGGGCTGCTTCAGTGCTGCCGCCCACTCCTAGCAACTACTCGTATGTTGATGCAATGATGTGCAGGGCCCAGCGGCGCCGGCAAGTCCACCTTGCTCAACGCGCTCGCTTGCCGGCTGGACAAGGGAGCCACCATGGATGGAAAGGTTCGGCTGAACAACAAGCTCTACGAGCTGAACCACCTCAAGCGGCTTTCGAGCTACGTGATGCAGGACGATCTGCTCAATGCGCACCACACTGTCGAGGAGACCCTGCTGTATGCCGCCAAGGTGTGTGTGATCGGGGGGAAAGAGAAGGACGTGCCACAAGGGCAATGTGTAACAGCTGGAGCAACCTGCGCAGCGTTGTTGCAGGCAGCCACCAGCTGAAGCAGCATGCAATGGGTTGCTGACGCCGCCCGCCACTTTACCTCTCCCCTTTCCACCCTTGCAGCTGCGTCTGCCCCCCAGCACGAGTGTGACGGAGCGTGTGGCTCGCATTGAGGAAGTGATTGATGCCACCAAACTGCATCATTGCAGGTAATGCGTGCAGGGAACGCATGAGTCCATGCTCTTGCAATGCGTCTGCAGCATATGCATGCGACTTTTGCAGCTCCAGGACTGTTAAGCAGCCAGTCAAGGGCCGGGATCCATGTCATGCGCCTACAGGCATACGCTGGTTGGCAGTCCGTTACGTAAGGGGATCAGTGGCGGCGAGCGCAAGCGGCTGTCAGTGGCGATGGAGCTACTGACTCGCCCCATGCTGATTTTCCTGGATGAACCAACTTCCGGCCTAGACAGCTGTAAGTTGCCATGCTGCCGTGCCTGTGC
This sequence comes from Chlorella vulgaris, assembly GCA_023343905.1. Classification (NCBI taxonomy): domain Eukaryota; kingdom Viridiplantae; phylum Chlorophyta; class Trebouxiophyceae; order Chlorellales; family Chlorellaceae; genus Chlorella; species Chlorella vulgaris. Next base: position 44,862 of record SIDB01000014.1, read on the forward strand.
CTGAGCCCGTGCCTGTGCCTGCACAGGCGCTGTACCCATCTCACACATCGCCAGGGGAGGCAAGCCAATGTGCGGCAACGTTGACTGCCCCCCTATTGGATGCATCCCGACCGCCTGCCATCCTGTGTACAGCTGTGGCCATGAGCGTGTGCGTCCTGCTGCGTGAGCTGGCAGAAACCCGCCGATGTACCATCCTGTGCACAATCCACCAGCCGTCCGCCAAGATCTTCTCCCTCTTCCACAAGCTCTTCCTGCTTCAGGCGAGCGCCAGCAGGCCAGCCCAGGCGCTGCTCCCACGCCCCGGCACGCAGGCTGCTTGGCCAGCAAGCTCGCTGGCTGCTGGCTGGTTGCACTTGATTCATACATCGCCGCTGTGTCTGGCGTGTGATGTGTGCAGGGCGGCAAGATCGTGTTTCAGGGTGACCCCTCGACTGCGGTGACAGTCTTTGCGCAGCACGGCTTCCCCTGCCCCCCCCTCACCAACCCAGCCGACCACCTGATGGATGTCATCAGCCCCCACACATCGCACATACACGTAGACGCGCGTGCCAGCTTCAGCAACTGGAGCCTGACCGAGCCTCCAATCGTGTTTGAGTGAGCTGCCGCGCCAGCAGCGTGAGGCTTCTGACAACCCGCAGTCTTGGAGTGTGTGCTGATTGCTGTGCTGCTGCCTGGCTGGTGCAGGGACCAGGGCAGCAAGCTGGAGCTGGACTTGCGTGAGCGCATGCCTTGGTTTCGCCAGTACCTGGTCCTGCTGGAGTGAGCCCAGCTGCCGGATGGCTTGCTGTGTCGCTCCTGAGAGCCATGTTACTGTCTGCTGCTTTTGCAGGATCCATAGCAGCAACTAACCTGACCTAACACCGTGCGATGCTGCTCCTGCCCGCTGCAGCCGTTGCCGCAAGGAGCAGCAGCGCAAGTGGCGCACATCTCTGACGCAGCTGCTGCAGGGGCTCGCAATGGCCACGCTCATTGGCGGTGTGTTCTTCCAAATCGGCACCACCCAGGCTTCGATTGCAAAGCGCCTGCCGGTCCTCTTCTTTTGCTGCATCAACCAGGGCATTTTTGGGGCCATGTCGACAGTCAACAGTTTCCCAGCAGAGCGCGTGCTGACCTTGCGGGAGCGCGCCAGCGGCATGTATTTTGTTTCAGCTTATTTTGCAGCCAAGACCACGGCAGAGTCGCTCGTCTACCTCATCACCCCGGTCTTCTTCTCTTCAGTCGCCTACTGGATGATAGGCCTGCAGGCAAGCTCGCACCACACCTTAAGCCTGCAGGCAATAGCAAACTGTGCCGCTCTCCATCCAAAGTGCAGCAAGCCACGCTGCTTTCGTGCGCTGTCCACCCTGCCGCTTTCCCTTGCTTGTCACTCCTGTTGTGCAGCCTATTTTCGGCAAGTTTGTGGTCTTCACGTGTTTTATGATCTTGTGCACACTCGCGGCCGTCAGCCTGGCACAGGCTGTCAGCGCCATCTGTCGCGATGTGGATACCTCAGGTGTGAGTGCCAGCTGCTCCTCAGGCATCTGCCGCCACTTTTCCTGCCGGCTTGGTTCCTTGCGTGGCACCGTCAGCTGTACATTGCCCTCCAGTCGGCCACCTGACCGTGCCGGCTTTGCTGCGTCCTTCCTCCTCCTCCCCCCCCTCCAGTGGTTGTGCTGCCAATGTTTCTGGAGGTGACTCGGCTGTTTGGTGGTTTCTTCCTGGCTCCAGCCCTCTCAAAGGACTGGATGATTCCCTTTGACTATCTCAGGTGTGTGTGCTGCAATAGCAGAGCGAGCAGAGCTGAGCCTGCAGCCAGGCAATGGCAGACACACGACGCTCGTGCCAATCACAGCACCTCCTGTTGTGTCCCTGCCCACCCGTCCCTGCCTGCAGCTACGTTCGCTACAGCTACTCTGGTGTTGCTCTCAGTCAGCTCGAGGGTTTGGTGCTGACCTGCACTTCCAACGAACTAGCGTGAGTGGAGTTATTGTGGTGTGTGGCTGGCAGGCGTGTGAAAGTGGGTATCTGCGCTGCTGGCGTGTGTGCTGGCTGGGTGCCCCAGCCCCCGCCATGTCGAGCGTGCCTTCCCCTGTCCCGGCCCCTGCGCTTGTTCGAGCCATCCTCCTGTGCCATGCAGAAAGACCAAGGATGGCGTGTGCCCAGTTACCAGTGGCCAGCAGACAATCGACACTTTGGGCCTTGGGGAGCTCAGCATTGCCGCCAACGCTGGGGTGCTGATTGCGTTCATCACAATCTGCAGAATCGTGGCTTTCCTTGGCATCCGCTACATCAAGTGGTGACCAATTTTTAGCATACAATGCAGTGTTGCTGCCTGTCACCTGTCACATCCCTCTGTTTTGCAACTGCCTCAGTTTATGCCTCCAGCAAAGTTTGCTTTACGCAGCAAAGCAGTCTTCCAACAACGCAAGCCGATCTGCTGTACATCAGACTTAGATTCATTCAAGGGCTAGTACCTCCCTTCCCGCTGCTATCAGCGGTTGAAGCTCTGTAAAACTGGCATGCAAAGGCTGACACTCTAAGAGGCAAAACTGAGATGCAAGATTGACCGTTCATTCAGTGGTGTTCCCTGCGACTTCTGCGCTACTCGCCCTGCTTTCCAGCTGCTTAGATTGGGGGCCGGTACGGCTGATGCCAGGAGCTGCGCGCCATGACCGGGTTTGGCTCATCGTGTCGGGCGCCCTGACGGGGGTGCTGCAGCAGGGATCAAGAATCGTGGACTTGCTCGAGCACAGGGAGGCAGCAGAGACCGCTCCACACGTGCTGCACATCAAAGGTGAGAAACAACATCGCACGCTGCCGGTCTCCTGTGCGCCCTTGCCGCCTCCCGGCTGTCCCTGCCAGAGCTCACTTCGTCGCGGTGGTCATGGTGATGCTCAGACGTGTATGGCTTGCCCCTGCATTGTGGGGGGCCAAGGCGAGGCGCAAATTCGCCTTTAAAGACACAGGAGCTCAGGCTGGAGGGAAGGGCAGGCCAGAAGGGGGTTTGACTAGTCACAGCGCTTGCTGAGACGCCATCACAGCATCCGCGTCGTTGCTGGGTTCCAGGTCGGTGCGCACACAGGCAGCCTTGGGTGCAGGGGTGTGGGCAGGGTTGGGCGTGAGGTGGGCATACGGCGGGCACATGGTGGGCAGTCACCTGCCTGCTGCTTCCGGGCGGCCGATGGGCTAAGCTGCTGCATGCGGCCAGCTCTACCTGTGATGGAAGCCCGCGTGCTCTCCCTTGCCGTGCACCGGCTCCTTCAGGCCGCCCTGCAGGATGCCCGCCACCAGCTCAGCAACCTTCTTGGAGCTCTGCGGGTTCTGCCCCGTGACCAGCTTGCCGCTGGCCACCGCAAAGGGGGTCCAGTCTCCGTCTTTTTTGTAGTCAGCACCCAGCTCCTTGATGCGGTCTTCAGTGAGGAAGGGTACCGCCTTGTCCTTGCCCACAGCTACCTCCTCGGTGTTGGTAAAGCCAGCCACCTGCACAGGGCATTCGAGCAATTCGTGAGTTGCTGATCGAGAAAAGTGGGTGGGCATGGCTACTGTTAGACCGCGCAAACTCAGCCCTGCGTTGTGTGCTGCTGCGCTTGCTGTCACCCCATCGCCGCTTGTCTCTTGTGGCTGCGGGCAACGCGGTAATGTGCCTGTTGAGGCGCTTGCCTGCTTGCCCTTGAGAATGGAGTCTCCAGCAGCGTCTTTGGCATATAGCAGACCAGCGGCTCCATGGCACACCGCTGCAGCAGACAGAGGAGCTTGGCGATGAGCCTATTTTGATAAGACACCGTCGCCTGTCGCATTGACAGGACGGGTGATGTCACAGCAGGCGTGCTGGCCGGTCCTGCCCCACAAGACACCTTCTGTGCCTGGCTCCGAACAAATACAGCAAGGAGCCCCCGCCCGCACCTGACACCACCTTGCCGTCATTCCAGAACTTCTCTAGCAGCGCTTTCAGGTCGCTGTTGTTGCCATCAAACACAATGCCATGGCCACCAGGCAGGAAGACAGCATCGTACTGGTCAACACCGCCAGCCAGCACGTCTTTCGCGCTGCGAGTCTGCTCAATCAGCGACCGGATCTTGTCTGTATCGCAGGAAAGGAGGAGGCACACGAGAAGTCAGTCGGTCAGTCGGTCACGGGGGCAAGAACAGTTCGAGCCAGCGGAGCTGCATGCCGCACGCTGTTGTCATCCTCAGGCGGCTGCTGCTGCTGCAGTTGCAGCGCCAGCAGCAGCTGCTCACCGTCTTCCATGAACTTCTTTGCCTCTGCAGTGTAGAAGTCGCCAGAGGTGCTGGCCTCATCCCAGGGAATGGCCCCTCCAGAGATCGATGCGATGTCGACCTGCGGCAGGGATCAACTGGCTCGATACCGAGGGAATGCAGCACTTGCGGCATAGCCAGCAGCAAGCCAGTGGCACGTGAAGTCACCTGCAGTCCCTTCTCCCTCCAAATCAGGTAAGGTGAGGCCACCTCCTCCACCCAGCAGCCCGTGTCTCGGCTGTCAAGGAGCTTGGTAGCTGATGTAGCTACGATGAGAACCTTGCCGCTCATGGTGGGAAGATTGACCTGAGGGCAGCCTTGTGGGCGCGTCGGCGGCAGTGTTGGCGGCGGGCGGTCGGCCTTGGCACCATCGGCTCTGTGGCCCAGCGATCCGTAATTACATCGCCTGAACTTTTCGCAACCTCGGGCGCCGTTGAACTTACGGTCGCTTTTGCAAGTTGCTCGCCTCGCTTTGCTTCGCTGTCGGTGCAGCCCTCAATGCCTTACTACTTGCCGCTGCCCAGTCCAAGACAACGAATGATGCAACGATGCCGGATGAAAATGTGCTGGTACTGCCAGACGTACCGGTGCCACTTCGTGTGAGGCATTGCCGCTGTTGCCCATCAACCATGTCCCTCCTTTTGCAACTACCTCAACTGCCTCAGGGCGACCAGCATAACTTACACAATCAACATGTCAGGCATTCTCGCTGATCGACTGGTTCATTCAAAAGCCGTGCAAGAAAATTACAAAGGCTCGCAATCAAGTGGCAAAAGTGAGCGCTTCTTACACGGGAGGTGCCCAGGCGCTGGCAAATGCTTTGCTTGCCTTTGTGCGGTGTGGCCCCTTTCCCATCTCCTTCAGACCTTCAGGATCCCCGCCACCAGCTCAGCAACCTTCTTGGAGCTCTGCGGGTTCTGCCCCGTGACCAGCTTGCCGCTGGCCACCGCAAAGGGGGTCCAGTCTCCGTCTTTTTTGTAGTCAGCACCCAGCTCCTTGATGCGGTCCTCCAGCAGGAAGGGTACCGCCTTCTCCTTACCCACAGCCACCTCCTCGGTGTTGGAGAAGCCCGCCACCTGCAGGGGCATTGACAGCTTGTAAGCTGCAAATCGATTGAAGCGGCTGGGGCAAGGGCTGCCGCTGAACTGCGCAAACTCTGCCCTATGCTGCGTCCTGCCTTGCTGGCTGGCAACCCCACCAGCTCTGATCTGTCATGGCCGCGTGCTGCTCATGGGACCACTGAACGCATCGAGAGGCGCTTGCCTGCTTGCCCTTGAGAATGGAGTCTCCGGAGGCGTCCTTTGCGTAGACCAGGCCAGCAGGGCCGTGGCACACCGCTGCAGCAGACAGAGAAGCACACAAGCTCTGAGGGCTGACATTGAGGCTACTCTCCAGTCTTGATGTATCACGGCATCACGATATACCGTCGCCTGCCCATCGCAGGGGAATAAACTCGAGATACCAGTAACCAGCAGACATTCTGGCAAATCTTGCCCCCAAGCCACCTCCTGTGCCCAACTGGTAGATCCCCCGTCCGCACCTGACACCACCTTGCCATCATTCCAGAACTTCTCTAGCAGCGCTTTCAGGTCGCTGTTGTTGCCATCAAACACAATGCCATGGCCACCAGGCAGGAAGACAGCATCGTACTGGTCAACACCGCCAGCCAGCACGTCTTTCACGCTGCGAGTCTGCTCAATCAGCGACCGGATCTTGTCTGTATCGCAGGGGAGGAGGAGGCACGCGAGAAGTCAGTCGGTCAGTAAGTCACGGGGGCAAGAACAGTTCGAGCCAGCGGAGCTCCATGCTGCACGCTGTTGCCATCCTCAGGCGGCTGCTGCTGCTGCAGTTGCAGCGCCAGCAGCAGCCGCTCACCATCTTCCATGAACTTCTTTGCCTCTGCAGTGTAGAAGTCGCCAGAGGTGCTGGCCTCATCCCAGGGAATGGCCCCTCCAGAGATCGATGCGATGTCGACCTGCGGCAGCAACCAACGACGCAGGATTGGCACCAACGGGAGGCAGCGCCAGCTGCTGGCAGTGTAGGCGAGCCAGGCTGGACCTTTATACCACGGTAGCAAGCTAGCGGCACATGCAGTCCCACCTGCAGTCCCTTCTCCGTCCAGAGCAGGTAAGGTGAGGCCACCTCCTCGACCCAGCAACCCGTGTCTCGTCCGTCGAGGAGCTTGGTAGCTGATGTGGCCACGATGAGAACTTTGCCGCCCATGGTGAGATTATCAACCTGAGGAGGACAGAAGAGGATAACACATTTACGTCGCACTTGGGCTGGTACGCCACGAGCTGGCACCGGCGGGGGGCGGGGGGGCGGTCGGTGTTGGCGGCATCGCGGCGACAGGGCCTGTGGACGGCGATCCGTGGCCAGATTGGCTGCCTTAACCGCGATCTCGTTGAAACCAGGCGTTTTGCACACGGTTCGCTTTTGCCGGCTCACCTCTCAACAATTGCCAGCAGAAGTCGGCTGAGGGTGCGTCAAGGAGTGCAAACCAAGTGAAGGAGTGGGATTTAGAATGGGATTTAGGAGGAGGCTTTGCAACTTTGGGGAGCATGGGAGACATGCTGGCAGGCAGATGACCAGAGGCAGATGACCAATGCGAGGCCTTGCACGCCTGTTGTTAAGGATTAAATACATGGGACCTCTGGTTGAGATGGATGGGAGTGAGAGCCCTCAACATGAGCAGCACAGAAAAGTGCCCCCCCAGCTCGCAAAAACTGCACCCCCTCGCTGAACGCGTGTGGAACCACCTATTTCAACTTTCATTTCACCGCGCCTCAGCCCCGCTCGCAGCTACTGACGCTGCAAGTAAGCCATGAGCTCTGCAGGCTGCCCCGCAGCAGTGGCCTCCTCCACCGCCGCCACGGCTGGCTGCAGCCTGGCTGCTCAGACCCACGAGCGGGTTGCCAGCATGATTGAAGCCCGGATGGAGAAGAAGGGGTGCCTGGGGAGGTACACCATGAGCGAGGTGGCGCAGCACAACCACAAAGACTCCGCCTGGCTCGTCGTGTCGGGGCGGGTGAGTGCCGCCGACTGGCGCTGCTGCATGTGCGGGTCAACAGAGAGGACCCTGTCCGTCCAGCACGTCAGTGCAACGGATATGGGGATCAACCCTAGTTGAGCTATGCTGAGTGTCGCGCTCCCTTGCACCTGGCCTTGCCAATGCGCAGGTGTATGACATCACTCAACACGTGCTGTCTCACCCCGGCTGGACCAGTGGCTGCGGCACCTCGCAGCTGCTCGCCATTTTGCGCACGCTGGGCACCGACTGCACGGACGAGGTGTTGATGGTGCACAGCGCGAGAGCGCTGGCGCAATTAGCCCCCTACCTGATTGGCCTGCTTGTTGAGGAGTGAGCGGGCAGGCCCGGCTGCGCTGAGGCAACCTGACTAGACCGCAATGAACACTTGTATGATGCTACGCTGCTCACCTGCTGAGTATGCCAGTTTTCAATAACAATTTCCTTATTTCCTTATTTCCACCTTCTACCCTGTTCCCTCAGCACTGCTTTACTGATCTGCTCCATGCCTGCACCCATAATAAGCTACGATATCACAGCCTGCAAACACATCACGTCGCCCCCATGTGGCTAGGTCTGTGCCTTGGGCCGCAAGCAGAGGTAGATGATGGGCCCAAACAGGGGCAGCACGCTGAGCACGGGCAGCAGAGAGTCGCGCTGCTCCCACTTGCGCAGCGCTGCATCGTTTGCCATCCAGAAGGGGGCCAGTGCTGTCAGCGAGCAGAAGTCAATCGTCATCACGTTGATAAACCTGCACCAGACGAAAATCGCAGAGGTGGCAGATGAAACAGCATGTGAGAGGCCGAAGGCAGAGTCGGCAGATGCAATGCAGCACGAGGCTTGAGTGATGTCGCCCTGGCCTTGTCAAGCTAGCTAGTGGCCATGCATGCCACAATGCTGCCAGCCAACTGGCATTGGGGAGCATTTAGGGCAACGCTGAGAAAGCCATCATTCCACACACTCTCACGAGTTTCACCCACCTGCTCTCCTCCAGCAGCTTGAAGTAGGAGTTCCACTGCGGGGCTCCTGCCAGCGCCACCTGCCCGACGCACGAAACCGCGCCAGCCAGGCACAGAAAGGCCACCAGCGGGCTCTCCATCCCCTTTTGCAGCAGGTTGCCCACGCCTTGCAGGTCTTCTGCCACTGCGGGCACGCTGGGCGGCTCCTTGGGCGGCTGCCACAGCGCCATGAAGGGCAGCAGGGCGAATGCGCCGACGGCGTAGGAGGCTGTGACAAAGGGCCAGGCGGGGATGCCGTTGCCGCTCTTGCCGCTGGGGATCAGCAGCGCTGTGTAGACCAGCGGCCAGATGCCCATGGCAAGGAACAGCTGCTGCACGATGGTGTTGAGCGGGACGCCATCCGCTGCACCCAACCCAACCAGCTTCTCAAGAAAGTACGAGTCACGCAGCGGAGTTTGGTTGGGGGCCACCAGGAAGGCATAGCCCGCCAGAGCGCCCCATAGAACAAAAAGCCCCACACTGCTCAGCAGGCTGGTGGCATCTGACTGCTGCTGCGGTGGCGGCGTGCTGGGCTCATCGCCGCTGCCACTGCTGGTGGCGCAAGGCGGCGCTGCTTGTTGCCGTCGTCGGAGCGGCGCTAAGCCGATGACCAGTTGCTGCACTGCCGGACGTGCTGCCGTGCTTCTCAGGGGCACGCAGGTCGCGCTGGTGCCGGCAATGCGCACGCAGCTGCGCTGCTGAGTGAGCAGTGCGAAACAAGCTGATGTGATCGCTGCCATGGCTGGAGCCTCGAGATCCGATGCCGGGTGGGACCTGGGGAGGTGAATTTCGCGCGCATTGGCCAAAAATAATTTCATGAAGTACGTCGTACTGCTGCCGTGCCCCGTTCGCCCTGACTGCTCTGCTTTTCCAGAGCCAAGCACGGGACACGATCACGCAGATCCGCAGGCGACCGCCTCGCGATCGCTGACCAGTCTCTCCCAGTCGCGACACGCAGCCAGCTCTCCCTACTTTCGCCAATCCACCGTTGTCTTGGTTTCCAAACGCGGCGGAATCCAGCCAGCCATGGCCTCGGCGCCGGGGCCAGCCACGCTGCTGAGCGAGGCCACACGGATCAGGCTGCTGGTGAGGCGCAGGGTGAAGTTTAAGCGCAAACGGCTCAGGGTCTTCGCTCCACTGAGCCGCCGCCAGCCGCCGTTTGTTTGGCCGACCCGCTCTCTGCCTGCTCTACCGCCCTGCTCATCATCACTCCACCTTGCAGGATGAGATGCTGGGCACGGTTCGTGACCAGTCAGGGGGCGCCTGGTCGGTGCTGGTGCTGGATGTGGTGACGACCAAAGTACTGTCGAGGGTGTGCCGCGTGTCGGACATCATGGACTATGGAGTGTCCTGTGAGTTGAATTGCGGCGAGGAGTCAGCCGAGCCGGAGGCCGCCTGCAGGGACTGAAGCAATTGCCCAGTAATTGTGGTTTCTGATACACTGCCCTCCTCTGCAAGCGACCCGACGCTCGCTGCTGCCCCCTGCTGCGCCGCTAACCCCTGCTGTCACACGGTGCAGTGGTGGACGATGTTCGCAAGCGGCGGGAGCCACTGCCGCAGCTGCTGGGCATCTATTTCATCGCACCCACAGACGAGAACATCAAGCAGCTGACCAGCGATTTTGCGCTGGCAGCCGCACCCCAGTACAAGGCAGCCCACATCTTCTTTTCATCCAAGCCAGCGGCGCAGCAGCTGGCTGCCTTGCGCGAGTGCCCGGGCTTGGTCAGCCGCCTGAGGACGCTGAAGGAGGTGCGCCTGAGCTTGCTTGACGCTGGAGCGCCCGAGTGCGGGCAGCTGTCTGCAATGCAGGCCAGGGTGGCAGCGGCGAACCTTGTGCAAGGCGGCGGGTTTTGGCTGCGGCTCTTTCTTGGGAGCTGCTGCTGCAACAGTTGGCCTGCGGCTGCCCCACCCACTACTTGCTAACCATATCTCACGTGCTTGCCCCTGAACACACCCGCCCTGCAACCCGCAGGTGAACCTGGAGTACCTGCTGGTGGACAGCCGCACCTTCATCACAAATGAGGAGGGAGCCCTGTCCACCTTTTTCGGTTCGGCTGTCGACTCATCCACAAGCTACAGGGTGGAGATCGAGGTGGGCAGGGCCAGTGGGTGGGCTGCTGGTGGTGGCAGGCAAGGCGGTGGGATCGGTGGTGGTGAGCGAGGGAGATGAGGCATAAGTGAGGGAAGGCCGGAGGGAAAGCAGGGATTGTTTGCAGCGTGTGTGTACCTTGGTAGCCACGGCAGCACAATCCAGCCAGCATCTGGCAGCGTACGGCAGTCACATCGGAGCTGGGCGACACCTCACAGCAGGGGACTGCTTGTAGGCCTGGGCGGCCTGTTGCAAGTGTGACCCATCCACGCTGACCTGTGCTGAGTGTGCAGCACACAAGTCGCCCAGGGCGGCACACCATGTAAGCCGACCCAATGTGTGCGCTGCTGCTCACCTCCCCATCTCCTGCAGGTGCTGACCTCTCGGCTGGCCACCGTGTTTGCCACGCTGCGCGAGATGCCCGCCATCCGCTTCCGCGCCGCCACCCCTCCGGGGGAGGAGTTCCCCCCGGGGCTGGAGTCCCGCCTGCTGGTGGCCCAACGCATCGCTGTCGAGCTGCACGAGCGGCTGGCGGCCCTGCAGCGCGCGGGGCAGCTGCCTGAGCGGGAGACGTGCGAGCTGATTCTGACTGACCGCGGGTTTGACCCTGTGGCTCCCATCATCCACGAGTGGACGTATGAAGCGATGGCTTTCGACCTGCTGGCGGGGTCTCAGTCCCTGAAGGAAAACGTGTTTGAGTATGATGTGGAGACGCAGGGAGGTGGGTGGCAGGAGTTTAGTTGTTGGAGGGAGGGGCAGGGAGGCAGGTTGATGGTGTTATGTCGGGGGAGGAAGGGTGGTCCGCGGCAGACAGGCTGGGAGGTGGGTTGAGGTTTAGGGCCTTGCTGGGAGGGGAGGGGAAGGGAAGGGCGGCAGAGGGTTTGGGATGGAGGGGTGGGCAGAAGGGCAACTGAGGGGAAGGCGGCAAAAAAGCATCGGTCATTCTCTGACCATCCTTGTCCCCCTGTGCTTTCCTCGCATCCCGGCAGGCAAGGTAGAAAAGAAGGAGCACATCCTGGACGAGCGAGACACGCTTTTTGTGGACCTGCGTCACAAGCACTTTGCCGCCGCTTCCCTCCAGATCTCAAACCAGTTGGATGAGTTCAGGGCTCGCAACGCAAAGGTCAGCGGGCGCAGCAAGGGCAGCGGGGAGCTGGAGATGAGGAACATGAGCCGGCTGATCCAGTCACTGCCGCAGTACAGGTGAGAAAGGGGGCGGGGGCGGTACTGTCAAGAATGTGGTGCACCTTATGTATTCACCTGGTGTGAGTGGCGTGTGGGGAAACATGCAGACTCTGCTTGCTGTGCTGTGGCCTGCTGCTGTTGAAGAAAGGCTGTTGACGGCAGGCCCTCAAAAGGGCGTGTGGTGCAAGTGCAGCAGCAAGAGGAGAATTCATGAGCTGCTCCTCTCAACTCACTTTCATCATAGCAGGTGTTTCATCCTAGCTGCTCGCCGCACTGTGCCATGCCGTGCTGTGTTCCCTCTGCAGGGATCAGCTGTCCAAGCTGGCGGCACATGTGGAGGTGGCCAGCAAGCTGAACAGTGCCATTGAGGCTGGCGCGCTGGCTGAGCTGGGCAAGCTGGAGCAGGACCTTGTGTACGGTGATGCGACCAGCAAGGAGGTTATTGCATTCCTTACAGCACACCAGAACATTCCAGCCTCCGACAAGGTGAGGGAGGCAGCAGCGCAGCGGGCGTGGTGCAGGCTGTGCGGCAAGCCATGGCGCGGATTTTGGGGCGGGCTGCGAGTGTGGCGTCCTGGAAAAATATTTTGTTGAGGCTGCAGCTGCAAATGAGCTTTGTTGTGAGCCCGCACTGCAGCTAACACACACTCAAGATGACAGAGGCCATCACCTGCCCCGCCACATCGCCAAAGTATGTAACAACTGTAAAGTTGCAACCCCTCCTTGCCTTCCCTGTTGCCCCTTGGCAGGTGCGCCTGCTGATGTGCTACAGCGCGACCCACCTGGAGAAGCTGGACTCGACCAGAGAGGCGCAGTGGCAGAAGGTGGCGCGGCTGGCACCAGAGGACATGGCCATGGTCACGAACCTGGAGTACCTGGGGGTGCCTGGTGAGTGAGTCATTACTGTGTTGTGATGTGTGTTTGAGGCATTGTGGGTGGAGCGTGCAGTAGTGCGATTCCACTTGTTGGTGCAGCTGGGCGGTGAGTGATGCTGTGCTAGGTGTGGCAGGCCGTAACCTGCCTTGCTCTGCCCTGGTTGGGGCCGCTGTGGTGGGAGAACGTCAGTGTCAATGCACAACGTCAATTCACAACATACCTCCTGTTGGAGCAGCGAGTTTGATCTTTTCTGCTTAGCGTAACCGCCTGCCTGCCCGTGCCCCTACTTGCCAAATACCCAGCCAATCACCCGCCACCCCCCTCCTCTCCATAACACCCGCAGTGCGCAAGCGCAGCAAGGGCGGCGGCATCACCTTTGGGCGCAAGCGGCGGCGGGCCGTGCGCAAGGACAGGGAGCCTGATGAAGACGACTCCCAGTTTGCGCTGACGCGCTTCGTGCCGCTGCTGCAGGAGGTGCTGGAGGACGCAGGTGCGGGGTGGGAGGGCGCAGAGTTGGTGCTGTTCTGCTGCGTGGTGTACTGCTGCGTGGTGTATTGCGGTGAGGTGCTTGTGGGGTGGTACGCAGCAGCTGAGGTGAGCAACTGGGGTCTGCGGCATGGCAGGATGCTTTGCAATGTTCGGGTGTGTGAATCGCTCCCGCGTGCCCGCTCATTGTCCCTGCCTCTCATCTGCCTGCCTCCTGCCATCCCTTGCGCTCCTTTCCCGCCCGCAGCTGCCGGCAAGCTGTCAACGGACGAGTACCCCTTTGTGGCTGCCCCCGCCAGCCCATCCAGCAACCGGGCCAGCCTGCCCAGCAGCGCAGACAACACACCCAGGGCGGGGGTCAGCGTGCGCAGCGTGCGCACGACGGGCGGCTGGGCAAAGAAGAGCGCGGGCGGCACGCCGGACAAGGCAGAGAGCACAAAGGTGGGCATTGGCTGCTGCCGCCGTGTGCTTGCGGCTGCATCTGTGTTCTTAGATAGGGCAGCCGTGTGTAGCTGTGTGTACCTGAGGGTGTTGTGGGCGAGCAGCCGGAGCCACCGCTCACTGCCAGCTGACCGGCCACATCTTCGCGGAAAGGAGCGAGGCGCTACCCCACGTAAGCTGCAAGCCTGGCCACTGATCACCCCTGTTGCCGCCTCCCCTCCCTCCTGCTGCCTCTCCAGGGCCGGCGCCTGTTTGTGTTCATTGTGGGCGGGCTGACGTACAGCGAGATGCGCTGCGCTCACCGCACCAGCGCGCGGCTGGGGAGGGATGTGTTCCTGGGAGGCACCAGCGTGGAGACCGCCCCTCGCTTCATGCGCCACGTTCTCGACCTTTCCACCCCAGGAGACCACACAGCGCTGGAAATCGACGGCGGCGGCGGCAGCGGCAACAGCGGCGGCGGAGGTGGCGGCTTCTTCCGGTTTTGAGAGCGCACCCGTGCTGCTTTTTGCCTGGCGGCGTGGATCCTCTACCGCGTGCCGCCCCCCAAGTTGTCTTGCTGTTGTGTTGCTACACCTGTCACATTCTGTGTCCTCCTTTGTTGTGCGTCATCGCTCCGCTGGCTGCCGTCCATTCGTATATCCACCCATGCATGCCATGTACCGCTGACTCCGGTTTGCACCTAAGTGATTTAACATGCACACACAAGACATCACACAGCAATGGCCTGGGATGAACAGCAGACAAGGCATGCAGAAAGGCAACACACACTAGAGGCAACACACTGACGACGACATCACACTAAAAGCAGCATACTAAAGGGACAGGGCCAGCGCCTAACGTGCGGCACGCAGCACGCCGTGCCTCTGGGTCTGCTGCGGCCCGTTGAAGCGTGCAAACTTGCTGCTGAAGTCTTTGCCCAGCCTGCTGAAGGCGTACTGCACCGTGTCAAACTCCTCGGCTGGCAGCAGGTGGTCCAGGGCTGCTGAGACAGAGCGGATGATGTCTTTGAAGGAGTTGAGGTCCTGCCAGGCCTCGCTCTCGCGCACGCCGTTGGCCTCCTGCAGCTCCTCCTTCTGGCCGTGCTTGAAGAAGTCGAGGATGAACCGATTCAGGGGCACCGCCTGCAGCAGGGTGGCAGGCAAGCGTGAGGGAGTCCATGAAAAGATACAGCCGCAATTTGATGGAAAGCAATGCTGCACTGCACCAAGCATGTGCAGCTTGCTGCAAGGTCGACCCCGTCCCTGCATATGTCACCACGGCCTGCGGCCCTGCACAGCAGCCCAGGCCCAGCAGCGGGCACACCTGGCCGTGCCGATCAGTCATGGTGACGGTAGGCACCGCGGCGATGTCCAGCAGGATGCCGCTCCTCACATTCAGCACCAGCTCATCCACGCTCCCAAACTCGTCGCCCTTGCCAGACAGGCAGGCAAAGGGCGAGCACACCTGCGTGGTTGGCAGGGAAAGGAGAGTGAGAGAGCAAGAACCAACTAGCCGTGCAGCCGCTGTCCTGGAGGTTGCCCAGAAAACCCAAGCATGAATTAATTGCTGCCTCTCCTCCAGCCCGACCAGCCCCTGGCATGCAGCACCTGGAAGTGCACACGCTGCGTGTCCAGCAGCTGCTTCAAGCTGGTCGTGGTGCCAGTTCCACTCCACAACGCAGCATGTGAGCCATCTGCCGGTGCGGGGCCGACAGGCAGCACCGCACCGCTCAGCGGCAGCACCTGCTCCTCTGTGAGCTGAGCACCCAAGCTGCCCACATAGCAGCGCACGTAGTCCACGAACAGCTGCAGGGTGGCGCTGTTGTGGCTGTCCATGGCGCCTTGCACTGCTGGAGGCAGCGGCTCAAGCACCACCTGCGACGCAAGCGTGGGCGGCAGGGCACTGCCATGTTGAGTTAGATGCATATTGTGATGGGTACAAGCTGTTGTAGGCGAGCGCGTCTGCAGATGTGCCGCTTGATGTGGTGCAAACGACAGGAGTCTGTGATGTCTGCAACTCAATCCGTGCAGACCCTCCACACGCGCCTTTGAGGGGGAGGTTCGGATGTGCTCATTGTCCATCAGCCGGCTGGAGTGCAGGGGCAGGCGCTGGAACAGGTGCGACAAGATCACAAGCAGCTGCTCCGCGATGGGAGCGAAAGCATCGTCAGCCATCTCAGGCTTGCATTTCCTGCACACACAACAGAGCAGAAAGGAAACACACATGACAGCAAAGCAACGGGTAATGACGGGATGATGGGCAGGGGTTGGGTGACCACATGCTCACTCTTTTTGCTTGACACGCATGCGCTGCCGCAGCATTTCTCATTGCCCGCTCACCTGCAGATCTTGTGCAGCACTCCGCTGTTGAGCAGGCTGGCCAGCGCCAGGTTGGCGGGGTCAGTCCAGTGCAGGTGGCACAGCATGCCAGACAGGCCTGCAGTCGGGGAGGAGAGCAGGCACTCTTCAACACGGGGCTACGCTCGTCACACACAAGCTGCGGCCTCTGATATACAACAGCTCGTTCCAGCTGGCTGCCTCACCCATGGGTCGGCCCTGCATGTCCACAGCTCCAGCTCGGATCAGATACTCGGCTGAAAACCTGCAGCACAGAGCAGCACGTGGCAGCCGTCAACAACAGGCGCGATATCGGTGCACAGCCTTTGAGGCTGTCAGCCGCCCGTCCCACAAGCATGCACGCCACGCCGCACTTGTCTTCACCGGTGCCTGCACCCTGCTGCACCCCTGCTAGCCGCCTCACCTGAACAGGTGCTGCACCTTTTGCAGCACGGCAGGTCCCTGTTCTGCAGCATAGTAGGGTCGCTGGAAGAGCCTGATGAGCGAGTCGCGCACGGCTAGCGGCAGATCGGCGTTGACAGGCTTGAGGCGGCCGCCTGTCATGCTGTCTGTTATGCCGCCGGCATCTTTGCAGTCCACAGAGTATGACAGAGCCAGGGCTCGCATAATCAGGGAGACGGTGATGGGGAAGTGGCCGAGGAGGCTTGGAACTGCGGACACCTGCGGGCACAAGCAAGAGAGGAACCACAGAGGCGCGACAAGAAGCAGCTTTGTGAAGGCACACAGCGTGGTATTCGTGTTCAAAGTGGGCTGCCAGGAGAGTCAGAACAGTCACAGCGACGCAACCGACGCGCGCCCGCTGCTCAAGCAGAGCTCACCATGAGGCTGCAGATCTTGCGCTTGCCGATGCCAAAGAATACAACACTGCATTGGCAGGCAGTGGCATGGGCAGATGGTAAGAAGAGGAGCAGTGTGGATACCCCAACCTGCAATCCACGCTTTCTCCCTGCAAACACCAGACAACTGAGCCGGCCGCAGCACAAAACTCACTTTCCCAGAGGATCAAAGCCGCGCCGCCCGGCTCTCCCCATCATCTGGCGAAATTGCAGCGAAGAAAGGAACAGATGATCTCCAGCAAACACGACTGTGCGGCATGGCATGTGGATGCCGAACGCCAGCGTGCCTGTCGCCACTACCACCTGCAGACAAGAGGATGAACACAAGCACTTGCTTGGATGGGGAGAAAGTCTCAGAGCAGGATTCGGGTCAAAACAGTGGTGTCACACGCTTGTGTTCTGAAGCAATGTTGTGCCAACCCCTGCCGTAAAATAAACTCAGCAATGCAGGGTCGCAACGCAAGGCAACAGGTGGGTAGGTGTCCGCACCAGCACCACCCTTTGCTCACCCGCAGGTGCCCAGCACGGAACAGGATCTCCACAACCTGCCGGTACGTCTTGGGCAGGCCGCCGTGGTGCACCCCAATGCCTCGCCGAAGGCCTTGCACCTGCACAGGCGCAGGCCACAGGTCAGGGGCGCAGCCGGTGTGGTGCTGACTGCCAGCCCTTGCGCAGCGTCAGTGGTCTGCCCGCTGGCCAACAGCAAATAGACAGCAGCAGGCGCACACGGTAGGGGGAAAAGGCGTGCAACCAACACAGCGAGACAGCTCACCAGAGGGTCATCTCGATGCATGTCTCGTTCGGCATTGCTGCTGATCAGGTCCTCGATCTCTGAGGGGTCGAGGTGGGCTGCCCTACCTGCAAAGGTGACCATGGCACCAGGCAGATGTCAGGCTCATTTGGCAGCACAGCGCAGCAGCTTTCAGGGGGAGACAGGGAGAGGTAGCCACCAGCACACTGTCTCAACAAACGTCGGTTGCTGCTGCAGCAGTTGCACAGCCGCCCGGTCAGGATCGTCACATTGTAGGTCAAGGCACCTGCCAGGCTGAATTCCGGCAGCACCGCATCCTCGTCCCAGCCGACGTCTGCCAAGCCCTCGCCCTCCCGCTCGTCATCCTCTCCCCTCTTGCTGGGCTTCGCGTCACGCGCAGCTTTGGCCGCCTTGGCCGCGGCCTCCGCTGCCTTTCGGCGCGCAGCATACTTTCTCACGTTGCGCTCACGTTCCTGCGCCTCACACACCTGCATCCACGCACACACAGCACACACAGGGGGCAGGGGCGTTGCTTGCAGGTATTGCTTGCAGCCAGCTGCCTGTGGTGGCCAGCCAGCGGCGTGCTGTGCAGATTGAGCAGTTTGAAGAGCTTGCAGGTAGCTTCCTGAAGTGACCAGGGCCACTTGCTTGGTCGTACACTGCACAGCCCTGCACAGACCAATGCACACCAATGCACACTCGCCTGAAGGTATTGCACACTCATGTACCGCCCCTCACCTGGAGGTACCGTACCGCCTCCTCAACAAGATACTCGCAGGTGGATCGCTCAAAATTGAACGCAATGGTCGGCAGCATGTCCTGGGCAAGCAGGTCCAGCAGCAGCGCCACAAACGCAGCACCGTCCTGCACTTGAGGGTTTGCACAGACAGCGTGCAGTGCAGTGGTCAGCACACGCCCAGCTGTGCAACGGGGGGTGAGATGGTCTTGAGAAGGCGCAAGCACATGCAGATTGTGGATCAGCAGCTGCCCCAAAGCCGCATCTGACGATGACAAGTTTAGCCAGTCGGACCTGCAGCCGTGGGCTGTGCTCAGCAGGGGTTTGGTAGCTGCCAGCTGCGATGGCGGCCAGCGTAGCAGACACAAGCTTTTGGCCCTCCTTGCCCCCTTTGCTGGACCAGCCATGGAGCTCTTCCTTCAGAGCTGACTCATACACCCGAACAAGATCTCTGGTGATGAACGGGCTGCTGCTGCGAGCGCCAAAGAAGGTGCCAGGCTCGAGCGGCTTCAGGCTCGCTGCGGCCTGCAAACAGTCCTGACACACAAGAACTGACCTCAGTCAGCAGCAGGGCTAAGGCAAGCGTGCCAGCTGACCGGGATGCTCCCTGTTGCTCCCAACAGCTGCCTGACACTGTTTTGAAAAGGCACGCGTTTGTTGCTGCACTGTCCATGCCTACCTGCTTGCTCCAGCTGGATGTTTCTTCTCCGGAGCCTTTGATGGCGGCCTCCAGGGCGCTGCACATAGCGTCGTGCAAATCCAAAACATCGGCCGGCTCCAAGTTCAGCTCCGGAGGGAATCCCTGCAAGTTTTTCTCAAAAGCCAAACACAACCGCAGGCTCAGTGTCAGCTGACGAGCGACCGCACAGAACAAGCTGGCAATGTGCACATGGTCCGAGCAGGCAAGCAAGGCGCCACAGAGAGGCATTGGATCAGGGATTTTGACGCAGTGCGCCACAGCCACTGGTGGTTCCTTCGCTTTCGGCTTGCCTTTGCAAGGTCCCGGGCCTGCAGTACAGCCAGCGGGTGCATGCGCCGCAGCGAGCCAAAGGGCGGTACAGCCGCGCCGTTGGCCGCAGCAGCGCGCTGCAGATGAGCAGGGCCGCTGCCCACGGCAACACCTTCCCAGCTCTTGACTTGTTCCAGGTTTGGCAGCTGGAAGCCTGCACTAGAGGCGAATCACAGGCGCGTGGCTCAAGCCATCATCAAGCAGGCGTCATGAGCAGTGCACTGTCTGGCATCAAGCGCTGGGCAGCAGTTTGCCACCAAGGCCAGCCAGCACAGCTTCCGCACCTTCCTCCAGGGTCGTTGGCTGGTAGGTGTGGAGGCGGAGGTCAGAGTAGCGCACAGTGTGCTGGATCAGCCGTACATCATACCGCTGCCTGTTGGCAGCCCTGGTTGGCGCCCTGCCTGCCTCAACATCTTGCTCCTCCTGCTTTTTCTTCACTGATTGCAGCCAGTTGCAAAACTGGCCTGGGTTGCCTGCACAAGTGCAAGCATCTCAGGGCTTGTGAGGGTCGTGCCTGTTGCCAGGCTAGGCGGTTAGGGGTACCAGGGCACCAGCAGCAAATGCAGTCCAGTGTCAAATCCCTCACCGATTGTGGCCGACAAAGCCAAGAAAGGACACCTCAGAAGCAGCAGGATGTGCTCCCATGTCGACCCTGCATCAGAAGACCGGCAATGCGCGCCGGCGCTGAGCAGAGACAGACCGCAGCCGGCGGCAAGGCAGACACAAAAGAGGCCGGCAAGCGACGAGCTTTGAAGCACACACTGCTCATGCCAGCCGGTCAGGTGCCAGCCGGCCACATCACGGCCGACAGTGCTCACCTGAGCCATCCCTGCTGCCTCCCTCTCCAAGGTTCACTTCTCGCATGCAATGCACCTCGTCCAAAATCACATAGCGAATCCGGTCCACCCAGAACTGGCTAGTAGGCCCCAACAGCAGGAGCTCGAGGCAGGCCGGGACAGTCACCTTCACAGACAGAATGGAAAGCCAAAGGCGCCCTTCACACCCAGGTAGCTGACCTAGTGTGACCCTGCGTGCACCTTTCTGTGCAGGTTTGGCGGATTTGGAGCGCTCACCAGGATGCGGCACGTCTCGACGTTGGATCGAAAGTCTTTGGTGAAGATGCCGCAAATCACGTCCTCAATGTCTTTGTACACCTGCAGGGCAGGCAGGCACAGATTCAGATGCACAGGGCAACTGGAGGCAGGCAGGCAGGCAGGCAGCAGGCAGCCGCCCCGCCAGTAGCGGCTCAAGCACAGGCTGCCGTGCCTGATATCTCTCAATCACCATACGAAACAACTAGCGACAAACCTGTGCCGCCACTTGGTTGACCAGCGCTTTGGTGGGCGCCACAAAGACGGCTATGCCTTCCTTGTCGTCAGGGTTGCGCACCACGCTGGATATGCAGTACTGCGAGATGAACGTCTTGCCACTGCAGCGGCGGCAAGGCGGGAGGAAGCGTGGGCAGCGACCCAGCTGACCAGGAGGCTGGCACACTGTCACATATTCAAAGACACAAAGCAGAAGACGAGATGGAGCAGGCGAGGTACAGGCAGCGTGCTTGCTGTGTGCACCAGCCATGGCTGCACCAGACCGGGTGCAGGGGCTGCACCTGGAGGTGGGGGCGACGATGAGAGCTGAAGCACCCTCGTCAATTGCATCCAACACCTGCAGCGGAGCAGGCACAGCAGACACAGCAGGCAATGGTACTCAGTGGTGCAGTTACTGCCGGGCTGTCAGCACATGGCAAGGCGGGTGCCGGCACAGCACAAGCGAGGTGCTGGCCAGCAGTTTCGGATCACACAGCAAGCACCAGGCCGCACCGTGCGCTGCCAGGGGTCTGGGTTGAAGCTTGCCACCCGCGGGTCTGATGTGGCAGGCGCATCACGCGGCAGCAGGTGGCCGCAGTGCTTCAGTTGAAAGCGCGCATCCTCAGTGCTGGTTGTGCTTGGTGCTGCCTTCGCGCTGATGCCCTTCTTCTCCTTCTCCTGCTCCTTGTCCTTGTCCTTCTTCTCCTTCCCCTTCTTCTCCTTCTTCCCTTTCTTCCCGTTGCCCTTGCTCTGCAAATCAGCCACAGCCGCAACATGCGCCGCGCAGTCCGCCAGGCCCACCAGCTGCAGCGCTTTCTGGCAGTCGGCTGCCACCGCCAGCCTCTTATCCTCCGACACAGCGCCGTCAGGTGACAGCACTTTCCTCTGGAGCAAGCCAGCGGCTGTGTGCCAGACTGCTACAGCCAGGCGGTCTGCGTGCTGGTGATCAGTGTGAGGGACGGTGCTGCTGGATGCTGCAGAGCCTGCAGCAGGCGACACCCTTCTGTAGCTAGCGATGAGGACAGACAGCTTCCAGGTAGCTGCCTCCACGTACACATCAGGCGCAGCGTTGGCTGCCATGAACGCATCGACCTGCGCAGGCAGGCAGTGCGGCAGGATAGCTGGCAGGGCTCGTCAGGCTGCCAAAGTGCAGTCGCACACATGCAATATAAAACCGCTGTCGAAGTTCAGCACCATATGGCTGGCAACCACCCTGCCCGCTTGATGCGGGGCTGTCGCTGACCTGCTGCGCCACTGGGATTGTCCAGGCAGGCTCGATTCCTCTTGGCGCCAGCTGCTTCTTGATTGCATCCCACTTCGCCTGTGCAGTGTTGCCTGTCTTCTTTGCCATATTTTTCTGCAAACCCCAAAATCCCAAGCGTGTTGAGTCAGGCCAACAGGACATCCCGCCTCTCTGGCCAAGAAGGCAGGGAGGCGGGAGGCAGGGCGGCAGGCTGGCTGGTAACCCCCAGGACGGCAATGCACTCTCACGGTATTGGCCTCCCGTATTTTGTCAGCATTGCTGAGTGCTGCCTTCGCCTCCTTCTTCTTGCCAGGCACGTCTTGTTTGCCTGCGCACGGGACCGAAGCAGCAGCAGAGTTATAGCACACAGGTGCGCACAGCAGCGCTTGACACAACAGCAACATTGCGCAAAGGGACGCAGGGAGCCTCCCAGCTCAGCGGGCAAGGACAGATGCAGACAAGCCTCACCCGCTTTGTTCTTGGCGCGGCTGCCTGAGGCCTGGGGAGCTGACGGCCGCATGAACTTGGTTGGGTCCAGGCTCTTTGCGTACCTGCAAGGTGGACGCAGCACCGATACACACAGGTCAGCGAGGGTGACAGGCAGTGAGGGTGAGAATATTTCTCAGTTTCCGAGGGCGGTGCAGGGGATGGCGGTCCAGGGGGTGGTGCAGAACGCTGTCTTCACACAGCAAGCACAGCGTACCGCAGACAGCAAGAGTGCCGCACTCACGTTGTCTGGTGGCGATAATACATCTGCACCTCTCTGTTGATGTTTCTGGTCTTCGACCGAAGCTCCGTCTCCCAGGCCGAGCGCCGCTCGTCTGCCAGCCTAGGCCCAGCAATCTTCTCCAGGACCTTGACGTTGTCCAGCATCTTTGCTGCCCTGCGCCTGCAGCATCATAACAAGCAACAGACCGAGCAGCGTGAGTTACTCACAAAGAGCGCTTGTCAGCAGCGCATCGGCTTAAGCTGACACATGAAGCACCACGGCTTCAGCATTGTTGGTGACATGCCGGCAGCAGCAGCAGCAACAAACAGACTCCAGCAGCAGTGCTAGCAGCAGCAGCACCTGATGTACGGCGAGCAATCTGGTGACAGCGCCATATCCTCAAGGCTCATCCCTTTGAGGTCGATCTTGACTGCCTCCCGCTCAGCCGGCACCAGGTCCGAGGGCGCCAGCGGGGCACCTGCAAGCAAAGGCAAAAGGTGGTCCCTTGCTGGCAAGCATCCGCATGGCTGCCACTGCCGCTGCTCGGGACGAGGCACAGCTCAGCCTTCAATATAAGTCAGGTGGCTTGGTGTTGCAGCTGTTCCCCAGATGGGGCAGGCAAGCCACGTGCCTGTGTGGTAATGGAAGTTGCCCAGGAAGGTGGTGCTGCTGTTGCCAGCTGCCGCCTGCGCCTCAGGGCTGTCTGGGTCGTACACTGTGAGCTCGGTGCATGCTCCCTCCATCACCCCATCCACCAGCGCGTTTCGCATTGGCAGCAGTGCCACAGGCTGCACATGGGCGGGTGCGCTTGCCGGCGCAAAGGCCCGTTCCTTGCTGACCTGCTGGCTGCTGACGGCGCCTGTGGCTGGGCGGCTCAATGGGAGCATGCCCAGCTGCCGCCACCTGCTCAAGATTTGAGGTTCCGCTGCCTGCCGGTTGCAAGCTTGGAACGCGCCAGCAAAGCGCTGGATGCTTTCTTGCAGCTCTGCTAGCTCTCGCTGAGCAGCAGCGCTGAACCCAAGGTCGAGGCCCTGCCACATGGACCCCACGATGAGGTGCAGCAGGCGACCATCCAGCCAATCCACCAGGCTGGCATCGACTGCAAAGCAGCTCTCTGCGCACTCGCTTGCTGTTGTGCCGGCAGGAGCACCTGCGTCTGCCGCCTCCAGCAGCAGCAGTGCAGTCGAGTGCAGCGCGTGAACAAACTGTTGCAGGTGGTGCTCGACCACCCGCCAGGCCGCCGCTGCGCCCGGCACTGGTGCAGGAGGCTCCCTCAGCTGCAATGCACGCTCCGGCAGCTGTAAATGGCGGCAGCACAGCTCGTGAACAGACCAGCTGCCAATGAACAAGTCCAGCAGGTGTGGCTCTTCTGCACCCATCGCCAAAGATGCGATGGCTCCACATGCTGCTGCTCCCAGTGCAGCCCGCAGGCCGCCTGCGGCGTGTGAAGAGCAGCAGGCGGGGCGCCTTGTGCAGTGTGCATACATGCAAGGCAGGGCGCTGAAGGTATGTTAGATAGAGGAGGATTCACCACTCAATAACCTTAGGCGCCCCGCCCGAGGTTACTGAATGGTGAATCCTCCTCTATCTAACAAAAAAACACTGCTTAACAATATGCTTGCCTGGCGGGACGCTGTTCAGGGCAGCCAAGGTGGAGGGACGCATCAGGGCCGCCTTCAAGGCAGCTAAGTCCACGGTAAATGCGCCGTTGCTGTCGCGTTGCTGCACAGCCGCGTGCTCGACAAAACCCTGACCAACAGTGCATGCAGCAGGCACGACGCTCTGCTGCTTGACGCTGCCGCTGCGCCACATTGTCCGGAATGCAAACACAAACTGCTCGGAAAACCGCATGGCGGGCAGCAGCGCGCATTGCATGCCCTCCTGAGCTTGAGCACTGCTCAGCAAAAAGGCTTGCATGAAGCGCTGTGTGGTGATGGCGGCGGCAGGCTCGCTGGCGCTGTGCCCGTTGCCTGCTGCCAGTTCGTCGCCCGCGAGGCCTGGTACCACAGCCTGCGGGTGGTCTGAGAGTATGAAAAGGGCTGGGAGGGTCCTCCCCAGCCATTCCTGCCAATCAGCAGTCCACCAGCTGCTGAAGGTCTGCACCTCCAGCCCCAAGCGCCCCGACAGCCAGCGCACCAGGAGAGCGCGGGCCAGCCGGGCTGCAGCATCGGGCTGCACAGCTGCGTTGCAGTCGAAGAAGACGACCACAAAGCGCAGCTGTGCGGCATTGGCGTGGTTAATGCCAGCGAGCAGATACTCTATGGCTGCAAACACCTGGAGAAAAGCGCCGCCGCTGCGCCAGTCTAGACGAGCTGAAGACAGGCACTCCAGCAACAAGCTGTCTCCATCCAGAACTATCACGTCGTTGACTCCCAAGTCTTCCAACAGGTTGCTGAACTTGAACCGCAAGCTGGGAAACACGGAGCGCACAATGGCAGCGGCAGCCGGCACGCCGTAGCCGCCCTCGCCGCTGCTGCCGTTTTCGCCGTCAGCTGCGCCGCTCGCCATGCTGCGGCCCTCCCACGCCAAACGGCGTGATGCTTTGACGCTTCGGGGGTGCGAGGCGCTGCGATGCACGCCGGCAGCGCTGCGCGATGCACTGTGACAACCTCGAGGCTGCACCGATGGCAACAAACAAACACACGATCACTGCGAGACGGCGAGACAAGCTATGGACAAGTTCTTGGTGCATACGGCCACAGGATCAACCCGCTGCGGCGCACTGTGCGTCTTCGTCACATCACGTCAATGTGATGGGGATGATGACCTCGCTCACTCTCTTGCTGTGCCTTACACTTACACAATGCAGGTGTCATGCTCGTCAGGGCTGAGAAAGGCAGCAGTCAATCGTCACGCCCGCCCTTAGCCTTGTATTGACCGCCGCCACCGCCGTTTGATCGCCATGCCGCGCGGCGAGCCACCCTGCGCGCCCAGGGCAGCACGAAGCATGCCAACACGAGGCTGCCCGCCCACAGCAGCACGCCCAGCAGCGCAAGCCGCGCAGCACCCAGCGCACCGCCACCGCCGTCAGTGCCGTCACCGATACGTTTCACGACCCCACCGCGCTTGCCGCCACCACTGCCGGAGCCAGTCGCCAGCCCGGCACCAGTCTCCAGCAGCCCTTCCTCCAGCAGCGCATCAGACCCAGCTTGGCCAATGCCGTCGCCGCCGCCACCTACGCCGCTGCCTCTCGCCGCGTCCTCCCCTTCGGCCGCCTGCTGCTCGCCGAGCGCCTCATGCAGCTGCTGCTCCTGCCGCTGCCCTGCCTCCCCTGTGGCAAGGCTGCCCTGCTCGCCGCGACTATCACCATCACTATCACTATCGCCCTTGGTGGTAGCAGCAAGCGCTTGCGCAGCACCGCCGCCATCTATGGAAGCAGCTGCACCCTTGGGGGGGATGTATTCCTTGCCCCGAACAGCCAGCTTGAGGCACTCCTTGACCTGCAAGCAGCACAGACAGCAGCAGCAGCAACCAGCTATCAGCCGTGCAGCCGTGCATGGCACGTGTGGCATTTGGAGGTAGCCGGCGGTGCAAGCCAGCGCACAAGAGCAGCAGCGCTCCTTGAAGCTGTGCTCAGACAAGCATCAATCAGCAGACGAAGCATGTGACTGACTCCTCACTCGCCTGATCCAGCGACCAGTCCCGGTGGCCCGTGCATTTGAGCCGTAGCTGCTGTGTAGCCGCTGCAAGGTCCTTGGCAGCAGCGGCAGCTGCAGCACCGGCACCGCCGCCGCCACGAAGCCGCGCGGCGCTGTCTGCCACCTGCTCCTCCTTTGTGCGCTGCACCGCTTTGTTGGCGACAGTCTGCACCTGCACAAATATCACACACACACACAACCCCAGTTCACGCACCTATGCTCAGATCCACGCTCCGCAACAGCAACAAGGGTGGCGGCAGAGGGTCTGGCCGTGCATGTGAGGCCGCTCACCCTCTCTCCCTCTGTTGTTGTGGCCGCGTTGGCGGCTGCCAGGGCCGCTGCTTCCTTACTCCCCTTGCGTGGTGTGCAGCGCTACAAGGGAAGAGGGGACAGCGATTACAATAAGAAGTAGGAGAAGGCAGGCGGGGAGCCCCACTTGCCAGCTTCCCTCACAAATCCCTGCAGGGCTGCCATTCATCATCGGCTTGCTGCTTGCCAGCCAAGTTGCATCCCCTGCCTTGCTGACAGGGATAGGTGTAGAGCGCAAGAGACCCACAGCCTGGGTTCGAGCCAGCATCTTGCCACCCGCCCATCACCCTGGCCCACCTTGCAGGACAGGGCACAGTTCTCAAACATGTAGCCCTGGTTGGCCTCACACTCCCCAGCCTTCTGCCACTTGGGGCACCTCGCTGCGGGTGGGCAGGCAGGGTGGAGGACAGACCAGCAGCACACCAGGTCAGGCACCCAAAGCATGCCACGCCGGGCAGGCAGCAAGGCGAGCCTGAGAGGCCTGACCAGCACCCAGGCAACAACCACGCCCCACCGGACCATGGCTCAGCCAGCATACCGCACAGCTCAGCAACTCAGCAGGCGATGTATACATACAGCCGAGCCCAGCCCAGGTTGGGGCCACCACTCACGCTCCGCATCGTGGCAGGGGTCAGGCAGCTCTGAGGCCAGTGCGCTGTAGACCTCCTCAAACTCCTTCATCAGCGCTTCAGCCTGCACACACAGCAGCAGCAGACAACAGCCAGCGAGACATCAGTCTTCAATGAAGCACAAATCAGGAGGCACAAGTCCAGAGTGCCGTTCAGCCGCGCGGTTCCCACAAGGAACAAGAGCGGGCAGAAGGCTTTGCTCCGGAAACAACAGAGGGTGGGAGGTGGGGAGGGGAACGGTGTTACCTTGCCGCACTCTCGAGCCAATTCATCGCTGGGCAGGCAGACTTTTCGGTGGCGCTCGCAGAAGGCGGCATTCAGGGTCAGCGGCACCTGTGGACAGCGAGTGAGATTGGAACACGCATTATTGATTGCAGTACAAAACACGCACACACCTACGAAAGGACAGGTTTCATCGCTGCTTGCCGTTTTAACTTCCGCCTGCATGCCGCTTATTCATCATAAGGAACCGCTGGCATGGCTCCAAACACATGATTTGCAGACACCCGGGCCCCCAAGCCCCTGCTCCCCTGTCCCACTGTGTGTGTGCCGCACCTCAATTGACATCAGGTCCCGCAGCAGGGCGGCACCAGTCGTTTGGAAGGAGCTTGCAGGCGGCGGGTGAGCAAAGAGGCCCTTGCGCGATTCACGGTTGGAGTTGCTGCAGATCAAAATGACACACAATCCACAAAGGAGGAAGCGGAGCGGGCACTATCAGCTGTTGCGGGCCATGAAGTGCAGGACTGATGGTGCCAGTGCGCATCTGCTGCCAGAGTGCAGGTGGTAAGCTGGGAAGGCTGCGCTCAGGCACAACAGGCAGCGCAGGAGTGGCCTCAGAGACGCCGCCCGCGAGCTGTCGCTGCCTGGCACCCAACCGCCCTCGGGTGGCGCCTCTCACCCGATGTTCCAGGGCGGGCAAGTGAGGGGATCAAAGGAGTAGTGCCAGTGCTTGTCAAACGAATACTCAGTGCCGGGCACACTCCACAGCAGGCCGTAGTGTAGCACCTTCGGCGGCTCTGCAGGCACAGCAGGCACAGCAGGGAGGCGGGCGAGCACAGCGTCAGCAAATGTGCCACACCACGCCATGGCGATATCCCTGTGCACAGATGACACCCGCCATGAGCATGTCAACACCAGTGCTGACTAAGTTCCTTGCATGCAATCATTCAATACTGCGCATGCATCTCACACGCTGCAGCTCAACTCACCCACAACCTCGTAACCAGGATACAGCATGGCGGTGTGATGCACTGTGTGCCACACGTCGGCAGCAGCGCAGCCGTAGCTGTACCCATACCTGCAAGCCAAGACAGGAGCAGCGTGTTGAGTGCAGGAAGGGCATCCACTGCACAGCCAAGAGGGCTGGTCAAGCTAGCATAGCGCCACAAACACACACATGGCAGGCATGCCTGCAGCACCGCAGCAGCAAGAGCAGCAGGTGAGGCCTGGGTTCGGTGCTGCAACGCACATTTCCGATATCCACGGCCGGTCGCCCTTATGCGTGCTGTATGCATCGCCCGTCAGCTCCCAGGCCTGCAGCAGGCAGGGGAGAGCGCATCACAACACCAGCATCAGCATCAACCTCAAACACGCCACATGCCAAGTCCACTGCTCCTACATTCGAACAGGCATGCCGCCATCCCCACACGCTCGGTAACACGTGCCCGGCTCACCTAGCGCCAACCGGCACATGCTGCACACCGCAGCAGGCAGCCTGCCGGCACTCGCCCTTCCTTCCAAACACACTTATGCACACGCCCACATACACAAACCTTTACACCAACATCAGGACTCACATCGGGGTCGAAGCGTACTGCCTCTGTGTACTGCAGCCACAACGGGGCCACCCTCCGCAGGTCCTCCCGGTGCATCAGCGTGTAGCCGCCAACCTGGTCTCCGCGCCGCCCGCGAGGCCCTGCACAGCATACAGCACAGCACAGCAGCATCGGTGCAACAGCATTGGCATGCAGGCAGTATTTGACACGCGTTCAGTTGGCTGCGTGCAACTTCCACAGCTCCTGCCAATCCTGGCCCACAAGCCGCCCACAGCCGCACCCACCTGCCAAGGTGTCGTTGCGGGGCAGCACCCAAGGCACATGCTTCATGGCCAGAGCATTCTTCACCCCCTTCATGTAGCCAAAATAAGCCGCACAGGCCAGCCCCGGGTGTGCTCCCACATCCTGCAGCGAAGAGAAAGAACAGAACATGACATACGGCGCCGTAACGCTACCGTAAATTCGCTTAGCTTGCATCTTCGAGTTAGCCAGCGCCGGCTGCATGATCTTGCCCAAACACGCTGTCTGGCAGGCCAACCAACAAGGGCTCACCTCAGGAGTGAAGGGCTCTCTCATAATCATGTCTGCATCAATCACCAGCACGTAGTCCTCTTTCACATCGTTTTTGGCCAGCCAATCAATTATCGCCACCGGCTTGTTGTATGCCTGCGGCGGCGGCGAGGAACAAGAGGGTGGAGGGCAGGTGGACACCCGTGCTGCAGCCTGCTACTAATGGGCGTATGGACGCCAAAAATATTCACAGCAGGCCCAGCAGGCCAGAAGGCTGGAGCTGAGTTCAGACGGGCTCCTGTCTCAAAGCCACCTGCCGCCAGCAGCAATCCGCAGCTCACCGAGTAAATGTCGCCATTTCGAGGATGGCGGGTGTACGAGGGAGCCACGTGGGTGGGTACCAATTCCAGGTCAGCCGCAGGCAGCTTTGCATACTCCTCAGGAGTGCAGCACATGATGCGAGTGATCGGGCCAGGCTGCCCAGACTTGCGGTGACTGTAAAACATGCCTGCACGGCAGGACCAACACCCAGCGTCAGCAGGAATGAAGCAGGGCCGCTTAAGTGTATGTGAGTGAGCTCCACGTGCCCTACCAAGTGTTTGCCACGAAAAGTAGGCTGAGCACTCTGTGGTAATGACCTGCGACCAGCAAAGGCGGGCACCCCGCAGTGAGGCGGCGCTGGGGGTATTCATCGTGCGCAGCACGGGCTATTGCTGAGTAGCAAGCACTAGTCACACACGAAACGGTGTTCAACAAGGAGAGGGCAAACTACAAGCAGGCACGGAATATGACTTGAAGAACTGGCAGCGCTTGAACGTGCGGTGGCAAGCCATCACTGCTTACCGTGTGCACCGAGGCTCCGGCAAAGGCCGCTGGCAGGGCGCTCATCGCCACCAGCAGCACGATGACTGCTTTCGTTGAGTGTCGTGGCTGCATCGTGATCGTGTCAACCCTCACAGCACTCAGCAACCATCCCCCAATCGCCGGTGCGCAGCGATCGCGAGTGAAAACGAGCAAGAAACGCTAAGCGATCAGCTTACAACTTGGACGACGACATACAACACAACATGCAAAGGTGGACCCGACAGCGCGCGCTTGAATATGTCAGCCGCCAGCAGGGCCGCCCGATCGCCGTGGTGACCTCAGTTCAGGCAAAGGGATGAGGGCCAATAACAAATTACAACGAGGGAGGGTACAAAACTATGACAGCACGATCAACGCTTCTTGTACTGGCAAGCACGCAGCTCGGGCCACGACAGTCGTGCGCCGCCACTGCTGCCGCCGCTGCCACCCACCTTTTGCTGCTGCTGCTGCTGTCGCTGCAGCTCCAGCACCAGGAAGTGTGAGTTGCTGGTGTCCTTGCGCTTCAGCGCGAAGCCCAGCTGCTCCAGTGCAGACAGGAAGGCAGGCAGCACGCTGCTGCCCTCGCCGTCGCTCATGAAACGTGACTGCACCTCGGCCACCCAGAGCCAGCCGCCAGCAGGTTTCAGGATGCGGGCCGCCTCTGCTATGAAGGAGCCATAGTCTGTACCCATGAGGGACAGGCAGAAGATGGCGGCATCCACGCTGGCAGCCGGCAGCGGCACCGCCGCCATGTTGCAGGCGACCACGCCTGGCGCCGTGATCGACAGGTCAAAGCTGTGCACCGTTTGCGCCGCTGTGGACGCAATCCTGGCGTCGCCGCACCCTAGGTCTGCCACCACCCAGCTGGACGGCTTGCTGCGCAGCCAGGTGATGGCCTGGTCCACAGGCTGCACAGGCCAGCTCTTGGTTTGCTCCCTGAAGCCTGCAGCATCCGGGCAGCGCGTGAGCGTCACGTCAGTTGGCGGAGAACATCAGACACCATGTTCCCAAGCAGTATTGGCACTGGCGTTGCCTTTCTGCCTGCAGCTGCAACCCAGAGTGCAGCCCTGCACACACGCAGACGGTGCTGTCAATCGCCGCGCCTTGCGTGCGGTAGTATGCCGCGACACGCACCCTCGTGATACTGATCCATCAGGTTAGGTTGCTTCTGCACCATGTCTAGCGCAGCAGCGCCGTCACTCGTGTAGAGCGTCTCGTTGAGCCAGCGGAAACGGCCGCCCTGCAGCCGCTGCCGCATCTGTTGCAGCACGCTGCCGCCGCCTGCAAGGAGGGCAACTGATATTGATCAGGAGCAGATAAAAAGACATGCATGGAAGGCTGCTTGCAGTCGTGCAACGCACCTTTGGCCTTCTTGCTGCCGGCAAGGGATGGCGCGGAGGGCCGCGCTGCCAGACCAGTCGGTGGCGCTGCCGCTGGCGGTAACGGCAGGGCTGCAGGCGCGTCTGGCTGCGCTGCCACTTCGTCTACCGCACGTGAGATCCGTTTCCAAGCCTTTTTCTTGCGCTTCGGTTTGTTTTCGGCGGCGGCATGCTGCTTTGCAACGGGAGCGGCTGGCACGGCCTCTACTGCAGCATGAGCGGGTGCGCATTTGGATTTCTTGCGCCGCTTGGCCGCCGGCGCTCCTTCAATGACAACGATTGCCATCCCGCAGCGATCTCCCTGCCGTGGGCCTTGAGGAACGATCTGGGTGTGTCGAAGCGCGCACAGCGTCGAGGGAGATCGGCAGTGCAATCAATTTGCCGCAAGGCTCGTTTCGAGTTTGTGAATTCGCTGCTGAACTGATTTCGCAAGCGCTGCACACGTGAATTCACGAGGTCGCAGCCCAGCAGCAAGTCAAGACAGCGCAAGAGGATGGCCATGCAGCCCATCATGCAGCCCACCGTGCAGGCCAGGTGAGCCACTTGAGTGCAGTGCTCATAGCTTTTGGGCGAAACGAGGTGCTGGGCGACAATGCTGTCGTTTGCTGCGGCGCCAACTCCACGCCGCCCCGCTGCTCTGCCACCCTCCGCAGGGCTCCACTGCTAGACCTCGTACCCGAGCTGTTGTTCAGAGTGGCCAACCAGTTGCAGGACCAGCCCGACAGGCTGTCGCTGGCGCAAACGTGCAAGAAGGTGTACGCCGCGGCGCAGGCGGATCCGGGGGAGTTCTGGCACCGGGAGAAGAATCAGCAGGGCACTCGCAATGCATTCGTCGACGAGGAGATCGTTGTGGATCTGGTCCATGGCATCCGACGCTGCAGCATGAAGTGGAAGCACCTGGAAATGTGCCTGAAGGAGATCCCCGCCAAGCGCATGGGCATCTACCTCAACGCACTGGCCAAATCCCTGCCCCGGCTGGAGCGCCTGTCTCTTTACTTGGACGGTACTATCCCGGAGATGTCCACGTGGGTCCACGCCTTCGGCGGCTTGAAGCACTTGGATTTGTTTCTTCACCACTTCGACTATGCAGACGAGTACGAGGGCTGCATCGAGCTGCCACCCGGCATGGAGGTGTTCACTCTGCACAACGCCTGCGGCGCCATCGAGTGGGCGCCTCGCCGCGTTCTGTGCCCCCTGCCACCGAGCACGTTGTTGGGGTACCTGACGCTAGACCAGAGGGACGTTCCAGCCATCTTGTCCAGCCTCTCCACTGTGCGCCGGCTGGGCTGGCGAGACATGCGGCGCGGCAGGGACAACGTCCAGATGTCATTCAGCGGCCTGACAGCGCTCACATCCCTGACGGTGGATGAGTGGGAGTCCCAGAGTCCCTTTCACCCCGCCGTGTCCTGCCTGCCCACGTCCTTGCGCAAGCTGTGCATCGAGGATCACCCCGACCGCCTGGACGATAAATTCACCGGCGTGGCCTCCTTGATGGCCGCCGGAGACATGGATTTTAGCCGCCTTCCCGCGCTGTGCTCGCTGCGCCTGATATCTCGCGAGCTGCAGCCCTTTCCATCTGCTGACGTCGACTTTTTCACCCACCTCACCTCTCTGGAGCTGTCTGTTTCCAGGGAAGATCACCGGCTCGATGGCTCCCGTCTGCCCAGACTCCTGGAGCTGGCCCTGCAGGTCAACTCGCCACGCACCCTTGCTGTGTCTTTGGCCCCGCTGCCCCCCAACCTGACCTCTCTCCGCCTGTACCGCGCGACCGACCAACCAGACGTGAGCCGCTTGCTCAACTTGCATGTCCCCACCGACGTCGATTTGCGCAGCTCCCCACTACGCACTTTGCACTTGCACGGGGTGCGCATGCGCCTTTCCACCGACGCCCTGCGCCACGTCATGTCGCTGTCCCACGTGTTGGACAATGTCATACTGACAGTGACCATGTAATGTGATGGTTGCTTGAGCAGTCAAGGGTGCTTCCCAGCAAGACGGATCTCCCCCGCTCTCTCTCGCTTGTATTTTTTTGCTGCTACCTCTCTGTGTATGATCTCACCTCACTTCACCTCACCCACCCCCTCACACTCACATCGCACTTTCTCTCTAGAGAGATTAATCTTAAAAGTGTAATGCAGCGGCACTATCAGTCAAGGGTGATGGCGCAATGCCAGGTCGGCAGGGGCGGAGCAATGGGAGTTGAGCGGGCACCACCCATCAATCAACCTTTTTAACACATTGCCTTGGCATCTGTTGCACAGTAGTCGAGCTTCATCCGGCCGCATGCTGTTATATTTAGCAGCGAGATTACAGGAGGTCGCACGCAGCAGCAGCTTGATGATGACGAGTGTGTGATGCAAGTACGAGGCATGTTGTGCAGACAGATTGCAGCCTCCTCCTCTGCTTCCTGCTGAACCAGCACGCAACTCATTCGCAGGAGTCAGGCGCCTGATGATAGATGATTGCCCGACTCGTTACAACTTTCAATTTCAACAGTGCTGAGTGATCTCTGAGGCAGCAAAAAAATCAAAGGCCAGGCAGGGTGACCGCGGGTGCTCGTGCTGACAGAGCAAAACTCAATGGCACAACAGCAGACGCTGCATCGCTTGCAGCAGCTGCGAGCGGCACATCGAAGCACACCTCTTGGAACAGGCACACATCACCCTGCACAGACAGCAATGAAAGCATCAGCAGAGCAGAGTTGCGGAGCAAGCAGCAGGGCGGCGCAGCGGTTGTCTATGATGTCTAGCAGTGTGGCACATCAGCCACCACGCAAACAATGGCACGCACTCAGATCACACGCACAACATCGTTCACTCACCAATTGGCAGAAGTACAGCTTGCACAGCACCCGCAGCAAGCCGCTGCCATCGCTGCTGCCTGCTTGTCGGCTGAACAGCACGACCGCAGATGCCGCTCGACCATCGCTATCCTCTGTCAGACTGCCAGCCCCCGGCTGCAGCTGCACGCCGCCAGTGCTGCCCAGGACGGCTGCCTCAAACCTGCTGTTGGCGCCCGGTGTCAGGTGGTAGCCCGCAGGCAGCGCTATGCTGAGCCGCAACTCACCAGATGCGGCTGCTACAGCGCTAGACGCCCGCACGAGGGCGGCGCCCGGGGGCGGCTCAACAGCAGCCCCCGCAGCGCCGGCAGGTGGCCCGTCTGGCGAGCGGCGTGGTGGCGGCACGCCCTGCAGCTCCAGTGTAGACAGGCGCTGAGTGGCTGGGTCCCACACCCTGATGCGGGAGTTGTTGGTGTCACAAACAATAATGGTGCCACCAGGGCCTGCCGCCAGGCCAGCCGGCTCTGACAGCTGAGCCGTGGTACCGCTGCCATCGCGGTACCCTGCAGTACCGCTGCCTGCCAGGGTGCGGATGGTATTTGTGGCGGGATCCAGCTCCTTCAAACGGTGGTTGTATGAGTCAGCAACAATGACTGCAAGCAGAGCAGGAGGAGAGAGGTACTGCAACATCTGGCAGCTGGACAGAGAAGCCAGTCGCGTCAGGCCTGCTAGTGCAACGAGCCCTGTGGTAGAGCAGCAGGGAGTGGGCAGAGCAGGGCCGGTGACGCAACCAGGCTGACAGCAGCGATCCAGCCTCAGGCCTCAGCCACACACGCACCCTTGCCGTCTGGTCTGGCCAGCACCGCCAGCGGATGTTGTAGCAGCGCATCGCTGCCGCTGCCATCCTTGTCTCCAAACCTGAACAGGTTGTCGCTGAACATTGGATCGCCACCCACACAGGCCTGGCCTCCGCCTGTCGCTAGGTCCAAGCGCCGCACCGTGCTGCTCTCAGAGTCGGCGACAAACAGCGACTGGCCGTCAGGGGCGAGGGAGAGGCCGCTGGGCTGTGCCCAGGATGTGGTGAGGGCGCCGCCGCTGTTCTGGTTGCGCTCGTAGCCGTTTCCGCTGAAGTTTGCTGCAACGCCAGTTGCTGTGTCGTACCGCCACACCTGGTGCTGCCCTGCTAGGGCCACGTACACGTACCGCTCCGTACTGCAGCACAAATGTCCCCACGACAGGCACAGGCACAAGCAGGGGCACAGCCAGGTGAGCTTGTGTGGCCAGGCCAGGCGGAGGTGAAAGGTACACTCAGAAGGCCAAGTAGTACGAAAAAGTAGTACAAGCAGACCGCCGCATTCAGGTGCAGCTGGAGGCATCTCACGCTGCTGGAGCACAAACAAAAACTGCATCAAGCCCACCTGTCCAGCACGACATCCCATGGGGAGTTGAGCAGCTGGGAGGAGCCTGAGGCGCCGCCACTGTAGTCACCGCCCTTCACGCCATTGCCTGCACATAGGTTCATGCGGCAGGAGTCACACCCAAGCAGGGCCTTGCAAAGGAGGTCGCGCGCGGTGCAGCACGTGTGACCACACCCACCTCAGCAGCAGCGGTGCAGCCGCACACGGCCAACAGTGGCAGCAGCGACTGCACGGAATGCGTCAATGCAACAGTGCTGTTGCTGTGCTCCCGAGGGAAGCAGCTCACCTGCCAGGGTCTTTACTGTCTTGTTTGTCAGGTCGACCTCTCGCAATGCGTGGTTTTCTGTGTCAGCAACATAAAGCACATTTCGCTGCAAAGACATGAAGGGCAGCAGCCGCAAGCGTCATGTAACAGCTCACACAAGTCTAGGAGCAACGAGCAGCGGGTAGGGGCCGCATAGGGGTAGAACACAGCTGCTGCTGGCTGGTGCCTCCTGGGTCTCCTATCCTCGTGCTTGGGCCACCGCTTGCCCGGTGTGTCATGCCCCATGCGCAGGCGCCAGGCAGCCCACGGCAACGGAGGTTTGAAGACCGGGCGGCATGGTGGCAGAGATTTTCGAGCCTCAAGGGTCCCACCTTGAGGCTGTACGCCACTCCCTGGGGGCGGTACAGTGCAGCCTCCTCGTAGCCGCCATCCACCAGCCCGGGAGCGCCGCAGCCGATGGCCTCTAGGAAACGGCCCTTGGCATCTGTCACCACGATTCGGTTGTTGGTGGAGTCGGCAACAAACAGGCGTCCAGCTGCGGTCAGGTCACTGGCCACCTTGCCTGCAGGAGGGTCGAGCGCCAGGCAGGCGCAGCTTCAAGCAACCACCGGTGTGCCAATGCGGTGCCACGCCACAAAGTCCAGTGTGGTGCATGCACATGCGTATTGACCGCACGGCGCAGCAGATGCGTGCAGCAGGTTTTGTGCATGGCTGTGGCCTTCCAAAAATGCAGAGTGCGAGTACAGGCTTGGCGCGAGCTGGCAGGCAGGCGTGGACCGAGGCCTCACCTGGGTAGCGCAGCGGAGACGCTGCCAGCAGCGGGTCTTTGTCCTTCTCCAGAGCTGAAGGCACAGGGGTGTTGTCCAGTTGTCCCGACTCCCCATAGTGCTGCAGACAGCGAGGGGGGGAAGGTTGAGACAAGAGGTGTGACAGAATGGCACCTTGCATGTACCACGGTCAAAGGACAGCCAACCAATACACAAGAAGCTGGCTTGCCACAACATCACAACTTCACGCAGTTGCAGTTGCACAGTGTACTTTGGTGCACTTCACTTTCACACGCACATACCTCTAGTGCTGCAGCTAGTATGTCGTCGACGTCCTGCCGGTGCCCCTCACCAGGCAGCATAGCAATCACCCTGCCCCTGGGGCTGACCACCGCCAGCGTCGGCCAGCTGGACACACCCAGCCCCCGCCACAGCGTCATGTTGCCATCGTTCACTACTGGATGGGATATCTCGTACCGCAGGACTGCAGCAGATGGCAGGCAGTACAGGGTGGCAGCAAGTGCATCAATGCCGGTGGTATGGACAGAACGATGTCCAATCATATGGTGCCAATGCTGCCCTGCTTTATAGCCTGAAAACCTCGCCTCCAAGCTATGCTCCACAGCATACCGCCGGGGCCTGCCCAACACGCAGCACCCAGCACAGCACAGCATCCACCCCAGCACAGAAGCCACGCCATGGCTACGCACCCGCATTGCGAATCGCCTCCGAGTCCTTCTCATTGTCAAATTTGGCAGAGTGGACCCCCACCACCGCTACAGGTGCACCGCTGTACTTGCGCTCAATGGCGGCGAGGTCTGGCAGTACGTGGATGCAGTTGATGCAGCAGTACGTCCAGAAGTCCAGCACCAGCACCTTGCCTCGCAGCTCCCTGGAGAGGCGCAGTGGCGGCGCGTTGAACCAATCGAGACCGGAGGGGAACTCGGGCACCGCTTGGCCACCCCCTCGTTTCTCCATGTCTGCACAGCATGGTGGCAGCCAAGCTCCATATGAGAGAAAGAAAGGAAGGCAGAAAGAACAAGCCTGGAAGAGTGCACCGAAGGAGCCAGCCAAGTGCTGAGCGAGGCAGGCCGTGGCTACCATTGGCGAGGCGTCACATGTGGCGCTCAACGAATGTCCAGTAGCACAGCCAAATTGCAAGAGACCAAGTTCCAACAGAACTCATTGACAAGAGGCCACTTGGCCTTCATGGTTCATGTCAAGCTAAACAACCAACACTTGCCTGCTATGTAACGCTTGAAGGCCGCGACACGTCCGTTCCCGCTTTCAGGCGCACCCGACTTGGCGGGCAGCTGGCCCTGGGGAAACAGGGCGTTTAGCAGGGCTCTAGGGCTGGCGTATGACAGGCTCTGCAGCATGGGTGGGGCAACAAGAGTCACAAATGCGAGCAATAAGCATGTGTGGATGGAAAAGAAGATGCAGCACAGCATGTGCAATCGCCGATGCCTCTTGTTCAAGAGCTGCTGTGCTGAGGGATACCTTTCGGAAGTACTGCCAGCCAGATGCCACATAGGCAATGATTGCCAGCTGTATCAGGGTAGGTATGTGGTACCGCAGCAGAAAGCGCCGCACCCCCGGCTCACGCTGCATAGGAGCAGCCGAACCCAGCGCACCGCCTGTTGCTGCTGCGCTGGCCACTCAGTTCACCGTGTGTGTGCGCCAAGAGTAGCAGCAGCAGCAGCGCAAAGCACGTCCGCTGCCGACCGGCCAGGCAAATCTACTGGAGCGACTGTCGACG
The DNA here is from genome assembly GCA_023343905.1 of Chlorella vulgaris. Lineage (NCBI taxonomy): Eukaryota > Viridiplantae > Chlorophyta > Trebouxiophyceae > Chlorellales > Chlorellaceae > Chlorella > Chlorella vulgaris. The sequence continues at coordinate 83,198 of SIDB01000014.1, forward strand.
GCAGTGGCAGCAGCTCAGAACGCAAGGCAGTCTGTTGCTCCTCACCTGTGCTCGGCTGACACCAACATAGAGCGACCCGAAAGCGCCGCCCAGCGAAGCGAACTTCAGCAGGTCCCGCCTGCTGGTGCGGTACCCAGCCGGAAGCTGCACCATGCCGTCCAGCCAGCCCTGGGTGCGCCTGCCGCCGCCATTGGCCGCAGGCGGCTCCGCAGCCCCACCTGTCGCTGCGACCGCAATGGAATCATCGCTCTGCAGCACCGAAGCAGGAGTAGGCGGCAAGTCCTGTTGACACAGCGGAAACGCAGGCAGTGGCAGTGCCGACAAGGCAAATCGCAGCCTTCAATGAGCACATTGGGAGCATCACGTGGCAGCGGCAGCAGCTGCTTGAGCTGGGCTGTACCTGCTGCGCTTGCTGCTGCTCCTTGTCCTGCTGTGGCTGCTGTGGCTGTTGCTGCTGCTCAATTGACTGCAAGCCCTTGATGTCTGCCACTGTAATGCTCTGCACATCTGGCTGGATCCAGTCCGGCATTGCAGACTGCATCGCTGCAGGCTCCAGCGTTGTTGTGACGCCAATAACCCGCATGCCTGCAGCACACGGTGACAAGGACGAGTCAGGTTGAGCTACGAGCTGGGTTGCAGCGCAGAGGTTAGAGTGCAATGGCGGTGAAGCCGTGCCAGCAGCTGCTCTCCTGGTGCAGTCTGTGCCTCTGACTTGCAGCCAACAAGCAGCCTCGGGTACAGCAGCCGCAAGCCGTCACCAGTCCCGATCCTCTTGCCTCACCTGCTGAGCGAGCAGCTTGCACGCCTGCCACAGCATCCTCAATCACCACACAGGATGAAGGGTCCACGCCTAGTTCTCTTGCAGCCGCCAGGAATATGTCTGAGGCAGGGGAGTGAAAGGAGTGAGGCAATTCCATGTGAAGCATCGTTCCTGTTGGAAAATCCAGCCTGCTTTTGCGGTGGCAGCAGCAGGTCTGCCCATAAACGCACCTGGCGATGGCTTCAGGTGCTCAAAGGCATCTGCTGAGACGATGGCATCAAACAGATCTAGAGGGATGTCGGCAGCTGCCAGGTTGGCGTCCACCTGGCAACCAGAACAACAAAGATGCAGCGATTCTGGAGACCTCATCACACAACCAGTCCCACTAGCTTCGAAGCAGTCTCCAAGCTCAGTGAGCGCGCTGAGACCTGCAGGAGAGCTGATACGGTGTGCACTTCGAGCAGCAGCACGGCACACAAACCTTCACGCGATCTGCGCTGGATGCCACGGCTGTCTTCAGCCCAGCAGCTCGGCACGCCTCCACCAGCGCCCTTGCCCCCTTGTGCCCGATTCCCGCTCCTGCAGCGTGCACATACCTCATGTGCTCAGGTATTTGCCTGCTGATTGCTGCATGCTGACAAGCACCGCTGCTCAGGTACGGCCGCTGCAGTCTGCGCACAAGCATAGCTTGGTCCACAGCCAACTCCCTGCAGTTGATTGCCTGGCCCCCCTCACCGGGCCGGCAGTAGCGCGACATGTAAATCTCAAAGAACTTCGCCTTGCAGGATTCCAGCTCAAATGGAGCCCCGTACTTGCGGGCCACTCCACCTGCAGCGCAGCAGATTCGGTTGGCAATGCATCGCATACCGCAGGCCGTGAATGCTGCTAGCAGCATTGCATGGCAGTTGGATGGGACAAACGAGCTGTTGCTTGGGACAAAGGCTGGGGTGATTCTGGATAGGAGAGTTGCCCAGCAACGCACCCAGGAAGTTAGCCTCGCCAGTGCCGGTGAAGGGAATGAAGTCGTCAGGATCGACCGTTATCGAATAGAGCTTCGCCATAGTTTCGGTCGCAGCCTGCCGCGAAATCGCCTCGCTGGCGCACAGCACTCCATCCATGTCAAACAGCACAGCCTTCACGGTTGCTGCTGCCGTAGTAGGCGCTGCAGTGCTAACGCCAGCCTGCCCTGTTGCGCTGCTGGTGGGGCCCGCGCGCAGCCGGCTTGGGCGGTGACATTTGAGCGGCGGCGCCGGTGCCGCCACTTTCCGCTGCTGCTGCCTCACACCGCTGATGCATGGCGCATTGCGACGGGATGTCTTTGCAGGTAAGGCTCGTTGTTGCAGCGTCTCGGCTGCGCTGCAGGCGGCCATGAGTAAAATTTGCGCTGGGCCTTGCACTGAAGCGATTGCGAGGCCTGGTTGGGTGGCCAACAGCAGATGCGCAGCGTGCGGCGTGCAAATGGCTCGTGCTTTGGCGTGCTTTGCTAGCAAGCGTCGATGCGGGCCTCATCGAGCTCCCTGTTCATTTTTCACCACGCATCGCCCTCCCTCGACACAACTAGCAGCAATGGCGGCAGCTCTGAGCACCTTTGTGGTAAGGCCGCCAGCCGCCTGCTTCTCAACCCCCGCGTCCCCTGCGCGCTGCCGCCCTTTAAATCGTGCCCACGCACCATGTCTTGCTTGCAGGCACCACGCCCCGCGGCCTTCACCAGCCAGCAGCAACGGCGCGGTGGCCGCCGCTCGCAGCGGTGCTTTGCGGCGGTGGAGGAGGAGAAGAAGGCCCTGGACTTCACCAGCAACAAGAACTCGGTGAGTGGCAACGTAGGAGATGTCGCAATTGTGGCGATTGGAGCTGGACTGCCCGCCTGCTCGAGCTTCGCCGCCGTCAGACTTGATTATGGATTTTCGCTGACCTGCTCTTAAGGCTGACTCATCATCAGTGTATCACCTCCCTTCTACCTTGCTGCCTTTGCTCACCTGCAGGCGCTGGGCTTCACAGAGAGTGATTCAGCGGGGCAGACCAACATCTTTGCAGTTGAGCCAAAGACCTATGTGGCCGGCAGCAGTGCAGACGGAACCTCATCCGGCTCCCAGACCACCATTGCGGTAGCCTCAGTGGCGGCACTTGGAGCAGCGGCAGCAGTTGTGGCAGGCCTGGTGGCAAACAGTGGCCCCAATGGTGCGTTTTCTGCCCTCAATGCTGCCGCTACGCTGCTGGCTACTTTGTGCTGCTTGGTGCTTTGTGTGCATTTCTTGGTTGGCAGTGTGCGATTGTTTCAGTTGTGTCCAGCCAGCAGCGCAGCTGAGCAACACAAAGCTGATGGCTGGAGGCCTTGCATGCAACGGTAGACAGCCCAGCCCAGACTGGCATATGCAAGCTATTTACATGGCTTGTCATTGCCCTCGTGTCATGCAGACCTGTCATCCCTGGCTCCAGAGGAGGGCTTGAAGTCTTTGTCGGAATACAGCCAGCTGTTTGCATCCCAGGCACCAGCTGCCGCGTCTGCGCCGTCTCTCGTCGATTGAACATGTCTTTTCTGTCCCGTCGGTTCACGTGGGAGCAATGTCTGGCACCACGTGACCCAGAAGTATAGTGTGGTTTTAGAAATGAGGTTTTACCACTCAAGCACTTGCGCTGTGTTCCCTTTGCTGATGATTTGAGCGCTGTGCTGCGGCTATTTGTCGCAACAACCAAACGAACTGCTTTCATTCATTTGGCGTGCTGGCGCTCCTGTTTTTTTTGCCACGCCCACAAACTGTAATCGGCTGCGCCGTTCAGATGTTGCAGGGATGTCGCAGGATTTGCCTCGATGAGTCGGCACCACCGACCAGCAGCAAAGCATGTTGGCGGCTGCGGGATGCCGCCATTAAGCCGTCGCTCGTGGTTAACCAGTCGCGCTTCGCGTTTTGTTGCATGTAATCTTGCACTGGTACCTCAAATCACTCGTGGGGCGACGGCCAGCACCTGGTTTTGGCCACCGGTTGCAGCGCCATGAGCTCCGAGTTTGTTAGCTTGAAACTCGACAAGAATGTCAGGAAGCAGGCGCCCAAGTCGGCCAAGTTCGTGCCTCGCCTCGCCAAGCAGGCAAGTTGCCGCTCAAACTCGGGCTGTGCCTGAAATGTGCCTGGAATGTGGGCAACGTGAGGTGCTGTACGATGCCGCAGCGCGCTGACATGAGCCGCCAGCGGCAGGTGCGCCCGGCCGTCGTCACTGCCGCCCACTCCTCACTTGTCGCTCGCGCTGCAGAAGCCACGACCGAGTCAACAGGAAGCCGCAACAGTAGCAGCGAGCGCAGGTGCGACAATCTGACAGCAGCAAGTCGTATGAACGTCCGGCATGCGGCAGTTGCGCATTGCATCCATGAAATATCTTGTTTCCTCCCTGGCCCTCATGTTGTGGGGTGTGGTGCTGCGGCTTTTCCTGTGCAGAACAACAGCAGCAGCAGCAGCAGCAGCAGCAGCGACAGGAGCAACAACTGCACACCCATGCCGCAACGACTGCGACCGTGGGCGCTGCCACGATGCCTGCCAGCCAGCCAGCAGCAGCCATTTCGAGCGGACAGTTGGTTGCCACACAAGCGAGCCAAGCAGCGCCGTCAGCCGCCCCGGCGGCAGCACGGGGCGGGCGCAAGGCAGCAGTGACGGCACCCCAACCAGTCAATGCTGCTGCCGTTGCCGCCGCAGCCAGGGCCGCTGAAGCGGCGGCAGCAGCGGCTGCGCTCATCCAGCAGCAGGAAGACGAGGGGCAACCAATTTCCTTGATAGCGGCAGCTGAGCGGGTTGCTCTGAGGAAAGCAGCCGCCGCGGCAGCCAAAGCCGTGCCACGCAAGCGAGGCCGCCCCAGCAAGGCCGCCGTTGCAGCTCGCGAGGCGGCGGTGGCGGCGGCTGCCGATACCGCTACCGATGCCGGCAACGGGCTGCTGCCTTCGAGCAGTGGCAGGCAGGCAGAGCCTGCGGGACCAGCAAGCGGTGTTGAGGAGGGGCCAGCTAATGGCAGCACTGGTGAAGCGGGGCTCAGCGGCGGCGCTGCCACTGCCTCTGGGCCGCCTGCCAAGGTGCCCAAGAAGCGCGGCCGACCCCGCAAGACTGCTGCGCCAGCCACAGAAGCAGCTGCAGATGTTGCAACTGGGTCACGCGAGCAGCAAGAGGTCAAAGTTGAGGACGAGGGGCAGCGGCCAGCCAAGAAGAAGCCTCGGAGAGCAGTGCGCTCAAAGGCGGCAGCAGCCGCTAAGGAGGAGCAGGCGGAAGATAGAGCAGGAGCAGAAGAGGAGCCGCACGGCGCAGCCAAGAAGCGGCCGCAACGGCAGCGGCGCAGCGGCAAGGCAGGGGAAGGCAAGGCGAAGACGCTGGCAGCTGCTGCGGCTGCTGTGGCCGCTGAGGATGGCGATGCAGCATCAGATGATGTAGCTACAGACACAGATGACGAAACGATGGCAGCCATGGCTCGCAAACGCGCAGCTCGCAAGCGTGCGGGGGGCCGCGCCCCGCGCATCAAGAAGCCGTCGGCGACAAAGAAGTCTAAGAAAGCGGCTGCAGTGCAGGCTGGGACGCCTGAAGTGGAGGGCGAGCAAGCCGGGGATGACATGCAGGTGAGTACGAGAACTGCCGCTCTTTCTGTTTTGGGTGCTACCGAGACCGGCGTTGGTACACCCGACGAGACGGCACCGCATGCAGTGCCGCCCAGCTCAGCTCATACAATCCGCTCTGCACCGGCCTAGCCTCAGCACCTCCCCTGCTTGACACAGGCACCACCTGTCATGAGCGGTTTGTACTCTTGCCCTTGTGCCTGCCCCCCTTCTGCAGATTGTTGTGGCTGCTGCCGCTGAACCGCAACCCATTGACCCGCAGTCCATGTCACTCAAGCAAATCATCAGGTGAGGCTAGCTTCTGCTGGCATTATGGCTGACAGCAAAGCCGCCAGCAACGGGATCCCTGCGCTTGTGCTGCCCTCCGCAATGAGCATGCGTGAAGGGCTGAAGGAGGGTTGGCGCTATTGGGTTGGGGCTCAGAGCTGCCTCACCAGTCGGGACCAGTCTTGCGTGTCAGGAGTCTTGCTGCATTGTGAGGTGATTCCCTGGCGCCAACCCTTTCGCTGGGTTCCCTGTCACACTGCAGGGCTGCCACGTCCCGGGATCGCCGCAAGATAGAGGAGGAGAAGCGGCGCAAGCAGCAGCTGGACGAGGATCAGCAGGAGGGGGGGGATGGAGAGGATCATGACGGCGGCGGCGGCGGTGGCGGCAGCGAGGCTGGTGGCGGCTCTCTGGCCGCTGCCATTGCGCGGCGGCAGGCGGAGGCGGCGGCAGCCGCAGCAGCTGCCGTGCCCTCGCCGGGTGCAGGCAGCGTGCTGGCGCCTCAGGTGGGAGCTGCCTGCACCCTGCAGCTAGCTTGAGCCTTTTGGAGCGGGGCCTGTCAAGGCAGGAGGCAGCCCCACAGCCTCAGGCACAGTGTTCCCAACTTGACAACCTCTTGCCTGACTGTCAATCGCACATGCTCCAATCACTGAAACCCAGGCATTTGACTTTTGGTGCCATGAGCCTCTGCTCCCCTGCCGTGGCGCAGGTGCAAGTGATTGATGGGCGCATTGTCGTGAATGCGGCGTCACTCACGGTGCAAGCACAGGAGCTGCAGCCATTCACTCGCGTGGTCACAGGTGATCAAGCACAGGGGCTGCACACCATACAGAGCGCTGCTGCTGTGTTGTGTTGCGTTAACTTGCGATGGCAGCATCAATTGGCGCTGTCTACTGCCTTGGAGCCCGCATGGCATGTGTGCATTTGACCGAGGCTAACAGCTGCACTGCTTGTGCACGTTGCCTTGGCAGTAACCTCCTTTCTGATGGCTCCGCCTGCTCCTCCTCCTCCTCCTCCTCCTCCTCTCTCGCTGCGCAGAGGACACCCCCAAGCTGAACAGCCTGACCTACATGAACAAGCTGTCAAACGAGCGCTGGTCGCCAGAGGACACTGAGCTCTTTTACAAAGTGAGCACCGGCTGCCTGTGTTCTGTTCGCAGATAAAAGAAAGTCGCGTTACATTCTGTGTCGCTTCAGCGGTTGCTGAGTTTGCCTTCACTGTGGGCCTGATACACTGTACCAGTCTTGACAAGCCGCCTACCTGCCAGGCGGTGCATCGGTGGTGGCCGGTGGCTGTACCTTTTTGCCTGCTTTGCATACTGTCGACAGCCTGCACGTGTGCTTTGTTGCACGCCGCTATGCAGGCACTCAGTCAGTTTGGGACTGACTTCAGTTTGATCAGCCAACTGTTCCCTGGCAGGCAGCGCCGCCACCTCAAGAACAAGGCACGCGGCTGCGCCTGGAGCTGTCGGCCATGTGCTGTGCCCTGCTGTAGTGTACTTGGCCTGCTCGCTGCTGTGTGTGCCATCTGGCCCTTGCGTGCGTACCCGTGTGGGTGGGTCAAGACCGCCTATATTCATGGCCCTTGCATGCATGGTAACCGCCAGTTGTATCTTCTGTGCGCCAATCAAGTGGCTCCTACCGCTCCTTCCCTCTGCAGTTCACGAGGGAGAGCAAGCTGTTCCCCAGGCGAATCGATGACGCTATCAAAGCCTCAGCTGGCGGCACAGTGGCCAGCTACCAGGTGGGTGGGTGTGCTACGAAGGTCACAAGGTTTGCGGCATCAGCCTCTTGTAGCGGATACGTGGGTGGTGTACATGATGGCGGCAAGCCTGCTCTCTGGCGGCGAGCCTGCTACTTTCTGTGGCTGGGCAGCAGTCCTGTTGATTGCCTACTCATGCTGAGACGACGGCCTGCCCTGCCTGCTTGGCTGCCTCAATCATCTTGCTGTGCAGGAGATGATAAGCATGCTGCGAGCGAGTGGCATGTCTGCTGCAGCAGAGGATGGCGGAGAGGATGCGACGCCTGCCGAGCTGGAACGGGCCGACCAGCAGCAGCAGCAGCAGGAACAGCAGCCGCAGCCGCCGCAGCCGCCGCCGCAGCAGCAGCAGCAGGAACAGCAGGAACAGCAAGAACAGCAGCAGGAACAGCAGGAACTGCAGGAACAGCAGCAGGAAGAGCAGCAGCAGCAGCCTGCTTCTCCACAGGAACCTGCTGCCACGACAGAGCCGGAGCCGCTGGAAGCGCCAAGGGAACTGCTGCAACCGGAGGACGCACAGCAACAGCAGCTTGAGGTGGCAGCGACAGGGGAAGATGAGGAGGCATATGCAGAGGCAGCTGTCATTGAAGACGAGTTGGTGCATGAGATGCCTGAGCATCACGACGATGATGAGGAAGAGGCTTACTATTACTGAACACGAGTGGTTGCTGTTCTGTTGTTCTTGTGGGTGGGTGGGTGTTTTGCCGCCCTGGTGAATTTGACTTGCACTTACAGCAGCCTTGGGGTCGATTGGAGCGACATGCCTGATGCGTTTGGATGCGGATGCAACGCACGCAGCTTGAGATTTGTGGCCTGGGGAAAGCGTGCCTGCATCGCGCAATGGCGACGCAAGCCAACCTGGCGGTGGCGGCGGTGGGTGACAGCATTGACAGATTGGTTGACGGCCAAGATCGCCCCTCCACAACCGCATTGACTGCAATGGCGACCTGCCTGCTGCTGCACGGCGGCCCGGCGCCGAGGGTTGTGAGCGGTCGCAGCAGCTTGCAAGTGAGTGGATTTGTGTTTACCGCTCGGATCGCGTGTGGCCTGTGCAGACCGAGTGCAGTGGTGGCCTGGCCGAAATATCACCGAATCGCTTGCCCCTGTTCCTGCGTCCAGCTAAACGCACGACGACGCGCTCCAGCTCTCACGCGATCGACTTCGAAGGATGCTGATGAGGGCGCCACCGACACAGGCACGCCGACCATGCCGACGCCGCCCGCAGACGTGCCGGTGCGGCCTCTCAGCACATTCGACGAGTATGGCGGCTACGAAGCAGGTGTGCTGTGGTGTGTGTGTCATTATTTGGCCTGCGTTGTTCTGAAGGGCTTCTTTTGGCCCCTTGATGGCCGCCGCCCCTTGCCGCCATTCATGGAGCCTCGACGTTGACGTCACAACTGTGCAGGCGACATGCCCCAACTCAAGACGGGTGAACTGAGCGAGGAGGAGGAGGCAGCAGCGGGGGATCAGGGCATGCAGGGGGCCTCGTGCCTGTTGGTGGAGGATGAGGCAAAGAGAGGCAAGGAGGCTCCAGCAGCAGGGCTGCCGATGGTTGCCTGTGATGCGATGCAATGATGCATGCTCTGGGGTGTGTCTAACCGCAAGCTGTGGCCTGCAGTATGTGGTGCTCACAACAGCTTCCAACATGGGTACACTCCGCCGCTGCTCACCTGCGCATAGATCCGGCTCACCTTCCTGAGTGTGGTGGCATGCAAGCACCCTGTCAGCCGCTGCTTGTGCTGTTGTGCCTGAGCTGCAGCCGAGTACGAAGCTCAGCTGCAGGCGATGGGCGATTGGAAGTCGGGGGACGAGAGCATGTGAGACAGGCAGCACGGCTGCTGCCCACGTGAAACGCTGGCTGGGAGTTGAGCAGGCTCACCTCGTAAATAGCAGCAGTCGTCGTGCGCAGCCACTGAACCGAGCCCAGAGAAGTGACTCACTGGCATGCTTGCTGTCCTGCACATGTAGGCGGGAGGAGCAAGTGCTGGAGAGCGTGGATGGCATGGTCGGCAACTGGGAGTTTCAGCAGGGGGAGAAGCAAAGGGAGCAGCAGGTGGGACAGAGGTCATTGATTTGGGAGGAGAATGGCATGCTGCTGTAGCGCACCCAAGCCGTGAGCTGAGGAGATGCGCGTTGCTGTTCAGCCGTAGCTTGATCGTGCAGCCTGCCCTTAACACAGCCGTACTGCTGGATTGTTGTATTGCCTGGTCCGACCTTGTCACAGGCGGCAGCTGATGACGACTACAACCGCATCCTGGCTGAGCTGGCTGAGCTGGAGACAGCTGCTGGTGCTGGCGGCAGGCTGTCTGCAGGGGACAGTGGCACAAACGGTGCAGAGGTTGGAGAGGCGGCTGGTGTGCAGGACATTGAGTGACGAGGAGGCGGCAGCTGCTCCTGCAGCCCTCTGCAAGCTGCGGGCGCTCCATTCACCCCTGGGAGCTTCGCCCCCCCAGGCTTTTATTGCATTGATAGTCCTTGTGGCATTCAGCCGCGGTAGTCACGTTGGTCCCCCTTTGGTCCAATTCAAGCTACATGTGCTACTAATTGTGTGCTGTTTTAAGTCCGTGCGTCCGCCCTTGGGTGTTTTCCACGTTAATTTTGCGCATTCAACACTTGCACATTTCCCTGGCTGCGTTTGTTGTAGATTCCTCCGTTGCAGCGTCACCTGTAAGTGGCAACTAGTACTGACAGGATTGTTGGAGCTGGTTTGTAATTTTCTTGGGGTTGGGTTGCAACCCCTTGACCTCCAGCTCCGTTTCGTGATTTCGCTGTCGACCCTTCATTCTTTGGCGTGATCCTCCTGCGTAGCGATCAGCGATGACGAATTCAGTTTCGAAGCTGCTTGCGCTGCTGCTGCTCGCCACTGCCGGTGAGGCACCTCTGATAGCTCGCGTCGCAGCCCTTGATGATCCCCCACAACACCAATCCCACTCTCTTCCATGCCGCTGCAGTGGGCGCGCAGCAGGGAGCAGGCAAATCCGAATTTTGCACCCCGCTGCCGCTGCCGCCAAACGGCAAGACCTCGATGAGTCCCAACGGCGTGACAAACCCGCAGCTGCTGACCACACTTGTTGCGGAAGTCGATGCTGCCCGTGTCTTCCCAGACTCCAAGACCATTGTGTAAGCCGTGCTGTGCAACCATACAAGCAGCTTTGTGTGCACAGTTCCACAGCTGACCGCCCCTGCCCTGTGTTGCAATCCATCTGGGCTGCAGTGACATGGTGCTCAAGGCCCCGCCAGATGAGGTGGCGGCTGCATTTGCACAGCTGCAGCTGCCTGCTGACCCGAAGACCAGGAACCAGACCCTTTATGCGTTCGTCCAAAAGGCAAGCACGGCACAGTCTGCGGCACCCACTTGAGCAGACACCAGCTTGGCCAGCGTGTGGCACCGCCTCCCTGCAACCTGCAACGCATTGTACGCCACAAACAGTGTGCTTTGCACAACCACATCATGCCCCATTTGCTTATGTCCGCCGCCACCCGACTGCTGTTGCAGTGGCTGTCGCCACCTGGCAGCGATCTGATGCCCAGTGCCACCAACTTCACCGCCCAACCACCACCCGAATGGTTTGACGTGAGCAGCCGGCCTGCTTGTGTTCACACTCAGCACTCAGAGACTTGAGCTGCAGACTAGCTGGCTGATGTGGGCCCGCATGTGTGCCCCGGCCCATCTTGTGCAGCTTCGTGCAGCTCGTGCAGGCCCATCTCGTGCACCAACTGCTTCTTTTGCCTTTGCGCCTGCAGATGCTAGTTGAGCCTCAGTACCAAGAGTGGGTGTATGACGTCTACGAGGTGAGCGAGCTTCATAGAAAGCGTGTCGCTCTCTAGGCCTCTGCGCAAGCAGGCGGGGCAGGCATCCATGCATATGCTTGCTACGGGGTCCTGAAAGAAGCAGGGCCTGGTGCTGATAGGCAGGCAGCAACAGTCTCGCGTGATCCCTCTCCTCCTTCTCCTTCTCCGTCTCCTTGCGGTGCAGATCTGGGGACAGCTGACCAGGCAGCAGACGGCCGAAGTGGTGGAGGCACCCCAGCTGCACACCATGATCCCCGTGCCCAACCCATTCGTCATCCCTGGAGAGCGCTTCCGCGAGGTAGGGTGTCCGGCAATACACAGCAAAGCAAATGCAATGCTGCGACTCGACCGGGAGGTCAGATTTACCTGATGTGACACTTACCATTATGCGTGTGCCCCTTTCCCTGGCTCCCTGCCTGTGACAGGCCTATTACTGGGATACGTATTGGGTTCTTCGGGGTCTCCTCGCCTCTAACCTGACCACCCTGGCCGAGGCAAGTGACAAGGAGGATCTAAAGGGAGGGCAGGGCACTCGGAAGCAAACCGATGCCCGGCCTTTATTTTTAGCCTTCCAATGACCGTTTCGTGCTGGTGCACGCATTCATTACAGTTGGGATGTAATGTGTGATTAATGTGCCCCCTGCAGGACATCATCGGCAATTTCAATCACCTACTCCGCACGTACGGTCACATTCCCAATGGTAGGTGTTCCTGCTGCCCGGTCTTGCACTGTGCACCGCTGCCTCTCTGTGTGCCTGCACCGGGTTGAGGCCCGCCAATCAGCTAGCCTGCTAGCGATGCCCTGGTGTACTGTGTAGTAGTTCATGGACTGGCTCTAACTGAACCTTGCAGGTATTCGGACCTACTACATCAACCGCTCACAGCCCCCCTTGTTCAGCGAGATGGTTCGCATTGTGTATGAGGCCACCGGCAACCGCACCCTGCTCGAGTGAGCGATGCAGCTGCAGCCTGTAGTGGGCCCTCGCCCCTCTGCAGGTCGTTGCCCTCGCCCCTATGCAGCTCGTTGCCTTTCCCCTCGTGTTCAGCAATGCCTCTGCCTGCAGAGAGTGAAATTGGAATGGCGCTGCACAGCAACTGAGCACACCAATGCTTAACTTGCACTGTGCAGGGAGTCCTTGCCATCACTCCTCCTGGAGCATGACTACTTCACTTCCTCTCCCAAACAGGCAAGTGGGCACACCCTCAACCCTGCCCGACACCTGTCATTCTCATTGTGGCCTCGCCTGCCCAGCGCCACCCTTCCAGCGCACATGGCACGACCGTCTTGCTCCTAACCACGTCAATACTAAGTTTGCTGAGGCTCGCCGCCACCACCTGCCTGGCCCTGCAGGTGGTCGCCCTTGCCCCTGACGGCACTCAGTTCAACGTCTCTCGCTACTATGCAAACTGGACCCAGCCCCGGCCAGAGAGCTACATGTGCGGTGCCCTCGGTCTGCCTCCGCTCGCCAGCACAGCTGCACCTTGCATGCACCGCACTGGTTGTTTGCTTTGCAGGGGTAGCACCTTCCTTTCTTCGCCTTTCCAAAGCAGCGCCTCCCTCCAGGCACTGTCGCTGGACACTTGCGCTACTGCCCCACCCTGACCCTTGCGATTGCTGCCCTCCCTGTGCAGCGAGGATGTGGAGACTGCATATGAGGCGGGCTTCAACCCAGAGGAAGACCCCGAGGACCCTGCCGTGCGCCAGCTTTGGCTGGACCTGGCATCAGGCGCTGAGTCAGGTGAGGCGTGTCACAAACTGTTGCGCGCTGCCAGCTGTGTGTATTTATGCCAGCTGTGTGTTCCCATCCTTAGGTTGTCCCTGCTAGCTAGCTTTGTTTTGGGGTACGCTGTTCTGTCGCACTACCCAACCCACAGCCACACCCATCGGCCTGTCAACTGCTGCCACGCCTGCTTTCATGCAGGCTGGGACTACAGCTCTCGTTGGTTTGAGGATGGATTCAACCTCACGACCATCCGCACCACGTCCATCATTCCGGCAGGTCGGTGCCTGGTCAGCTGCGATGCATGCTGCATGTACATGCAGCGCTCACTTCGGTTTGCATCTGGTACTGGCACGCAGCTGCCTTTTGCAAACCTTATGATTTGCAAACCAAATGTAGACCTGAATGCGTACCTGCTGCAAGTGGAGGGCAACATCGCCGACTTTGCGGCGGAGCTGGGCTGCACCGAGGTGGAGCAGAGGTTCCGCGAGCTGGCGGCAGACAGGTGGGCTGTCAGACGAGTAGGCCGGCAGTGCTGGACCAGTTGGGTGCAGCAGGAACAGAGCCAGCCCTCCAGCGGTGTTCCCACTCGTTCCACTGATGATTTAGCCGCTGCTTCCGCCAATGTGTGCTGTGCTGTTGCTGCTGCTGTTCTCGGGCACCACCAGCTTTGGTCCGTGTGTGTGTGGTTGCAGGCGGGAAGCAATCAACGCCCTGTTCTACAGCAATGGCACCGCCCAATGGCATGACCTCATCTGCACGCCGAACGGCACCCTTCAGAGCGCTGGCAGCGGCGCAGCGGCACCACCAGCTGCTGAGCCCACCGGCGCTTTCAACGAGGCTGTCCATGAGGGCAGAGGTGCGCTGTGTTGCGAGCTGCCTGGCTTTGCTTGATTGCGTTGCACTGGCGCTAGGGCATGTTGTGTGTAGCACCTGTTACGTACCTTGCGGCCTGCCCTTTCCTCGGCTACAGCAACCCTGGTGTGTCGTGTGGAGCAGAATCCAGCCGTGTTTGCCTCGAACTGGGTTCCGCTCTGGACAGGGGCTGCAGAAGCCGGCAGCGAGCAGGTGAGCGTGCCAATGTGCAGGCGCCCTGGGCGTTGGCCTGCTGGCTGACTGCCAGCTGAAAGCCAAGGATCGTGCGTCGTACTGCTGTACTACAGGCCCTGGCTGCCGTGGAAGCTCTCAACTCCAGTGGACTGATTGGTGTTGGTGGCGCAGCAATGAGCCTGACCGAGACAGGCGCGCTGCGGAGAATGTGGAATGTGGCATTGCAGGCAGCTGGAGAGAGTCTCGCATTGCCAGTGCAAGCCTTTTTAGTCTTTCCAGACTGTTTGATGCTGTTGCAGGTCAGCAGTGGGATGCGCCAAACGTGTGGCCCAACATCCAGATGATCCTGATTGACGGAGCCGAGGGCTTTGGTGGGGCGCCTGGTGACGCGCTGGCACGACAGGTGAGGTCACGGTGTCCGCCAGCCAGGCTGCTGCCCAAATATGCAGCTGTGGGCAGCCTGACCGCTGGTCCATTGGGTTGCTTCTCCTTCATATTATCCGACTGTAAGAGCTGCTGCATTGACAGATAATATGAAGATCTCATGCCCGGCCGCCTCCCCTGCTTGCCCACAAACGTGCGTGCCGCCATCCCCGCTGGACGCTCCGCTGCCTTACACCCTGCAGATGAGCACTGCCTTCCTGGACAACGTGTATGCTGCCTGGGAGGAGACAGGAAAGATGTACGAAAAGTTCAGCGCTGTTGAGGTTGGCGTGCCTGGCGCTGGCGGAGAGTATAAGGCGGCATGGGGTTTTGGCTGGACCAACGGCGCAGTGCTGGACCTGCTGGAGCGTTTTGGTGTGATGTGAGCTGGCGTGACTCTGAACGCTCTTGAGAGTTTGGCTGCCTGGTGGCTGCCTTTCAGGCCCTGTTTGTTTCTGCCCGAACCCGTTTTGATCCTTCCGCTGGAATGCACAGCGGCACAACATTTTACAACACTGTGAACAAGTCGTTTTGCTGAGTGCTCGTGAATGCCACCATCTGTAAAGTCATTGCAGTGTCTCAGTGCGCGCAGTGCTGTCAGCCAGCAACGCTGAATGAAGAGAGCGTCACATCGGCCGTTGGATTAATGACAGCAGTCGCCTCGGTTGCCGGCTGCATAGCACTCACGCTCGCAAAATCTTCGGGGCTCCATTCTGGGTCGGGGGTCAGCACTGCGTCCACCAGGTGTGCCACAGCCGGCAGCCCCGAACACGCCCCGGTGTTGATTTGCTGCACCAGGTTGGCAGTTTGTCTGCCGGTTGATGCCAGCTTCACACCGCTCACTCCGCTCAAGCCGCGCTGGTAGAACACCTGCTGGCATTGCCATTAGCAGTGCAGCAGGCATGGCGCATGTCAGCGTGGAGGTCTGTGCATTAGACGAGCAAAGGGACAGGATGCTTTTGCACGCTGAGAGGGGGCGCAGGTGGCTGAGGGGCAAGGGCAGGCATGACATGCGTGCAACGTGCCCCATTCTCTCCCAACCCAACCCACCAACACGGGCTGGCCTTCGAACATGGTTGTCAGGCGGTCAAGGTATGGCAGCGCCGCGAGGGCCCCAACTGGCAGCGGCGCGTCTTCAACGAAGTGGTACTGCAGGGTTGAAAGAAAATCCAAGATATGGACAACGCCACTGCCACAGCCACACCTTACCAAAGGTGAGGTGCCTCATCGCTCACCTCAATGACGTCTCGCAGCGAATCAAGGGGCTGCTGCGTCAGAAGCTGCTGGGTGCTCCAGCCCAACTCCCGCAGCAGGTTGTCCCATGCGCGATCAGAAGGCAGGAACACAGTTGCCACAAACGCCGGATCTGCCAGCAGCCTGCAAGCGCAATAGTTTGGGTGCTGATTGCGAAAGTGGTTAGGTTGAAGGCAGGCTTGCGCCCGCTGCCCTTCCCAGATGGCACACGCTCTCAAGGCTTACAGCACATTGCGCTTACCCAGTCAAACCGACAGCTTGCACAGCCTGTAGAAAAAAGGTCACGTTTGGTGTCGTCTGCAGCACGTCCCACAGGCTGCAGTCCGAGGGTCTTGGCATAAGCTCCGCGGGCGGCAGCAGCTCCACCACTGGCGCACTGGCTGGCAGCGCTGATCCTGGCTGCTCCATTGCTGGCACGGGCTGCCCTTGTGGCTGCCCTGGGGTCGGCAGCATCGGCACCGACTGTGCCGCTTGGGCAGGCTGCGCTGTCGCCAAGCCGCCAAAGCGCCACGCAGGTGCCCCTGGCCACTGCCCGGCAGCTGGCTGCAGTAGGAGCACCAAGCCGAGCACCAGGGCAATCGCCCTTGGCGCCTTGCGCATGCTGGCAGCGAGAAGAAGTTTTCTGGGCTGCGGCAACTGGCGCTGCCCCGCGCTGTAATGCTTGGGGCGCAACGGCGGGCGCGCAAGCAATCAAGATTCGAGCGTGATTGCAGCAACGCGGCTTTTCCTTGGGAGCGACGGTACCTGCGCGGTCGTACCGCCGTCGGCCGCTCGCATTGCAGCAGCAGAGAACAGGTTATGATCAAGTAACAAGTAACAAAAGAAAAAGGACAAAGAATACAATGTTGTTTGGTCTTAGCGCCGGAGCAGAAGGACTAGCTTTGCAGGTCATAGCCCTGGCGCCAGAGCTCTAGCTCTGCAGCGCCAATCATCAGTCATGCAACAAACGCAGGGCCATCATACACTTCTTCATCTGGTGGGGGAGCCAAAGCCGCTGCCTCCACTGCCGCGGGCTTCCGCTGCATTTGCTGCAGCAGGTAGCCGGTCACCGCGACGAGGAGGAGCAAAACGCCACCCCACTGCCAGGGGCCGTCTAGGCTCTCGTGAAGTAGAGGGTAGGAGGCTGCCAGGGAGCCCAAAAGGCGCACTGCAGGGCAGGGGCGCCGAAACCCATGCACAAGGCGACGGATAGGGGTGACAACGAGGCCTGGACAGCACGTTCACTTCATCAGCACAGCTGCAGTGAGCTGCACAACAGACGACGACCCAAGCTGAGCACCCACTTGGCAGGAAGGCGGCCGCTTGTGGCGCTCCCAAGGTCCTGATGCACATCTGCAACAGAGCAAGTCAGACGTGTCTCAGCAGCAGCAACACATGCAGCAGCTGCCATGCTGTCATGCCACAACGGCACACAAAGAGCCAACAGGAGATCGCTGCACAATGGCACATTGTAGGGGCACTCCCTCGGCCGCTGCTTGCCTGTTGCACCCAGTTTGCAAACCAGTTGACGCCTGCTGCCAGCGCAAACACCTCCAGAACCTCAGTTGAGCCGAGGTGCAGCAGCACCCCTAGTTTGTCATGCTCAAACAGAAATGTGAGCAGGAATGAAAAAGGAATCTGCGTCAGGAAGTTTGCCCAAAGCACCTGTTGGTCGCTGACTGTGCCGTGCGTGCGCTGCATAGCAGGTAAATGGGAAAGGAAGGCAGGCGTGTCAAGCAGCCGTGTGGGAGGTAGCCTTCTTGACAGGAAAGGGAAAGAGAAAGCACACTCCACGCTGCCAACAAGCAGCACAGCCGTTGATTGTTAGTCAGCACACGCGCAGCTAGCTTGACTGGAGGCAATCCCGTCGTTAAGCAGTAGATCTGCCAAACCTAGGCGGCGCACCTGCACGACTGTCATGAAGCCCGCCACGCAGCAGGCGCCCCAGAAAGAAAGCGCGATCCCCAGAATGTCGTGCATGCCCATGCCACTGCCGCGGTGGTGTGGCTTCGGCTTAGGCCTTGGACCGGGCTTAGGCTTGGCTTTGCCAGTCACCACCACGCTCTTGCTGTGCGCTGGGGCCAAGCGGTCAAGGCTGTCGCTTTCGAGCGGCCTCCCAAATGCCTTGCCGTCTGCCGCTGCGCTTTGCCACCGGCTGCTGCCATCCTGCCCTGCCCAGCTCGGTGCCTCCTGCTCATCGTGTCCCTCATCAGCCAAGCCGCACAACCACCTGGCGTGCTGCTCCCCGAACACCGCAACGCACAGCTGTGCACTCTCCGCTGAATGCACTCTCGCCCACAGGGCTTGCTGCGGGCCGAAACGTGGCTGGTAATCCACAGAATGCTTGAAGCCGTGAGTGCCCGCGCCAGTGGCCTTGCTGCCAATCACCATGCCGCAGCCGAGCAGCATGAGGGTGAGCGCAGGCCACAGGCCTTTGGGGAGCGGGGATCTGCAGGCATGATTGAGGCAGGGGCGGCATAGGTGGAAAGTGCTGTGCAGGAAGATACACGCGACGTAGCACAGGAGCATAAGGCAAGGATCTCTGCTTTGTAATCCCCGCCACAGCAGCCACTGCAACAAACACACCACTCACTTGAACAGCACTTTGGCAGCCAGCGCGACAATGACAGGCGCCAATAAGAACACCATCTGTGACAGGTAGGCCTGCACAGCACAGCAGGCCATGCAAAGAGGCAATTTTGGAGGCACGGACAGCCTGGCGGTGGTGACAGCATGCGGTGGCAAATGGACGACCCCGGGCCGGGTGCAACCAATCCAGCAGCCCGTTCTTGGAGACAGCCTGGCTCTGGGAGCTGGCAAGAAGTGTGCGCACCCACCGTGGTAAACAGGAGGGAAAAGACTTGGGCAAGGAACAGGGAGCTCAGGAAGAAAGTCGTCAGCAGCAGCACCTTGGCCTGCGCTTGCCACCCCCTGTTATGCCTGCGTGCTTGCTGCTCTTCCAGCGGCTGCTCGTCCGCCGCCGAGAGCACCATAGACAGCTGACCGTTGGGGGCAGGCGAGATGAAGGGTAGCGATTGCTCCTCCACATCACGTAGATCGTCAGCAGCAAGCAGCGGTTCGGCCAGGGCGGAGTCCCATGCTGAGCCAGGTGGCAGCGGTGCGCTGCCAGCTGGGGATCCGTTTGCAACCTTGCCATTCCCTAAGCCTGCTGGTGAATCAGCACAGCCGACAGGCTGGTCGAAAGTCACAGCGGTCGCGTTGCGACTGCGCCGCCACGTCCTCGAGAGCCAGAAGGGCAGGGTGGTGCCAAAGAAGAGCGCAGGGCAGGCCAACAAGTTGATCAAGAAGCTGCGGCGGGGGGAGAAGGAGAGGCAAGAGAACAAATGTGGGCTTGCAACCAAGGCTGGCATGGCATCACCGATGTTCGGTGAGGCTTGGACTCGCACCTGAGCTGCAAGCTGGTCAGAGGGTGCTCTGACTTGGTCTGCATGTATCTGATGCCGACCGGGTAGAGTCCCCAGAGAAACTGCGAGTGGAGTTGATTGAAGGGTTGAGTTGCGAGCAGGAGCGACTGAAGAGGCAAGCGGCGGAGACGGAGCGTTGGCGGCAAAGCGGTTGACCTAAGCTAGCGTTCAGTGCAGTGCCGCGCCATCCACACACGCCGATGATTCCCCACCTGGCAACCCATCGCTACGACGAGCCAAACCAGCTGTGCAGGGCCAGCGAGACCCGGCATCTCGGCCAGGGTTTTGCGGGAGCGCGGTTAGGCTTTTGGAAGTGATCCGCGACACTTTTCAATGCTCCAGCAGTGACGGCGACACGATCACTGCCCGACACTGAAGTCAAGCCCTACTTTGCTCGTGGTTCGTTGTGTGTTCAATGCCAAGCATTCAAGGAAGGAGTCGCGATGTGAAACTGCAAGCAGAATAACAATCCGATATGCAGAGACACACATGCAAAATGCCGCCGCTCGCCACCCTACGGCATCCACGGCAGGCCACTGGACGCTGCATCCTGCCCGTCGACAATGCCTCCAATGCCTATGCGCCAGAAATCCAGCAGGCACGTCACAATCATGCCTGCTGCCAGCGCATCTACCACTGCACGCCATAGCGTGAACGGCTTGGCCTGAAAATGGCAGGCAGGGAGACAAAAAACAACAGCTGTGTGGGCAAACGCGAATGCAGTACCAGAGGGAACAGGTCATTCTCTGCAGGGTTGCCCGTCGAGTGCTCAAGACCAAGCACGAGGCCGGCAAACATCCCAGCACACCGCCCAACCCACCCACCCTTGGCTGCTCATCCATGCGATAAAACATGGGAAAGGAGACGAAGAAGTAGATTGCGTAAAACAGGCTGCCAACTGAGTACATGCGAGAGCGGTCCTGCAGGCAGCATAGGGCAGGCACCGGCAGCCAGTCAGGGTTAAATCGCATGCAGTGGGCAAGCGTAAGTCGCCCTTACAACACAGCCCCCCCACCCCCCGCACACAGACACAGCCCCCATCTCCAATCTCCCGCCCCACGCTTGCTGGGCCATCAGCCCTGACGGGACCAGCGCACGCCAGCAATGGTGTCTGTTTGTCGCTGTGGCTGGCAGGAAGGCTGGGTGATGATGCAACCAGAAGCTGGACGCAACCATCCTGCGGTGTGATTTGATCTCCCACACACCTTAAACGAGTAGTAAGGGAAATGAGCGATGGTGATCGTCTCACCAAACGCGGTGGCATACGCCAACAGAAACACGAGCACACCCTCTGCAACTGCCTGCGCCATAACAGCCCAGGTGTGGGTCGCATCAGGCAAGCAAGCATGGAAGCGAGGGCGCAGGTTTTCTAGTGTAAGACCCTCCCTTGAGCTGCAATGCAGCTGTCTGCTGCGTGCCATGCCTTCATTTTGCCTCGTCCCACCTGTGCCGCCGTTCCATACGCCGCCGTTGCATGGCGTACACGGCGGATGAGTAGGTTGGACAGAGCATGGTAGAGGCAGAAGTAGGCATGGGTCATGAAGTACAGTGTGATGGGCACCTGCGGTACAGTGAGAAGTACAAGGCAGGAACATCACGTTTGGGTGTGAGGAGCACATCGGACGCCACACAGATAAACCGGCTACGCATAGAGCAGGCGACATGCCAAGCAGTCATGCAACCCGAAGGCACACTGTCAGCCCCAAAGCCCTCAGTGCGTCCCAGGCTGCCTTGCTTGCCTGGTTGAGCCTGTGTGCGGGGAAGGTGTACGAGGCTCCCAGCACTCTGTAGAAGTAATGGGTCCAGAAGTAGTTTCCAATGAAACTAAACACCGCTATCCACGCATTGGCCTTCACCCAGTACCGCTGAGACCACGGCTTCTGCCGCTCAGCCGCCGGTTGAAGCAGCATGGGCAGCAGCACGCAGGGCGGCGCCGCAATGAGCCCCAGGCTCAGGTAGCCCCATTTGCCCAGGTGCTGCAAGGCAAGGGTCCATTGACCGCAGAGGGCAGAGGGCACGAAAGGTGAGGTGGTCACCGTGGCCGGCGGACGCCGTTTGCGTGCGCAGGCAGCCTGAACACAGTTTGCACCCCCCGCACCTCGTATATCTTGAAGGGCACTAGGATGCATAGGCACCAGAGTATCCAGGAAGGACTGTAGAGCAGGAAGAAGAGCTCCGTCCACCGCTTGCCAGGTGTGGGCGCCAGCCACGGGCTGAGCCGCTTGCCGCCACTGCCAGCGGCGCTTGTTGCAGCGCGCCTGGGGGCTGCCATTGCGCTCTGCTGGGCCTCACGCTGCCTGTGCTGTCGGCAGGCTTGATGGGTGTTCCCTGGCAGGGAGATCGATTGAGACGTGAGCCTTTGCCTCACGGCAGCAGCGTTTTGCAAGCAGGGATGCGAATGCAGTGCGAATGCGCCGTGATGGAGGCAAACTTGGATGTAGTGCCGCTCAAGACAACCTCCTGCGATGCCATTCTATCGCATCGGCTTCAGATTGACATTCCGGGAGCAATGCAATGCAGGGTGGGGAGTCCGGGACGGGGCGCCTCTCTAACGGCCAAGGCGGTGGTTGGCGCTCCCAAGCAGTGGTCGCTCGCCGCCAATGCCAGCCGAGACATCGCACTGGCCGGGGAAAGCGAGAGACAGCGCAGTTTGCTGCAAGCTGCTCGATGGGAGCACTCCGAATCGACGGGCACGGCCAGGAGGGCGCTCAAGGTGGGTCTAGCCCGCACGGTGCGGTGATCGCACGGACGGAACGCAAGACAGCCAAGCCGACACACGCTCTTGCAACCGAAAGTCATGGCGCTTGCGCCTGCGCTTCCAGGCAGCGCAAACTCGTACACCCATGCCGCATAATCGCTCCAGCCCCTACAGCTTTCCATTGCGTACATCCATCCACAGGTGGTCAACGACACGACTGAGCTGGCAGCACGCACGCTGGACCAGCTGTTTCAGCAAGGGCAGCAGGTGGACCGCGCCACCCATGGTGTGGACCAGATTGATGTACAGGTGCAGCACACCAACCGCATCATTGCTTTCATGGGCCGTTGGTGCTGCCTCCGGACAGACAAGCATGACACGGATCTGGAGGCTGAGAAGATCAGCCGCTCCCAAGTGGTGCAGCGGTGAGCGACCCCTGCTGCTTGCAACCCTGCGCTGATGGCAGTGTGTGCGTTCCAGCATGTGTGCACATTGGTGCGATCCAAGCTGCCGTCAGTGCGACATGACATGTGCACCCTCAGCGGCTGTGTGTGCATGTGTGCAGGCAGCAGATGGACTGTGTGCTGGCAACTGAATGCATTGCAACTGGCTACGTCGGCAAACACGAGCTGCTTGCGGCTGCCATGACCAAGTGTGGCGCTGCTGGACCTGCGGCAGATGCGGCGGCGGCAGCTGCTTCCAGCAGTGCAGCGGATGCAGTTGCATCGCAGCCCTGGAGCGAGCTGATTGCCGCCGTTCCGGGGCCGCTAGGCCGCGAGCGAGCTGCTGGGCGGGGCTCGATGCCCATGCTTGGCCATGGTTTGGAGGGTGCGTTTGTGCTGCTAATGCCTCTGGTTGGGGCGGCTGGCAGGCGGCATATCAGCACCAGCAGCGTGCATGCCTTTACCAAGCTTGCATGGCTTTGCCACGCCAGCAGTGCCCCCAGTCCCCTTTCGCCTGCCTGCCAAATGCAGAGCGTCAACGGCAGCTGCTGCAGGCTGAGACAGCCAGGCAGGACTGCTACTTGGATCAGGTCTGCAGCGGCCTGGATGCCCTGCGAACCATGGGCCTTGCAATGGGGGAAGAGCTTGCTGAGCAAGACGGCAAGCTGGATGCTCTGCAGCAGCGAGCAGACCAGACGGGCCAAGGCCTGCGCAGCGCAGCGGCGGGGGCGGCAAAGCTGGTGGGCCGAGCGCCTCGCCGCGCCTCCAGCGCCAGTAGCTGGCAGCATGGCCAGGACGGGGGCATGCAGGCTGTGTCTCGAGCTATGGTGGCTGCGGCACCTATGGCTCGGTACCGCAAGCGTTGATTGGTCAATTGATTGCAAGATCCTTGCAAGTTGCGTTGCGTTGCTTTATTTTATCAGATTTCTACGTTGCTTGCTGCTCTCTTTGATGTTCCAGTGTTGCAGATCCATTTCCTCCCACACTGCAATGATACCTTCTAGCTGTTACCGCGGCGACAGCGGAACAAAGCAATCAGCTTGTCTTGCCTGCACGCTTCCACCTCATTGCACACACTGACGCTGGACATTAGATCACGACAGCGGAGGCCAGCCAAGGTTCGATGGGGCAGTAATGAAAGCGCGACGTCACGATGTATCCGTGGCGGCGGCGGTAATGTAGCCGATCGCCGCGTTTCGCCACCTTTCGCCCTTGCCGCTTCCACGTGCTGCCCGCCAGCGAGCTCATATCGGCGGCAAATGGCCGAGCAGGAGCCGGCGAGCCAGGCTGCGTTCCCAGTCTCCGTCGCCCTTGGCCCCGACGAGCGCCAGCTGTTGGAAAGAGGCAAGGCGCAGCACCGCGAGACCACCGCGACCGCCAAGCGGGCCCTTCAGGTGAGAGCGGCTGGGCGTCGCCGACTCCCGACGTCATCTTGCCGTCAATGCCGCCTCCTTGCGCAAACCCCTCCGGCCACGCCTCCCCCATGTTTCAGATAGCCGAGAATACCAATGATGTGGCGCGCAGCACGCTCGTTGAATTACACCGCCAGGGGCAGCAGCTTGAGCGGGCCGACCTGGGGATGAAGCAGGTGGGCGGCGGCGCAAGTGCTGCTGAGTTGCGAGACTCGCTTCGGTGCGGAGGAGGCGAGGCGGTATGACTGAGCAACCCTGTGCTGCAAGTCAGGGCCTCCCTAATTAATGGCGCTGTGTGTGCAACTGTTGGTCTTGCAGGTTGGTCAGGATGTGAAGGAAGCGTCGGCCGTTCTTCGCTTCATGCGCCGCTGGTGCTGCTTCCAGTGCTGCTGCGACCCAACGGCAGACTTGGACCGCACACGGCGCAGCAGGGCGTCCGCGTGAGTAACAGGCGTGGCGTAGGGCACATGCCTTTGCTTTGCGACTCGCTCTGAGCATGGCGTGGCAGTTTGGCGATGGTTTATCTGCGCTGTCCGGCTGCACTGCAGGGCACAGAAGATGCTGGCGAATCAGCACAGCGACGTGGATCAGCATTACGCGGCAAAGCAGCAGTCTGTGCAGCGCAAGGCGCGACAGCATGACCCGGCATATGGCGGCAACGTGAGGGGTTGGAGCGACAGCTGTACTGTCATTGTGGTGCAGCGAAATGCTGTCGTGGGGCAAGGACTGCTGTCGTGTAGTGCTCACAACTTTGTGATCTTGTTCATTGAGCTGCCTGCACGTCTCTTTGTCCTGCTGTTGCTGCAGGAGCACGCTGCGCGGCACGAGCTGCTTGCGCAGGCAGACTCGATACAGGCAGCGCGGCAGGGCACGCAGGCCACCAGCATCGGCTTTGGCTTACCTGGTGAGGCCGCACATGCACATTGTGGATTCAGGGCATGTCATGCAGGTCTGCTTGAACCAACTGGTGCTGCTTGTGAATCCACCAGTCTACTCAACCACGACAGTTGTGCACATTGGCACCTCATGCGGTCGTTGCTGCATCGTTGCTGCAGAGACGGATAGGCAGGAGATTCAGCAGGAGACACAGCGGCAGGACAGGGTGATTGATGACATAGGCAATGCAGTCGCGTCGCTGCACACGCTCAGCAAGGTACGCTGGCATGCTGCGTTGCTCGATTTTTAACAGCTGGGTGCTGGGCAGTACAGTGCTCGCTGCGCACACCTTGATTGTTGCCTTTGCATTCAGTGAGCAGAATTCTGTGTTCCTCGTTTTGTCTCAATATCGATGTTCGCACCCGCTCACCGCAACTGTCGCTGCTACCGCAGGAGATGCATGAGGAGATGGAGGAGCAGCTGCCGCGCATCGCACACCTTCAGGATCGGGCTGAGGCAACGCATGATGAGCTGGGCAGCATGATGCGGGATGTGCGGCGCATATGAAGCCCAGATGAAGCGGGCTAAGCAGCAACATTACGTGGCCCAACCTTTCCACATTCACATTTTGAGCAGCACCTTATCTGTTTTACAGTCTTACTAGCTTGCAGCACTGCCTTTTGTTGCGGTGGCTGCCTTGGAGTAAGGCAGCTGTTGCTTGTGCCACAATCGTCAACATGATGCCGCAATGAACAGTTTGTATAGCATGCGGCTTGGTCTTAGCTTGTAACCCCCTTGCGCCAACACACCCGTCGGTTGCTTGCTCTGGAGCAGTCATGAAAGCATGTTGACAAACGGCTGGTACAATGACCAGGCAGACCTTCAATCCAATGCAATTGCATTTTTGTGGCAGTGTGGTGATGCAGATATATGAGGCAGCTGAGAAGACGTGCATCTTGGAAGAGGCGGGACAGGCGGCGGCTGAAGTGAGATGTCTCGCAGCGTGTCGGGGCCTCTGCTTTCGTCTCTCTGTCGCTGCAGCTGACACGGAGGCGCCCGTAGGCTATTTGCCTCGCTAGGGCACGTATCTGAAGGAGAGCGCCTTTTGCTTGCGTCAGCTTGTGATTCAGCACCCTGTTCTGCATCTGGGTGAACCTGCACGCCAGGAAGGATGATGAGCAGCGGAGACTGGCTGCAGACGAGCTTCACCTGGGACCCTGCTGCCCTGGACGCCCAGCCCGCAAAGCCTGCTGCAGACAAGCCGGCTGCGAAAGCCGCCCCTGTGTGCCAGGTGCGGCGCGCCGCGGCGACGACGGCGGCGGTGGCGGCCAAATCTGGTACACGCCCGCTCCATGCCATGCAATGCCCCACCGCATGTGCCCTGCAGGTTGAAGGTTGCGGTGTGGATCTCACAGACCTCCGATACTTTTTTCGCAAGCAGCGTATTTGTGGTGCGCTGCCATCACAAACCGCCGCCGCTTGAATTGCCTGTCTTGTGTTGGCTCTCTCTGATTTTAGACAGGAGCTCTGCTGGGCCTCACTGTGTGTGGTATCAGCTGTACTGTCCGTCCCCCTGCAGAGCACCATGCTCGCGCGGATGTGGTGACAGACTCCGCTGGGCGCCTGCTCCGCTTCTGCCAGCAGTGCACCCGTCTCGAGCCCACCGCCAACTTCGGCGCCGGCCGCCGCAGCTGCAAGGCGAGCCTGGCCAAGCGCCAGGCTCGCGCGCACCGCAGCAAGGGTCACAGCAGCCCCGGCAGCAGCCCAGAGCGGGACGTCAAGCCGAGCCACCGGCCGGTTGCCGCCTCCACAACTGCTGGCGAGGGCGCCAGCAGCGGCAAGGGCAGCAGTAGCCGCTCAGGCACCCTGCCATCGTCCAAACGAAGCCGGGCCAGCCGACCCGACACACCTGGGGGTCTGGCCATTGTCAGCAACGGCAGCTCAGACCTCCGCACCGTCCCGCTGCCGCTGCCGCAGCAGCAGCCGGCAGTGCCATTGCAGCAGCCGGCAGCGCCGCCGCCGCCGCAGCCGGAGTTGCAGCACAGCGGGCCAGAGGCGATGCTTTGGAGCCACCCCTTGAGTGCTGGTACCATCGATGACCTGCTGGCCTTGGATCCAGACGCACTGGCTGATGCGCTGCAGGTCCCGCAAGCACTGCCCGGCGGTACAGCGTGGCGGTACAGTGCGGACGACGGCAGCGACTGGGCCCGCTACCCACGGCAGCAAGCTCAAGCAGCAAGCTCTCCTGGGTCTGGCAGCCCTGGTGCGGTGTCGGCAGCTGCCACTCCCTTCAGCCAGCCGCTGCTCTGGGGGCAGCTTGCAGGTCCGATTGCTGCACAGGTGGGGACGCCTGCACCTGGCACAGCCGCAGTTGGCGGCCTGGCGGCGGCTGCCGACGCGCCTGTTGTGGCGTGGCAGGGCACTGCAGCAGCAGCAGGTGGGCCGGCCTGGGGGGGCAACCCAGCTTTTGCGCAGGCTCCTCCCTCGCAACAGACTGACACTGGGTCGGAGGGCTGGGCCGCACAGCCGGAGGCACAGCAGGCAGCGGCCATACAGCAGCAAGCGTCTGGTGTGGCGGCGGCGGTTGCCCAGGCCTTCCCTCTGCACGTCGTCACCCGCTTCTCCCTCAAAGTGAGCCTTGGCTGGCGTGCACCGCCTGCACTGGTCGCCCTGCTCGCCAATACTGCTCGTGCTGCTGCGCTGTGTCACGCTGCTGCGCTGCTGACTCCTGCTGCGCTGCCTCTTGTGCCGCCTGCTCAGATCTTTGGTGTCAACCCCGATGGGCTTCCCCATGATCTGCGCGCTGAGCTGCTGGCAGCACTGGAAGGTGTGCCCGCTGCCCTTCCCTGCCTACTTGCGGGATGTGTGGTGTGTGCCCCAACCTGCAGGGCCAATCGTTGGTGACTCTCAGCCATGATGCCTGCCTGCCTGCCTGCCTGCCTGCCTG
Source organism: Chlorella vulgaris (assembly GCA_023343905.1). Classification (NCBI taxonomy): domain Eukaryota; kingdom Viridiplantae; phylum Chlorophyta; class Trebouxiophyceae; order Chlorellales; family Chlorellaceae; genus Chlorella; species Chlorella vulgaris. The sequence goes on from SIDB01000014.1 coordinate 110,585, forward strand.
CCTGCCTGCCTGCCTGCCTGCCTGCCTGCCTGCCTGCCTGCCTGCCTGCCTGCCTGCCTGCCTGCCTGCCTGCCTGCCTGCCTGCCTGCCTGCCTGCCTGCCTGCCTGCCTGCCTGCCTGCCTGCCTGCCTGCCTGCCTGCCTGCCTGCCTGCCTTCCTGCCTGCCTGCCTGCCTGCCTGCCTGCCTGCCTGCCTGCCTGCCTGCCTGCCTGCCTGCCTGCCTGCCTGCCTGCCTGCCTGCCTGCCTGTCCTGTCCCACCTGCCTGCCTGTCTCGCCTGCTCACTGTATATCGCTTCTCCTGCCTGCGTGCAGTCTCTCCCACGGTCCTGGAGGGCGCCATTCGTTGCGGGTGCACGCACATGGTGGTGGATGTGCTGCTGAGCGCCGAGGAACAGCTGCAGCTGTCCACGCCCCCCCGCCTGGCAGCTGTTGTGCAGCACCTGCGCCGCCAGGACACCTGGCACAGCCTTGCCGGCAGCCCGGCCGTTGTGGTGAGTTGAACAGGCGTGCGGGTCTGCCATGTGCTGGCTGCTGATGAAGGATGTTGCGGGCTGCAAGCAGGGCAGCTGTTTGGGCCTCGCCAGCGGTCGATGCATCCAATTCTTACGACCAACCCTTGCCCTGCTGCATCACCTCGGTCACGCTCATGCAGGCTCAGCTTGGCCAGCTCGCAGCACTGACTCCCACTGCCAGCAGCGGTGCTGAGGGCCCAGGCCTTTCAGAAGATGGCACCCTGCCTTGTTTCCACGTCTGCAGCTGGGAGCTGCTGCCTCAGCTGGAGTTGGTCGGCCCACTTGCCACCACAGCTGGAGCTGCACGAGGCAGCTTCCTCCTGGCCGCCTCCTCAGCCCAGCCCCATGCAGCACGGCAGGCGCACAGCCTCGCCGCCGCACTCAAGAGCCGCTGCCATGGCAGGCATGTGGGTCTGGCCGTCTCAGTGCGCAGGCCTTCTGGCAGTGTGCCAGCAGCAGCTGGGGATGGCGAGCAGCAACCGGGAGTTGACAGCGAAGGGAACGGCGAGGGAGACTGTGAGCAGCAAGGCTCTCAGCCATGTGCTGCTGCAGACCGACCTGGTGTCACAATGCTGGAGGCGTGGGCGCCTGAGGCTACCAGGCCCAGTGGCTGGGGGCTGTATGAGTTTGAGCTTTGCTCAGGTATGTGCCTGCCGCCTGCCTGCCTGTCTTGGTGGTGGTGGGATGGCCTGCGCACCAGTCGACGCTACCTCATTTTCAGCTGTGCTTGTCTCTGCTGCATGTGCATGGAACTGCTGCTGGTTGTGGTTGCAACGTCCCTGTGCGTGCTCCCTTGGCTGCTGCTGCTGCTGCTGCTGCTGCTGCTGCTGCTGCGTTTGCTTCTGTGTGAACACTTGCACTGACGTCCCTGTGCCTGCTCCCATGCTTGATGGCTGCTGAGACTGCAGGCTCCCTGCTGTCAGACTCTGTGCCTGTGCTGGTCCTGCCAGACCACCTCGCAGATGCAGCTGCCGAGCTGTGCCAGCTGCAGACCCAGGCACAGCAACAGCTGCCCGGAGCCTCTGCTGCTGGTGTTCCTGGCGCCTCTGCTGCTGGTGTTGTTCGCCTGGTGGCTGCAGTGCTGCGATTTCTCCACCTACGGCAGCAGGCGGCACTGGCTGCGGGCCATGGCTCTGCCGCCGACGCAGCCTTCGGCGCCAGCTACCCGCCAGCTGCCATCGCAAAGCTTGCTGCCGTGGCCCGCAGTCTGACCTCCCTGGCGGTGAGGGCACGGTGGCCCGCCGTGGTGCGGCTGCTGCTGCCGGCTGTCACCGCCGACGGCACCAGCCCAGCAGTGGCAGCCCAGCAGATGAACACACTCAGCTCACCTGCCCCCAGCATGGTGCACCTGGCGGTGGCTTCAGGCTGTGCTGACACGCTGGGCGCGCTGCGCGCCTGGGCTGACAGCCAGCGCTGCAGCACCCTTTGGCGGGAGGCTGCGGCGGGCGGTGCAGCCAAAGCAGAGGATGCAGGCTCGCCTCGACGAGGTCCCAGCCTGCTGCTGCTGGCGGCCGCAATGGGGCGGTCCCTCGATGCACAGATGGCCCAGCAGCTGTTGGGTGAGTCCAAGCGGGGGGGGGGTGCGCTGTGCTGTTCTTTTGACTAGCGTGGCTCGTAATCAAGCAGTGGGTTTCACCACCGCGTTGCATTGCCAAGCTTGGAAACCCATCACCTGGTGCTGCCTACCCTCTACCCTCTCGTTCACAAATTTCAACCATAGATCTGCACGAGTGTCAATCTGACCCGGCCTGGCTCCGCTTTGCTGCCTGCCTGCCTGCCCTGCAGAGCTGTTGGGCCACGAGCGCCTTGCACTGGCGGCAGATGCACCAGGCCCCAGCGGTTGGTCTCCCAGGCGGGTTGCAAGCGCCACAGACAACGCTGCTTTGCTTGCAGTGCTGCCTGCTGAGCCGCAGCAGGTCCAACCGACCGCTGTGGATCCCGTAGCAGCGGAACAGGAAGCGGCAGCTGCTGCTGCCGCTGCTGCCAGCTGTCGATGGCAGGGCATGGCAGGTGGCAAGGAGCGCGTTAATTGCGCGCTAACAAGGCAGCGAGAAGCGGTGCAGCCAGGGTGTCCCGCTAGCTACGAGCCAGCAGAGTGCACATCTGGCCATATGCCTTCCAATCCTCCTCTCAGGAGGGCAGGCAGCGCACCGCAGCGAGAGCTGAACCGTGCATCGCTTGATGCAGCCCTGCTGGCCCGCCTGTCAGTTCGAGAGGCGGATGAGCTTATGGAGACTGTGAAGGCACATCATGTGGCTGCAGCCGTGCAGGGCGCAATGTTTGGGGGTGGCATCATCGGCATGCCTCGCTGCAGCTTTTTGTAAATGTTCACCAGCAGCGGCAATAGCTGCTGAACTGAACTGGCTGCTTTGGGTGCCGTTTGCCTCGTGGCCTTTGTAGCAGTACTAGTTTTCACGTTCGTCGCTGAACCTTTTTCCAACTTGAGTCACCAATTTTAAACGGGAATCATCCTTTTGTCGTATGCTTTGCTAGATATTGATGCAACCCATTGTATTTGCTTACGCATCTGCTTTGCATTCAACGTGCACACTTATCAACTTGTTGCTGCTGATGAGCATCCTTTGCAAGCCTTGCTCTCGTTTGCGATCAGCAGGAGGATGCAGGAGGAAAAAGAGTAGCGGACTGTCACGGCAAGAGTGACCTGTTCTTCAGCGCAACAGGTGAGCATGCCTTCGGGGCTGCACCCCTTGGCTGACGCAGGTGGTGGCCACACTCCACTGCCCCAAACCCATCAGCCCCCGACACACATTTTGGCAGGCAGTGTTTTACACGCACAAGGAGGACACCGCAAGGCAACTTGCGTGATGCTGCCAGTGCTTGCGGTCGAAGGGGGGGGATATGGGAAGCAGATTCGTTCAGCCAGCACAAGGGGAGTGGAAACCAGCAGTGCGAATCGAAGCAGGTATTGTGATTGGTTGGTTTCCTGAACAGAAATGAGAGAGATTGCACAGGCCTGGGCAGAGGTGTGTGGAAACGAAGCATGGCAGTGTATCTTGAGCGAGCCTGCTCTGCTCAACGCTCAACAGTCAAAGTACGCACGCAGCGGACGCGTCAGCAAGCCAGGAGGCAGCTTGGCCGGGTCACAAAGCCAAACTAGCTGTGCAGCCAGTCATGTCAGCGGTCACGTGTAAATGAGTGTGGCAAAGCTACATGGGTGTGCCCTGCAGCAGCTGGCTGTCACACAGCATCTGGGTCCAAGGGAGGCTCGGGGGCCTCCCAAGCTGGAGCCACAGTGAGGTAGGAAGACATGGCAATCCTGCAGCAAGCAGAGGAAAACGTGAAAGAGGGCAGCAAACAGCGTGTGAGAGGGGAGAACTGAGGCAGCAAGCAGCACGCGCTCGCAGCTGGAGCAGACAAGCAGCGAGGTAAGTGCAGCTAGTGTGCAGCAGGAAGGAAGCAGTAGCGCGCCTCTGTACTGCACCTGAAGCGGCGACTGTACTGCTTGGGGGAGATGACGGTTGGGTCCTTGCCAGCGCCTCCCAGGATACCGCTCTTCTTCACCCACGTCTCCACTTGCTTGTCCCAGGTGTACTGCAAGCAACAAGAGGCAGTACGAGTTGACTCAGGCATGCTCCAGCTTGCTCCTTGATGCTCAGCATCACTCTCCCAGCAAGGATGACCGCAGGCCAGTAACCACCCACGGCAGTGAGCCGCTGGTTGGCACTCCACTCTGTGCATGCAAAGTCTAGGCATGGCATGCGGGCATCCAGTCCAAGTTTGACACTCCAAAGCTCAGCCCCAAGCCATCCAGCTTCCCAGCCAGCCAGTAGCAAACCCAGCCAGCTACTTGGCCACTCAGCGACTCCCCCACACACCTGTCGGATGTAGTCTATCACTCCCACCACCAGCTCCTGGCTGCGCTTATCCACCCCCACCAGCAGCGAGTAGTCCATGACACCCAGGCCAGACAGAAAGCTGGTGTCTGTAGCGCACAAGTACACAAACAAAGGGAAGGACACGGTATCAGGAAACGAGGCACGTGGTGTTCTTTGCACACAACACAACAAAGAGGCAGAAGGTGTCAGCAAGCACGGCAGGCAGAGGCGGTGAGGCTGGGAAATTCAGCCATGCAGATAGGTCGCCAGGCAGGCTGGCAACCGCTCAGCAGGCACCAGCATTCTCGGCACTCTCCCCGTGCCCCGTGCCTTACCTGACCACAGCGCTCGCTGCAGGCGTGCAAAGGCGCGGGGTCCCACCAGGGTGGGTGAGGCGAGGTTGAGCTCCTTGAGGTTCTCGTCCAGCAGCACAGCACCTGTGGGCACATGTGGGCACATGTGGACACGTGAGCTTGTGCGTGTGTGTTTCGGTGGTTTGAGCAGCGAGGGCAACTTGAAGTGATGAGAGGTGCTCTCGAGGCTGTCCTGCCAATCGGCAGTTGCAGACAAATAGGCAGGCCCCACACAGGACAAAGCCCGCAGCCCTCAACCAACTGCGTGTGCACACACCTGCCACCCCGGGGTTGTCTGACGCATATCGGTCCCTCTGGCTGCCCTTCAGGTCGTAGATGCGGGTCATGGAGGCTTCCCGGCCGTAAAACACGTTTTCCGTGATCAGCAGGTCCATGGTGCCTTCTTTGCCGCCAAATGGCGGCGCAGTGGGGGCCCCTCTTCCCCCTGTGTATTGCACTGACACCTGTACGGGTAGAAAGAGCCCAGGGAGGGGCCCAGACAGTGCAGAGCATGTGGGGAAGCGCCTTTGCCAGGTGAGCAGGTTGCTGCGTACGCATATCTGTGCAGCCATGTGCAGCCAGTGACACGTGGTTGCCCAGCTGGAAAGCAGAGCTGCAAGGCTGGTTGGTCATGCCGCCGCGGCTGCTGAAGGGCCCTGGCTGGCTGCGGCTGAAGCGATCGCTGCACAGCCGCCCGCACCATCGTGTGCTGCTGCGCCGGGTGCCAGCCAACAAGCAGCAGAGCGGCAGCAGGCACAGCCACCAGTTCAAGTCACTCCGATGGCTGCCCAGCCAGCCCACCTGATAGACGCCCAACACTTTTGCTAGACACGTGTCCTGCCCCCGGTGCAGCATGGTGGCCAGATAACGGAAGTAGTCGGGCGCAAACTCGAGGAACGACTGCCGCTCGCTCTTGGACAGCTGCTTCACTATGTAGCTGCGGCAGGGAGGGGCAGAAGGAAGGGCAGTGGAGAACGAGTAAGTTGGGGTTGAATGGGAATTGTGAAGTGAGCGATGGTGTGAGCAGGTGTGTCTGTGTGTGATGAGGCTAGGATCAACAGGCTAGCAGATCGGCGAGCTGGAATTGCAGTTAAGTGCTGCGGCAGGAATTCTTCTCACCGCTTGTCGCAGCTGCGGGCAAAGTACGCCGCCGACTTGCCGCCGCGAGAGGCCCACTTGCGGCAGCGACTGATGGAGGCCAGGAAGGCAGCCTCCCCACCCGCCACACACCGGCGCCGCAGCTCAGCAAACTGCGGCGCGTAGTAGGCGACCGTCTGCGGCGGCGGGAAGGTCAGGGAGGAGGCATAGCGTCAGCGGCCAGCAGGCAGGGAGCCTCGGTTATGGTGGATTGGTGAAATGTAAACTGTTGCACAAGCAGGCGTATCGTGGAACCCAGGCCTGCGCTTGCCTTGCCGGCCTGCCCTGCCCTGCCCTGCCCTGCCTCCCCTTGGCCCACCCGCCATCTTCCCTTCACACGGCTGCCTGTGCAAGCAGTGCAACATGCGCGCCACGTGGTTTCCTGCCTGCAGCTGTCCAACCGCCACACAGCAAAACCACTCGCCAGGCCAGCCCGGCACCCAGCCCAACCCACCTACCTGGAACTTAGCCCGGCCCCAGGGCATGCCCGGCGAGGGGTCCTCCAGTGCCAGCTGGCAGTCCAACTGATTCTCATGAAACAACACCCGCCAGTCACCACCTTGCTCCGCAGCCGCCTCCTCTCTGCTCGCTGGCCGGCCCGAGGCTGGCGGCGGCACCAGCGGCGGTGGCAGGGCTGCAGCCTGAGCTGAGCCCTGCGGGGCTGCTGCTGTCACGCCTGCACCGCCGCCTTCGGCTCCATCTACCCCTTGATCTGCTGCCGGGCCGCTTGCTGCATGAGGCGCTCCTCCTGTCGTGGCTACATCAGCAGCTGCCAAACCCCAATCCTGCTGCTGCTGCTGCTGCTGCTGCTGCTGCTGCTGCTGCTGCAAGCCAGCCGCGAGAGCGCCAAGCCGCAGACCACCACCGCCTGCGCCACCACTGCGAGCAGCCCAGGCATCAGGCACCGCGGCTTCATCGTGCTGGTCCAAGTTTACGCCGCCGCCGCCGCCTGCGCCAGCTGCGGAGGCAGGCAGCGTGCCGCTGCCTCTTTGCGAGGCATCCCCAAACAGGATGGTTGCCACAGCGTCTTGAAGGTACGTGTGATACTCCCTGCAGGCAGAACACAACGCTGTAAATAACACACAGCAATACATGGCACCAACACAGCAGGCTGTACGCGCCGCACTTCACTCACGCCGCCACAAGATGCAAGCAGCCAGCGCCCTCAATCAACGCAGTAGCCGCCAAGCACGCAACCCTCTCCCATGTGCTGTTCCCACCGCCTCGCACCACACTACAAGCAGTACAGGCAGTGCGGTACAAGTACGACTGTGGCAGTACCACGGTTCAGGCTGCTCAGTCGTGACTTACTTGCTGGAGAGGAAGTAGGCCACTATGGACGTTGGCTCCTCATCAAACACAGACACCCTCAGACCACCTGAGCCGCTCGGAAGCAGCGCCCTCCCACTCAGCTCCACCTTGCCAGCTGTCAGCGGCATGTGCCCCGGCTGCAGGTCGTTGCGCAGCCTGCCCAGAAGCGCCAGCAGCTTGTTGGGAGGCTTCTCGGCAGGGGGGGAGGGCCCCGCGCTGCTGCCTGCTGCTGAGGCTGGGCCACCGCCGCCTGCGCCAGCGCTGCGTGTGCTGACAAAGGACGAGGCTCGGCTCGAGGGGGGTGGTACTGTCGGCACCAAAGGTGTTGGTACTGCAGCGGTACCGCCCACGGGTGCCTTTGCTGCTGCCAGGACTGACGGTGCTGCTTCTCCTTCGCCTTCACCTGCCCCTGCTGTGGCACCAGCCGCTGCCGGCGGCACATGCTGAACCTCTCCAGACGCCGCTGCAGCAGCATCCCCAAATGCACTGCCAGGAGCAGGCAGGTCGGGAGGCATCGGCGCCTCCTGAAGCCGCGAAATGGCTGCCAGCTTGTCAGCTGAGGCAGCTCGGGGCATGCGCCGAGGGGACGCGGCGACACTGCCACTGCCCGGAGGCGTTGCCAGCGGTGGCACCGGCGGCGCCACGCTGCGTGCCCTGTCAGTTGATGGCCGGGCAGGGGCTGGAACATCGTCCAGCAGAGTAGTCCACTCATCCCAGTGGCTCACGCTGCCCAAGCCTGATGGCTCTAACCCCAGCTGCTCCTCAGACTCGACAGCAGCAAGTGCACTCTCTGCTGCACCAGCCAAAGCGTCCACTTGCACGGAAGCACCCCCACTCGGCACGTCTGCAGCCAAGGGCTGGCTGCCTCTATCCGGCTGCGACCGTGGCGGCAGCATTCCCTGCTGCTGCCGTGGCTGCGCCGCTTGCTGCTGCTGCTGCTGCTGCTGCGGTGGTCGAGGAGGCTGCTGCTGCCGTTGCTCAGCCACGGCCGCAAGCTGCTGCTCCAGCACTGCCTGGTCAGCCGATTGCGAGTGAATGAGAGCACTGGAGGAGCTGCGCCGCCGCTCCGTGAAGCTCTTGGACAAGCTCATCTGACCCAGGCGAGCCGAGAGCAGCTCCAGTCGGCTGCTGCTGCTGCTGGGCAGCAGCCCTGCCACCTCTGCCTCCTCTGCAGGGTTGGACACAGCCAGGCAGTGCAAAGTGGAGTACAGAGCAGATACGCAATCTGCAAGCGTGTGAGGCCAAAGGCAGAACAAGCTTGCCAAGATCCTTCTTCTCTCGTCCTGCTTCAGCAAAACCCTGTTGTCTGCTTTTGCACCTGTGCCTGCCCACCCTGCTTAGTGTGAGCGTGTACACCTGCCCCACTCAGACCACCCACCCTGCTCCTCGTGTGCCCTGCCCCGCTCATGCCTACCTGATGTGCTGCGCTGCTTGGGGGTGAGTGCCTTCACAAGCTCAGGATCGGGGTTGCTCAGGTCCAAGCGAAAGAAGGAAGACCGCTGCCGCTCCTGCTGCTGCAGCTCAGCAGGCGCCGCTGCCTGCTGGCCTTCCCGACCGCCAGAGATATCCCCGGCAGCTGGCAGAGCAATGGCGCCGCCGCCATAGCTGCTGCTGGCGCTCTCGTCCGTCGCAGCAGGCATGCCAGGCGGCAAGCCGGTGCCGCCGTGCGCGAGCACTGCTGCCGCCGCTGCTGCGCCTGCTTCGCCGGCAGCAGGCGAGTTAGTTCGCACCCAGTCCAGTGTGCGAGCTGCCTTGCCGCTGGGGCTGGCGTTCCCACTGTCGTTGCTGCCGCCACCGCCACGAGTGGAATCAAACATGGTGATGTATCGTGCCACCAAGCCCGTGGGAGTTGATGCAGGGAGAACTGCCTGGAAGCTGCCATGAGGGCTGGCTGCCAGGCTGCCGCCGCCGCCACCACCCTCGTCAAAGCCGTGCAGCGAGGGCGCTCCAAAATTGAAGTCGCTAATTGTGGAGGGCTGCGGCGGCCCGCCACGCTCTGCTGCTTCCAAAAACTGCCGCCCCAGGCTTGCAGAGCTGTCCCTGCGCTGCATCGCCACCCGCAGCGGTGGCGGCTGCTGCCGCTGGCTGCCCGCCTCTGGCTGCAGCTGCTGCACCTCTGTCCCTTGCTGTTGCTGTGCCAGCTGGCTGAAAGGAGAGGGTTCCAGTTCAGGTTGTACAGGAGGCGGCAGCTCCTCGGAAGCCGCCACTGCTGTGGATGTGAGCTCAGCGCTGACATTGCGGCTGTGTGCCGCCGCCCGTCCCTTCTGCAAGGCCATGGCAATCGCGCTGGCTCCGCTGGGCGGGGCTGCGTGGCTGCTAGGAGTGCCTTCGTGCAGACAGGTGGCCCACTGCAGTACCACAGCCGCCAGCAGGCTGCGCAGACGATTGAGCTCCCACACCGCCCCAACCACCCGCTCCGCCTGCTGCTGCTGGCCCTCGCCGGCGCGGGGGCTGCCGTCCAGCTGAGTGATGGTGTCCTGAACCTGCAGGTCAACGGCGTGGAGTGGGGGCTGAATAGGCCCACGCATGCTGCCCAAGCATAGCCGTGGATAGCAGGCAAGTGTGCACGTCTGCATCATCAGCATGCTGTGTATACACCGCACTGGGATGACAGGAGGCGAAGGCCACCTGGCTGCACAGCCCACCCTCGACAGACCATCCACAAGCAGTGAGCTTGCCGAGCCACTGTGTTTGCCCAGCCCCAATCGAAATCAGTCGATGCAGCAGGCTCAACAGGCGGGTGCGCCAGCCAGCCAGTCAATCAGCCAGCCAGCCAGCTGTTTGCAGCCCAGGAGGCACCCTACCCTGTGAAGAACCACAGCTACCCACCCACCGTGTCAAGAAAAGTGCCGCGTGTGTCGGCCAGCGTTTCTGTCCACATCTGGGCAAACTCGGGCTCGGGCTCTGCTCCCCCGCCCTCCAGTGCCTGCAGCTGCTCACCCAAGGCGTATTGTATCGCTCCAAAGGCCTCATCAGCCTCCTGCACCGCGAGTACGACAGGCATGGCTCAGCACTATCCATGTGTTAGAGCAGAACATGGCACAGCTGAGCATCTGGCAACTCAGCAGTGGCATGCCGCAGCCCGATCTGCACAGCACAGCTGCGCACTGCATGATTCAGGCCGGCAAGCCATGGCTGGCAGCAGAGCGCTGTGATAAGAGGCGCAAATGCGCCACAAGAAGCTGAGTGGTAGGAGATGGGGAGGCACTGAGGAAATAACCTACGCCCCCAAGCACCAACCTCAGTCAGCTGCTTGATCTCGTCCTGAAGCCACTCCTCCTCCGCTTCAGGCAGCAGCCCCACTTGGCGCGGCGGCATGAGGACATCAAAGGATACCGCAGGCGAGTAGTGCAGGCACAGTACGGTACATCCTGCCCCGAGGTACCGCACATAGTCCCGCTGCAGGGACAGGCCTCCCAATGAAAGGTGCCGTGCGTCCAGCAGCAGGCTCAGCAGGTGCGCAAAGGACAGGCAGGCTGCCTCTGGGGACAGCGGCACACGGCGTGCCGCTGCAGGCGCCGCCGCCTCGCCGCCGCCGCCCGCCGCCGCTCCGGCGGGACGAAGCCACATCCAGACTCGCCCGTCTGGCAGCTCCTTGCCAGCTGGCAGCCGCACGCTGGACAGGGTGACCAGGCCGTTGCCGTGCACAAAGCTGCGCAGGTGCAGGGGCGCGCCATCACCGCACTGCGGGTGCGGGCACTTGCGGTTGGGCGGCGCGGCGGCGCTGATGAAGGCCGCCAGCGGCAAATCTGCAAGAGGTGCAGGGTGCAGGGTGTGCTGAGGGAATAAAGACGCAGCAGATGCAGTTCAGCACTGAACAATTACTGTGCAGATCAGGTAACAGGCGCAAAAGTGAACAAACACAAGTACGGAACAAGGAACACCGTAATATATGACGACTGCTGACTGCCGGCAGCGTGCTGAAACTGCGTGCCTGTGTCGGCGTAAAACTCCATGCAGTGTGAATGGGTGGGCTCGCACAGGATGCCCTTGGCTGGGTTCTTGCAGGAGATTGAGAGCCACAGCTGTTGAGCACGGTATGCGAATGCGCCAGGTCCTAAGCATGTGCCCCCGCTTGCCTCTGCTGCCGCCACAAGTGCGAGGGCGTCCCGATCCGCTGCTGTCAGCTGAGCAGACGCAGCAGAGGCGCCACGTGCCAGCTGTGCTGCCGTGCTCTCGCCATCTCCGCTGCCAGCATCCATTTGCTGCCGCTGCTGCGAAGGAGGAGACGAGCCGCCTGGTTGGGCCTCCATTGCCGATACAGCATCAACCGCTGCAGTGGCAGGGCTTGGAGGCTCGCTGCCCGTCAGCTGTAGCTGCCGCAGGGCTGCCTCCTTGGCTGCCTGGTGCAGAGGGTCCTGCGGCGAGTCGGGCGGCATGTCACAGGCAGCCCAGCTGGCGCTGCGCGCTGGCGGCGTTGATGCCCCTTGCTCCTGGCGCTGCTGCTGCCGCTGCTGCTGAAGAGCTGCTGCCTCCTCCTCCAAGCTCAAGCTGCCAGACACAGTGAAAGTGGCTGTCCCAGCCTCGACTGGAACGACCCACATGTTCGTGCTGTCGCAGGAGACGGGGCTGTCTGGCGACGATTCATCTGCCCACGCAGCAGCGGCGCCGCCTCCACCATTGACGCCCCTCTGCAAGCTGCTATCCTCCAACTGCGGCAGCTCAACTTCAGCTGCCGGACTGCCCCGCTCCAGTACCACCGATACATGCGCTGAGGCGGAAAGGATGGCCTGCCGGCCCCTTGCCTCAGCAGCGGCTAGGAAGGAGCTGGAAGCAACAGCGTCGGCCAGGCCAGCAACCGCCTCTGCCTGCCCACCGCCAGGTAGCACAGCGGCGGCAGCAGCCGCCAGCTGATCTGAGAGCAGGGCTGACTCCAGCAAGCCCCAGTAAGCGGCATATGCAGCAAAGGCGGTCACCCGCTTGACTCGGCGCAGCTCCCCAGCATCGCTGCCTCGCAAGACAATGGTAGATCCCAGCTTGCGAGGGCAGCCAGAAAAGGTCATCAGCGCTCGGGGGCCCGCAGGCTGCTGGCCTGCAGCTGACTGCGTTTTACGCAGCGAGGCAGACGCCAAGGCGGCTGCGTCCGCAACCAAATGGCCCTGCAGCGAGAGAGACGGCAGAGCGTAGGAATGGTGTTTGACAACGCAAGCACTGGCAGCGGTGACAGGCTGCTGCTGAGGCCAAGTCTTAAGTCCTGCCAAGCGTGCGCCAGTGAACAAGCCAGTAGCGGCGGAAGGCCAGCAGCACACGGCAGCAGCATGCAAAGCGCTGCTCAACCACGCTCCCTTGCCGCTTCAGCACCTCTGCAGCACCTCACCTCTACAGCTGCACGAGGGCTGACCTCCGTGCTGACCGCGCTGGGGGTTGCTGCTGCAGTTGCTGCTGCAGTTGTCGCTGCGGCAGCGGCTGCTGCGCCGCCTGCTGGCTGCAGACTCTCGACCTCGAACAGCTTGCAGAAACCAGTGCTGTGGCTGGTCAGCTGGTCCAGGGAAGGAGCCACCTGTGCATCGATGCAGCGTGCCAGGCGCTCAAGCAACTCCCGCTTCACGTTCAGCACCAGGGAAATGTCTCTGGCCAGCAGCAACTCTTGTGCATACCTGCAAGCCGTCTCAGGGAGGCAATCTTAACTTAACACAGCAGCATGAACTCGCAGCAACATCAAGGTGAAGCTCAAAATAAGGCACAGTCATGCACAGCAACGGACCCAACACATCAGCATGGTGTGGAGCTACAGGCACAGCTCGGGGCACAGGGTGCAGGCGCACGCAGGTACGAGGGGCAGCAAGCAACGCACCGAGCCACGCTGCGTTCTACCAGCAGTATATCTGGCTGGAAAGAGGCAATACGATCCACTGCCGCCGAGAGGTACTGCTGCTCCTGGTCCAGCAAAGCCCCAAAGCTGGACAGCTTGCTGGCAGAAGCGCTCAGAGCGCCCTGGGTTGCCTGCGGCTCCACGGCACCTGCAAGCAGCATGATGCGCGGCTGCACGATGCTGCTGCGCATGCGCTTGTGCGCCAGGCTCTTGCGGCACACAACGCCCTGCACCCATGAGCTGTCTGCCGGCTCGCTGTCTGCAGTGACCAGGCGCTTGACCTGCAGGCAGCAGGCACAGCGTATGTTGCTTGCGTGTGTTTGCCAGTGTCGCTCAAGCCTGAACTCAATTCCGCAACAGTGCCGCCACATTGTGCATTAGAAGCCGCCAGCCTCGCATGCTGCATGCTTGAAGTTGGTGCAGCACACAGGCACCCCACCTTGACATAGTATCGAGGGTCCAGCTTGCCGTGCGCCACGGCGGCGGTTGGCGACAGCCCATCTGCCGCTTTCTGGGCCAGCTGGCAGACCAGCGCCGTCCACCTGTCTGCCTGCACGCCCTCTGCCGTCAGGAGCTGCGCCACAAGGGCCTCCAGGTGCCTGCCTGCCACCGCGGAGAAAGCAGGGCGGCCTGCTGGCGCCGCCGCCTCAGCTTCCTCAAGCGGGGGCGGAAGGTCCCATGTCAGCGCGGCATCTCGAGCCCGTTTACCGTTCTGTCCGTCCTGCTGTCCGCCAGGCATGCTACTGCTGGTCAACGAGCTGCTGCAGGTGCTGCTGCTGCGCTAGACGCAGCGCAAGGAGCCGTGCCATCGACTATTGAGCACCTCCGTCGGCGGCTGGCGGCCAGCAGCAAGTTTCACGCAGACCGCTGGCGGCTTGTACTTGAGTCGCTCAGGAGGACAAGCCGTCAGTCGGGTGCAGCTGACAGCAGCAAGGCGACGCCGAATGTCAGCCGAAGCGGTGTGATCGGCGGGCTGGTGTCGAAATGGGCAGCTCGCCGTGGGCGGCAATCCAAGCGGGTCAGCCGTGCTGCTGCAAAGGCGCTCAGCTGCAGACTCTAGTTTCGACACAGCGCTGGTTATTGTTCTGGCGGCGCAAAAGGGTGGCGGAGTGTGGTGAATGGACTGCAAGCGGCTTCAATGCGGGCACAAATTTGACGCTGCCCTGCTGGAGCGCAGGCGCGAAAACGCTTGCAGCCCGCTCATTTTTCATCTTTCTCTGCACCATGCAGACCGCCCTGGCAGCTCAGGGTTGCCGCTTGAGCGTGCTGGGCCGAGCGGTGTGCCCAGTGCTCGCCCGCCATCGCAACTCGTGCATCGGCGAGTCTGGGCCTGCAAGCAACTTCCAGCGGTTGAGGTGAGGCCGATGGCTCATTGGCATATTGCCATCGTTGCAGCGACGTTGGTGGCGGCGGTGCATCGAGCAGACCTGCTCCCAAAGCCATGGCTACCCACTCACATAGCCCCTCGGACCCTGCGCTTACTACTGCAGGCGCCGGCAGGCAGCAGCCATCAGCAGCTCACGGCCAGCGGCGGCGGTTCGCGTGATGGCATCGGCGGCGGCAGGAAGCAAGGGCAAGGCCCTCATTTCCGTCTCTGACAAGACCAACCTGGACACACTGGCCAAGGTGAGCGCAGGCGGAAGCCAGGACGGGCTGGAGCTTCCTTGGAGGGAGCTGTGAGGCCTGCAGATCAAAGCAATCGCCGCTGTGCCCCGCCTGCCGGTTGGGCGCAACCCCAACTCCATCCCTACTGCCCATTACATCCTGTTGCTCACCCCTGAAGGGTCTGGCTGACATGGGTTATGAGATTGTGTCCACTGGGGGCTCAGCCACGGCCATTGAGAAGGCGGGCGTGGCGGTGAAGCGCGTGGAGGAGCTGACCGGCTTCCCCGAAATGCTCGATGGTGGGTGCCCAACCAACCCTGCTCCCAGCACCTGCATGCGTCACCGCTCCATGCTGCACCTGCTTCCTGCAACTGCTTACGGGTGCTGGCCACGCAACTGACCGTTGCGGCGCAGACCCACGCACCACATCAGCTGCACCTAGCTTGCTGCCAGCACCACCCCTAGCCCTGCCCACCCCACAGGCCGCGTCAAGACGTTGCATCCCGGAGTGCATGGCGGCATCCTGGCCCGCCGCGACCTGCCTGAGCATATGGCTGCCATTGCGGAGCACAGCATCACACCCATTGACATTGTGATCGTGAACCTCTATCCCTTCCGCCAGACAGTCACCGCAGCCACACAGCCTTCGTATGAGGTAGGCCAGTGGCGGATGTGAGGCAGGCAGTCGACCACCGCCTGCCTGCCTGCCTGCCTGCCTGCCTGCCTGCCTGCCTGCCTGCCTGCCTGCCTGCCTGCCTGCCTGCCTGCCTGCCTGCCTGCCTGCCTGCCTGCCTGCCTGCCTGCCTGCCTGCCTGCCTGCCTGCCTGCCTGCCTGCCTGCCTGCCTGCCTGCCTGCCTGCCTGCCTGCCTGCCTGCCTGCTCAGTTTTGCAGAGCATGTGGTTGACATGAGGCTGCAGTCAAGTATGGCGGGCGACACCGGTGGCTGCTGCACTCGTGGCTGCTGCCTGCAAACACCCTCACACATGTGTGCTGCTGGCCACTCCATTTGAATGCTTCTCTCATCCCACACATTGCAGGTTGCAGTCGAGAACATTGATATCGGCGGCCCTGCCATGATTCGCGCCGCCGCCAAAAACCACGAGCACGTGACGGTGGTCGTGGATCCCTCTGACTATGCTCCCTTGCTGGAGCGACTGGGCGGTGCTGCGGAGGATGCGGCTGCGCTGGCCTTCCGCAAGCGCTGTGCGTGGAAGGCTTTTCAGCACTGCGCCACCTATGACAGGTGTGCGCCCACGTGTGTGCCCGTGGGTGTGAATTTGCGAGAGGCAGGCATTCAGGGTAGTGCAGGGCAAGACAGTTGGCTGCGCATGCGTTTGTGGCTCATGATTTGGCGTGCTAGAGCAGCAGGTGCCTGCTTGAAGCAGTTCCATTGCCCATTCAACACGCACACTCAACGCCCACATCTCAGCATCGCTGCTGCATGCCCACCTCCCCAACCGTGCCGCAGCACCGTGGCGGAGTGGCTGTGGGGTGCAGTGGGCGAGGGACCAGCACCGGAGATGAGTGTTCCAATGAAGCTGGCTCAGGGGCTGCGGTATGGAGAGAACCCGCACCAGAGTGCTGCCTACTACACAGACTCATCCCTGGCAGGTGGGTGAAAAGGGGGTGGTGAGGGGCCAGGAAGGGGCGGGTGCCTCGGCAAGGCGTGCCGATGCATGCTTGCGCGCTTGCTTGCTTGTGTGAGCAGTCTGTGTGTCTGCTACGCTGTCGGCTATTCGTGTTGTTTTGACAGAAGTGCGTATGGGCGCTTCTCTCGTCTGACACTGCCCCCAAAGGCCTGCCTGTCAGAATCATGCCTGCCCGTCAGCACCTTTCCCCTCCCAGCGCTTGTCAATAATGCGCGCTGCCTGAGCACTGCCTGAGCTCCCTGCTGCCTGGACTCACCCCGCACGTGACTGCAGAGCACGGCATGGGCGGCGTGGGTGCGGCGGTGCAGCACTACGGCAAGGAGATGAGCTACAACAACTACTTGGATGCTGATGCGGCGTACAGCGCAGGTGGGTGCCTGAGTGGGTGGCTGATTGGGCGAGTGAGTGTGGCACTGCTGCATAGGTGGCTGGCTGTGTCGGCCTGTTGCTTACAGAGGTTGCACAACGAGCTGCCATGGCGGGTTGGCTGTAACCACAGCGCTTCATACCCTCGCTCCCCGCCAAAAGAAAGAGACTTTCGGCCCCTGAGCATGCATGCCCTCCTTCTTGCCACACCTTCCTTCCCCTCTCCTCCGTCGCACGCAGCCTGCGACTTTGCCGAACCAACCTGTGTGATTGTGAAGCACACCAACCCCTGCGGTGTGGCCAGCAAGGATGACCTACTGGAGGCGTACCGCCTGGCTGTGCGGGCTGACCCCATCTCAGCTTTTGGCGGCATCGTTGCCTTCAATCGGTGAGGGGGTGGCTGGTGTTGGGTGGCCGGGCGGCGCGTGTGTCGTGGATGTGGAGGGTGCTGGGGAGCAAGGCCGGCGGCGTGCGTGTGTGCGCATGCTGCTGACCTGGCACGGCAAGTCAAGGCATGTTTAACAACCCTAGACAGCAAGGTCTTCAAGAAGGCAAAACCTGTTTGCCATGCAGACCTGTCGATGCTGATATGGCACGAGAGATCCGGGAGTTCCGCAGCCCCACCGACGGGGAGACGCGCATGTTTTATGAGATCGTGATTGCACCCTCGTACACCCCTGAGGGCTTGGAGGTGCTGAAGGGCAAGAGCAAGATGGTGAGTGAGGGTCACCCCGGGTGGTGGGGGGGGAATGCGTGGCGGGTGAGCAGCTGGACTGATGGGGCTGTGGTCAGGGATCGAGATTGGTCGTGAGGGGATGGAGGAGAGCAGGGACTAGCAGCAGTGCAGCCATCTGGGAGGAGAGCAGGGACTAGCAGCAGTGCAGCCATCTGGGAGGAGAGCAGGGACTAGCAGCAGTGCAGCCACCCCCAGGTGTAGCTAGAGCAAGGGCAGGGGTGGAGACGGCACAATCCGGCTCGACATTGTGTGGCGCCGGCCTGCTGCCGGCACGAGCACGCAATTACAGTTGATTGCTGGCTCCTCCTCTCCTCCTCCTCACCCTCTCCCTCTTCTCCTCATCATTTGCCTTTGCAGCTGCGCATTCTGGAGGCGCCGCCCCGTGCGCCTTCGGGCCGCTCGCTGCGGCAGGTGGCGTCTGGCTGGCTGCAGCAGGAGGCTGATTCTCTGAAGCCAGATGCAATTGAGTTCACGTGTGCCAGCGAGAAGCAGCCCACCCCGCAGCAGCTGGAAGACCTTAAGTTTGCCTGGTGAGCAAAGAAGCGGTTTGAGGTTGCATGTGCGGTCCAACATGCGGCATGTGGCTTGAATGGCCACACAGCGTGAAGCGTCTGGCATCAGCCTGGTTGTTGCTTGTAGCCCAGCGCAAGGATGCGGCAAGTCATGGGAATCGCTCAAGCAAGCCAGAGCAGAAGTAGGAGATTGCCACATCGATTTCCACATCTTCTTGCCTGCTGTCAGCCCTCTCACTCTCTTGTGTTCCTGCTCTGCGTATGCCCTACCCGCTGCGTATGCAGGCTGTGTGTGAAGCATGTCAAGTCCAACGCCATCACCGTAGCCAAGGACGGTAAGCTGCTGGGCATGGGCAGCGGGCAGCCCAACCGTGTGAAGAGCGTGCAGATCGCCTTGGAGAAGGCTGGAGAGGAGGTTAAGGTGCGAATGAACGGGCGCGCTGACTGTCTGGCCGGCTGGTTTGAGTCTGCCGTGCATTCATGCAGTCGTCCTTGAACTCCTCTGCTGGTTGCTGCTCGCTGATCCTTGACGCTGCTCTGCGTGCTGCGCTGCCTGCTGCTTGCCGCCAACTCCAACCGTGCTTTTGCTCAACTCTGCCGTGCTGTGCAGGGCTCGGTGCTGGCCTCCGACGCTTTCTTCCCCTTCACTTGGAACGACAGCGTGGAGATTGCATGCAAAGCGGGCGTGGCTGCCATCGTGCACCCTGGCGGCAGCGTGCGCGATGCGGATGCAGTGGAGTGCTGCAACAAGTACGGAGTGGTGCTACTGACCACTGGCGTTCGCCACTTCAAGCACTGAGCCATTGGCTGCAATGACCTTGCTTACAGTTGGTTGGTCATTTCATGCTGCCTGTCGTGCACTGACTGCAACTGCTGCTTCTGTTGCTCTGTCTCAACCATCACATTCAGCACACTTCTGTGAGTGCTGTAATGTCGTGACAAACTCCGTGACCGCAACTGTCAGCTTGCATGGGTTGCATTGTAATGTCAAGGAGCGCTCCAGACATGAGTATTTGATAAAGGAATTTATGAAATCACGCATGAATCGGGTGATACAAAAACAAGGTCGCACAGCGAAAGGAGGAGGTGGGCAAAAGGTGCAGAAGGAGAGTCACGTGTTGTGGCGCACACCAGTGAGACCCTGAGGCCTTGGGACAACATCCTCAGCTTTGTTGCGGGAACCAGGCCCCTGACTCCGAGTCTGGTGAATACACCGGCACGTAGCCCTGCAGCTGCTTCAGCACGCAGCATGGCCCGCCACAAATCTTATCGTCTGCAGAAGACCACGTCCTGCAACAAGCGGGACGGGGAACCACACAATGGGCCAACTGAGGCCGGTTCTACAACGGATGCTGTGGCAGGGGTGCGCCAGGCACAGCGGCGGCGTGCGCTGTGCGGCATCGCACTGGGCTCGTTGCAGGGAGCAGCTGGGGCTTGTGCTGCCCGCCACAGACATGCACACGCCAGTGTACTGCTGCCACAGCAGCCAACCATGACGCCGCCCTGCTTACCACGCCCAGCAGGCGGACACAGCGCTGCAGATGCGGCAGCACTCCTCCGGGCTCTGCGATGCAATGAAGCTGCCTCGCGACAGGTCCCCGCCCTCGAGTGCGACACCAGATCCGTACTTGTCAAGGCTGGCCAGGCAGCTGTTGCTGCCACTGCTGCCTCCAGGGACGCCGCCCGCCGCGCCGCCACTGCCGCTGCCACTGCCACTGCCACTGCCAGTGCCGATGCCGATGCCGTCGCCGATGCCGCCCGGCGATGCACCGGGCTGCGGGCTGGGCATGGGTGGCAGGGCTGTGAAGTTTTCCGCTTGCAGCGCTGCAATCACATCTTCGTATTTCCGTACGTCCGTATAATACCTGCAGACAAAGCAAGTGCAGAGCATGCGATCTTGTGGTGCTGGCAAGAGCAAAAACAGCGCTAGCAACACGGTGCTCGCAAGGTTTTGGGCGTGCAGCTGTGCCCCTCCCTGCCTGCACTGAAACAGTGACGCAGCGTGGCGCTTCACGCAAACAGCAAACTTCTGGCTGCGCAAGCCGCGGCGCAAGCCGCAGTCCTACCCGTACGCATTGACGGGGCCAGAGGGGCATTCAGGTCCGTGGGATGTGATGCCTATCTGCACGGCTTCGCCGGTATCTGGGTCTCTGATCAGCAGCGGGCCGCCTGAGGGAAGGACGAGGCAGGTGAGGAGCACGGCAGGTGCAGAGGCCGTTGGTGACTGACAGGCGAATCGACATCAACACACACTCAGGCAAGGCAGCAGCGGCAGCACAATAACCGGTACTGGCAAGTGACAGATCCAGTGGTTGGGGATGGAACGCACAGCAGCAGCAGCAGCAGCAGCAGTGCCCTCAACAAGTAGAGGCACACATGCACATGCCCACAGGCCGTTCTGCGCAGGTGACGACCTGCCCCTGTCTTTCTGCTGCCCCTGCCTTTCTGGGGACAGGCAGCCCCTGCATGCCTCACCGGAGTCGCCGTTGCATGTGTTTTGGCCGGTGCCACCAGCACAGAGCACATCCGTGTACTCTTCCAGTGCACACCTGCCTGCTGCGTTGAAGTCCACCTCAGCATACCTGCAAGTGATTGAAAGTGAGAAAGTGAGCGACTGATTGATTGCATGAGCGACTGAGGGAGCAAGCGAGCGAGCTGGGGGCCAGCACAGGTGGGCAGGCAGAACAGCAAGCAGCGGCTATGGGTTGCCGAAAAGATGCCGCCAAGCCAGTCTGACTGGGCTCACGCTGCTGTCCCTCTGCTGATTATGCACAGTGGGACGCTGTTGGGCTGATGGGCCAGGAGCTGTGGGCCAGGAGCGGGTCGGCAGCTGTGACTCTCACTCTAAAAAGTTGCTTGGCTGTCCCGACTCAGTTGTGCCAAAGCCCGCCACTTGCAGTTGCTCCCCTCTCTCAAGCGTGGTGGAGGAGTTAGCCAGCGTGATGGTGACTGGGTCAACGACTGGCTCGGCGAGTTTCAATACTGCCACATCGTGAAGGTTGCCTCGGAACGACTGACTGATGTTGTCCTCAGGTATCTTGTTCGGATCATATTCTGCAACAACAAAACGATAGACACAAGGGAAGAGAAAAGAACGTGTTGAGGGATTGAGCAGAGCAGCGTAGTAGTTGAGTAGTCGCGGAGGCTCAGAGGCAGTAGCGAGCGAGTGACAGAGCAGCACGCGGACACCAGCCAGCCACGCGTGCACCAACAGCCGGCCACGTTACACGTTGCTGGACCCGACAGCAGGCCGACCATTGCATGGGGCAGATGCTGGCCCAGCCTGCTGACAGCTGGCAGCTCACCGGGGTTTGCGTAGGCTGCCTCCACAGGAATCTGTGTGCCGTTCACTGTGTATACCGTGAGACCGGAGGGGTCATCGACCAGGCCTGTGTCCACAACACAGTGCGCGGCTGCAAGAAGCAGGCAGGAAATACAGGTCAGGGCCATAAGTGTGTAGGAAACACCGTAGGTACAACACCTGCGCTGCGTGTATCAATGGATCAAAATGGGGCGGATATGTTCGTGGCACGCTGCGATGATGCTGCTGGCACCCCAGCAATGCCAGACGCGCAGCGCAACGTGCTTCCTGCGTCACTCGCCTGTCAGCACGGTCGTTGCATCTAATAGTGTCCCGCCGCACATGAGCTGGCCATTCAATAGAAGGGCAACCATGAAAGCAAAGTCATCAGGCGAAGCTCGTTTGCCGTTGATAATTCTGGTTTGCATGCGCCCCGGCGGGTTGCTGCCTGTATCTTGCTGCGAAGGCAGAAAGGCAGCCGGCAACTTTGCTGGTTGCTGTTGCGCTGCCTCGGTTGTTGTGTCGCCAAAAAGCCGCCGGCGCAGACTCGAGGCTTCAGCATACGCGCCGCTCGCGTCGCCCTGCCGCCGCTCCGCCAAGGTGACTGCGCTGTACGCCTGCAACCAGTCCCCCAAGCATTTCACAACTCAGCATCGTGCTAAAATGCTCGAACGAGCGGCATGTGGACGCGGCACCTGTGACCAGCCAGCCGGCGGTCGCACTTTCACCCACCGCGATCACCAGGAGTCCGGATGCCAACAGTGCCGCTGCAAGGTGCTGGCGCTGGAATATTTGCGCCATGACAACCGTGCAGCCTCCGGCAGCGCTTTGTGCGCAGGGCGATGGCCAACGAAGGGAGTGAGTGGCCACACGAGGGCCGCCCTGCGTTCCAAGCCTTCGTACCAGCACCAGCACGTCCCGCTGCGTATCGGCGGTAACAAAGTTGTATGTATGCTCATTCAGCAGGCCTGTCTCGAGTAATGTGAGAGACCTGTGCTGCTGCAGGTTGGGTGTCCCATTTGCAGGAGGCTTCTGTGCCGTTGATTCCGGTTTCCCGGTGTGCTGCCGCTGACTGTGACTCAGTTCTACTCAGCAGGGCATCCAGAACATGCAACACCTGTCACAAATACAGCAGCAGAACAAGAGACAGGAGTGATGTGGCGAGGCGAATGGAAGGCAATGCAAGGCTGCTCAGGAAAGGCCAGTCCAGCAGCAGGCCACCCAATGTTGCCTTTCAGCAGTGCGTGTCGGGGCATGCACAAACACAAAGTAAAATTGAGATCAACGGCTGGAGGCAGGGCGCAGCAGAATCACGGCGAGCGAGTGGGAACAGAAGTGCAGCGAGATTAGCGGGATCGGGCCGACAGTCACCTGTCAAACAACCTCACTGCATTTGCAATGCTACACAGGGACTGCCGCCGTGGCATAGTGTGAAGCAAGTAGGGGCGGGGGAGCTGCGTGGAAGGGGGGCCGGGCCGGTGAGGGCGGCAGTGAGCCTGCTGCAACATCCAGCCCATAAACAGCCACCACAGGGTCCGCGCTGCCTGCAAATCCACATGCAGAGGGAGAAGCAAGCTGTGTCACCGGCTTGCGCTGCAGTGCTGGGCCGCTTTGCGACTCGCAGTGCATCTCTCATGCCACCTGCGCCTGGCCTGCTTGCAAGAGCAGCAGTATCCCAAGCAGCAGTATCCCAAGCCAGCTGCGCCCTGAGCTCACCTGAAGCCAGGAGGAGCTCATACGGCGCAAAGGTGAGGCAGGTGATGGCTCCGATGCGGTGTGTTGCCAGGAAGGAGGAGTGGGCCCGCACCACTCCAACCTGCTCCCCGCTGCTGCTCCACACCTTGACAACCTGCATCCAGCCAGCCAGCCACAGATCAAAGGTGAAAAGATCAAATGCCAAAGGCCACATAGCGAAGCCAGCAACGCTCATCCATCCCAGACATCTCTGACAGAAGCAAGCAGGGGGGGGGTCGGACATGCATGTAGACGCAGCAGCAGCGCGCCCTGCTATGGCGCTCCTTCACCCTGCCTGGCAGCAGCACTAGCAACAGCAGTGCAGTTGCAGCAATCCAACAGCAAACTAACAGCAGCCCAGCTGGGCCAGCCTCACACCTGGTTGTTAGTGGCAGTGGCCAGCAGTGGCGCATTGGGGTGTGCTGCCAGAGCAGTCACCTGCCCCTTGCTGTGTGCCTCCACAGTCTTCCACACCCCAACCTCCAGCCGACCCGCCGGCTGGGAGCCGCCGGTGGTGGCGGCGCCGCTGGATGAGCTGCAACAAGACAGACAAAGACAGGGCCAGAGGTGACACGTGAGGGATGCATGAAAGACGCGTGGCAGCTCAAGATCGGAGACAACAGAGCAGAGCTGGCAAACCAACCACACCAACAGACAAGCACAGCAGCACAGCAGCAACCAGCCCGCAACAAAGGCGTGAAACGCTGTGCCATTGCGCTGCCACTGCTGACGGGTGAGCAACCGCAGCATGCCCCACCTGATCATGCGGCAGTCCAGGAAAGCCAGCTGTGCAGCAGGGTAGCCTAACACCAATTGATGAGGCGTGCCGCCAGGCTCAACCACCAAGCCTGCAGCAGCAGAAGAAGAACGGGATGAAACATGGGACCTCCCATTAGTCTCATGAAATACTGCACTACTTGGATAACGAGGGAGGAGGAGGATAGAGATAGACATGTGGAGGCTGTGCCGTGCCGCTTTGAAGCGAGCCACACACACAAACATGCGCAACGCAGCTGCAGAGAATGCCTGGTGCAAAGTGCTGCAACGCCTCACGCCATGCACTGGCAGGCTGCAACTAACATCACGCATAACCAACCCTACCAGCCCTCAGCCTCACCTGCCAGCCGCGATCGGATGTGCTGCACGCTGCCCGCAAGCTCCGAGGACCTGAGGTCAAAGATGCGCACGGCGCCCGCAGAGTCAGCGGCATACAGCAGCGGGCTGCAGCAGGAGGCAGCTATGTGCTCCACAGCTGGCGGGCCCTCGCCGTTGGTGCCGCCGCCGCCGCCGCCCGGCAGATTCAGCTGCGCTATGCAGTTCTCCCGCTCCAGGTCCCACATGTAGATGCGCTCTGCGGCAACGGAAGGAGCAGCGCAGGTGGAAGGGTGTGTGTGAGAGTGAGTGTGTGTGAGCACGATGCACGGTGGACGAAGCGTGCATCTAGCAGGCTGGCAGCAGTGGAAGAAGCAGGCAGGCAGCAGTGACGGGCCGTGTTGGCAGTAGCAGGCAGGCGCAGTGACAGTAGCAGTGGCAAGGGGCGGCAGTGGCAGTAGCAAAGGGTTGTCCGGCACAGAGCTGCTCCCTCCTGTCCACACCCACCTGAGCTCCTGCCGCCCGCTGCAAACAGCGCAGAGTAGGTGGGGCTCCAATGGTAGACAGCCGGTCGGGTCGGGCTGCCTGCTGCCGCCACCAGCACCGCCTGCCACGCGGTTGCCAGCCGCTGCTGCCCTCGCACTGCATAGTTGCGCCAGACACGGACTGAGCCGTCGGCTGCGCACGCCATCAGCAGGCCGTTGTGCAGCTCATTCAGCTGCGGCAGGGCGAGAGACAGAGCAAAGGTAGCGGAGGCGGGCAATGAAACTCAACACTGGGTGAGCATGGGACACACAGAGGGTCAGCTGGATGATTGCTGATGCTTTGCTCAAGCCACACGAATGACGACATATTCCCTGCTTTCCTCGTGCAAGAAACTACTTCGGCTCTGCGGCCCACCCTGCCGCCCACCCTGCCCATCTTTGACACAGCCTGTCCACATCCATCTGTCCACAACTCACAAAGCTCACAGCGCTCACCTGGAACACCGAACGCACGGCCATGGGAGGCGCAGCGCCTGCAGCCGCCGCCAGCGCTCTGCTGTATGCGGTGCTGGCTCCTCCTATGCTGGCGCCTGTGCCCGCGTGGAAGCGGTTGATGCAAGTGCCTGATCGGTAGTTGCTGACACGCAGCACACCCTGCCGGTCAGATGTCACCATGAAGGGGCGCAGCGGGTCCAGCAGCACAGCAGTGTTGTGCTCGGTCTCTGCAGGCAGACAGGTAGCAGGGTCAGCACGAGAGGAGGGGCCTAGGGTTTGCGAAAGGGCGGGCGTAAGTGATGGGCGAGCACAGCATGGCTGCTTCGAGTCTGCATCTCATCCGCCTCCAGGCAGGCAGGGCGGTTTGGGTCCGCCGTAGAAAGGCGGCAGCACACAGACAGGTGGTGTCTGGCGGCAGAACCAAGCCTAAGGCCTGGCTGTCCTCCGCAGCAGCAGATTCCGGCACAGCCAACCTGTGTTCACGGTCAGCACGTGGTCGCGCAGTCTCAAGCAGTGTGTGGCGGTGCCCACAGTGCGGCAGCGCATCAACTCCGCTTGCCGCTGCAGGCAAGGCAGCAAGAGCAGGCACGCAGGCGGGCCATATCAGGGAGGGCACCCACAGCGAGACACCGAGTGGCACTGCTCAGGCGAACTTGCAGGCAGGCATTCTCAAGCTCAGGCTTGCAAGAGCAGGCAGCGAGCAGAGGAGGACAGGTGCACGGCGTAGAGCAAGGGCGGTTGCTGATCAAAGCAATGCCTGAGCCAGCTGCACATCCCGACTGCCCGGCCATGCCCCTATCATTGCACCACAGGTCTCGGCACGCCAACAACTGGCTGCCCAGCAGCAAGCCTCACATGCTGCCTGCGCAGGTCCACCTTGCCGCCATCGGGAGGAAGCAGCCAGGTGGCGTGAGCTGGCCCAGGCTCCTCCAAGCTCTGAGGCGCCAGCAGCGGCCAGGTGAAGGCTCGGCAGCTGGCCGCATAGATAGCGCTGGGGGGCAGCAGCGCAGCAGCAGCTGCGGAGAGGAGTGCCGAGGGCGGCGCATCAAGCGACGCAACGCTGCCTTGCGTGGACATGGCGCGGCTCAAGGATGGGTCAAAGGCGGCGGCGTCCCGAGTGTGAGCATGCTGCAGCGGCGCATCGCCGGCATCTGGAGCCTGCAGGAAAAGTGGAAAATGGAGCACAGCGACTGATCAGTGGCTGAACACATCCAAGTCCCCATAGCTGCTAAACTGTGTGGCTGCTGCTGCTGCCGTGCAGCCAAGCATCGGCAGCAAAGCAGGTGACACCCCCAGAAAGGTTCAACTCAGAAGGGAACTTTGTCTTGCCAGCCCAGCCCTGACTCACCCTGCGCAGTACATACGGCATGCGGGTGTATGTACTGCCGCTGCTGGGGGAAGGGCTGGGGCTGGCCGCGGTGCTGCCACGACCCTTGGCCTCAGCTGCCAGGCTGGCACTGCTGTCCACGGAAGCCTGAGCTTGCGAGGGCGGCAGCTGACGCCCGTTGCCAAGCCCTCCTACCGAAGCCACAGGGCTGCCGGCAGGCGCAGCGGCGGCAGCAGTGGCGGCAGCATCGGCCTTGCTGCCGCCTGTGCGCCAACTCTTAGGCTGCCAGGACTTTGGAAGTATGCTGCCCACTCCGCCGCTGCAGCCAAAGAGAGAGGGTGGCGGCACAGCGGCGCAGCAAGCCGGTCAGTACTGTCTTCAGACCTGAAGGCTTGCAAACAGCAACATGCTTCGATGGGGGTGCCAATACTGCAGCAATAAACAAGCAGGCATTGCACAGCCTTTTGGAGAGCCACAGCCTCACCTAGAGCCAGCCAGGAAAGCACCGGGGCCGCCACTCGCCGCAGGCGTGCCGACTGGCAGCGCGCCGCTGCTGCCCCCACCGGTGACCAAAGGCGTTCTGCTGGGGGCCGGCAGCGTGGCTCGGCTGCCTGCCAGGCCCGCCGCCGCCGCAGCTGCTGGCACCGGCACCAGCTCCACTGCCGCCGACCGCAGTGCAGCAAGCCCTGCTGCCGCTACGCGCGGGGATGGGTCGGTTGCCAGCGTGCACAGCGCCTCAACCAGTGCCTGGTACAGTCCGCCTCCTACACGGGCCGCGTCTGCCGAGGCATACACGCCACCTGCACCCAGAGCCCGACATACAGCACGCAGTGCCAGCATTGCGGGTAAAGGTGAGGAGCATTGATGGACCAACCAGCCGCTCAGCAAGTCACACACAAGCCAGGGCACAGCCAAGCCAAGAATGACAAGCTGAGGGCAGCAACTGGTGCCTGGACACCTTGCCGAGTCACCCGGGCAGTAGTTGAGCACCAGCTGGGGGCATGCATGCAAGCAGCAGCAGCAGCAGGGAATGCAGCCGAAAGCAGAGCAACAGGAACAACAGCAGTGGAGGGGGCAGCTGCTGGCAGCAGGACTGCGCGGGAGGCCGGCTGCCAGGGCCAATCTAGGAACCCAGCAGCAGCAAGAAGAGCGCACCTAGGCTGCCACGGTCCAACCCAACGTGAAGCATCGGCTCGTAAGCCAGGTCCTCCCTCAATCGTACGCCTGGCGAGCTAGCGTCGGCAGATGGCGAGCTGCCCATAGCTCTTCGTTCCGCACCAGCAGGCGCGGTGCCTGCCGGCTGCTGCTGCTGCTGCTGCTGCTGCTGCTGCTGCTGCTGCTGCAAGGGGCCCGCCACTGCGGCTGCGGCTGAGGCCGAAGCCTCGCCGCCGGCCAGTCCAGTGGCAGAGTGGCGGGCCAGCCCGCCAGCAGCGCCGTTGCTGCTGCCACGCCCTGCGCTGCCTGCAGCCACGCCTCCGGTTGCCGGGGGCGCGCTGCGTGCGACGCCAACAGCGGCGGGGGCCGTGGCCGCCGCTCGCTGCTCCTGCTGGCGCTGCTGGTCCTTCAGGATGCGAGAGCTGGTGCGTTGGTGGGCGTGCACAGCATCATGGAACAAGAGCGAGTGACCCACGGCGACACGAGCCAGCGCCACAGCCACCTCCGCCCTGCAGAGGCGGTGTGGAGGCGTGCAGCGTCGGCAGGCAACAGTGAAAGGCAGCTGGGGGCGGCAGGTTCTAACATCCGGGCATGCCACTTCACGCGTGCACAGGCACAGCTAGCAGCACGCACCTGACCAAAGGGCTGGCATCATAGACGACCTCCAGCAAGGCACAGGCGATAGCCCGCTCCAAAGCCCACCGCTCGGCGTCCGGCAGCGGCCCCGCCGCCGCCGCTGCGGCACTGGCGGGCGTGCCTGCCGCTGCTGCGTCACCAGCACCTCCAGAGGGGGGGGCTGCCACACCCGCAGGTGGTGTGGGTGACGGCGAAGCCGGCGCGAGCGTGCCGCTGCTGCTGCTCCCGCTCATGCCGCTGCTCTCAACAGTCTGGATGAAGGTGCCTAAGGTGAAGACAGCGGCTGCTCGCACATTTGGGTCGTCGGCGCCCAGTAGCTTTGCGAGCATTTCGTGCGTCTGCAGGCAGGCAAGCGAGCAGTCGGGCAGCAGATATCAGCAACCTGAAGGCTTATCGGATGCTTGCACGGCAGAGCTATCAAAGCATTGCAGTGGTAACAGCACAACAACTGCTGGATTATGATTTAGCGACAATGCTAGATGAGACATAAGCAAGTTCCAACGCGGAGTAAGCAGATCGATTGTGGCAGAATGGGAGTCTTGCCTCACAAGGCAGGCAGGAGAATAAGCAGCCAGCCCCACCTGTTCCCTGAGCGCCATTGCTGTGACGTCTGCAGAGTTCTCGCACAGCTTGCCCGCACACAGCAGCAGCCAGCGCACTAGCAGCGCCATGCTGCAGCAGAGGGGGGTGCCAAAAGGTGACGAGCAGTACGGCACAGCTGCGGTCCTGGGTACGAGCCAAGGCGGTATGGGAGAGCCACGGGCAGAGGAGTGAGAGGGAGGCCCAGAGAGCAGTTGCAAGCCGGGCCAGGGCAGCAGCAGGCTCACGCCAGAGCCAGACACACCTCTTTGCGCTGTTGCCAATTGCACCACCAGCCGAGAAGTCATCGTCTGCGCTGTTTGCCAGCGCTGCAAGTGCTGCGGGCAGCTGCCCTGTGCACACCTGTGCACAGAAACGTGTGGCATGCAGCAGTAAGACCAGCTGACAACACATGCACAATGTGGCCTTTGAACCCAGCCACAGCAGGTGGCTTTTGGGCTCCTCAGCACAGCAATGCTGTGCACAGCAGCTTGGATTTCCTTCCTGCCAACCTCAGCGGCCAGCCAGCAAGTTAGCAGCGATGCTGATGCTGCATCCAGCCATGCCGTCGCACCTGCAGCAGCCCCGCCTGCGCACACAGCAGCTGGCCCTTGGAGTGTCGGTTGCAGATGGCGGCCAGCACAAAGGCAGCCTGGGCCCGGGACTCAGGTGAGATGCCAGGGTCCCGAGATTCCAGGTGTTTGATGAAATAGAGGTGGCCGCCGTCCTTCACCAAGTCACTTTGTACCTGCAAGACGGAGGGTGGAATGTAGAGATATTTAACAACAACCCTGAACCACCACGTTGAACCCATGTTCAAGCACAACCAATGTCACTCATTCATCTCCATCAGTCAGTCACTCGTTCAGCAATCGGCATGGGTCAACAGATTGCTCAAAAAAGGACCAAGAGAGAGGGACACAGCAGTGTGTGACATGCATAATTGGGGTTACCCACAGGGAGCAGCAGAGCAAGGAGTGCTGAAGCCACAGCACAGCACAGCACAGCACGGCACAGCACAGCACACCTGCGAGTTTGTATCCCAAGCCATGATCTTTGCCCATATGAGCACCAGCGTCTGTCGCAAGTCTGTGGCGGTGGTCTGCAGCAGCTTGAGCACGTACGGGAAGATGCCGACTGCAGGGAGCGGGCAGGCGACGGCATGAAACGAAGCAGGCATGAGACAGCATGCACGTCAAGTGCTTGGTGCAGGCGTCCAGACACCGATGCGTTCATTACTTGGCACTCTGCCCATACATTGACACTGATGCAATCAAGGCGTTGTTGAGAGCAAGCCACCATCCATCGATCCAGCCAACTCGCAAGCGCAGCGTTGATGCGAGCCTACCCACAGAGAGCAAGCACACCACTGGTGGGCCACCCACCCGACAAAGCGAGGTCCACAGCCCAGGCACCCATGTCTAGAAATCGGCCCAGCAGCACCAGCGCCCGCAGCCGATGCACCTGGCTCAACAGCACCTGCCCAACAGAAACCGAGCACATGAGTCAGAAGCGAGGGTGCTGGGTACACATGTGAGGTGACACTCTGAGATGGCGCTTCTGAGACAAAAGAGGTGAACCAGCCGCAGTACAACAATACAACAAACCCACCTGCAGTACAATGGGCAGCTGCTCTGGCGGCTTCTTGTCGGGCCCTCCATGCTCCAACCACAGCTCGAAGGCCGTCAGCTGCTCACTGCAGAGAGACAGGCGGGCAAAGAGCGGCCAACATGAGGAAGAGCAGGGCATGGGTGTGCAGGCAGGGAGGCAGCAAAGGAGCAACTTTAGGCTGTGAAAGAGGCTTCAGGCTGTGAAGCACACATGAAAGCTTATCCTGGTCAGCATGAGACTTGCCTGAAGAAAGGAGAGGGCTGGTACTCCTTGCCGCCCTCCCCGCTCAGCAGGTCGGGCAGCTGCAGCAGGCACATCTCCGCAGCCATGTCCCAGGCCTGCCACATTGGATGCTGGTGCGTGGGCGGCAGACGCGGGTAGCTGACAGGGTTGCAGTTTGCCGCTCGCATGATTCGGTCAGCCAACAGGAAATTGCGGAACAGCGAGGCGACCAAGAGGTCCTGTGAGGGAGCCAGGGGGGGAAAGGAGCATGGAGGAAGCATGCTGGAATGGGGGCTTGATTGCAGTGCGGAGAGCAAGGTGGTTCATCGACCGATCGGAGCAGCACCGGAGCAGCTTTCAGTTCACCGCCAGCCGCCAGCTGCCCTTGTGTTTCCATGTACAGACAGCGCCAAGCACACCAATGCACTGGCACTGGCACAGCATGAGCACAGCCCACCTGTCGAAACAGCTTTTGGAAGAGTGCTCGGGGCAGCACATTCCAAGCAATGGTGTCAGTGATGGCTGTGAAGACCCAGTTGAGCTCGCCTGCGCTTGACAAGTACAGAAACACAAATACGGAAAGAAACAAGCGCGCTAAAAGTGAGCAGGGCTGGAAGCGGGGGTGACTGACATGCCAGCCAGACACGTGGCCTTGCTCCTCTGGACTTCCAAAGCAATCGCACACACCGTGCTTGTTCCCTATGTATGCTGCCCGCTCCTCAGCAGCACAATCGCAACTCAGCAGCCCATGCTTCACGCACATGCATGTGATCCCCTCTGCCTCAGCCAGTCCCTCACGGTGACTCACCCAGGGGCGTCTTGCGATCGGTTTGCTTGCCGGGGATGCGATCGATCAGCTCCTTTGTGATGCCTTCGTGTCGCAGCAGGGAGCGGGAGCAAAACCAACGCAGCGCAACCTGCACGCGCATGTGGGCAGGGAAAGCGGGGGTGGGCAGGGCACATGTCAGTGGTACCATGGGTGGCAATGTGAAAAGCAAAGGCAGGGAAAATCGCCCAGGGTGAAGGAAACTGCGACTGATGGCAGGCAAGGACCTGGTGGCTGTCCCAGCCCAGCCGTAACTCCAGCTCGGGGGACGCTTGTCTGCTGGGGAGCTGATCAACCCCAAAACACAGAACAAAAAAACTGAAAAAAAACCCAGCGGCAGTGGCCATGCACACACCTTGATGGGCGTGGTGAGGCAGCTGGTGAAGGTGTCGGCTGGCAAGTCGGGGTTCTGTGGCAGCAGCTCAGCCTCGCCGCAAGCGCACAGCAAGATGCAGTCACGCATGGGATCAGAGCGGTCTGCAATGTTCAGGCAGAGGGCAGGCACGCGCACAAGCAGGTGGTTGAGGGAGAGATGGTGAAGCAGCACAGGCGGCTGTGCTGCATGCCGCCGCTGATGGACTGGGCAGGCGCGCATGGTTTGCGTGCAGCTTTGAAAGGGGCGGCTGGAGAATAACAAGCTGCTACTGGGCAGCAAGGAGCAGCAGGCGGCTGGCCGCAACAGCCAATGGACAGCCACATCGTCCGAATGCCTGTGTGATGGCATGAATGACGCAGCATGCAAAGGATGCACGCACCGTAGCTGCTTCCCAGGCCTGGTGGCGGCGGCAAGGCCGCTGCGCCTGCCGCTGCTGCTGCCTGGTGCTGCATGTACCCGCCCTCCATCTCCTGCTGCCGCTGGTACATGAATTGCTGCGGGGGCCGGACAATTGAGGGGGGGCAGGGGGGCAAAATCAACCCATCAGCATGACTCCAATACACACATGGCATACAGGCATCACATATCGCATCATACAGTCTCATTCCACACAAAGAGCATCGCCCGATCGCCTAATCGGACGTGGCCTGTGTGCTTGCCGGCATGAGAAGTGCAAAGCGAGGCACAGGCACCTCCACAATCGGCATGCCACAGCTGCCACCACAACCACGCACACCGCAGCAGCAGGCACGACTTGGCACTCACCCGAAAGCTGTACAGCACCTGCCCCGCGGCCGAGCAATCAAACACGTAAATGGCTGGCGTGCCCACCCATGTCTGCACACAGTCGAGCCAAGCGATCAGGCAGCACTCAGCCTGCCTCATGCAGCAGCACCCTTTCCACCAAGCACACAGTGAGTAGCGAGCCACACCGCAACGAAGCGGGTTTTCATTCATCTGCTGGTATATCTGCATGCCCTGCTGTGCCACCACCACCCATGCAGTACCGTACCGCCAGTGTACCTGCAGGTCGTAGATTGAGAGGGGGATGTACTGCGTGTAGCTCTTGTTGAACACCCATACCTCTCCGTTAGCTGTGGGGCGGGGCACACCGTGGCCGTTGTAGTGGAACAGCACTCGCTCGCCCTGCAGAAAAGGTTAGGCGGGCACGGGGCAGCAGCCAGGGGAATGAAAGGTGGCTTGATCAAGACCATCACACTCATGAAGCAGCATGCAGCAGGCGCAAACGCAACCAAGCGTGGCAGTGCAGCGATCCGACACTTCGTACTGTGCCACCCCAATGCAATTTGATAGCAACCGGCACAGCATGGCACGCCACACACAGCACGGCACGGCATGCCCCATATGTCAGATGCCTGGAGGCCTCCAGGGATAGGTTGCAGCCTGGCATGCCATGGCCCAGCACGCTTCAGCCTTGCTTGCCTTTGCGGTTCTTCTGCAGGAGATGGCCAGCTTCTTCACATCCTCAGTGGTGGGGTCCAGGTGCATCTTGTACTTCGCACGGGGCTGCCACCGCTCGTACTGCGCCTGCAGGTTCTTGCCTGCAGGAGGGAGCAGGGGAAGGGAGCAAGAGCAGGGGGCAGGAACAGGGCAGCTCGTGAAGCGGCGCACACATACACAGACAGAAGCGGCAAGAGAGCGAGAAAGGGAGGTCAGCTGGCAAGGAAGCTGCAGGATGCACCATCGCAAGCCATGATATTGCTGTGCAGTGTGCAGCCGCTGCAGTGCAATAACCGCCAGTGCTGCACAGGCTGGAGACTGGCTGGCATGCGGCACTGGCACTGGCACTGGCAACAGCATCAGCGACCGCCACAGCATCTGGGAGAGGGGAGGTTGGGAGGGCTGCTCACCGATGGTGTCCAGTGCTTTGGGTGCCTGCATGGACAGAGGGTCCACCCAGCACTCAAGGCGGGCGCAGGGCGATATCTTGATGATGTCCGGAGGATCCACGCCTGCATGCTTGGTGGAACGAGGCAGGAAGCTGGGATGAGTTGGAGCGGGAGGACAGAGAGAGAGAGGTAGAGGAAACTGCGGGTGGCCGAGATCAAATTGAGAAGCACTGCAGCGAGATGCAGGCAGGGCAAGGAAAGGAGATGAGGAAGAGGTCGGGTTGAAGAGCCGAAGCAGCCATCAGAAGTGCACAAGGAACAGGGGGCAACAGGCAGTGAGAGGCAGTGCAGGCCCCAAAGCTGTGGTGAGTAGAGCAAACGTGCGTTGGCAAGGGGTGCGGGTATGGGGGAAATGGAACCGAGAGGCATCACTGCTTGGTGAAGCACTTGGTGAGGTGGCACACAGTCGTGCCCCGACAGCGGCAGCAGCAGGCAGGGTGCCGCCCAATGCACGCCTGGAATGAACGTCTACAGTTTGCAGCTGCTATATGCAATGCAGTGCTGTAAAATTGCATGGCCGCAATGCAAAGCGGCTTGAATGTCCTCCTTCACTTGCCTATGTTCAGGCACATCACCAGCGCCACAGCGGTTGTTTTCAACCGCTCCTTCTGCCGCCACTTGCTGACCAGGCCCTCGCCAAAGCCGTGGCTGCTTGCAAGCACTATCTGCTGCTGGCCTGCCTGGGTACCGGCTGGGGGCTGTACTGCCTGCTGGTCTCCAGCTGGCGGCGGCTCGTCGTGCCGGGCTTCACAAAAAAAGGTGAACTCGTGAGGTGGTGGCAGGCTGTCGCTGCCCCCCCCTGACAGCGCCAGTGACGCCTGTAGCACACAGAGGAGAAGCGTCAGGGTTACAAGGATTTGGCAGCTGCTGCAATGCAAGAGCAAGCATGTGCTGCATCACGTGCAGTAAACCAGCAGTGGCACACCCGCTGTCCAGACGTGCTGGCGGCAGCACTCATGAGGGAGGCATGGCTCCGCAACAACCAAGCACGCAAGTCAAGTAATGTCAGTAACAAGCATCGAGCAGAGGTGACACGCCCCTGTGCACACACCTGCGGCTGTGTCGGGTTGCCATCGGCGAGCGCGAGGCGGGCGGCGAGTTCCTGGCTCAGCTTGGAAGGAGAGCCAGGTGCTGCACAGTTGGCATCCAGCTGTGCGTCGCTCGGTGACCGTGCCACGCTCGACATAAAGCTGCCCGTGGAGTCGGGGCGCTCCAGCCCGGCCATTCTGCCCGTTGAGCCCTCCGGCGCCCCTCCCGGCGCCAGGGGATTGCCGTGTCCAACCACTCTTGAATCGGGGCTCTAAATTGGGCGTGGGAAGAGCTTGTTGCGGGCCAGGGCTTTTCAGGCACGTTTCAAAGCCAGGCGCAGCGGGAATGCTGCTCCGTCACTGAAATGGACATCGGTTGCGGGGCCCATTCACACCCATTGCAAAGCGAGGTACAGTCTTAGCAAATTCGTCGCTGCAACGGCCATCCGCTGCGATCCTAGCATCCCTGTATTGTCTGCAATCAAACCCACTGAACCCGCTGCTGCGCTAGACTAAACCTGTGCCTGCTCCCCTGTCTACGTTTCTTGCGCAACCTCCACCGCTCAGCGCCAGCTGCAAGCCTCGACAGCCGCAGGACGAACCGTCCAGGCCTCGCTGTGGCTCTGACTGGCTGCGCATTTGCCGCTCCGCCGGCTCTCACTGGCTCTGCCGCCGTCGAGCTCCCTTGCCCGTGACGTGCACCATCAGACATGGCGGACCCGCATGCAGTGCTGGGTGTACAGCCCGGTTCCAGCAAGGCCGAAATCAAGGCAGCCTTCCGCAAGAAGGCGATGCGCCACCACCCCGACATGTGAGGGCGCTGCTACTGCTGCGCACCTTTGCCCTGGCCTTGCCCCTGGGCTTCACCCACGTCAGCTTCTCACTGCCACTTCCTGCATCTCAGGCACGCAACTGCCTCTGAGGAAGTGAAGAAAGCGCACGACGCTGCGTTCCGGGTGTTGAATGAGTCGTATCAGTCGCTGATGGAAGGTGAGCAGCACAATGCTAACATACACACTAACAAAGCCACTTCATGCGAGCAAAGTGGCTGACAGTGACCATCCCTACTGCACACGCGCACCCACTCCATAACTCGATGCTGCAGGCGGACCTCGTCCTGGGCAGCGGTCATACCCCGGGCGCAGCGGTTATGGCAGGGGCGGCCCGTATGGCGGTGGAGCAGACTACAACCCTTTCACCTCATCTTATCGCAGCGGCACAGGCAGCCACTACACTGGCAGCCACTACTCTGGTTGGCGGCAATATCAGCGTCGGCGCGGCTTTGGTGAGTGATGGCAGTGGAAGGAGACGAGGCCCAGGTTGCAACTGAGGCTGGCAGGGTGCTGAGCGGCACCTGCGAATTGTGACATGCGGCCAGCTGTTGCTGCCTGCCTGCCTGCCTGCCTGCAGACTTCCAGGGCTTGTTTCGCTCGGTAGCTGGCATCAGCCGCGCAAGCGCCGTTGCTGCCACAACGCTGGGGCTGCTGCTGGCGGGGGGCGTGGTGCTTCTGGAGCCTCTGGCGGGGGTGTTGTGGGCGCAGAACAACGACGGGGTGCGATCCTAGCCGGGCTGGTTGCTGCTGTATTGTGTTGTGACCTCTTCTACGGTGGCACTGCCTGCAATGTGTAGTGTGTTCCAGTCTGCTGGTAGCAGCCATTTGCATGTTTCCACGGCTGTAGTGTGAGCTGCTGCGTATGTTGCTGCCCGCAGAAGCTCTTCAGCAGCATTGAAGAAGACTATCGACGGAAGCAGCAGCAGCAGGAGCAGCAGCGGCAGCAGGAGCGGCAACGGCAGCAGCCGCGGGAGGCGGCAGCGGCAGGGCTGCAGGAGCAAGTCATGTCACAGCCAGGCAAGCAGCAGGCGGGAACCCAGCAAGCAGTGGTGGAAGCGCAGCGTTTGGAAGCTCGAGCACAGGGTGCTGCGGTTCAGCAAGATGGTTTGAGCAGACCTCAAGAGCGGCCGCATGGCTCCTCGAACAGCAATACCGCTTCGCCTAGTCGATTGCGGCCCGAGATGCAGGAACCTAGCACTGGGAGCAGCAGTGAAAGCAGCACCAATGCCCGGATGCCCCCATCTTTAGGGGCGGGTGCTTTGCCGGCGGATGGTGGTGACCCTCGTGCTTGATCTTGCGACCATCAGGACATGCGTGACTTTTCAACTGTATGATTGTGACGATACACGGTGCTAGCAACTACAAATGGCCGTGGCGCATGGCTGCACAGTCGGTACGGCGGTATCTCGACCTCAGAGATCTGAAACATTCGATTTCGGTTCTTCTCCTCTCTTGGGGCTTGCGCGCCGGCAACCTCAGCCTTCCGACAGACGCAGTTTCGGTCGCTTCACTTTTTGGCTTTCACGGCTGTCGATCATGGCTTCCTTCGCTCCAGAAACAAATCTAAAAGCGTTGGATGGCATGCGGGCCGTATGCAGCCTCTGGGTCGTGCTTGTCCACTGCTGGATGCTCTGGGCGGTGCAGTTGCCCTACTCCGCGCTGCGTGACATCGGAAATGCGTCCTGGCTGCCATGGTGAGGGTGTCGTTGCCGCAGACCCCGCAGGCGCAACCCAGGCCACCCCCGCCCATTTCCCGCCTCCGCTTCCTGCAGGCTGGCCACTCAGGGTGCTGTGGGAGCAGACGTGTTTCTAGTCCTATCTGCCCTACTTGCCATGTATCACCTGCTTCCCGTTCTTGAGGGCAGCATCGGTGAAGGCGGCAGCTGCTGGCAGGCTGTGCTCACGTATTGGCGCCGCCGGGCCAGGCGCATCCTGCCCGGTTATCTGCTAGCAAACGTATTGATAGCAGTGGTGTTTCGCACGACTCCAGCTGATCTCCCGTTGGTCGCCAGGCAGGCCCGCAAGGCCGCACACGAAGGCTGCCCCAGTGGGCAAGCCACCAATCTGCTCTTCCTCACCAACACACAGAGCATGATGCAAGCCTGCGGTGCGTACACCGCCCACACGGCTGTCCTTGCAGCGCACCACCCTTGTCTCCTCCTGACATTACTTGCAATATTGACCATCACGCAGGCGCTCACTTCTGGACCACCGCTGTGGCAGTGCACCTGTACATTGCCCTCCCGCTGCTGCTGTGTGCGCTGCGCCCACGCCTGCTTGGCTTCCGCCGCCGCCTCGTGCTCACCCTGGCAGCCGCGGTAGTTGCGGGCTCTGCATGGCGCTACTGGTCTGCCAGCCGCATCTCCTTCTTCCTTCCCATTCGTGACAGGCGATTGCCTGAGGAGGAAGCCAACCTGAACACACTGCTGGACGCAGTGTATCTCCCCACGCTCAGCAGGGTGACGGAGCTGGCAGTGGGGGCTTCGCTGGGCCTGCTGCTGCGCTCCCCCTCCGCCATCAGCTGGGTTATACGCAGGTGTGCAACACACACACACACAGTTTCTGGTTGCCTTGCACAATTCGCTGCATCACCGCCGTCGAGTCATTGATAGTGGTGACTGTTGGTTCCGCCCTGCTACCACTCATACTGCGCCTTTCTGTTCTGCTCGTCTGCCAGGCCATTGCTCGTCTCAGGCACAGCCTTTACCTTCCTGAGCACCTACCTGGTCATCGTGTCAAACGGGAACCTGTACCCTCCCCAAGACGCGCCCCTGCTACCAGTGAACGCCTCCCGTTTCATCGCTGCGCTTCTCATGTACGGAGGCCCGTACTACGCCTGTCTGGTTGCCTCCATACTGCTAGCCCTCATTTGCCGAACCGACCCCTTGCACGCGGCGGCGGCACGGCTGCTGAGCAGCAGGATCTGGGACCTCCCTGCCGCTCTCTCATACTACCTCTACTTGTTTCACGAACCACTCAAGTTCCTCCTCATGCGCTCAGCTCCTCAACTCCTTCCCCACCTGGCCGCACAAGCCCCGCTCATGGCACTGGCAGCACTCACAGCGGCCACAACTGCGGCGGGGTATGGTGCGGCGGGTGCTTGCTGGCTGCTGCTGGAGCGAGGTCCGTGCAAGCCGCAAACATCCTTGTAACTAAACACTCTTGTAACCCAGTCTGCCATCAAGGATCGCTAGGCAACAGGCTGTAGTGGGAACACAGTTGCTACATAGGCTTACAGAGCTATGCGCTACACACAGCAGGGCTGTGACAGTTGAGAGTAGGTAATGAGAAATCTAAAAAGGCAAGCAGGCAGTCTCGCGGCCTGCCCAGCAGTAACTGCGGAAGGTGATGATATTCTGGCACAAAAGGGTCCAAACAAAACGACCAACGGCTCCATGAAGCCTGCTGAGGAGCGCCTAGGCGGCAACCACGGGAGCAAGCGTCCATGCCACAGCTGACTGTGCCGCCTGCAGGCACTGCCGGCAGCCAGTCTCCAAGGACGGCATCACGCAGTCACTGGCTAGCAGTGCGGAGCCGCCGCGAGGCGCACGTGTGCTGCTGCTGCTGCGTCTGCTTGCTGCCGGCGCAGCAGGAGATAACACCTGGCGCACTCGCCGCCGCTCGACGCGTGCCCCTACAGCCTGCCCAGCAACTGCAGTGCAAGCGAAACATGGCAGCAGAGAGGGATCAGCAAGCTGCATGGCCAAAAGCAGGCGCAAGCCGCAGCACCGCTAAGCAAAAACTGAGAACACACTGCCATGCATCAGGCCGAGCTACAACAGTTTTAAAGTGACCCAGCGCTTTCGGCGCTGCCACTCACTTGCGCCCACAATCGTCAGCGCAATAGCCCAGCGCGGCATCAGCACCGCCTTGCGCAGCATGGCCACAAAGGGGATGGTCGCGTGCACGGCCAGGAACCACTGAGGGGAAAACTTGACTGTGTGCTCCCGCCACGCCCCGCACGGCAGGTTGGCTGCGACTGCAGTGCCGCCCATGGCCAGAGCCCGGATAGGCAACGCCTGCGGCCGAAGCTGCCGCACCGGCTTGAGCGCCGCCACGGCTGCGCGCATCTTTACAATTGCTGTGGGGCAGGTGAGGGTGCCGTTGGCCGCTAGAGGGATGAGCCCGCCAACCACCTTGTGCCAATTCGGCGCACTGCTGCCTAGGTTGCTGCTCGCCTTGTTGCTGCCTGCAGCGCCGGGACGCGCGCCACTACTGCTGCTGCTAGTGCTGCTTTTGCTGGGGCCAGCGGTGCCGGCATCGGCGGCCGGTTTGCGCTGCTGCTGCTGCTTGCTGCGTTGCCGCTGCTGCTTAGCACGCATCATTCGGTCAAAGAGGCGTCCGGGATCAGGCTGCAAGCAGGAGATCCAGGGCAGAGGAGGTGATGAGCAAATGGCACACTGTTGTGGGTAATAGTCGCGGCATTGGACTGGGGCTGTTTTCAAGGGCAATCTTGCATGCACCCGTTGGCCCGCAGCCTGCTGCAGCCCGCTGCATCCCCGCGCAGTGCTGGCCCATTGTCAACACCGAAACCTTTGGGC
Source organism: Chlorella vulgaris (assembly GCA_023343905.1). Lineage (NCBI taxonomy): Eukaryota > Viridiplantae > Chlorophyta > Trebouxiophyceae > Chlorellales > Chlorellaceae > Chlorella > Chlorella vulgaris. Next base: position 150,567 of record SIDB01000014.1, read on the forward strand.
AACAAGCTCACCATGGCGCCAAAGCCGGAGAGGCTGATGGAAGCAAACGGAAGGCCCGCAGGCTGGAGGGGTGCGATAGAGGATGCTGCGGCACTGCACTTAGCTGGTGCCGGGTTGGGTTGTGGGCTGGCTGCAGCCGGCACATTCCTGCTACTGCTGTGGCCAGCTGGTGGTGGCTGACATTCTAGTGGTGCCCCAGCCGAGAGGAAGGGGCAGCTGCCCGGGGCGGCGACGCCTGGAGCGGTTGCGTCGTCGTTGAAGCGTCGGAGGGGCACGACGCCGCGGGGGCCGTGGAAGAGGCGCAGGGTGGCGGCAAAGCTGCTGGCGGCGTCCTCCTCCAGCAGCACGGGGCCAGCCGAGGCGCTGGCGAAAGGGTTGGCCGCCAAGGTGCGTGCAAAGGCCTCGCCCTCTGCGGCGCCCACCCTGGCCAAGAAAGGGCAGCGCCTGACTGCCGCGGCCAGCACGTCGGGCTGCATAGCGGGATGGAGGCTGCCGGGCGCGCGCTAAGCCAACGTGAGAGCGTGTAGTCCGGCTACGTTGTTAGAGAGTGAGTGGAGCCTGGATTGAAACTCTGGATGCAAAGAGTGAGGGCGGCGAGCGGGAGGGCAGGAATTGAGAGGCGAACCCTGCATGAGGTGAAACGTTCACTGGCTGATCACCGCATTGCACTGCATCTTCCCTCGTCGATCACAGCCACCCACAGATCGGCAAACCCTCGGTCACTCAAGCCCAGGGTTGCCCGCTTTTCGAGTCAGCAGCGCGGCGATGGCGCAAGCCGTGGTGCCCCTCAGCGCAGCGCACCCTTCCGTGTGGCGGCTCAACGGCGCAAGAAGGCAGCCGACACCCGGCGGTCAGCGGCAGCAGTGTCGGCGGCAATGCGCGGGCTGGTCCCCGCTACGCCAGCAGGCAGCGAGCAGGCAGCGTGCGGTTGCGGAGGACTCCACACAGGACGAGATTGAGGGCGGCTACTGCATGCCTGCGTTCGTCACGGCAGGTAGGCCGGGCGGCCTGGGCGGGAGGGCAGCCGCGAGCACCCAACAGTTCTGTGCCGACCATCACCTCGAGAGTGCATTCAATGGAGGCTGTGCCCTGCAGATAACAACCGCAGCAAGTGCTTCACCGTGCTGGATGTGGAGGTTGGGGACTACCCAGGTGATTGCACGCACCACTTTTGCAAGCATATCGCTCTGCCCGTCTGCGAGGATACAGGCTGACTTATTCATTTGTTATCACACCAATTCCTGTGTTGCCCAGCTCTTGTTCCCCTCGCACCACTGCAAGACTTTAAGGATGGCTGCGCCATTACATCGCCTGCATCTGCCAATCCTTTGTTTCAGGACTGCTGCGAGTGCTCTCGTGGAGCCTCAACGGGCTGGATGTGGTGGCGCAAAACGCCGTGGTGCGAACCAGCGAAGACGGCATCGCGCACAACACCTTTTGGCTGACCTGTCGCGGAGGGGAGAAGCTGGAAGATGAGGAGGCAGAGCTGCTGGCGGAACGAGTGCGCGACTTTGTGATGTGAGCCCGCTGCTGCTCACTGCCGCTCATGCGCACTGCTGCTGCGTCTGCTGCTGTGGCGGACCGCACCTTGCTGCATAACGAGTCCTGCCATGTGCATTCAGGCATAGTGCAGCCGGCATCCACCTGTCTTTCTCTCACTGTGCATACTATGCTGCCTCCTGCTGCCCACTTGCAACAGGTACTGCTCCCCCGATGAGAGCGCTTCCCGCAAGACTGAGTTCTGTGCAGGGCCCATCCACATCTCCAACAGGCTGCACGAGCAGTACACAGTGGTGCGTGTACTGCTGACCTGCACGCCTTGCGACAAGTGCACTGCACTCTGCATGTGCTGCCGCTTGCAACCTGAGACGCACTTGCCGCCGTGGTTTGCGCAAGCTTGTGGCCTGCCCAAGCACCCAAGCGAAACCCGGCATCCTGTAGCGCTGCCTGCATGCCCCTGAGTGTGCGTCACCTGTCTGCGCTTGCTGCCTGTCTGCAGCTCACGGTTCAGGAGCCGCAGCCCACTCCAGGGTTCCTTCTAGAGGTGGCCTCAGCTCTCAGGTGGGCACATCTTGCAAGGCGAACTATTCGATCATGAGTTGTCGGTTTGCGCGACAGCAGCCAGTCACCACCGCGTCACTTTGCCGGCCGTGTGCGTCCCACAACCAGCTGTTCATGTTGCCTCCTGCTACCCACCTTATCTCTTTTCTTGTGGTGCCTCTGCCTGCCCGCCTTCGGCGCCCTGCAGCGGCATGAACGTGTGCATCCAGCAGGGCGTGGTGCATGGAGTCAGCTGTGACGCCGGTGACGACCTGGCAATGGATCAGGCAAGCATTGCAGCTGCCGCAGTGTGCTGCCGCTGCATTGGGCATTGGTCAGGTCTATCAGCCACTACGAGTGCAGCGGCCAGCAGCGGATCTGAGCGCGGCGTCCTTCTCCTCATTCCCTCTTGTCGGTTACCTCTGCTGCGCCGCGATTGCGCCCAGCCTCGCTGCTATGCATCTTGTAAACCTGCCAACCATCTGCTGCTTGTGACCTGCGCTGCTTCTGGCTGATGACCTGACATGCCTGCCCTGCCCTGCTCCTTGTCTCTCTGTCTCGCTTCCCTTGATTGCAGCTGGACGAGTCGCAGCTGGATGATAGCAGCTGCCTGTTGAATGTTGATGACATGGATGGCCGCAAGTTCACATTTTGGCTCAAGGACAGGTCGGTCATGTCTGGGCTAGGGTTCTCGAGATGGGGGTGTAGGCACTGGGCGTTTGGTGGCAGCGCTGCAGGCTGGTTTGCACCCTCACCCAATTTCTAGATGACTGCAAGCTCCGCACTTATCTGCCAAGGGGCGCAAGCGATGGCTCTCAACACCAGTCAATCTGCTCGGCTGCACTGTCTGCTTGTGACGAGGATCCGTACCATGCGCTAACGTTTTCTACGACGCATCCGCCGCCATGCTGGTGCAGCCAGGGGAGGAAGATGGATTATGGCGGCATGACGGCCCTGGTGTACACGCTCAGCAGCGTGCTGGGCTACCGCAGCCACCCGACTGTGCCCCCTGACCAAGAGATGCTCGAGAGCGCCCGATGACCTGGGCTGGCATGGCATTTCCAATTGGTAGCTGGCGCGAGATGCCAGCCAGCCGGCCTTTTGCTAGATGCCGACTGGAGCACTGGCAACACGGCGTGACGTGTGCTGCAGTCATCTTGTGAGCTGCCAGGTGACTGTCCCTGCTGTGCTGCGTCCCTGTACTCCTCACCCACCTTGCTATCCCTCACTTCCCACAATTAGCTGAAACCCCAGCCTCGATACGTGTTGCCTCCTTATCTGACTTCACTCTATCTGGTATCTGCTGCTAGCGCTGTAAAGACACTAACTTGACAGCGGCATGTGCAAAGTGGTGTCAAGCGTCGCTGACCTAACATGATATCAGCGTGACATGCGTAGCATAGCATGCACAGGGTAAGGCATCTCACGCTGCAGCCTCCACCCCGCCGCTGCTGTCCGCCGCAGGCTTGGGCGCAGGGCGGGGCTCTGGGTAGACGCCTTCAGACATTGGGTGCAGTGGCGGGGGCACAGGAGTGGGCACAGGTGTCCAGACACCCAGCACCTTGAGCTCCTGCCAGTAGGGATCATCCAGCACCAGCTCCTGTGTCTCTTCATCCATCTGCAGCTTGTCCAGCTTGTCCAGGATGCCGTGGTGCACCCTCATTGTGTGCTTGTCGATCCAGGCTGTCAGCTCAGGCCCCTCCAGCGTGTTGTCGAGCAGCGGCACGCGAATTATCTGCCGCACGTTGTACCACCAGCCCTGTTCCTTGGCCATCATTTCCTCATCAGTGCCTTCGGCGGCCTGGTTGCGCAGCCAGTCCCAGTTGAGCATCTGCAGGCGGTCCAGAGGCGGGCAAGGAGGGACAGGGCAGGGCAAGCCAGGGTATGATTACTAATGAGCTTTGGGGCTAAGCAAGCAGGGAACAACCCATAGGAGCACAGTCGTCAAGCCTACACCAATCTGTGACTGCTTCGCCTTGTGACAGACAAGCATGGCACTCACAAGGTAGAAGCCATTGCTCTCGTCATCCCACATGATGCAGCGCTTGCCCACCGCCAGGCAGAAGCGGTCCATCTGCGGGCAGTTGGTTGCAGGGCAACACGGTTTGGCGGGTGGCAGCGCTGTGCGCAACTGTCACAGTGGCGCTGATCTGCTGATTTTGGGTCAGTGCAGGGTTGATGCATTGCATGGCATGCGCGCTTGGTCGGGGCCTCACCTGCATGCATCGCTGCCGGTCCCATTTGCTCGGCACTGTTCCAGGGTTTTCCTTCAGCATCTGCTGCACTTTTGCGTCCAGCTCCGCCTTGTCAGCCGCCCGCCGTTTCAGCAGCTCAGGGTCATTTGCCCTGCAGGTGGGGCAGCAATGAAGCCAGTGAAGCGGCGGCGTGGGCGGCGATGGGCAGCGGGGCTTGCTCGAGGGCGCGGACTCACGCTTTGGCGTAGAAGTTGTCTTTGCTCACGGATTTTGGCTTGGGCGGCGCCTGAGAAGCCATCGTGCTGCACGCCTAGGCCCGGAAGACGAAGGGCTCAGGCGAATGGGTGTATGAAGCCGCGGGACGCTGTGATGCGAGCTGTACCTTGTGTGTGTGGTGCTAAGGCAGGCGCGAAAGTGGGCGACGCTGCAGGAGCCGGCAGGGCATACATGTGCTGTGCCGCCATCATGGCCGCGGCGGCGATGATAAATACTGCGTGTACGGCCGATGTGCATGAGATTAGGCAGCTGCTGCATTTATCCTCTATGCGCATGATGCTGGCATGTCCTGCTGGTAGAACTGCATGCGCCTGACGAGGCGCAACGGGCAGGCATTCAGCCTGTGCCAGCCGACAGCGCACAGGCGTCCACGAGGCTTGGACTAGCACCGCCGCGCATCACAACGTGGGCCATGCGTGGGGAAAGCCGGCAGCACCTGCCGCCGAGCGGCCTGCTGCAAGACATTGCCACGTCAGAAGGCGGGACGGGCGCCGCCAATTCGGCAAGCCCAGGGCGGCTGACTATCATTTCGCATCGGCCTTGCTGAGTGGCAGGCCAGCTCTAGGGACTGTGAGCGGGCCTCATAGCGCAGCAAATAGGTGGGCTGCAGCGACGACGATGGCGTGGCGCAGTGCGCTGAGCAAGAACCTGCAGGAATTGAGGTGGGTGTTGGGTACCAGATTGGGCAAAAAGAGGTCGGTCTGGTTGCTACTGGCGCCGTTCCTCACGCCCTGCGGCGCCACATCCTCTGGCTGCAGGATCCACTTGTGTCAGACATCCAAAGGCAGCGAGGGAGCCAGGTGCGGCAGAAAAGTTTCGTTGTCGTTTTCTCTGTCGGCAGCACCTCGTTTACGCCCTGATGCTGCGACTGTGTGCAGGGATTTTGTGCTGAGCAGCTACCAGGAGCTGAAGAAGGCCAACCCCACTTTCCCCATCCTAGTGCGGGAGTGCAGCGGTGTCGAGGCCAAGCTGGTGGCGCGATACGGTGCGCTGGCAGCTGCCTGCAGGGATCGCACCCGGGCATTTGTGTCTGGACGACGCATGAGATGGCACAGAGCGAGTTGCAGTGCTGCTCGTGAGTGCACAGTTTGGCTCATCCCCTTGCTTGCTCGATGTTCCACGCGTGCCTTGCAGACTTTGGTGTGGAAGAGGCAGTGAAAGTAGAGGGCTTGCAGAAGACAGACATTAGCAAACAGCTGGAGGCGCTCGTGAAGAAGGGAGAAGGCATGCCGCGGTCAACTGAAAGTGAGGGCACACTCTGACAGTGATGGCCGAGCCGCATTTAATCCTTTTCGCAACATGAGCAATGCAAACTCCGCAGCACAATTTCAGCTTGAGTCGTAAGCACTGCAAAGCAACCGTTGTTGTGGCGTGCTCTGATCCTTGTTTGGGTGTGCCTCACCCCATATGTGCTGCGTCCTTTGTGCCCTGCTACTGATCCCTCATATGCACACCGCTTTCTCAGCTGCTGAGCCAGCTTGGGTGCGCATTGGCTTATTACAACCTCTCATGTGAAGGGTAGAAAGGAGAGCATTTAGAAAAGGATTTGTGGATGCGTTTTTGGCCGCAGTTCAGCACTCGGTGGCAGGAGACAACAGCACTCAGTGATGTGCGCAACGCACTCAGCAGGGAGGGATTGCCTGAGCCACGCAACAAAACCAAAAAGAAAATCTAGCAAAAAGCAGCAACACTCGCGCACTGCGGAACAGGAAAAACACAGAAACACAGCTCATACGCTCGTAACACACTCCCACAAACCCCAAGCAGCAGGAGATTTAGCACTCAGAAATCATTCGTTTCGCTCCATAACTCCAACACTCTGAACCAAAATTGGTGAACAGGGTCACACACGGCAATCAAGCCAGCTCAGCGTTGTGCGTCAGCAGCAGCCGCTCCTCTTGGCGCTGCAGCAAGCCTTGGAGGGCCCACAGCTCCGCGCCACCTGCAAAGAATAACAACAATCTGTTTAACACACTTGCCTTGTGGGCAACACGTTGGAATAATTTCTTGACAGTTTTACCCGATTCAGAAACGGCGTCCGTCACCAGCGCTGACACCTGAGCCAGCTGCTCTGCAGCAAACGGGCGACTGCTGCTGCTGCAGAGTGCGACAAAGCTGTCGAGAGCAGCGCTGGCGCCGCCTGTCAGCCAGATGTCCCAGCTACTGGCTGCATTGTACACTGTCGACGCAGCCTGGTTCAGCAGTGCCCGAGATGTTGCGTGTTGCTGGCGGCGAACGCTTGGTGCTGCAGTGCCTGCAGCGTCTTCTGCGCACAGGTGTGCCAACTGAAGCAGGCACCACACATCGCCCTGCGCTGCGCAGCTGCCGTACGCCCACACCGCATCATCGTGAACCATCTGCTGCTCGTGCTGTACGAATGCTCGTGAAAATGCTGCCACAGCGGGTGCCATAGGCGCAGAGCTGCTCGCCGCCAGCCGTTGCGCAAGTTGCAACCTGCAGACGACGAAACATGAGTTGGCATTGCGCTGAAAGTGGCAGGAATGGCCTTGCCCATAGCAGGTTTGCCGTCACGGTTGCGTCCACCATTGCTTACTGCTGCTCAGGGCTCCTCTGCACTGCTGATGAGCTCAGCTGCCGCGCCAAGCCAGATGCGGAAGCAATGCCGAAGCCCGGCAAGGTGCAGCCTGCGACATGGTAGCGCGAGAAGCAGAGTTAAGCGACGGCGGCAGATTATGTCATTTTTCAGCAGACGGTGGCGGTGGCGGCATTTCGTGTGTGTGTCGCTCACCCAAAGCAAGCAGCTCGGCATGGTGATGCTGTCCTGAGCGCCGATGCTGGAGCGCTGTTGGCGGGGATGGGTGCGGCCTTTTGTGTCGCAAGGGGCAAAAATCGCGGTGCGCCGCTCTGGTGGCCTGCATAGCCCCCAACCGCATCTTGAATGCTGGGTGAATAGCCTCAGAGCGTGCCGAAAGTCGAAGGCTCTCGGTTCGGCTCTGCATGCCCACCTGGCGGCCCGCATGGTGCAAGCAATTCGCTGCCCACATTAGTTGTGCTGGTGAACAGAGCAGATACATCCAAGCATGCAAGTGATCACTCCATGCAAATGACGTCTAGCTGGTCAAAAAGCAGCCAGGGTTCACCTGCGCGACTGCGTTTGCTGCCTCCTATCACGACGGTTTACGCTTCCAAGATAGCTTTCAATGCAGTTGAGGCATGCATCAGCAGCTTGTGCAGCGAAGGAAGAGATTCAGAATGAAGATAGTGTGAGGCAGTGCTGTGCTGCGGTGCACCTGCCCATGTTGCTGTGGATGCTGCCAGCTGCCGACTGTCGACGCCTGCGCAAATGGGCCAGTGCAGTCTATGTCAGTTCCAGTATGCTGAGTCAGGGTCGGGCTTGCCCAGGATCAGCTTGGCTCGCTCGATGGCAATGAGGCACTGGCAGCCCTGCACAGGCGGCAGGAAAGGGACATAATGCAAGGATGCGGCTCACTGTGGCTACCTTCAGGCAGCCCAGACACCCGACCGATCAGCCAGTTCTAGCGCCTATGGCCATCAGAACCAGCATGGCTCTTACCGAACCAACCCAAGTTATTGAGCCACCCACCGGGGGAACATGATAGTCTGCTAGCTGCTTATCGTCCGCCATTCGCTGCCCCGCGTATATTAGCTCAAGGTCTTCCCACTTCTGCGGCAACCGGGCAGCAGCAAGCAGTGAATAGCAGGGACAGAAAGATAGCTGAGATAATGGTAAAGTGTGGACAGGGGAGGTCTCAACGGATTGGGACTTCCTCGTCCGACAAGGCAACTTGAGGACAGCTTGGCAGATGCAGCCAGCTGACGCTGCATCGCAAGCACAGCATCACTACTCCCTGCAGCCCATGCACGAGCTCGGCAGCTTGTTCCTGTCAGTTCCCACCCACCAAGATGCCTGGAGTGTTGCGGATGTGCTCGGGCTTGTTGGAGCGCGCGATGCCGCCTTTGAACAGCGCCTGCTTCACCCGCCCAGCCGTCCAGTCCGGGTAGGCGGTGACGCGGTACCTTCAGGCATGGGCAAATTGAAGGGGCCGTCAGTTTTATGCAGTACCAGCAGGAGGGCGTCATCGTGGCTCGACCATGTTCAGGTTGGCATGCAGGCGCTGTAGGCCCACATGGCCTGTGCCTGAGTGGGAGACTGCCAGTCACTGGCACAGGCGCACAGGCGCTACCCCACCTGCAGCCCCCGCAGTAGAACGCCATGTGGTCCATGTCCTTGCGTGGAGGCACTGTAGGAATGCCTTCGAATGGGAAGTCCATGGTCGCAATCTCTTCAAACACAATAGCCTCACGCTCCGGCGGGATCTCTGTGGTTTGGATACAGCAGCGGGGCAGTAAGTTCACCACGAAACTCAGGGCGGACATCTGATGGCATGAGGAGCGCAAAGACTGGTGGTGCCTATGTGCGGCCTGTCCAGCAGACAGCCACCTGTATTTGTATCGCAGTCCCATGCGCCCTTGCCCAGCGACACGCTGCCGCCGCCACCGCCGCCCTCCTCGCCCGCCACGAGCGCCTTCTCGTTTGCGGGCTTGCTCATGCCGTTTCTGGTGCTTCCACTGCTGCTGCTTGCGCAGGTGATGTGCTTGCACGCCTGCAAGGAAGCCAGGAAGTCAACTGCAGCGGTCAACGGCGCGACGGCCCTCTCCTCCGAGCTAGTCGGCATCACTTCAGGATGCACTGCTGAGGTCAGCGCATCGAAGCCGAGCAGGCTCCAGGAGGAGTGGCTTGCACAAGCCGGCCTGCTGCGCATCGCACCTTTGCGCTTGAGTTGCTTGCAACCTGTCACAAAGCACCCGGCGGACCATCAGTCGGATGCAGGCCGCAGCAGGCTGATGTACAAATGTGAATTTGTCCTGCCCACATGTGGCCAACCCCCGCCCGATGGCCATAAACGCGACGGGGCACCAAGCCCAGGTGCCAGTGAAGACGGCCTGGTTCGAAACAAGCACGCCACACGCTGCAACCCGCCCCTTACGCAATTCAGCCACTGTGCCCTGGTGAGCTCCTCAACGGCGGCTGGGTGCAGCCCGATGCCCACGACGGGCGCTCACCCGACGGCCGCCATGCCTGGCTCAGGTGCGCCCTTTGGCCCTCCCAAAGGCGGGCCGCTGATCTGTAGGGTCATCAGCGTTGGTGGTTTGCAGGGCCGCCTGCTTGGGCCGCGGCTGGGCCCACACGTCCGCCGCCGCGCGCTGCTGGTACGTGACGCACCTAACAGCTGGCGGTCCCGTTTCGACCATCTGAGATCCTCAGCTGATCTCGCTGGGCCCTTCTTGTGCCATCTGTCCTTACATGCAGCTGATGGCATGACCTGGAGTGAGGCTGACTATCATTGGGACCCAGTGAAGATGATCGCAACCGCTCGCAAGCCAGCTGGCGCCATAACTGGGGAAACAGGCGGTCGGTCCGATCAAACTGCGCTGCCAATCGCATGCTCTGCAGCGGGCAGCGTTCCCCCTGCCTTCCTGGCATCACTGACTCACAAGGCCACGCCAGGCACTAGCAGCGGCGAGGCCAGCCCATGCGCTGAGATGGGCGGCTGTGCCGCCAGCCCCCCCGCCGCTGCTGCCGCAAAGGCAGCCCCAGCTCGCGGCAAAGGCCGCGCTGCCGGCAGAGGCAAGAAGGGCAGCGGGAGCGCAGCTGTCGTGTGCCAATGCCAAGCAGACGGCTGCACAGCAGACCTGACCACCCACACCTACTATCACCAACGGAACAAGTGAGGCAGCAAACCGCTGCGTGTCTGCTGGCCGACCCGCACTGCTGCCGGTTCTTGCTGCCAAGGCTGACGCCACAGTCCTTCTTGCTCCTGTGACGGGCGTACGCTGCCTGCCCACCACCACCTTTGGTGTGCCTGGCCCTGCCTTTGCTCACCGCAGGATATGCGTGGTCCACATCAAGGCTGATGTGTTTGTCCGAGGCGGGGAGGAGCTGCGCTTCTGCCAGCGATGCGGCCACGCGCACCCACTGCCAGGTGTGCAGCTTGCAGAAGCACGCATGGCGTGGCATGCCGATCAACTGACCTATCAGGCTGTGCCTGACAAATTTGTGCGTGCCTGTTGGCCAAGCTGTGGCCACCTGGCTCCTTGCCCAGAAGGTTTGCTGGTGCTGTGTGCTTACGTGTGAGTGTGCCACTGCCTGCCTGCTGCAGAGTTTGACCCGGGCAAGCACAGCTGCCGCAAGCAGCTGGAGAAGCACAACGCGCGCCGCCGCAAGCGGCAGCAGGAGCTGGCGGGGGCGCAGCAGAGCAGCGAGGGCGAGGACGCCCCAGCGGCAGCGGCTTCTGCGGCAGCTGCTCGCGGCCCTGCTCGGCGCCGACAGCCTGCGAAGCGCAGCAGGGTGAAGGAGGAGGCAGAAGATGTGCCAGAGGGCTTGCCAGGAAGGCGCTCGCAGGCTGCAGCCGCCCCAGCTGCTGCCTCTCCTTCAGCCGACGCTGTCGGAGCCTTTGCGGCTGCCTGGGGCGCCTGCCTGCCCAGCAGCAGCCTGCCTTCTGCTGGCATGCAGGACGAGAGTGGCAGTGCGGGTGAGGCCAGCCCGATCCGGGCATCTCCCGTCAGTGCCAGCTTGCAGCAGCAGCTCGAGCAGCAGCAGCAGGCGCGGGCCGCAGGCGGGCAGCCGCTGGCAACGGCTGGTCAGCTGCCGGGCCACAGCGGGCCTCCAAGCCTCGGCCCTGACACCTCGGCTTCAGGTTCAGCCGTGGCCACAACCATGGCACAGGCTGCACCAGCAGCCGCACCAGCAGTGATGCTGGCGCAGCGGCCAGCGTCTCCCGCTCTGCTTCCTGTGCTGGATTTCGACTTCGACTTGAAGCCCACGCCTTTTGAGGACCTGCTGCGGCAGCCGCTGGTGCCGCTGGATGCGGATGAGGAGCTGCTTGCTGATGACCTGGCAGCCTGGCTGAACCGCAACCTGGCAGAGGACGAGCAGCGCGATGCTACAGCCGCGCCCCAGCACCAGCATGCGCAGCAGCAGCATCCAGGCTGGCAGCACGGCCCGTCCACGACGCTGCCTCCAGCGTCGGCCAGCTGGGGCGCGGAGCAGCTGCAGCTGCAGCAGCAGCCTGCGAGCCTGCAGCTGGCAACCAGCATCATGCGGCAGCAGGTGTTTGATCCTCTCGATGCCCTGCTGCCGCTGCAGCAGCAACCGCCGGATGCCCATCACTTGGCGCGCTACGCTGGCGCCAGCAGCCAGCAGCCAGCGACCATGCAGCGCCAGGCGTACGGCGCCCCTGCCATGCCTGCTGCTGCGGCGCAGCGTGCGAGCCAGGCGCCTGCATCGCCCACGCTGGCAACCGTGAGCGTCAAGCTGTTTGGGTGCACACCCGAGGAGCTGCCGCTGGGTCTGCGCGACCATCTCAGGTGATTTGTCACACAGCAGTCGGGAACGGTTTCACCCAACTGCCCTGCCTCTTGCCCTCTGCCTTGCTGGCCTAGCAGCACGCAGTCAGCGCCTCGCCTAGTGCAGTGGGTTGCTTGCGCTGCTCCTTGCCCCTGCTACTCGGCTGCCGCTCACACCCGCATCGCGCGCTCACACCTACATGGCTGGCTGTGCCTGCCTCGAGCACTGCAGGGGCTGGTTTGATGGATCCGTTCACGGCATGGATGGATATCTGAGGCCTGGCTGTGTGCACCTGACGGTCCAGGCCCTCCTCAGTGGCTACGCAGCAGAGCGGCTGACGCAGGCCGACCCGCCACCTGGCAGCGCAGCCGAGGGGCAAGCCGTGGCAGGGGCTGGCACCAGCTCAGGCGCGGCTGCTGCTGGTGAGGAAGCCAAGGCAGCATCGGGAGCCAAGAGCTGCTGTGCACAGCGGCCCGTGGCTGCGTGCGTGGCCGGCGCAGGCCAGGCAGCAGGTGGCGCCAACGTCTCTCCTGCTGGTACAGACATCGTTCCGGGCATGCCGCCACCGCCACCTGCCGCAGCAGCGCCAGGCGCACACCAGGGCCCCAGCGCAGGCACCTGTTGTGGCCGCAAGCGTGCCGCCGAGGGGCCGGCAGAGCCTGGTGTTGGTGGCGGTGACAGCGCGGTTCGGCGTGTGGTGGACCGCATGCTGCAGTCGGGTGAGTTGGCGGGAAGGAGAGTTTTTGGTTTGAAGCACCAGCTTGCTGCGGCAGTTGACGCGCTGCAGTTTGCCTCTCGCCTCTTCTTTCCACCCATTTGCTTGCTCCACGCCGCCTTTGCTGGCCGCCCACCTTCCTCGTCAGGCCCCTGGTACGACTCATTGAGCAGCGCGCCTTCTTTTGTTGCACTTGGCTGCAGGCGAGGTGCTGTGGCGCTCCAAAACGATGCTGGTGCAGGCGGGGTCCCATGTGGCGCTGGTCCACCAGGGTCGGCTGCGGCAGGTGCGTTCAGGGTGTCGCTCGTGGTGCACTCGCTTGCTGTCATGGCTGTAGCTTTCCGGCGCCTGTGGCAACGTTTGGCTGGCGTGTGATAACCTGGACGCGCTTCCCCTCTTGCCCGCCGTTGCTCTCTTGCCAGCTGTTGCCAACCGAACCCTCGTTTGCATGTTCTGACTGTCTTCTGCCCTGACTCGTCCCCCTGCCGCTCCCATGCCTCCTTGCAGACCTGGGACATCGAGAGCTCCTCCGCTCGAGCGGTGCCGGCCATCCTGGAAGTGTCCCCGCCCCTGCTGCTGGCCAGCCAGCCAGGGGAGCTGTGCGTGAGCGGCATCAACATGCTGCAGAACGACTGCCGCCTGCTGCTGCGCCTGCAGGGACGGTATGTGCAGCCCGCGGCGGCAACCTGCCGAGACTGCACCTGCTCTGCTCCCGTTCACCCGGGGAGCGGCGTCAGCACTGCTGGTCAGGTGGCAGCCGCCATAGATGCCGCCTCTTTCGAGCAGCGCTGCTGCGGCTGCTGCGTGAACAAGCTGCAGCTCGCAGGCCTGCTGCCGCCCGCAGCCGACCCGCCCAGCAAGCCACAGGCAGCACAGGCAGCGGCGGATGCACCCACACAGCCGGCCGACGAGCCCAGCTGCTGCCGCCAGGCAGCAGCAGATGCAGGTGCCGCGCCTGCGGTAGCCGCCGGCGGCAGGCGTGTGATGGCGGGCGCGGCCCGCCTGCAAACCGTGCGGCTGCACCTGCCCACAAGCGAGCAGCAGGATCTGCAGTTGGAGCCGCTGCTGCCGGGCCTGCTCCACCTCGACATCCAACGCCGAGCCTACTCGGCCCCCAGAGGCGAGCTTAACCCTCCAAGCCGCTGCTGCTGCTGCTGCTGCTGCCGCTGTTGAGCCGCTCAGTGCCTGTGGTGCTGCACGGCTGCTGTGGCGCTGGTGTGCAGGGCTGCAGCCCTGGTGTGGTACTGTACCGCCTTGCGCGGCTAAAACTAGCTCTGTTTAGTCCTGGCAGCAGGGTTTTATATTGAGCAGGGTTTGCCTCTGAAGCCTGCGCTGACCCAGGTGCTGCTCTCTTCTCCACCTTGCCCCCGCCTGCAGGCGCGCGAGTGCTGGTCGTCTCCTCCCCCACAGTGCACCGCGAGCTGCTGCAGCTGATCGAGCGGCATGGCGCTGCCGCGCTGCCACCTCAAGTGCTGGAGCAGGTGCGTGCACAGCAACACGGCTGCTCTGTCCGGGCTGTGCTGTGCTGAGCCGATATTGTGTGGCACCGGCTCATTGTATTGGTTTGCAGGATAGCAGCCGTGTGCTGCTGTATCTGCTGACATGCTACGGTCTCCTTTGCTTCCTGCACTGCTCACATGTACTGCTTTGCTTCCTCCCTTGTACTGCAGCTGGGCGTGGTACATGAGTGGCTGGGCCGGCCAGAGAAGATGCAGTACCCAGTGGTCGAGGCAGTAGCTGCCAGGTAGCTGCCCCTGCCCTACCTGTCTTTTAATTTAAGCGATGGCGCCAGTGCGTTTTGTGTGTGGTGTTCCATGTAGCAACTGCTCCCTCACGCTGGTCGCGTGTACCTCACCTGTACTGCAGGCTGCTGTACTGGGCTGTGGGCTGCGGCCTGCCCGCAACCTCAGACCTTCTCCTTTCTGTGCTGCAAGCCCAAGGTGGCAGCAGCAGCGCAGCCGCCGCGGCGGTGCTGCAGCGTGCCATGGATGCTGAAGCTGCAGGTGGTGCTGCCACTGCGGCGGCGCTGTCGAGTATGGACGGCCTGCAGCATCTGCACCTCAGCATGCAGGCGACCATTGCAGCTGCCGTGCAGCGTGCTGGAGAGGTGGGTCGAATCACGCACAAAAATCAGCTGGCTGCAGCGCAGCTGCGCCTTCCTCCTTGCCATTCCTGCAGCGATAATGCTGATGCAGCCGTGCAAGCCTCACCTCTGCGCCTTGCCGGCCTCTTTGCTCTTCTCTGCAGCTGGCGTGCCGCCACGGCATCTCCCTTCTGCACCGGGCCGTGCAGTCTGGCTGCGGCGCCACGCTGCGCACTGTGCTGGGCTGGGGGGAGGACGCCGGTGGCAGCTGGCGGTGCGACCTGCAAGGGCCGCAAGGCATCACGCCCCTCCATCTGGCGGCCCTGCTTCCAGACCCTGCGGCTGCACGCCACACCGTGCTGCTGCTGCTGGGCCGATGCGCACCCGGGGCCCAGGCCTGGGACTGCAGCTGCACCGCTGACGGGCAGACCCCAGCCCACTTCTTCAAGGCCGCTGCAGCAGCGCGCTGCGGCGGCGCTGCAGAGGCAGCCGTGGCGGCTCTTGAAACCGAGATCGCGGTGCTGCGGCAGCTACAGCAGCCAAAGCTGCCGGTGCGTGCTGCACCAGCCGGCACGCTTGTCCGGTCGCCTGCGCCTCTGGCATCCCTTGCAATCGCGCAGCCAGCAGCGCAGGCCGCAGGCAAGGCTGCTGGAGAGACGCCTGTGGCTGCGCAGGAAGCGTCCCTGTCGCCCCGCGGCTCTGGCCGTTCGGCAGGAGAGATGCAGCCTGCGACCCCCCGCAAGAACCCGGGCTGCCTGTGTGCTCCCGGCTGCCCGTGTGCGCTGCTGGACAGGTGCGGCGGCGGTGTGGTTGGTGCGGACGATGCGTTGCGGTCGGTGGCAGCTCCTATTGCTTGTGGCTGTGTGGTTACTACCTGCTGCCCGCTTCCACTATCCTGTTGCTTCTTTTCTGCGTCCTAGCTCACACTCCGCTTCCACTTCACCTGCCTTGCCAGGTGTGCATGCTGCGGCGATGACAGCGAGGAGGATGAGGCAGGCGGCACTTGTGGTGGCGGCAGCGGCAAGTGCTGCTGCTGCTCTGACGTCAGCAGTCACGTGGCTGGCTGCGCTGGCTGCAGCGCGGCAGCAGACGGCGGCACTGGAGACTGCTGTGGTGGGGGCATTGCTGCAGCCGCCCCCATGTTGCCCTCGTGCTGTGGTGGCAACAAGTAGCGCAACTTTGAAAAGCCCAAGCTCTGTCGACGCACAGGGCAACTTTACAAAGCCCACGCTCTTTTGGTGTTTCTGGTTTCTGAGTTTTCATTTCATCTTTGCATCGGATACCTGTGTCGTCTGATCAGTTGGAGTTTCTTCCACACATGCTCTCTTCACTCCTTTGAAGCCTGTTTGTCCAGGTCTGGAGGTCGTTACGCTCAAAACCGGCCTGCCTCCTTTGTGCACTTGTACCTTAAGCCCTGGAACACAGCACTCCGGAGTCTAACCTTTCTACTTACATGCCATGAACCTGCTTTAACAAGCAACTGAACCACCACAGGGAGGAGATATTACCGTTCACCGCCCGCCGTTATGGAAAGTTGCAATGAAAGATGCTAGCTGCAAGAATATCACTGTTACATCGTGCTCGTCACCACTGCAGCATGCATGCATGCTCATGGTGCGCGCTTTACAATCGGGGCAGGCACAGCTTGATCGCAGCGACTTGCGCTCATGCTGCGCCTCCTGAGGCTGCGGCGCAGTGTGTCTCCGCCGACTAGCAGCAGCAGCAGAGCGAGTGCCACACACCGTGCGAATGGACCGGGCAATGGAAACTGCGGCACCGCCGCCGCTTCAAAACGGTTTGGCCGAAGACGGCGCGTGCAATGTCTGCTGGTGCTGCATGCCACCTGGCTGGCTGCCTTGATGCTGCTGACGACCTTGAGCATCTGCGGGCGACAAATATCCGGCAGGCAACTCGCTGACCGCCTGCTGCATGATACCGTCGGAGGCGGTACAGCCGGGCCAGGGTTTGGCGGCAGCAGCAGCCACAAGCCTGTCATACCTGCATCTGCTCATCTGTGTGGCGAGGCACTGCAGGTGCCGCAGGTGAGACTGCGAGTCTCTTAGGTCGGTCACACCTCCCCTAAGAGTTTCAACACCTTGGGATGGGCGGTACTTCGGTTCGGCTGCAGGTGCAAGCATCGCCTTGTGGCGGGACATGCATTGCTGCAGCACTCAGCACCTTGCTTCTCCTTCTGTGGCATCCCGTGCAGGTGGCGCTCCTGTTTCTGGTGAAGGGCCCCATCCACCACGAGACCATGTGGCGCCTTTGGTTCCAAACAGCAGCTGGCTTGCTGCCTGTTCAGTCGGTCATGGCTGCTCTCTGCAACAGAAGCAATGGCAGCAGCAGCAGCAGCAGCAGCAGCAGCAGCAGCCCCACCTCCGGCCGGCTGCAGCGGCAGGCGCTGGACGCATGCAGTAGCAGCGGTGGAGCATTGGCGGCAGCAACCCTAGAAAGCCAGCCCTCCCCCTCGCAAGAGCCAGCAGCTGAGGCGCGGCAGGTATTGCCGGGGCAGGGTGCCGCTGCCGCAATACGCGCACTGCTCACGAGAAGTGCACAGACCTCTGAACTCACAGCCGCCAGCAGAAGGGTGCTGTTCAGTGGACACACACAGGGTTCTCTGCCTTCTGGCGATGTTCTAGGGCAGCAGCTTTTGTTTGACGTCTACGTCCATCCTCACCCCAGCTTTGAAGGTGTGGTAGTGTCGTGGCACGCCGTTGTCCTGCCTGTCTGCCTGCCTGCCTGCCTGCCTGCCTGCCTGCCTGCCTGCCTGCCTGCCTGCCTGCCTGCCTGCTAGCTAGCCTGCCTGGTTACGAGCCGGAGACACGCAGCCAACCACCAGCTGCCACGAGGAGGCGCCTGCTGCTGATCCGTTAAGTGCGCGTACGCATGTGCCACCTGCTGCAGGCTACCCGCCAGGCAGTCTGTTTCATGGCAGGGAGCTGCCTGCTGGCGATCGTGTGGAGACAGGGTGGGGGCAGCACAGTCTGGTCGACGCAGGTAGGGAGGGGGGGAGGTTTAGCAGCTGTAGCGGTCGTGGTTGAAAAGTAGCCAGGTTTTTCTTCTAAGCCGCTGAAACACGCAATCATGCAGTTTTATGTGCGCCTCTCGTAGCGCAGCATTCCCACCTCGCTTCCTTTCTTCCCGCAGTCACTCGCAGTCACTTGCTGTGACTTCCTTTTGACTCTTCCAACTCCCTTTCCCCCTCTGTCTTCCGCCCTCTGTGCAGCTCGAGCCTTGCTGACTGCAGCCCACCGCAACCTGCGCAACACAAAGTTTGTTCTGCTGAGCGAGTCGGACCTGCCGCTGTACAGCCCAGCCCTGCTCTACACGCAGGTGCGTCCCCACCCTGGCAATACCTGCTGCACATGCATGTATGTAAGCTTGACGGGATTTAGCCCTTGCCCATGAGCACCGTTGGGCCAGCTGACACCCCCTGCAGCCCCTTGTCACCCACACTTCCCGCTGCCTGACCTGCAGCTTCAAGGCGAGTCGCTCTCGCGGCTGAACGCCTGCAACACAACAGTAGGCTGGCGGCGCTTCGATCACCGCTGGGTGGCACGGATGGAAGGCAGGGAGCTGCGGGAGCATCACTGGCGTAAGAGCTGGCAGGTGCGTAGCACCCGCCTGCTATGCTAGCTTCCTGATGGCTTGCTGGGATGCCCGAACTGATGATAACTGCAGCCTGTGCTCAAAACTCAGCTCGCCTGCTGCCTGGCAGACAGCAGGGGGAGGGTTAGAGGGTTATGCTTGGTCAGGCTGCCGCCTGTCGCCAGTCTGGGGCAGAAAACTCTGCCACTGAAACGCTCACCCTCAAGCTGCCCTGCCGCCGGCTGCTGCCGCCCTCCGTGCCCTGCTGTCAGTGGTTTGCGTTGGCGCGTAGCCACGTGGATCTTGTGCTGGCAGACACCGCTGTGGATGCTGCCTTCAGGGCCCACTGCCGCACCATGTTTGAGCCGGAGCGAAAGAAGGAGCGGGAGTGTTACAGGTGCGCTTTGCCGGCTTGCATCAGCACTAGCTTGCACCAGCACTAGCTTATGCGAGTGATAGGGTGCTGATGTGGTGTGGGGCGGCGCTTTGTGACAGAGGTGCTGAGTGACAGGTGGTGGGTAGGAGCGCTGGATTTCAGCGTGATGTGGTCGGCTGGGCTGACCCTGAACCCTGATGGCTCCTCCCACGCTCCAGCCACACAGCTCTCACACACCTGGCCTGGCTTCGCATCCAGCCTCCCTCCCCACCTCCGCCGCTCACCTTGTATGCCCCTGCGCTCTGACCCCCCGTTCTGCCTGAGTTTTGGTTCCGTCCTGCCTGCCCTGCAGTGACGAGCACTACATCCCCACGCTGCTGGCGGTACACCAGCGGGACAACGAGACCGACTGCCAGGGCTGGCTCATGGGTGAGTGAGAGGAAGTGTGTGTGGTGGCAGCCCTTGAGGGCTTGGGTTCTGCTGCGGGCTGCCCGCCGCTTCTAACCACTCACATCATAACCAGACTTTCCAGCAGCCATGCGTGCTGCGGGCATTACAACCGCACATGCGCTGATGGGACAGGGACGCGCGTCCTCTGTCGTTGGTGACCTTGGTGACAGTGCATGCCCCTCTTGTGCTGCCTGCTGCTCTGCGGGGTCTGCCCAATTATTTTCCTGCCTGCCTGCAGACACAGACTGGTCCAGAGTGAAGAAACTGTCTCCTCATCCCTGGGAGTACTTGGCAGGCAAGCACCTCCACCCCTCAGCTCCCGCTCGTCTTTGCATCTGCACACCCAGCCACCACCAGTAGTTGGCACGTGGTGACGTGGATGGCCCCGCCGCCACTGACGGGCAAGGCAGGGCGCGGCTTACCGACCTTCCAGCAGCTTGTCTCAGCCAATTGCTGAGCGTGTGTGTGTGTGGCTGTGCTGTGCAACCTCCCACCTCCCACCCTGCAGAAGAAGTTACCGACCGGCTGCTGCAGCGCCTACGGCACCCAGAGCTGCCCGGGTGTCGGCACGCCGACCCAGCTGCCACATCTGCAGCCGGCGCCTTTGCTTCTGTCGCTGAGTTCGAGGGTGCAGCAGCAGCAGCACCGGGCTCTGGGCAGGCTGAGGCTGCGCTAGCAGGCATGTGCCGGGGCTGGGAGCAACAAGCGGCGCAGCACCGGCAGCGGCACAAGCCATTGGGGCCGAGGTGCCGGCTGCTGGCCCGCAAGTTTGTCAACGGAACACAGGCAGCGGCCCTGGCAGCGATGGCACCTTGCACCAGTGCCGCCCTGATCCTGAACAACGGCATCTGCGCAGGGGAGACGCCGCAGCAAGCAGCCCTGCGACGTGCATGGCAGCAGGCGGCGCCACTCGTGCTGCTGGGCCTGGGCGGCCTGCTGCTGCCGCTGCTGTTGGCGCTGTGCCTGGGGGCCGTGGCTGCTGGGACTGGCAGCAATGGCAAGCGATGTACCCGCCACTGAGCTCGCAGTGCTTGACAGGTATGGACCTGTAGAAGTGACTTTTGACACTGCGATGTGGCACTGTGAACGGGGGAAAAAAGGATGATGCGGAAAGACAAGCCATTGAGCTGCGATTCACAGGGAAATCAATGCAGCATTGCGGCTGAGCTGAGCGCAAAGCCTTCGGTCCTTGCCAAAAACGTCGCCCTGTGCTGTGGCTGTTTGCTGGGCGAGACACCAGGAAGGACGAGCAGCGCTCCTGCCGTGGCAGCGCCGGCGCTCAAGCTGCCGTCTTTCTCAGCGTGTGGGCCCGCCTGAATGCAATGATGTCGTGCTGGGCTTTGTTCAGGGCCACGTCAGCGCTCTGGCTGGCTGTCGCCACTATGAGGGAGCGGATCGCAACCGCTCTTTCCCGCGTGTCCAAACTAGGCTGGCCGACAGCCTGCATGGTGATGAGTTCATGGCACAGGGCGTCAGGTTGGATGGTGTGCTAGGTGGCTAGCCCGTGGCTAGCCTGGAGTACAACAGGGTGACAGCAAGCAGGGCAGAGCAAGCATGGGCAATGCAACCCGGCCTGTGGCCCTTTGCCTCCCCCAGGAAGGAGAACCCCCACTGCCCCTGGCTACCAGCCCACAAACAGCTTTGAGCTGGGCTATTACCAGCCCAACGCGCCTGCCCTGCCTCCCACCTGCAGGCGAGCATCCAGGTCAGCCAGGAGGGAGGCCCACTCAGGGTCCAAGTCCTCCTCCCCATACTCCTCATCCTGGACCTGCAAGCAACAGCCACACACACACACACACACACACACAAAACACACACAAAACACAAGGTGCGATGGTCAACCAGCAGCGTTTGCGCCGTACACAAGTGTGCATTGCAGCGCCACAGTTGCATTGGCCGCTGGCAAGCCAGCAGGAAGAGGAAGCAGCAGACACTTTACGCCCCATGTGAAGCTGCTGTGAGTCGTGGCCCGGCATCGCAGGCACACAGACGTTCCCGTATCCGGATGCAGCCACGCAGCAGTACAGCCACACCAGCACGGTACCTGCTGCAGCATCTCCAGCTTCTGTGTTGCCTTAGCGCTGGCCCCCCGAAGTGGCTGCTCCTCGTCCTCCTGCCGAAGCGCAGAGGTTTCAAAAGGGTTGGTGCCCGTGCTGTGCAGGGCTGCCAGGTAGTCGCCGCCGCCGCCGCCCGCGCCGCCACCTGCCGAGCCGCCACCGCCCGCAGCTGGGATCTTCACCACAAATGATTCGCCTCCGGGCTGCACGCTATGCTCTGCAGAGGCTGCCTGAGCCTCCTCTCCCGTGCACCCAGAGGCATCGTCAGCAGGGTGTGTACTGTTGGGCTGGGCGGGTGCAACTGGTACCCCCATTCGTGGGGAGTCGGGATCTGTTGCTTGAGCAAACATACCAGCGGCAATCAGACCTGCCAGGGGATGCATGCATGGCACAGGCAGCACCAATTCAGTGAACTGAATCATCACAAATGTGACTGCTGCATGTCAAGAAACATGGCATCGCGAGCAGTTGAGCGCGCAAGAGTGTGGCGACAAGCATACAACAAGCACTGCTGCCGGGCGGTGAAGCTGGCTGGCAGGCACCTGTGGGCTGTGCACCGCCGGCGAGCGGTCCATTGTAGCTGGAGCGGGGGGTATTGTTCAGTGAGCAAACGTCATTCCTGCGCACGTTGAAGCTCGGCACCTGCAAGCATGGGCATCATCATCAGCAAGCTGTGATCAAGCAGCAGGGTTGCTGACAGTCCCGCCCGCTCGCAACACAAAGATGGCAGCAACAACAAGGGCAAAGGATGTCATCACTCATGCTGTGCCAGATGCATTCACAGGTTGAACATCACCGCCCCACCACCCCAGCAGCATGCTCAAGAGCCGTACGCCACGCTACATCCGCGCAGCCACCCCACAAGCCGGCCCTCACCTCTCCAGAGAATGGGTTGCCGCTGCTGCTGCGCGCAACCGACCCAGCCACCGGGTTGCTGTGGTGCTGCTCCTTGTGGGCATACGTCTGCGCCAGGGAGTCCTGCTGCTTGAATGAGCTGGCAGCGCCCATAGCAAGCGGCCCGTCTGACATGCCTGGAGCAGCCTTAGGCTGTGAGCCCAGGGGGGTGAGCTCGCTGCCGGGGCCACGTGCAATGGTGGGTGTGTGTGCCGCCTGCACATGTATATCGAGTCACAGGTTTGATGCATTGACTTGACTACAGGGGCCAGATATACAAGGAGGCTACGGCAAGCAACAGCAATGCCCTGCTGTGAGGCCTATCTTTGCCTACACTCCAGCGTGGCTATTACAGGTTATGATAGCTTTGGCTCCGCTGCACTGCATCAACAGTATTGTTGACCAGTCCAACCCTGAAGCCCACCTTGACCATTGCATTGACGTCTGGCAAGCCATTTGTTGCGAAATCGCCGTAGCGTTGCCTGTACTCTAGCTGCAGCGCAGGAAGAGATGACATAATGCAAGGGCCATGCACGCCGCTGCTGCTATGTGGATCAGAGCAGCGCGAAGCAAGAGGAGCGGGCTGGGCACCCGCAGCAGCAACAGCAGCCTACCTCGATGCGCACAGCGCGGCGTTGTCGCCACCAGAAGAAGAGCCATGAGGACGCTCCCCCCAACACAAAGCCGATGAGCAGCAGGATGGCAATGCTGCCACCCACGCCCACGCTGCCGACCACGGTGCAGTCCGACAGAAGACGGCGGCCGCCTACCTGCGGCATCGCAAGCGACGGCGTGTGCAATCAAATTTGGGAGTGTGCATTCGGGCGATTTGTTCGCAAAGATGTGGAGCAGCAGCAAACAGCTGAGGGCAGCTGGCTGTCAACGGCGCGCACCTGCAGCGCCCCGCTGGAGGCATACATTGCGAGATTGCGATGCCCTCGCCTCAAGAACAGACGGTAAGGCCCCGGGCAGCGCAAAGTGGCGAGATAGGAGTGCGCAAAGCAGTTCTGTTGATTGACTGAGGTGGCGAACCCTTGATGCAGCTCAGAATCGCGTAACGATCAAATTTGCAGGCAAAAAAAGTCCGAGGTACATTTTTTTGTCGTAATCGCAAACTCGCAGCAGAGGCCGTCTCCGCGATGGCCTGAGATCGTCCTGGCATCGAAACGACCAGAGCGCGATCCCGTGGTGCAACGACCAAGTCAGCCCGCCTCCCGCTCTGATTCTGGGAGCATTCGCTTTCGGATCGGCGTCAAGGTCTTGTAAACAGCTCATATCATCCACAGGTGCGGTTTGAGGTGCAATGAGCCAGCCCGCCATAAGTCAGAGATGCCTTCGGAAGATTTTGAGGGTGAACGCCGCTTTTCATTAATCTTTGTGCAGCTTGATAGCCACTAGACGCCATGGACTCGGGCGCAGAGACGGTCATCCTGCGCTTGCGGGCCAATTTCCCGGCAAGCCGCCTGCCGCCCGCATGCTACGCCGCTCTACGCACAACACCCATGACTGCCTTGACGCCAGCACATGCTGCCCCTTTGCTGCTGCAGAAGGCCACTAGCGAGAGCAGCCGGAGGATTATCAGCGAGGAGGTGCTGCGTTTCATCAAGGAGGGTAGCGGTGGCGAGGTGCGGAATAGCTGGCGCTGTTGTTGCTGACTCGGCAGAGCAGCAGGATGGCGACAGACAGACCTGCTCTTGCGAGAGGAAGCAGCACATTCCCGTTGCTGTCACACGTACGCCATTGGTCGCAGTCGCGATTCGGAGTGCTGGGCACGCACAGCACGCAGCAACAGATTCCCAACCGCCTCTCAACCGCTGCCGCGGCCGTCACACTTTGAACCTAGCTCGCGGCCTCCCCTTATGGGCAACTTTGCAAAAACGATGTGCCGTGCAGGACCAGGACATCAGCTACCTTGAGGACGCCATCCGCAACCGGCTGGCTGGCCGCACAGGCGCCAGCGGCAGGGCCGAGCGCCTTGCCGCGAAGAAGAGCCTATTCAGCAACGACGACTGGAGCCGCATCTCACTCTACATGGCTTTCATGGCTCGGGAGGATGCCAGGCGTGAAGCTGCGGCAGATAAGGCACGAAAGAAAGAGGTGCACGGCCTACTGGCGGGGCAGGTGGCGGTGACAGCCCAACGCAAGTGAGTGAGGCTGAATGTTGGGTGGCTGGGAAGCTGTACCCCAGTCCGCTTATTGCGTCTGTATGGACGGGAATGTCGGCAGGAAGTGCTGCCAGACCAGCGAAATCCGAGCGCTGCATTGTGGAGATGCTGCTGCATGCCGCTGGCGCGCTGGTAGTTGCCCCATCGCTGGCAATCCAGCCTGCTTGCCATGCCTGCTAGCCATGCCGTAACTCACGCATGCCCTGGTGTGCGTGCATGCCCCCTGCAGGCTGGCTGAGAAGGAGCACAAGAAGGATGAGCTGAAGGAGGTGGAGGAGAGCTTGCAGCAGTGGGAAAAGGTGAGACTTTGACCAACCGGCGCGCTTGGCCCTGAGCCTGGGACAGTTTGTCTGGGTTCCTCAAGCAAGCCAAGCTCGTGCGCCTGCGCAGCGGTCAGGCAACGCAGCATGCTGCCGTGATTGCTGGTCCCACCAAAGGGGCTGTGTGTGCTTACTGATTGCTGGATCGCCTTGCCTGCCGACGGGATGGCTGCAGGAGGAGAAGGCCCGGCACCAGCACAGGCAGGCTGCCGTGCAGAAGCTGCGCAGCGAGCGGCAGGTGCAGCTAAAGGAGCAAGCCAATCGGCGCATGGCTGCAGCGGAGCTGCGGCGACGGGGCGAGGAGGAGCTGACAGTGCGGATTGCGCTGGACGTAAAGCATCAGATGGAGGTAACTCGCACCGGCCCTGCATGGCAGGCTGCTGGTACAGCTGATGGGAATGTGGGAGCTGGTCCCCTGTGGCAACTTTAGGCAGGGCCGCAATGCGCCATCCGTGTGTCTGGCTGCTGATTTGTTTTGCATGGTCGGAGCTCATGCTGCCCGCAGGCTGAGGCGGCCAGCAAGGCAAAGGCCAAGAGTGAGCTGAAGGCCTTCCTGCTCAGCAATGAAGTCAACAAAAAGGCGAGCAGGCACCTGACCATATCCTGAGGGAGGATATGCGCGTGTGGCACCTGGCTGGCATGTTTTCATCTGGAGGAACAGACAGCCGCGGTGCATGCGGATGCGTGCACGCCCTGCCTCGTTGGATCATTCGATGAGGCATTGGCTCCCACCGCTTGCGGCTGGCACCCTGCAAGTCAGCCTCTCTGGTGCTGCCGTTGCTCACTGCTCCCCTTCCTAGATGGCCTTCAGATCAAGGAGGAGGAGGCTGAGCGGGAGCGGCAGCAAGACGTTCGCTACATGCAGCAGCAGGCGGCTCAGCTGGACAAGCAGGAGCGCGAGCGGCAGCAGCTGCTGGAGCGAGTGCGGGCGGTGCAGGTGAGCTGCTGGGAAACATCGTGCTGCGCTTGCACTGCCGAGTGAGGCAAGCCGAGGTTGCCACTGCCATGCGCCGGCTGCACGGTTGTTTCAGCGCCTGCCACTCGGCCTGCACTGCTGAACCCGTTTTGGCTAGCCACTCTCACAAGAAATCTGCCGCCGGCTACTGTACATGCACCCGCCTGCAGAACCGGCAGGCAGAGGACGCTGCCCAGCGGCCGCCCTTCAAGCGCTGGGTGGCAGAAGAGATCATTGAGCGTCAGTTCCAGTAAGCACGGCCTGCTTTGATCCGCTGCTGCTGCTGCAACGTCATGCGTCGTGCCGTGTGCAACAACTCCATATACTCCTTCATTCATTGATGTGTTGCCCACTATATCTGACGATGTGCTCCTTCTCTTGCGCGTGCTGCTGAGCAGGGAGAAGCAGGCAGCACTGGACGCTGAGGAGGCTAGGCGCAAGAATGTTGCAACAGACGCGGCTGTGCGCCTGCGGAAAGACATTGGGGAGCAGTGCGGCGCGCGTGAGGCTGAGCGTGTCGCTGAGCTGCAGCAGAAGCGGTGGGACTTGGAGAAGGTGATGGCGGATCTAGAGGTGTGTTGCTGCGGTCAAGGGTCGATGCTGGGCAGCCGGGCTGGGGGCTGTGACGTGATGTGGCCAAATAGCGGTTGTAGAATTACTTGGCCTTGTCGTGGTGTGGGCAGTGAAGGCTGGCGGCAGGTGCAATGCGCAGTGGCAGTGTGCTGCTTGAATGTCGCACACTCTGTCTGCCCGTGCTGCTGCTAGAACAGTGGATCTCTGACAAAGCCTGATCCGTGTTGCCGCCCTGTACGCCATGACCTCAATTCGTGCAGGTGTGCCGGAAGACTGAGAAGGCGGTGAAGCAGGCTGAGCTGGTGAAGATGCGGGAATTCAAGGCGGAGCTGGACCAACAAATCGCAGACAACCAGGTGAACGGCTGCGGCCGCACTGCACCTGCACCTGGCTTGCTCGTGAATCGGTTTGCCGCTGCCGATCAGCTGGCGACAGCTGCCGGAAACAGGGCTGGAGATGAGCTGTGCTTCTGCTAGGCCTGCAGCAGGTGCACAGTACGGAAATGATTGCTCCTGCCCTGCAGGTGCGGCGCTCGGTGGCCGCCATGACTGAGACCGAGCGGAAGCTGAACGCCAAGCTGCTGAGGGAGGTGGATGCAGCGGCAAGCCAGAGTGGACGCATCGCCGCCATTCGCACGCTGTGACGTGCTGGCAGACGGTCGTGGGGCAGCGCTACTTGTTTGTGCTGTTTCGATGAGCGTCACAGAGCTGGAAGAGGGGTTTTGGGCTGACACGGGTGATGTAAGGCAAGGCTCCAGGAAATTTAGAGCTGTGGGGAGGCGAAGAGGCACGGTCACCTCATCACACATGCAAGTGGCATCTCTGTCACATTGCACTGACCTCACGCGATCAGCCCAGCAGTGTGTTACAAGGTGTTGAACAAAGCGGATACATGCAGATTTTGCAGCAGTGTGGTTGCATCAAAGTGCCGCTGAGGCAGCAAGGTTGTGTGGACGCTGTGGACGCCAACAGCTGCACTACCAGCACTGGCAGGCACACATCGAAGATTGAAGAAGGTTGCTTCGCTCGGCGAAACGCCAAAGGGATATCGCATCCCGCAGGCGATGTGACAGCCGTGCCCATGGCAGCCTGTGTTGCCGGATGAGCCTTCAGATCTGCACCTCCTCCTCGTCCCAGCCTTGCGCCGCCACATTGTTGTACACACTCTTGTACTGCCCTGGCAGCTGCCGAGGCACATGCTGCCAATCAAAATCGACATCCTCATCGTCGCTTGCGCTGCGGCAAGGTCGTCAAAAATCAAAGTGAGCTGGCAAGGATGTCAAAAAACTCAGGTTCCAGGATGATCATATCGTAGCTTTTTCATAGCTTTCACAAGAAGACACAAAGGCACAAAAGCACGCAGACCTTCATTTTGAGATTTGCCTCTCCTGTGCATCCTTGCGTACCCACCTCCTCCCTTCCCCCCCCCATCTCCTTTGCAGCCACAACAGGTCCATTGCCCAGCGGCCTGCCACAAGCGCCGATGCATCAGCACCTCAGCTGGGCCCCTGTCCGCCTGTCCCATTGCCTCCAATCCACTCTCCCTTCTCCTTCTCCCTCCAACCCCACTCCAGTCCCTCAACCCCGCCCCGCTGGTGGCTCACCCATAGTCCAGCTCTGGATCTTGAAAGCGCTGGTCAGTCCAGTTTGGGGCGCTTACAACTGCCCCCTTCACTGGCCCCGCTCGGGACTCCACCCTGCGCCGCTGCAGCTTGGCGTCGGGCGCCGCCCGCTCGTCTTGTTTCAGGTTCCGCTGCGGCTGGAGGTTCTCGTTGTTGCCGGCCTGCAGCGTGGCGCGGCCAGACAAAGGCAAAGCAAAGGAGCATGATCAGGCAGCAGGATTGTGATGCAGGTAAGCAGCACAGCTTGCGAGTCCGTCATGAGCACGCACTAGGGGGAAGCTCACAAGGGGACGCAGGTGCTGCATGCAAGCCCAACAGAGCACACATGCAGCGGGACGATGCAGCAGCAGGGCTCGAAGAGCGCTTGAGGGCCAAGCCCGAGAGCCCTGGCAAGCCAGGCACTGGCAGCAGAAGCAACTCGACTCGACTCAACTCACCGCTGCCGCTGTCTCCTCGTACGAGCGCTTGCGCATCGCCGAGGGAGCCCTGCGCGGCTGGCCGCCCGCCCCCAGCAGCAGCGGCTGCCCGTTTTTTGACACCCGAGCACCGCTTGCCGCCTTTCCTGCATCTGCAGGCACAGGCTTGTGCGAGGTGAGGCATGCATCAGTCATAGGTGGGGCCAGCAGCCTCACATATGTGCGGCATCCAGTCCCTGACCAGCCCTACACACCTTCCGACACTGCAACAGAGCGGTCCCTAACTCAAGCCAACAGCCATCCAACACATTGCAATGCACTTCTCGGCAGCTCTGAGAAACGCAGGAAGAGATGTGATTCACCTGCATGCGTGATATGCTCAAAGTCGTCCGAGGGCTCCGCTGCCGGTGCTGGCGGGTTGCTTGCAGGCCCCGCCGCCGGCTCAACATCACCCTGTTGTGCGGCAGGCAGGCAGGCGCCACAATGCGATAACCCAGATGTGGGGTGCTTTCACAGCAGCAAGCATCGGAACGCAAGGCCGCAGCAGCAATGGTCTCGATGGTGGCCGCAACGGCGGACAGGCAGGATGGAGTGTTATCGGCAGGCTCAGCCACGGGAGGAACAGCAAACAATACACAGCAACAACAAAGAAACGATAGAAAGGAAGCAGGGAGCCCAAGGGAGGCCTCACCTCCTCCGGGGGGTCCCAGGTGTGGAGCTGCCGCCGCCACTTCTTCACCTGCCCCTCAAAGGCTCGCTTGCTGCACATCTGCAGGAACAGCGGGAGACCAACAGTAGACCAGCATGAGGCAAACAAACATTTGACCAAGTGAAAAGCATATCATTACCTGGTGTTGTTGAGGGGTTGCTCTGCGGAACGGTGAAGGACTTGTGAATCGCTGCACGCACCTGATACACGTCTGGGGTCATCGGGTCCTGCTTCTTGTTGCGACCCTCTCTGCAACCGTTAATGGGCGGCAGCTTGGCAGATCAGCAAAATCATCTGATTCGGTGCAGGACCCACGCCTGGCGCTGGCTGCACGGTGGTTTCAAGGCCCAGGCTGCACGACCAGCTGCCTAACGGCACGAGCAACACACACGTGCCTGGGCTTGGCGTTGCAGTAGCGCTGATATCCCAGCGTGTTCTTGCCAAGATCAATCTGCTTCTGCCGCTGCGCCAGACGGTGAGGGTCCGACTCCAGCATGGGCGCATCTTGCTGCTTCCGAGGACCGCGTGAGGCTGCAGGATCGAAGGGTAGCGGAGGGGCGAGAAGTCAAGGCAGCGGAGGAGCGACGTGCAGCGGAGGCATCTGCCGACCACAACCCTGAATGTCGGCTGGCTGCAGCCTGGCTCTCCCGGCTCTCACGTGCGGTGTCCTCGACCATGAAATTATCGGTAACGTCCTTCACCCTGCCGGCCATCCTGCCGCTAAGACACGAAGTGGCTGCACTCTTGAATCACAACGGCACGTGTATAAAGTCGCAGGGCTACGTCTGTTGCCTGAACGGGCTGTTGTCGAAACTGAGCGAGAGTTCAAAAGGCGGCTCAATGCTCTGTTCACGGTACAAACAGTGCACACGAGAATTAGACAGCTATAACTTGCGCAAGGATGGCTGCAGGAGCGCAGTGAGCAGGGTTGAGCACACCCGCCGCCGTGACAGGCACAGCGCACGTTCAAAAATGTGGCCGCTGTTTGCTCGACCACAGATTGCCGCTGCAAGCAGTGCCCATTGCAAGAACGACTTGATGGCAGCAGACGTATTTACAACGTAAATTCTCCCTCTCAGGGGTTCATGACTGCACAAACGCGTCCGCTGGTTGCGTCTGCTAACGCGGCGATCAACGCATCGGCCCTGTCCACCTCAACGCTAACGACAAGCTCCACGCCGTCTGACCCGTCCCCGTCTTTGTAGGTTTCCGCCAACTTCTGAGCAACATGCTGCTCCAGCAGCGGGTAGACTGGGCCGAGAAGTTCAAAAGGCACCTGCAGGAGGGCGCGGGCTCGGCATGTGTTTGGTGCAGATAACTCCTGTTGTGCTTGGCGCAGAGCCTGCGGCTCACCTGCATCCGCAGCTCCACACGTGGCAGCTTATGCTGAGTGGGCGCCGACCGCAGGCAGTCCCTTGCTGCACCACCATAGGCACGCACTAGTCCGCCTGCGCCTAGCTTGATGCCGCCGTAGTACCTGCAGCGCGGTCAACGCGGTGTTCCTGTTGGAAGATACTGACAAGGTGTGGTGCATGGGGCGCGCATGGTGAAATGTTGCCTCCCAGGGATGCAACTGGCTGTATGCTTGGCTGCCGGGCTGTTTAAGAGCTTGCCTGATGACCAGCACCGCCACCCCATCGAGGCCTTCCCCCTCTATTGCTGACAGTATTGGCCGCCCCGCAGTGCCCCCCGGCTCGCCATCATCGCTGCTGCGGTACTCCTGGCCCACCTGTTGGCACATACAAACAAACACACAGAACGTGTGGTCAGCACATGGAACAAACAGGCATGCAATGCGGTCGAGGCACATGCTGCTTGCTGCAGACGCAGGACGTTCCACTACCTTGTAGGCCCAACAGTTGTGTGAAGCGGAGGCGTCGGATTGACCGCCAATCAGATGCATCGCCTCTTCAGAGCTGGAGCAAGGCCAGGCGTGAGCGCAGAACTTGCTCTTCTTCACTTCCGTCACGCTGCTGTGCGGTGCGGCCAGCGTGACAAAAGCACTGAACGTCAGAGGGAGGATGCAGAGGAGATGCGCTGCTTGACTTGATAGATGGCAGGCTACAACCGGCGCTCCTGAGCTTACGCTTGCCAGGCATTGTTCAATGCACTGAACAATGCATCAGGCGCACTTTCCATATGCGCTTTGATCATCAGAGATTGGGGCGAAGGCATCTACTGGCGAGGCTAGGCTCATGCTTACCTCGTGGCTGCCACCGATTCCTGGCCGCCCGCTCTGGCAGCCATCCATCTGGCGCTGGCAGCCCGCATCACAGCGCAGTAGGGGCCGTATGGAATGAATTCCGCGTCTGCTGGCGCCATATGACGCGAGAAACAGAGT
Source organism: Chlorella vulgaris (assembly GCA_023343905.1). Classification (NCBI taxonomy): domain Eukaryota; kingdom Viridiplantae; phylum Chlorophyta; class Trebouxiophyceae; order Chlorellales; family Chlorellaceae; genus Chlorella; species Chlorella vulgaris. Next base: position 181,671 of record SIDB01000014.1, read on the forward strand.
GGGGAGAAGGGAAAGCGGCTCAATCTGAATGCAGCAGTCGCTGCTGCGATGGGCATGGTGGACATGATGATGTAGGTGCGGGTTGTCGCATAAATCAATCGAAAAAAAAATGCCATTGCATCCTGGCGCCCGGTGGCAGCGCCGCAGCGGCCGCATGACTTGCGGGGGATTGGCACACACGCTTCCCCCGCGATTGCGATCGACTGCCAGGACCTCGAGACACCTTTTGCGGTGGCCTGGGCCAAGGCGCGAGGAACAAAGGCACTGTTGCTGTGATGGCCGGCAGGGCTCGCTGAGGCATGCAGGACGATTGAGAGGCCATGAAGGCAGGCCGCGCAGGGCTGTTTCGCGAGGGAGCCGGTCCCGATCACATGCATAGCCATGACATGCCCAGCCCTGCACTGACACGGACGACCGCAGTGAACGCCGCACGGCAGGTGGCGCAGCAGCGGCTTGGGGGCATGAAGCCTGCCTGACGACATCGTGAGGGCGGCGGCGCGGTTGCGACGACCGATTGCGTCTGTCAGCGTCGACTGACAAGCTCTCCACTCTGGTGCCTTGCAGTCATGGATGCGGAAATGGCGCTGCAGCAGGAGGGGCTTCAGGTGGTCGACTGGTCAGCCCGCCTCGAAAGAAGCCGGGCAGGCAGCCACAGAGGTCGTTGCCTCAGCGTTAGCCCGGCGCCCTTGCGCGAGGCCCCACGCCTGTGCCGCGCACGGGACAGGCACCACGCAGCAGGCGTAGCAGGCGCCACAGCAGCAGGGACAGCCGCAGCGATTGTCGCAGCAGGTGATGCGGTGCCTCCCAGCGCCCCAGCTGCCAGCCCCAGCCAAACCTACCAGCCCACTCGAGACTGGGTCGCCCCACAAAGTGGCGGACTAGCAATGTGCCACTCATACAAGCTGTCCAACTCGGACGCAAATGCCCGCAGAGAAGGAAGCGGCGATGCCGACGCCTGGTTCGCCAGCATCTGCCACAGGAATTACGGCCATCAAGTGAAGTGCGCGGGAAAGACATGCGGCACAACACTGAAGACTGGCCAGCCCTGCCTGGTGGTGAAGCTGAGCAAGGCGCAGGTGTGGGTGCGCTCGCAAGGGGCAGGCGGCAAGCATGGTGTGGGTCAGGGAGCGGCCTTTGCGTGCAGCCTCGCCTGCGCCCTCAACTTGAAACAGGGCAGTCAGCCTGACGGCCCAGCGCACTTCCGGGTGCACATGAGGGGGGGGGCGCACACTGCCCCTTGCAAAGTGCGTGGTTGCCAGTTTGCTGCATCCACATCGGCAGCCACGCACTTTGCAAGGGGCAGTGTGCGCCCCCCCCCTCATGTGCACTCGGAAGTGCGCTGGGCCGTCAGGCTGGCTGCCCTGTTTCAAGTTGAGGGCGCAGGCGAGGCTGCACGCAAAGGCCGCTCCCTGACCCACACCATGCTTGCCGCCTGCCCCTTGCGAGCGCACCCACACCTGCGCCTTGCTCAGCTTCACCACCAGGCAGGGCTGGCCAGTCTTCAGTGTTGTACCGCATGTCTTTCCCGCGCACTTCACTTGATGGCCGTAATTCCTGTGGCAGATGCTGGCGAACCAGGCGTCGGCATCGCCGCTTCCTTCTCTGCGGGCATTTGCGTCCGAGTTGGACAGCTTGTATGAGTGGCACATTGCTAGTCCGCCACTTTGTGGGGCGACCCAGTCTCGAGCACGCTGGTAGGTTTGGCTGGGGCTGGCAGCAGGGGCGCTGAGAGAGCACCGCATCACCTGCGGCGACAACGCTGCGACTGTCCCTGCTGCTGTGGCGCCTGCCGCGCCCCGCAGCCCTCTGCGGCGCCTGTCCCGTGCACGGCACAGGCGTGGGGCCTCGTGCAGGGGCTGCCGGGCTAATGCTATGGTCAGCGACCTGGTCAACCACCTCAAGCCCCTCCTGCTGCAGCGCCACTTCCGGCATCCATCACTGCAAGGCACCTGAATGGAGAGCTTGTCAGTCGACGTTGACAAACGTGTCGGTCGTCGCAACCGCGCCGCCGCCCTCACGATGTCGTCAGGCAGGCTTCACGCCCCCAAGCCGCTGCTGCGCCACCTGCCGTGCGGCGTTCACTGCAGTCGTCCGTGTCAGTGCAGGGCTGGGGATGTCATGGCTATGCATGTGATCGGGACCGGCTCCCTCCCGAAACAGCCCTGTGCGGCCTTCATGGCCTCTCATTCGTCCTGCATGCCTCAGCGAGCCCTGCCGGCCATCACAGCAACAGTGCCTTTGTTCCTCGCGCCTTGGCCCAGGCCACCGCAAAAGGTGTCTCGAGGTCCTGGCAGTCGATCGCAACCGCGGGGGGAGCGTGTGTGCCAATCCCCCGCAAGTCATGCGAGCCGGCGGCGGCAGTTATGGCCCATGGCCGAATGCCTTCGCCACAAGCGGAGCCAAAAACCCATTGCGGCTCTCCATATGCCCATTTCATTGTCGCACAGCCTGCCCGCCACCACTAACCATCGAGCCTCTTGACTGCGCCCTAGCCACCGACCCGCCCTGGGACCGCGGCTGGGGCCTCGTGCAGTCCGTGCGAGGGGGGACACGCCTGCTGGGGCGCGTTCGCTACTGATTCATCTCGAGTTGGATCCCTCTCCCCAGCCGCCGCGAAACGCCCCGCCCTGTCTGGCACCGGACCCAGCACACGCTGCGCAATGGAAGGGTGCAACTGGCAGCGCAAGGGGCGGGCGCCGACCGGCCGCCTTTTACGCCTGGGGATGCTGTTTGTCGCCGTGGCAGCTGCGTCCGTGCCAGTGACTGCACAGATGGAATGTGAGACGAATCCTACGGATGAGGCGTGTGCCAGCTACACAATGGAGGACGCTGTGCTGCAGCGGGACCTGGCACGGATGTGTGCTGGTTCGACGCTTGGTGGTGCGGCATACACTGGCTGGCCTGCTGCCTGCACGCTGTGGTACGAATGCCAACAGGGGCGAGCACCAGCCGCCAGCTGCCAGCCACTGAGTCTCCTGCAGACGGCGTGCAATGAGTCACCGCAGTTGGAGGCGTGCATGACGTGAGTGCCGCCGCCGCCGCCGTGCGTATGACAAATGAGGGACGAGGGCTGCAGCGGTAATGCGTGCATTGGCTGCTTGTCCGGGCCTGCTGTCATTTCCCTTGCTATACCCACCACACTCTCCTGTTGCCCTGCACCCCCATCTTCGCACGCCATCCGCTGCAGCTACATGCTGATCTGCGCCCCACAGTCGGTGGTCCGGCAGTGCGCGCAGCAGCCACCTATTAGGGAGCTGCGGCCAGCGATGCAGCTGCACACGGCAGTGCAGCAGATCTGTGTAGGCAACGGCAGCCAGCCCATTGATAGCGAGGCTTGCAGGTCTTGCAGCTCGCAGACATTCGACCCAGACAAGGTGACGGTCCAAGCCCTGCAAGCAAACTGTGCCGATCCTTTAGGTAGGTTGCCTGCATCTCTTATTCAGGCAGCAGCAGCCTTTGAGGGGCTGCTGCCACTGCCTGCTGGCCGGCTGACGGGCTCACTGATGACCAGCAGTGGTGCTCGTGCTGGCAGAGATCAAGGCGCAGTGCTGTCATGTGCCCTTGATCTCTGCTCTCTGCAGGCACGCTATCGAGCCTCTGTTTGGAGGAGCAGCGTAGCCTTGGCAGCAATATTAGTGCCAGCTTGTTGAATGGCAGCTGCAGCAACTGGGCTGCCTTTTGCGAGTCGGAAGCGGGCAGCGGCTTCTGGCAGTTGTGCGATGCTAGCAACAGCACTGCTGCGGGTAATGACACGGGCAGGGCGCCTGCATTGGGCTTTCCAGCGGTGGTGACAAGTCCCCCTGCGCCTGCACCTTCTGCAGCCCGGCCCTTGCCCGCGCCAGCTGTGGTCGCTCGACCCCCACCAACGCCTGGTGAGCCCTCAGCAAGCAATTCATTAATATCTAGAAAGCTTAGAACTAGCAGCAGCAGCTGTTCTCGTCATCTGCTCACCTGCTACCCTGGTTGCTGTCAATAAACGTGCTGCACCGTCATGTCCCCTTCCTTGCCGCTCAGGAGCAAAGAGCCCGCCTCTAGGCTCACCCACAGCACCTGCTCCGCCACCTAAAGTAGAGGCAGCTGGAGCGGGCGGCGGCGCTGCTGAGCCGCCTTCATGTTACACCGATCCGCTGCAGGACAGGTGCCGCAGCTTCCAGCAGTCAAACGCGGACTCAGAGGCTGACGTGCAGCAGCTGTGCGCCTCCCTGCCCAGCATGGTCGGCTGCAGCCTGTGGCAGCAGTGCAGCAGCGGCGCCGCCAGCGGCACCTTCTGCCAGCCGTTCAGCGTGCTAGGCAGCATCTGCGCGGCAAACTCAGCCGTCGATGGCTGCGGTCGCTGGGCAGCCCTGTGCACGACGCCAGGCAGCGTGGTGCGACAGTGCCTGACAGGTGCGTCAGTGGCTGCATGCTGACATGCTATAATAGGGGAATGAACCTGGCACCATTTACGGATCCTGTTGGCCGTCTCACTAGGCAGCGCGATTCAGTTAGCCGGCACCTGATGGCGTGAAAGTAACCTGACCTGGTTGGCGCTGTTTGCCTTCCCCCCGCCTTGCAGCCGCACCCATCCGCGGCGTGCTGGCAACCAGCCAAGCATGGGAGGCTGTGTCTCAGGCTTGTGCAGCTGACGGCAAGGCTGTGGCAGGTTGTGAGGCCTGTGCAACTGGTGCAAGCACTTGCAGCGACCCTTTGGCAGTGCTGAGCCGACTGTGCATTGCGTCTCCAGGAGTTGCTCAGTGCAGGTGCGCAGGGAGTAAATGCACCGGGCGCATCCCTGAGCCTTGTGTTTTGCTTGAGCAGTCCAAACTCTACCCCCGACAGGCAAATTAGGCTGTCGTGTGCTCCATTGCTTGTATGTTTGCTGCAGTGCCTTTCATCTAATGTGTGCGGAGGCTGGCACAACGTTTCAAAGCCTGTGCGGCGGAGGAGACCGCGCCCCCGCGGCTGGCATTGGCATCGGTGCCAGCAACAGCAGCAGTGGCACCGGACAGGCTCCAGCCAGCAGCAGCGGCGAGGCGAAGCCATACATCCATGCAGCGATGTCAGGTAAGGACAGAAGAGCACCCAGCAAGTGCCGCAGCAGGGGCGTCAGCAGCGGTCTTTTCCATCCAGTACCATGCGAGGCATGGCGTAGTCTCTCAGCGTTGTCGCAATCAATGAAGGGTTCGTGTTAGGTGGATGCATGTTGCTGACCTTTCAAGCTCCCTGCTGCTTTGCAGCCGTGATCCTGTTCAAGTCCTGGGTGCCCTCCGGAGGCGCTTATCTGGCATCCTGCCTCGCCATCATCGGCCTGGCTTTGCTGGTGCAGGCAAGTGGCTTTGCTGCTCAGTGGGGGATGGGAGTGGTGCTGTGCAGGCGAAGCCTTTCGATCCTTCCTGCCGAATGCAAATATCGTGTGTTAAAAGCAGGCCTGTCAGTCGTTGGGGGTTTGAGCAGCACCTGCGTTGTGCGTGCAGGCTCTCAAGGCACTCACCTTGCAGCTGGAGGCGCGCTGGGTTGTGCAGCTGTTGTCGCCTCCTGATGCCCTTACAACCAGCGCTTTCAAAACCCCCGGTGCGCCATGTTCAACTATGACAAACACATGCACACGCCCCGATATGGCTGGCCCCCCATGTGCTCTGAGCTGCAATGCTTGTCAGGCCATCTGCTGACCGCTCGTCTGGCGACTGCACTGGCTTGCAGAGTATGCCTATGGAAGTGCTGGTAAGGACCGCCGTCGCAGCAGCACGGCAAGCAATGCACCCATGCTGCGGTCCAGCATGCGGCAAAGCAGCATGGCGCATCAGCAGCCACCCTTGCAACAGGTGCAGGAGCAGCGGCACCTTATCACCAGAGCCGAGGTATGTGGGCTGAGCTGCCAATCTGCAATCGCTACACGGCAGCATGCTGTGTTGCGCCTGGCCACCTCCTCCAATTTGCAAGCTTCGGGTGTTCTTTACCATTGTCATTATCGTTTTGACTACCTTCGTGGATGTGTGCCGTCCTTCGCATGCATCTGTCAGCCTTGTGCAAGCAAATACCCACGCATGTGGCTGCCCCCGCCACCACCCCACTGCACTGCAGCTGGGACGCAACGCAGTCCGTTCCTGCCTCACTGGTGGAGTGGTACTGCTAGAATACTGCCTAGTGCTCGTGGTTGTGACCTTCAACCTGGGCCTGATCCTGTCTGCCACACTCGGCTTCTGCCTGGGAGCTCTGATCTTTGGTAAGTTGCCAACTGGCGTTTCACGACTCTGCAGTGCAGTCAAGGGAGGCTTCAGCTTGAAGGCCTGATTACTGTACCTGTAGCTGTGGCTGTGGTGCGGGCATTGACATCACATTCTTTTGGCTGCGGCGCAGGTCACACCGGCGAGCGTGCGGCGGTTTTGACAGCGGCGTCAATGGCTGGAGGGGCGGGGCCTGCCGCCGCGCCCTTCATCACTTCCCGGACCAGCCTGCAACCTCTGTCGGAAGGCGATCTAGACATCCAGTTTGTGCCGTCTCCTTCTCTGATCCCACCGCAAGCTGGCGGCGTATAAACAATACACCATCAACCTGGTTGCCTTGCAGGATCTGTCCGCCGACACATTGTCTGCTAGTGCCCTTTTAGCTGTCGTGTCTCAACATGCGATGTTTCCTACATGTTTGATTCCTTCTTTTGTATAGACAATGACTAACCCTTCCATAATCTCCTGACCTGAGCTCTCCTGGCCTGTCCACGGCCGCAGTGTAAGCATCACGCCGCCAAGCGGTATCGCCGCCTTGCCGCAATTGGGCGGCAATTTAGACGCCTGTCTCATCATCATCCCTGTGCATTGGTCCCTCTGTGCTCCCCAAGACACCATTCCGACAGCGGTGTAGGCAGGCCAGCGGCGGGATGAGCGGAAAGAAGAAGCCTGGCTCGGACCTGGCCGCACTGAACAAGAAGAAACTCAAATCAGTGGACGTAAGGGCCGCCAAGTGCTGCAGATCAGTTCATCGCGGTTTGCTGACCCAGCGGGCCTCTTTTCGCCGCTGCAGGAGATCCTAGAAAAGGTTAAACGATTAGGGCAGCGCGTCAGGGCCGAGCCGGAAGTGCAGAAGTGAGTGGCGGCGGCAAAGAGGCGGCAAGAGGGTCGCAAAACCGCAGCCGCTTCAATTCCCGATCCAACCCTGCGCAGGACACTCGCCGAGCTCAACCTGCCACATGCGTGCCGTGAGGTGGTAGACAAGAGCGCTGATGCTGTCCTGGACGAAATTGAGACGTCCATTCTGCTGGTAGCGGCCTCCGTGCTGCGGGGAGAGGGCTTCACATACACGCTGCCCAATCGAGCAAAGGGCAACCAACTGTATGTGCCAGGTGCGCTGGCTGGGGAGCGTACAGCGTATATAGACAGACAGACAGGCAACATCAGGATCACCGGCTGCCACTTGGTGTGCTGCGCCACATCTCCAGCGGGCATGACCCCAGTTGGTCCAGCAGGGGGCAGCCCGGCAAGCTGCAGCATCTGTACAAGACACTCACGGGCGCTCTTTGCCGCGCAGAGCTGGACCGCATCGTGTTGAAGGACTCCCAGTCGCACCGCACCTTTGCCAACATTTCTACGTGCCGCAAGGTGGGTTGAAGTTGCAGTGGGAACAGGGTCGCCCTCGCTCCAGGGTTCACCGACCTCGTCACTGTGTGTTGCCCGCCCTACGGCACACGGCGTGGGCCTTGGTGATGGGTGCTGCGACTCCTGATGCATCCAACGTGGACAATGCCACGGTCCTGTCGTGTGGCATCTCAACATGAAGCTATGTCAAGCAAGAGGAAACCCAAGGATTCCTTTACGTGCCCGCTGCTAACGCCTGCCCTCCCTGCCCGGCTGTGGTGCATGCAGGCAGTGATCACCACTCGCATCCTGCAGCTGGTACACGAGCTGTGCACCAAGCGCATCCACGTGACTAAGAGAGACCTGTTCTACACAGGTGGGCGGGCCGGGATTTGATTGAGAGGGCAGCCACTGACTGACAGCCCACTGAATGCAGCTGTCATCACAGACGGCTTCGAGTAGCACAGCACGTGTATGTGTGTGTGGAGACGAGCAGAGCAGAGTCGGCAGGAGAGTACGTGCGCGGATGGTTGGCAGACAGCTCTCGCATGCCGCTGCCTGCCGCTGCCTGCAAGCAGTCTGGACCGCAAGTTTCCTTAAGGTTGTATGATATGTGTGGATGTTAGCTCTCACACTCACACACAAACAATGCAGATGTGAAGCTGTTTGAAGATCAAGGCAACTCCGATGGTATACTGGACGACCTTGCCTGCATGCTGGGCTGTACACGATCCAGCTTGCACGGTGGGTGCCCGTGAAGCGCCTGGGCGGCGGCAAGGCGGGCCTGCCTGCCTGCCTGCTTGCCTGCCTGCCTGCCTGCCTCTCCGCAGTACGGTGTGTGTTTTGTGGGCCTCGAACGTGTGTGTGTGCTTGTGTGTCTGCGTGTGTTTGTGTGCAGTGGTGGCGTCGGAGAAGGGAGTAGTGGTGGGGCGGCTGACGTTTAGAGAGGATGGTGACTTGATAGACTGCCGGCGCATGGGAGTGGGCGGCAAAGCCATTCCCCCAAACATCGACAAGGTTTGTCGCTTGGCAAAGCGCAGGCTGGCTTTGCTGGCTGTTGCAAGCCCGCGGCAGACTGTTGTTTGGGCCCTTGTTCGTGGGCATGCCTGGCATCAAGCCCCCACCCTCATCTCTCATTCCAGTTTCCAGTCACGGCGCTGCGCTCACCCTGCTGCCCTGGTCTGCTGCATTCGGTGCTGCTCTGTCCACCTGGCCGCAGGTCGACTCAATCGAGAGTGATGCCATGTTCATTCTGCTGGTGGAGAAGGACGCTGCATTCATGCGGCTGGCTGAGGATCGGTTCTATAACACCTACCCATGCATCATCATCACAGCCAAGGGCCAGCCAGACGTGGCAACGCGGTGGGTCCACCCTGTGGGACCAATGCTCACTTGCTGTACCGTGTTTGCGGTACCATGCACCTGGTTGTACCGTGCTGCAAAGCTCACGCCTGCTGCATACTGCAGCCGCTTGCATGGGTCACACAAGAGCCAGGGTGCTTTTCGCCCCTGCGCGCAGCTGTGTGAAACCGCTAGTGCTCGGAGACTAAGCCGGCGTGCGACGGCACACACATGTGAGTGCACCCGCTGGCCTCCTCCACTACGCAGGCTATTCTTGAGGAAGCTGAAGCAGACGCTGCGCATACCTGTGCTGGCCCTTGTCGATTCAGATCCCTATGGCCTGAAAATTTTGTCAGTCTACATGAAAGGTGAATGGGTTGCAGCAGTTGTTGATGCAGCACGAGGACCGTCCTGCGCTTTGCCTGTGGTGCGCTGTGGTGCGCTGTGGTGCCAACGCCCGTGGTGTGCTGCGCTGCTTTGATGAGGCTGGGCTGTGGTCTCGCCGTTTCTGCTCATTCTTCTTTCCTCTTGCAGGATCGATGAACATGTCTTACGACTCCTCCAACCTCACCACCCCCGACATCAAGTGGCTGGGCGTGCGCCCCTCAGACCTTGACCGCTTCTCCATCCCCGAGCAGTGCAGACTGCCCATGACCGACGAGGATATCAAAACGGGCAAGAAGCTGGTGAGTGGCCACAGCAGCATAGCAGAAGCCGGGGGGTGTTGGTGCTGCTCCATGAAGCTCTCTGAGCATCGTGAGAGTCGTCAGCAGAGCTTGGTTCTGAAGGAAATCAGCGAGATGCGTCATCCGCGCGGTTTGTGAGGGCCAGCTGCCAGCTGCTGAACCAGTGCAGCGCTGGCTTTGGGGACCTCGGCGGTGCTATGATTGTTGCTTGCTTGTTCAACTGCATGCAGCTGGAGGAGGACTTTGTGCGGGCCAACCCGGACTGGGTGAAGGAGCTGGAAATCATGGTGACGACCAAGGTGAGGGTCCTGTGTGTGTATCGTGTATCTTGGGAATCAGTGTGAGGCAGTGAGGGGAACCAGGTCCCCTGTTGCCATTGCAAGCTGCGGTTTCCTTGTTTACATGACGGGCTGGCTGACGACTGCCCCGCAGAGGTTTTGGTGCTGCTGGTTCTGTTGTTGTTCTTTGCAAGCCTGCCTGTGTGTTGCTGCATGGGTTTGTTGCATGACTCTGCGCACGCCCGCCTGCCGCCCTTTTGCTGCAGGTCAAGGCTGAGATTCAGGCGCTAAGCAGCTTTGGTTTTCAGTACCTCAGCCAGCAGTATCTGCCGCTCAAGCTACAGGGTGGCGACTGGATCTGAGAGGGGGCGGGCACCCAGATGCACATCCTTGTATGCTTGTCCTGTGATCGATGGGCCTGGGTTGCACAGTCTGAATGACTTGCTGAATAAGTGTGTCGCTTCCGGGGGACACGCGATCCTGTCGCTGCCAAAAGCTCACGCTTATGTCGGGTTCACAAGCAAGAAGGCACACACCTCATGTGGTATCTCAAGGCTGTCGTGATATGCATTGATCGAGGTTGCAACCAGCAGTGCCACAGTGCACCGGATGGCGGTTCTTGCGGGGATGGAATGCCCCGCCGCCCCCCCTCTCACACACAAGGTAGCAAAGTGGTTACCGGACAGCGTTGCACTGAGTAACACCGGGGGGCTTGTTCGTCGTGCTATTGACACAGTTTCCAGCTGCATCACCACACTGTCACGATGGACAGCAGCACCGTGGCCACAGCAGACGTGGCCACAGCAGAACGATTCCATGTGCCCGCACGCTGGAGCGGGGCGGCGGCGGCGTTGGCACGGGCTGCTGCGATCGCGGGCCCGGCCCAGCTCCCTTCAAGGTTCAGGGATGTCAGACCGGCCGATTGAGCTTGATTCTTGGCGTGCTGACGCGGAATCCGATTTGCGATAGTCTCGCGTTGCGGCGCCGCATACGTGCTTTGTTTCTCTCCCGTTCGTCTGCACCGCACTCCGTCACCTATCGGCAGTCTTTTGCCCCTCGCTCTTCACCCTCCGCTGCTCCTACGCGCCATGTGCTGTCCACAGGCGGCCAGACCCGCCCAGAAGCCCCTAGACAGGCCCGTAACGGCGGCAGACGTCCAGAAGGTAAGGCTGTGCAACCTGTGCGGGATTTTGCCGCGCAGCTCGCTTGAACTTTCAGTTGCGGCGGGTTGGCGGCCTCCTGGGACGCCCAGCCGCCCCATCAACCAAGCCAGGGGCTGTCGTGGCGCTCAGGCTCGACCGCCGATGGCCTCTTACAAACTGCAGGTTCACGTAGCGCTGGAACGCTGCATCCAGCGCGGCATGAGCATGATGGAGTCCGTGCAGCTGCTGTCACGCCTCGGGGTGGCGCCCAAGCTCTCAATGATTGGTGAGGGACCGCTTGCCGCCCTCGCCGCCTGCTGCCTTATCCACAGTGACCACGCAGCCATGCTTGTCTGCTCACCCTTGTGCGGATCTGCTTGCAGTCTGGCATCGCCTGGAGCTGGAAAACAAGGAGTTCTTCGCCTTGTACCAGAGCCAGCTTGAGGCAACGGTGAGGGCAGGGCGTGTGGCGGGAAACGCTTTGCGTCGTGCAATTGCGCTTGTGCTGCAATTGTGTTGGGCAGATTATTTGCAGCAGGCTTCAGCTCAGGGCTGCAAGGCTTTGCTGTAGCAGTGCTTGCGGGTGGTTGCCAGCAGACAGACTCGGCGGCAGGCGGATGGTGCGCATGGCGCTGCCGCCGAGCGGGCACATAGGTCCAGATACAGCTGAGCCGTCGGCTCGTGCTGCATCATTACGTTGCTTTTTCGGAAATGCAGGCTGAGCTGGAGAGCTTCCACATGTGATGTGACGTGCGATGCTGCAGCAGATGTCTTGTACCACCACAAACCCAATGCCCACCCATGCTAGTTAGCACTACTGTCTTACCGGCATCGCGCTCCGCCTGATCAGCGATGCCACTACCTGTCCTTTTGCCTGCCTTCCCAGTGATGACGAGGGACCTGTCTGCCTCACCAGCAGCCAGACGATGCCCAGCCCCCAACCTGACCCTGTCCTTTGTACACCCCACACCGCCGCCTGAGCGAGCTGCTGCCACCCTGCCACCATGCTGTGGCAGGCGGCCGGCGCAGCAAGCTGCTCGCAGTACCGCAGCAAGCAGCTGCTGTTTAAGCCGCACCCTTTTCGATCGATTGCATGAAACGAACCTCGACCTGCGCTTGTGTACTGCGCTGAGGTCGCCTCGCTGAGGATTCACCCTCCCCCCCCCCCCCCCCCCCCCCCCCCCCCCCCCCCCCCCCCCCCCCCCCCCCCCCCCGACATTCTTTAGCCCGCCTCCCACCCTCGCCCTCGCCGCCCACCTGTGCATTTCTGCACCTTTCTCGCCCAGCCACGTCCACCCAGCCACGTTTCTCACCTTCAACCAAAGCCGTACAGTTTTGAGAGCCGCCTTTCTCTTCACAGCGCTTCTTCCCTCCGTCTTCTTTACTCAATACTCAACACCACTTCGAGCACGAATGCTTTCGCCCGCTGCCTGGCTCCTTGCCGCGCTTATCCACAGTCAGTGCCCCCTGGCTACAACCAGATGTTGTCCGGCTGCGCAGCCATCTTCGCGCTCTGGGACTGAGCCGTCGCCACCGCCCTGCTGATTGGCCGGTTTGTATTCGCCCTGCTTTCTCCCTCCCTCGCCTTCTCCCTGCCCCCACTTGTTCCCGCGCCGCACTGTCCCATGCTACCAACGCACGCCCTGCTATTACGACTAACGACGTACAGATTTGCAACGCTGTCACCGTGACCGATGATTGATACCGCGCTCCAACCTCCTCCACTTCTTCTGCCTGTCATCCTTGCCCCTGCCTTCTTCGAGTGTGATGGGCCTTTCTTGCCCCAACTGTTTATTGAGCCTGCAACGTTGTTTCCGCTGCTTCTCTCCGATCCCCGCCCTATTTGAGCCAGAGCTGATTATTGTAAGACGCGCATGATTGTTTGGTAGGGCCGCGGTCAAGACGCGGGAAGTGGTGGGAGTGGCGAGCCAGTATGGGAGAGAAGATAGCAGTGCATTGCGCAAACTAGAGCCAGACTTGTGCAGCTGCTCAGGGTGAAGGTGACAATGCTGCCGCACTGCGAGTGCTCGCCAACAGCAGCCGGTTTTCGCCGCTCACGGCAGCCGGCACGTACTGCAGCAGGGTCGCCTCAAATTCCTGGTTGCGCAGCCAGTGCAGGCGCGCTGCGTCGATCAGCTGCTTGCAGCGCGTGCCCACCGCCACTTTCTGCTGGCGCGGCAGATGTGCTTGTGGCCGCCAGTCGCTGTCAGCTCTGCCAGCTGCCTCTTGCTGCTGCTGGGGTGCTGGCTGCAGGTTGGTTGCACCTGTCCCAGCAACAGTCCCACCGCGCTGGCATGCCGCAGCCTGCTGGCCCTCATCCGCCTCTCCAAGCCGTGTTTGATGCTGGGCTGGGGGCGCAGCAGCAGGGAGGGGCATCGAAGCAGCGCTTGGGGCCGTGTCCAGCCGCCCGCGCTTGGGGGGCGCCTCTCCTTCAACAACCGCCTCATCTCCCTCCCCATCTTCAGTTTTGCAGTCATCTGCCTCGTGCTCCTCCTCCTCCTCCTCCTGCTCCCCGTGCTGCATGGGAGATGCTGCAGCCCCGCACTGGCCGTCGCCGCCGCCGGGTGGCGCCTCGTGCCCGCACAGCGCCCAGCCTGCGACAACATCAACCAACTCACGGCAGGGCTCAGCCCTTACTCAGAAAAATGAAAGCCCATAGACTGCAGTTGAGGGTGCCGATGCTGTCGTATCTGTTTATGGGCTAGCGGAAAGGACAGAGGGAGGCAGAAGAGGGAAGGGGCAGGCAGGGAGCAGTGATGAGACACTGCCAGGGGCAGCAGTTTCAAGACACAGCCCCAGCCCACACCTGCACCCACCGGTCATCCAGGCAATCAGCTCAAACTCCAGCGGGCTGAAGCCCAGCTGCTGCATCACATCCTGCGCTACAAAGTGCCGCCAGCTACACCGGTGGTGGCAGCACGTGGCGACCGCAAGGCCCCGCACCCTGCCGGCCCTGCCTGCCGGCAGCTGGTCACGCCTCTGTAGCTGCTCGCTCTCGCCCTGCTGCCCCTCCCGAGGCTGTTCTTGCTGCTGGCCTGGCGCTGCTGCTTGCTGTTCCTGCTGCTGCCGTGCAAGCAGCGCCTGGTGCTGCTGCACGCAGGAGCGCAGGGTGAAGTCTGTCGCGGCGCCACAGAGGTGTTTGCCGAGGGCCACCCACTCGCCTCCCTCTGCTATGCTCTGCACCTGCGGGCAGGCAGCGAGGCAGCAGCTGCTCAGTTGCCCACTGGGCTCTCAGATGCCCAGAAGGAATCCAGGCAGGGAGCAGAAGTGGGCAGCCCGCCAGATTGGTTTCAGCATTACATGCAGACTGGACACAAGCAGTGACCACTGCCCTACCTCTAGGGAACCTGCCGTCGCCAGCCGCCGCCCCCACCTGCCGCTGCTGACTGCCGGGCCAACCTGCCGCCCCCAGCTGCCGCCCCCAGCTTCTCTCACCTTTCCAACATCCAGGTCCTTTATGTCACACCGCAGCCGCTGAATCTCGAGGTGCCGCATGCCCCTGCAAGGCACAGAGGCCACGCAGTGCGGCTCAGGTGGCGGCACAGCTGGCGGCGGAGGACAGTGATTGTGGCGCAAAATACACACAACAGCCAGCCTGCAGCAGCAGTCAGCTGCCGTGCTGGCGCCCCCTTGCCGCTCCCTCGCCACTGCTCACTCAGCGCAAGCAGCCGTGTGCCGAGCAGTGTGGGGGGTGGCTACTCAAGCCAACCGTGCACAACGCATGCACCCAGGGCTACCTCAGGCGGGTACCCCTCACCTGTCTGCTTTGCCCTGGAACCCTCTGACATCCACCATCACCAGCTTGCGCACCTCTGGGCAGCACAGGCTCAGCATGTGGCTGGGGCAGGCATCCAGGGGACGGGCAGGGGGGAGTGGAGCAGAGTGGGACGGTCAGGAGAGGGGGCGGGGCTGTAGGGCAGGATGAGGGCCCGGGTGCGTGGGCTTGCACGAGGGGCGTTGCATGCGGCGGCGGCTCCAGGTGTTAGTTTAAGACCTTCCCACGTCACCGCACCCTTCAACCTCACGTCCACCCCACCTCGCCACCACCCTCGCCCTCACTTCATCCTCACTCCACCCACACCGCCGCCCCCAAACTTCAGCAGGCCCTCCCCCCGCTCACCTCAGGTATCCCTTGCCTGCTCCATACTCCACATACGTCACGCCTGCAGCCCCCTCCAGCAGCCCCCCAGCCTGCATGTTGCCCACGATGGATGCCTGCTGCTGTGCATGCTTCAAGCTGAAGGGACGGTTGTTGGTGGAGGAGCCAGGCAGCAGGAAGGGCTCGGCTTCGGGAGGGGTGAGCACCGACAGCGGCTCCGCCTCACACACCTGCAGAGCGATGCCCAGCAGCGAGGCCAGGCCAGGCACAGCAGTGGTAAGGCAACCACAAAGGGGGGGGGGGGGGAGGTGCCGTGCCGCCAAGCTGTGCTGCATTGTGCTGCAATGCCCCGAGCTAGGCTACGCTGAGCCTCGACTGCGCAGCCTGCTGCTGCTGGCTGAGGCCCCCTGGCAGGTGGCAGCTCCGTCGGCACAGGCACGGCTGGCAAGCAGCCCGCTGGTGGCACCATCATGCTGCTCACCTGGTCGCAGGCCGTTTGGATGCGGTGCAGCAGCTGCATAAACTGCTGCTTGCCCATGGAAGCTGCAAAGGCGGCAGCCTTGGGAGGCGGCCGCTGCAGCTTCGCACTCGCCTGCTGCTCCTTCCCTTCTTCTGCACTCGCCGTGGCGGCGGCTGCCGCCGGCGGCCGTGGTGGCAGCGGCTGCAGGCCCGGCGGCCACTGCACATCGCCGCCTTTTCCAGCGTTGCAGTCTTCCAAGTAGCACGGCTGCTGCTGCTTTGCCTGCCAGTAGCGGTAGGTGGGGCACTTGGCCTTGTGCTTCTTCAGTTCACTCTCCAGCACCGAGTGGTTGCCGTAAGGGCACATCACTCGCTTTGGCCCCACCCCAGTCCCCTCCAACACATGGTTGCCGCAAAACTGCTGGCCTGGAGTCGCGTCAAACTTGCAGTGGCGGCGCTTGGTGGCCAGGAAGAATTGGCACTTGCCAGGCTGCGGACCTGCGCCTGCGCCTGCGGTCTTGGCTGATGCCCTTGCCTGTTTGGGTGAAGCGGCCGCCACTTCCAACGCCGCCGCTGCCGCCGTCGTGTTTGGCGGCGCAGGTGGCTGGTGCTGGTGCTGGTGCTGGTGCTGCATTGCTGTATTCGGATGAAGGCCACGGGACAGAGGTTGCGACACTGCAAGTGTATGTGTAAGCACTATTCGGCTGGAGGGCACTTCACAGCCCGCGTACAGGCTTGCAGGAATACGATACCAGCTGCAAGCTCCTTGCAATTGTCAGAAACGGCGAAATATGCCTGACGTTTTTTCCTGTCCTGCCGACTTTGGGCTTCTTTCCGAATCGCGGCGATCACGCTGTGGTGTAAGGCTGAGGCGATCCCGACCCTTGTGAGACGCAGCTCGCAACAGCACGACACTTGGCCGCTATGGGCTGCACGTGTGGGGCCTGCATTGCGGGCATACTGTCGCCGCGCATGGCGTACCGGCTGGAGAAGACCGCCAGCGCCGCATCGGAGATGGTGAAGGACTCGATGGACTTCAACGGCGAGTTTTGCGGCCGTAATGACCTCTGGGATGCCCAAGGATGTCGCGCCGCGCTTGCAGATGAGGCGGCGCGACGCAAAACCTGGCGTGCGAGCTGCAAACGTCGCCCCGCTTGGCTGCCGACATTTGCTACCGTTGCCCGCGTGTCTTGCAGGCGAAGGGCCTGTGCACGATCCTGAGGTGTACCTGTTTGACTACGTGCCCCCAGAGCTGCGGATTGAGGTGCACAGCACTCCTGATCGCTTGACTAGCTGTCGCTTGCCCAGGGGTGGATGGCGGAACTCCGGCACAGTGCACCGCGCCTGAGCTGTGTCCTTTTGCTGTGCTGGTGCAGGTCACGCGGCAGTTCTGCGTGGGCTTTGCCAATTGCATGGCCGCAGCCGCATATCTGTGCAAGCAGAAGCAGCTGCCAAAGCCGCGGCTGCTGTCGCAGATGCTCGGCATTGTGCCGGGGCTGAACAAGAGGTAAAGGGTGGTACAGCTTTAGGGTTGATGATGCTTGCTTCTAGAAAGGCTAGTTGGCACTTGCCCTCAGTGCAGAGCGCTGATGCAGCAGCTGGACACGGCCTAATTGTTGTGGCGTTGCACGCTTTGCTGGTATTGCATTCAGCATCCTGCCTTAAAAGACAAGCCTGAGGGTGACATCATGGATTGATTTGATATTTGCTGCTGCTTTCCTTGCTGCCTCTCCTCACTCTTTGCAGTGCCTCTCGCTTTTACTTGGAGAAGAACGGCTTTCCAGAGTATGCACTGGATGCAGTGCTAGCAAGGGTGGAAGAGGAGCACGAGGTTGGGGGAGATGGTTCCTTTGTCCAGGTGCTTGACAAACTGATGTTGAGCTGATGCTGGCCTTGCGACAGCTACATAGTTGCTGCCGTGCTGGGTGGCGGTTGTGAGGGTCTTACCGGCCAATAGCACGCTGGAACTCGAGTTGGAGGTACCTGTCTCTCTGCATCTGCACCGCATTGCGTCCTCTCTTTACCTCTGCTGTGCTACTAAAGCCTGGTCGAGAATCTGCTGTGCCCGCCAGCCGCTGATGCTGATCTGCCGCTTACGCAGGATGAGGCAAATGCAGCAGCGCTAGAGACGATGCCGGTATGCAGAAATGACGGTGAGGCTGCCCCGAAGTTGCCTCGCGGCCGCGTCTCGTCAGCTTGCGCCCGTTTCACTCGCCTCTCTTGCGGTCCTGATATAGTAAGCTCCCTGTTGCTGACCAAGCTTTCACCCTCGTAATCTGCATCCCTCGTGTGTCTCTTACAGACCAGTTCCAGCTGCTGCGGCAGCAGCTCTTTGCAAACAGCGACTTCTGGCCGTGCGGTCCCTATGGATTCGACGATGAGGAGGAGGCCGCTCAGGGTGCAGGCGCACAGGGGGGCGGCGCTGCCAGCGATGGCTGGACGTATTACGACACGTCCAACTGGAAACCGCCGGCGGCTGCCACCAAGTGAGCTGGCTCAAGCTGCAGCTTGGCAACAAGCCAGCTCAGCGACAGGCCAGCTCAGCGGAGCAGAGTGCTGCCATGTGGCGGGCAGGGCGCCCACATTCGGGGCTGCCCAGCTCCAAAGCTGGGTGCAGGTCACCCCTACGTAGCTCTTGATGAACCTCCTGCAACCTCCGCTGTTGCTGTGCCGTACCCACCAGTGTGCACGCCAATATCCGCAACTGCTCCCGGTGTTTCCTGTTTTGCATCGTGCTTTGTTGTTTTGAAACGCAAGGGAGCCTTGAAGCCCGTTTGCTGTACCATTAGCTGCGCAGCCACGTTGCGATTGGGTGCCCCCACGGTGCCATCATGCCATACACATGCTCGCTACTTCCTGCTCCCGCACATGCCCTCTGTGTTACTGCTCTGCACTTGCAATTGTTGTGTAACTCCCGAATTGGTGGCAACCAGGCCTCAGCATTGATTGGCCCAACCGCAAGGCGGCGGCGGCCTCTTCGGCACAGTGAGCTCAGTGCAACTGTGTGTGCGGCGGCAGGCACTGTGGCAGGCATTCTGTGTGAATGAATGTGCAGAAGCCGCTGAGCTGATCAAAAGGCTCAGCCAATGCATGGGAACTGTCCCGGCTGTTGTGCAAGCCAAAAGCATTCTGAGAAAACCCCGCGCTCATCGCCACTCCTAGATCCACCTGAGTGTCTGGGGCCGCCCATTGGAGAGCTGGCCGCTATTCCCTTGGGCCGCCGCTAAACTAGCCAGCATGCAGGCCAGCAGCAGCGCGTTTGCGGGCAGCCTCACTGGTCTGGCCACCCGCCAGCCATGCCAGCCCAGCACCAGCGCCCGCGGAGGCCTCACGGTGACAGCCGTGGCCACCCCCAGCCGCCCCCCCGCCTCAAACAAGGCCAAGCGCTCCAAGGTGGAGATCATCAAGGAGAAGAGCGACTTCCTGAGGCACCCGCTGATGCAGGTGCGGTTTTGTTGATGGTTGCCGCCGCCGCCTTGCGACTCGCCACCGCTCGCTGCCTCCTGTGCCTCAGATGCGTGTGGTTGCAGCTGCACCTGTCCCTGACCTACTGCAGCAGCTGCTCTGGGCTGCCATGCAACCCAAATGAGCCCAGTCCCGCCCCTGCGCTTCGCCGCTCGTTTACCTCATCCTCTGCCCGCCTCTCGTCATCCGCTGCTCGTCAGGCTTTGCCTCACCCCCTCATTGCCACTCACGCCATTCTGCAGGAGCTGGTCACGGAGGCGCCCAGCATCAGCGAGGATGCAGTGCAGCTGATGAAGTTTCACGGCAGCTACATGCAGGACGATCGCGAGAAGCGCACGTTTGGTGCCGGCAAGTCGTATCAGTTCATGATGCGCACGCGGCAGCCCAGCGGTACAGTCACCAACCAGCTGTACCTCGTGATGGATGAGCTAGCAGACCTGGTGATAGAGCTGCGGGGTTGTACCTCACATCTTGGGGTATTGACAGCAGCGCCTTTGAATACAGCATGCTCATGCAAGGTTTCGGTGCGACAACGTGTGTTTGGCTGGCTGTGTTTCCTCACCTTTTTCTTCTGTTGCCCTGCCTTCCACTGCTACAGTACGGCAATGGCTCGTTGCGACTCACAACACGCCAAACCTTCCAGCTGCATGGCGTGTTGAAGCAGAATTTGAAGACTGTGTTCAGCACGGTGGGTTGAACGGCTGCCCGCTCGGTTCGATCAGTGCGTTTCAACTGCTGCAGAGCAAAGCATCCTGCTGGCTGTCTACTCTAGGGAATCCCAGCTCACAGTCATGGAGTGAGTGTGTGGCCGCCGTTGCCACAGGTCATCAAAAACATGGGTAGCACTCTGGGGGCCTGCGGCGACGTCAACCGAAACGTCATGGCGCCGCCAGCACCCTACAAGAACCGACCAGAGTACCAGTGAGTCGCTGTGTGTGTCTCTCGGACTGTGGCTGCGCGGTGCGCAGAACATGTTCTGAGATGTTTAGTGAAGCTTGGATCGGATAGTTGAAGCTGCAGGCATTACACCCAATTCAGATCGACCTGCCTGCATGCCCAGCAAAAAACGTGCCATTACCGACCTGTATGTCCGTCCTGCCGTATCGCTCTTTTCCTGCAGGTACGCCGAGCAGTACGGCAACGACATTGCCGACCTGCTGGCGCCTCAGTGCGGCGCCTACTACGATGTGTGGCTGGATGGGGAGAAGTTCTTTGCCCACACCATGGAGGTGTGTGCCTCTGCTGTGCCTCTGCCTGGGCTGCCTTGCTTGGCCAACCTGCTGTATCTGTGGCTCGCTTTGCTGCAACACGTTGCTTTGCTGCAGCCTGGTGTTGCGTGCCGTTGCATGGGGGACACACCAGTTGGATGTGTGAGCTGCGCGGCACAACGGTCTCTCTGTGTGTCCTCATCATCTCCCTCCTGTTCCCCGCTTCACTCTCCCCGCCTCTTCTTCAGAACCCCAAGGTCACCGCCGACCGCCAGTTCAACGGCTTTGGCACAAACTTTGAGGGCAACCCTGAGCCCATTTATGGCCCCTTGTTCCTGCCACGCAAGTTCAAGGTTGCCGTCACCGGTGGGTTGGCTTTACCTTGGTGCCTTGGCATCTGGGGCTGCTGCCTGGTGAAGGGTCGAACGCTGTGGTAGCGCGCATGCTTGCAGCCATCTGGGATGTACGCTGCACTGCAATGTGTCATGGCGTTGCAGATCTGCTGCGGCTGCTTGCGTGCACCATGCATGCTGCTCTGCTACGGCCCCTGATGCTTACTGCGTTATCTTTCCGCCAGCCCGGGGCTGCTTGCGGCCCCGACGCACTGTGGAGACCCAACACACCTGAGGCCCACTGCACTGCCCTGCATTACAGTGCCTGCTAACTTCCCTTTGCTGCCGGCTTGCTTGTGTTGTTGCGTGCGCTGCACATCTGCATGTGCATCAGTGTTGCACATGCCGTGTAAGTGTCGACCATGCTGGTTTTGCACACCTGTCTGCCTTGCGCTCATCTTGTGTCTGGTCAATGCTGCTCTCCTGTTCTTGTGTTGCTGGCCATTCACCCATTCTTCTTCCCCCTTGCTCACCCTCCTTCCCCCCCTTTTCTGGTGCAGTGCCCGGCGACAACAGCGTCGACCTCTTCACCAACGACCTCGGGTTGGTAGTTATCACAAACGATGCTGGCGAGCTGGAAGGATTCAACATCGTGGCGGGCGGCGGCATGGGTACGCAACCGCCCTGCTCTGTGGACTGCGCTGCCATGCTATGCGTGCCGGGCGGCTGCTGCTTCACAGCAGCTTGCTTGCTGTGCCTGCCGCCTGTGCTGTCGCGTGTTGCGGCCACGGCCCTTGCCCAACAACACAACACGCCAGCTGTGCTGTCGTTTGAGACTCCTCCCACTCCGCCCGCTCGCCTCTCAATGGAAGGCTGCTCCTCTGAAGCGGTCCTGCCCTGCTCTTCATTACATTTTCAATGCAGGCCGCTCCCACGGCAAGGTCACCACCTTCCCCCGCCTGGCAGATCCCCTGGGCTTTGTGCCCGCCGACGACATCTTCCACTTGGTCAAGGCGGTGGTGGCTGTGCAGCGAGACTACGGCCGCCGTGACGATCGCAAGCAGGCTCGGCTCAAGTACCTGATCAACGAGTGGGGTGTGGAGAAGTTCCGCAGCGTCGTGGAGCAGTACTATGGGAAGAAGATGCAGGTACGGACAGGCAGGACCGCAGTACAGCTTGCAAATTGTCTACCGCAGAACCGCACTTCTTGGACTGCAAATGTATACCAGCCTGGCAATTGTTGCCATTGTTGCCTGTCCTGCCTTTGCAAAGCTTGCAGCGTGGTTGCTTCGCGAAGCTGAACTTGAAGCACCTCGCTGCTTCTTCACATTCCTGCAAGAACCCTTCCCCGCTCCTCCCTGACCGCTGCTCCCCCTACATCTGCCTCCTGTCATTTGCTGCAGCCCTTCCGCACTCTGCCGCCCTGGGAGTTCAAGGATTACCTGGGCTGGATGGAGCAGGGTGACGGCAAGCTGGCGTACGGCATCTATGTGCAGGTCAGTGTGGGCGGTGATGGTAGTAGTTGGGGCCGGCAAGGCTGTGCTGATGAGGGTTGCAGGTTTCAGGGAGGGTTTAGAAGCAGCTGGCAATGGGCGCAAACAGCCGGGAGGAGGGAGGGTCTGCAAAGGTGCATGTGTGCTCACATCTCCGCCTCCGCTCCACACTCTGCTCATCATTGCTGTACCTTCTCCTCACCTGTGTGCTGCAGAACGGACGCGTCAAGGGTGAGGCGAAGAAGGCGCTGCGCAACGTTATCGAGCGGTACGAGCTGCCCGTCACAATCACGCCCAACCAGAACCTCATCCTGCGGGACATCAGCCCCTCTTGGAAGGACGACATCCTGTCTACCCTCAAGGTGAGTTACCGTACTGTACTGCACAGTATCGCTGCCGCCTACTAGTCTGTAGTTGTGTAGTGCTGCATAGTGCTGCATAGAGTGCTGCCTTTGGGGTGGAGTTTTTGTGTGTGGCGGTGGCGTGTGTAAAGTTGATGGGGAGCGTCATTTGGTTGCACAGCGTTGGCCTGCATCGAGCTCGTGCTCTGCTCCATACCTGCAAGGCGACCAGGGGTGGCTGGTGATGAGCACCGTTGTATTGTCCGTACCATCTGAATATCGTTGATTAAGAAAAAATAGGAATCTCGTTAGTCTGAGGCCTCCCCCCCAAACCCTGTCGCTGTTTGATAGCTTGCTGCACGCACTGCCGCTCTGTGCTGCTGCTGTCGCACCCGCCTGCATCCGCACAGCTTGGCATCTTGCACCGTGCTGCTGCACGCTGCACGCATGCATGCGAAATTGTGAGGACTGCCACTGATGACTTCTGTTGTATTGTCCGTACCATCTGAATTTCTTTGACGATTAACAATCAGGAATCTCGTTAGTCTGAGGCCCCTTCCGCTGCTCTAGCCCCTGCTTTGCTTTGCTGCACTGCACTTGCCCGCATTACTTGGTAGTCGGCTGGCACGTCGCTGCATGGCGCACTGTCACTGTCAGCAGCCCCGGCTTCCATTTTCTCGTCATTTCCTCACCTTCATTATCTGTCGCTTTGGTCCCTGATTCCTCCCTCGCCTGCAGGCTGCCGGAGTGAGGGATCTGCTGGAGTGGGATCAGATCGAGGCCCTCTCAATGGCCTGCCCCGCGCTGCCGCTGTGCGGCCTGGCCATCGCTGAAGCTGAGCGGGCACTGCCCGACTTCAACGCTCGCATCCGCGTGCTGCTGGACCGCCTCGGCTTTGCCAAGGAGGAGAAGTTTGTGGTGCGCGCGACTGGTGAGTGGCCGTGCCGGCATGCATGGGGCCGGATGCGTCGGTGTGGATGGATGCTGTGGCAGGCCAGGCAGCGGTCAGAGAGCAGCACCAGCGCTTCAAGGTGTACCACTTCCACTTCCTACCACTTCCTTATGCGTTCTTTGTTGGCAGCTGCCAGAAAAGCGGTTGGCTGCTCGGCCCTCAGTGGCACCATCGCTGTCGAGCCGCAGTCTCACGCCTTGCCTGCTCCACTGCTTGCTTGCTCTGCCACGCTAATGCAGGCTGCCCCAACGGCTGCGCACGGCCCTACATGGCTGAGCTGGGTCTGGTGGGCGACGGCCCCAATTCGTACCAGATCTGGCTGGGTGGCTCGTTGAACGCCACTCGCTTGGCAGAAACCTTTGCGGATCGAGTCAAGGTCAAGGTGAGGACGGTTGGCTGGGTGGCTGGGTGGCTGGCTGGGTGGCTGGCCGGGCGCACGCTGGGTGGATAGCAAGTTTTGTCACTGATTCGTGAATGCATTGTGGGGCCTCATGAGCCTGGTCGCTGCTTGCGTGCCCTCCTGAGCTGATGCCTGCCGAGCTGCTCATCATGGGTGCTGCCCACCACCTGTGCAGGATTTTGAGACCTTCCTGGAGCCGCTGTTTGCTGCCTTCAAGGCGCAGCGGCGCGGCGCAGACGAGACCTTTGGGGACTTCTGTGCGCGGGTGGGCTTTGAGGCGCTGCGGGAGGCACAGGCAAACTACATCTCGCCAGCCGTGGCGGAGAAGCTGCCCAAGGTTGGTTGGTGCAGGGGCTGGCGCTGGCAGCCGGTCTGGACATACATGCTGGCTGCCACCGGCACGATGCAGATGCCAGCCTGTATATTTGTTGGAGACAGTGCTGCATAGGGCTCCTTAGTTGCGGTGTGCTCGCTGACTGGTGATCCGCTCCTGTGTGCCTGCTGTTGTGCTGACTGGCGCCCCTTGGCTGTGCGCTGCCCTTGTTAAGGCTGCGGTGCAGGTGGGCATTGCAGAAGACGTGTACGAGGTGCTGTCTGCAGCAGCCGAGAAGAAGGGCGTCAGCCCTGCCTCTCTGGCCACCGAGGCCATTCGCAAGCACCTGGGCATGTGAGGCGCAGCATCAGCATCAGAGCCGAGCGCGGTGGACCGATCGGCGGCTCTGCTGGCCGGCTTGTGCGCCGCTTTGGTGCTGATGGCAGCTGCTGGCTGTGCCTGGTGTGCCAGCCCCTGTTTTCAATAGTTACTCCGCCCAATGCATGAGCCGTTAGGTACTTCAGCTGCAGCACAACTGCCTGCAGCAGTGTTTTTCATCCCGCCACTTCGCATGCCGCCTTCCTTTTCCAAGTGTTGGCCCGTGCTGCCACACCTCTGCACCATCCTGCCTGTGGCCTGGTTGTTGCTGCATGCAGTCATTGCATCCAATGGCCTCACTGCTTTGTAGAGTAAAGCGCAGCTCTGTAAGTCTGCTGCATTACCTAGATATACAGGCCAAAGGGAGGTGGAAGCCGACAGCTGTTGCAGCTGGTACGTGCGAAAACAGCTGACACGTGAGCAGGCAGCCCCACTTCGGCAAACCACCCCAACTGCTATCCTGCTCCAGGTTGCGCGCTGCCTGCAAAGTGCTGCGCCGCAACCTCGCCTTCTGCCGCAGCAGTACCGCGCTCCGCAAGCCTTGCCGCTGCTTGCTGCTGCCGCCACTCCTCGTTCTCCTTCCACACCTCGCCGCCTTGAAAGATCTCTTTCTTCCAAATGGGTACTGTGGCCTTCAGCTCGTCTATTGCCCAGTGACATGCCTGCAGGCCGACGGGCTTGTTTGGTTTCAGTGGCAGGCAACGACAGCTAGGTAGGGCGGGTAGGCAGTGGCAAGACCACAATCTTGAATGGAAGCACACAGAAATTCGCACAGTAGTAGCAGGCAGTACTGCATGCCAGGCGGTGCCAGGAAGTGCAAGTGCCAGAAAATGCGGTACATGCAATGCGGTACATTTAGGTTTGCAGCACAGAGGAACATGTGACGCACCTCCAGCGCATCCCTGCGGTGGGCAGATGAGACGGCAATGACGACAGAGGCCTCACCCACCAGTACTGTGCCCGTGCGGTGCGCCACAGCCATGCGCCGGACCTGCCACTTGCTGCAGGCCTGCCGGCACACCTCCTGCGGGGGGTTGCAGGCGTGCAGGGGATGCAACCTTTGGTCGCTTCACTGTGCTGGCGCATGTCAGGTGTATGCCTGATAGGATGGGATGCCTGCCTCTGATGGATGCCCATAAGTGGTGGCACAAGAGAGAAGGGTGAGCGGAATCGACACCAAGGCTCATCTCAGGCTGATCTCCGCCCGCCAGCCTCACCATCAGCTTCTTGGCGGCCATGGGTATGTACGCTTCGTATTCAAGCCGCTCTGTTGCCTTGCCCTGGAAGCTGTTTCGGGTGACACCCACAAAGCTTGCTATGGCGCCCGCACCCGGATCCGCCACAAGTTCAACATACTTGCTTTGATCCAGGGCATCGGGTGTCACCTCTGCATAGCAGGCACCCTCCTGCAGAGCCACGCCAGGCTGCTCCATTGGGCCTGCAGTCCAGGTAGGGGTGAGGCGGCAACGATGACGGTGGCGGCGGCAAGAAGAGCGCACAGGCGGCACCGATCCACACAACTATCAGCCTCACTTCTTCAAAGCAAAGCGATACAGCGATTATCAAGGAAGGCGCAAATTCCTGAGCGTCTGCAAGTTCGCGTGAATGAAAGAGTCGCTTGCAGAGTGTGGCTGAACGAGCAAGAGATGAGCGTGTCTGTAAGCGCTAAAACAAGCGATACAGCGAGCTCATGACACTGGCGGCAGGGCTGGCCGCCCGCCTCGCCCCGCTGCAACATTTCATCTTTACACATCAGTCAAATGGGTTCACCTCACATATGGGGCACCAGCGCGAGGGACAACAGATCGAGTCAATGGAGACACAGTGCAATAGGAGCAGAACAGCAGGGCACAGTTGCGGTTGAATTACGACGACTTTGCAGTTTAGCAGAGGAGCTTCAGATCACGCTGCTCACAGTTGAACTAGGTTGTTCGGACTAGCAAAGGCAAGCAAGGGAGCAGCAAATTGCTCAGGCCAGGCTGGCCATATTGCGCTACTACAAGCTACAGGCGCGATGGCGATGTCGCCTCTCCAGCTCCTCACTCGATGCCCCGCACAGTCAGGTGCAGTGTGCGCCCGGTCTTGAATCTGTAGGTGGTGCGGCGCCGAGTGATATCCAGAGGTTTCTTCATCAGGGGGAGATCCACTGGGCCGCTCCGCACCTGGAAGAAGGGAGAACAGCCAGAGGGTGGAGCAGGAGAGGGGGAGCAGAGGCCAAGGCGGTGGGCGCTTTTGCACGTCAAGCAAGCATGGTGGGTTCAAGAGCTTGTAGGGGGTTCCTCATGTCGTCCACACGAGCTCAACACACGACATCAGTTGAAAAGAAGCATGGTATTCAGGTCCCAAGCAGCCGACATCACAAGGAAGGAATGCGCCACAACAGAAGCAGCAAGCGGGTGAGATGAAGGAGGCACAGACATAGCAGTGCTTCAAAGCAGCAGCGAAGCCTCACCCGAGAGGAGCTGGGGCCCGCATCCACCAGCATCTCCAGAGGCACGTGTGCCCAGGCCAGGGTGCTGAACTGCCGCTTGTCGCTCTTCCAGTGCTTGATCTCAACAAACAAGCTGGAGCCTGCACACGAGCATGCATGGGTAGCAGCAAGCTTACTTACGGCGCAGAGACCAAGAGGAGGACAGAATGAGAAGAAGCAGGGCAGGCTAGTGCAAAGAGAGGCGTAAGGTGGAAGATGCGGCAGTCCTACGGCGGCACTCAGCCCCTCCTCCAGCACAGTCCTTGAAACCTCTCAGGGCCAGCAAAGCCCCAAGCAGACTTGGCAGAGCAACCTCACTCTCGCTCACCCGGCGGGATGTGCTGCAGCTGTACCCCCAGTCGAATGATGGCCGAGGAGTGGATGGTGCAGGTCTCGGGCCGGAAGTGGCCGGGGTGTGTGTCCACAGGCAACTCCACAAGGCGGCCCTGGGAGTCTCGTACCTGCACTCGAGGGCCAGGTCCAAGCAGCAGGCAGGTGTAGTGAGAGGCGAGCTCAAAGGCCAGGTTAAAGCAGCAAGCAAGCGGAGTGAGAGGCCAGCAAGCCAGGGTGCATCCTTCATGCAACCGCAACTACTTGTTGCTTTCTTTGCCGACTGTGCAATTCACATAGTGACCACAGCCTGTCTGCTGAACCTGTCAGACACCAGTAAAAGCACATGTGCATGCAGACACAGACGCACTCGCTTCCCATCTGCCCGCACACCCCCACCTGCCCAGCCCTCACTCACCGACACTGTGAATATGGGGTTGGAGAGGGTCTTGCGGTACTTTGACCTCACACCCGCACTGTGTACTGCCACCTCCAGCAGACTGTGGGCTGGCTGGCAGCCCACAGAGGCGCCAAAGGACGCCTGTCGCTGCATCTGTCCAAAGGCAGCCGGGCGGTAGCTGGGGGCGCCGCCGCCCAGCACGCTGCCCAGGCCGCTGCGCTGCGCTGAGGGGCGGGCCATAGCGTAGGGGTTGGCGGCTGCGCCTGCGGCTCGGGAGGACACTGACATCCCGCTTACACTCTCAGTCATGCCGCTGCCAATGGATGAAGCATCATCATCATCGTCTTGATCGAAACCCTGCCAGGGGGTGGGGGTAAGAGAAGACAGAGGACAGGTGGGGTTGGGGAGGGTTCAAAGGGGAGAAGGAGGCCGAGGAGGGATAGTGTCCAAATGGTGTGGTGTACAGCCATGGGAGCTGGCAGCCAAGCCTGTTCAATAGATTTAGTTTAGCCAAGCAGCTCAAGCAGACCAGGAGGCACTCGTCCCCCTCTGCCTGTGCCAAGCAAGCCCTGCCGGCTCACCTGCATCACAGCCTCATCGGCCTCCTGTGCAGTCATGGAGTGCTGCCGGCTGTGGCCCAGCACCGAGCGAAGGTGCGCAGCATCAATGTGCATCAGCGGAGGGGCAGGCGGCATTGGGATCTCTCCAAGCAGCGCCGCCGCTTCCTCGGCAGTCAGCCGCTCCGGCACCGTGCGCCCGTTTTGCGCGCTGCGCAGCAGCTGGATGAAGAGGCAGAACTCCCGGCAGTTGAGGCTGCCTGTGCCGTCCAGGTCAGCTGCCTGCCAGGCAGAGTGGAAGATGTGGGCCTGCATGTGCAGCTTGGAAAAGTATTCCATGGCACACGTGCGCTGCATGCCGGGGCTGTCCAGGTATCCCTGCATTGCAACGGAAGGAGGAGTGGGCGAGGCAGAGCCGTGCCGTGCACATGTCAGCGGACGGGCCGGGTGCCAGCTTGTGCAAGCTGCCTGTTTGGCTTGGGCACGCTGAGGTAACGCCTGTCGGATCGTACCAGCAAGAGCAGATGCAGAGCATGATCTGCAAGATGCATGATTCGCTGGTGCTCCCTGGCTAGCAGCACAGCAACAGAGACGAAACAGCTCCAGAGATTTCAGTGCCCAGCCTCAATGCCTGCCCCTGCCACCAGCCACCTTGTTTTGGAAGGTTGCCCGGCAGCGCTGCACATCAGTGGTGGACATGGGCTCCCACCCAGCAATGCTGAGTGCACGAGGTGCCTGCAAGTGATCAACAGACACCACTGCGGCAGCCCGTTGCCGCCGCGCCAGCCGCGAGGCCTCCTGATGCTGCTGCTGCTGCTGCTGGTGGGAAGGATCCCCAGAGGCGGCGCTGCTGGCCATGCTGCGGGATGACGCGGGCTGCTGCTGCGTGCTCTGCTGCTGCTTGGCGGCCGCCTGCCGGTTCAGGGTCTCCGCCACCGCCTGCAGCTGCTCAGCGCTGGCATCGCCCATGTTCAGCCGAGCCATCATCTCAGCAATCGCCTGCTGGGGCTGCCTGTGCGTTGCCGCAGGGTGGTGGCTTTCAGGAGAGGCGGGCGCGTAGCCGCCACCACCTCCTCCCGGGGCCCGGCTGGCTGAACCGACTGAGGGGCTGGCCGCCGCCGCCGCGGACACAGCGGCAGCGACACGCCGCGGGTCGACATCGGCAAGAGAGGACTGGGGCCCGCCTGCGCCCTGCAGGTGTTGCATGAATGTCATACCAGCCGCCACCGCTGCTGCCAGCATGGCGTCGTTCATGGGCTGCTGCTGCTGCTGCTGGGGAGGCGTGGTGGAGTTGTGGGCTACGAGCTGCCGGTTGCCTGAGCCATCTGCGGCGCCTGAGCCTGGAGCGCTGTTGAATGACTCCCAGGAGCTTCGCGTCTTGCCAGAGGGAGGCGCCTGCTGCAAACACAGCACAGCACGGCACAGCACATCAGACTATAGCACAGGAACGTGGGCAGTCGGTGAAATCTTTCAGGAAGACAGCAGGTAGTGCGATGCAAATGCCGGTATGCATTGGCAGCACCGCAGGCATGACATCGAGACATTCCAGCAAGTAGCAGGAGCATAGCAGGGTTGCGACAAACCTCGTCTCCTGCAGAGCCGCTGCCCGCTGTCGCTGCCTCGTCAGCAGTGCTGATCCCCTCTGGTGTCGCCGGTAACACTGCAGCCTCACCGCTGCTGATGGTGCGCATCAGCCCCTGCAGGGAGGGCATGTCAGGAGGCGAGATGAAAGGGTTGAGCCCGGGGTCCTGAGGCGCGGCAGCAGCAGCAAGTGACACGGCAGACAGCGAAGCGAGCGGCCACCAAAACCTGACCCAACCACTTGCATGCATTGACCTCAGCAAATTTCCCAAGCAAGGCCTTGTTGGCAAGCTGTTGTGCCAGCTGCCAAGGCACGGGCGCCAGCATGCATGATGCAAGATGCAGGCAAACATGTGAGGCCTGTGCACCAAGCCCAGCTCACATTCAGCTTGGCTTGAAACTCGTCCGCAGCCTCGTCAGCCTCCCCTGCTGTCGGGGACCCACGCTCGCAATCCTCCACCGACTGGTACGAGGTGCCAGCAGACAGCAGCTGCTGACGGTGCGTCGCCGCCTGCTGCTGCTCAGCAACAGTCTCCGCGTCTGCAGCCGGGCTGCCGTCTGCTGAACTCAGGGCTGGCGCGCCTTGCTCCAATGGCCCCGCCTGCGGCTGCAGGGAGCTTGCTCGGCTCAGGTGACTTTCCAAAGGGCCGGGCGCAGCAGTAGCCAGCGCTGCTGCAGGCTCGTACTGCGGCACGTTGTGCTGCTCCGCCGCCTGCCCGGCCCCAGCGGCGATCTGCCAGCTGTCAATGTGAGAGTCTCGGATCGTTGGCGGCCGCTTCTTGTGGCTGAGCGGCAGGGCCTGTGGGCGTAGCGCATCCTCTGCTGTGACCAGGTCGAAGGCCTTGCTTTGCGCCACTTCGGCCACGTGGGCTAGGGTGAGGAACTGGCGCTTGCCCAGCAGGGTGGGCGGGCCGGAGGGGAACACTTCCGCTACCACAAACTCGAGCGGTTCGCCCTGCGCTCGGGAAGGTGGTGGAGAAAGGGCAGGAAGAAGGCACAATTGGGGTGTACCGCTTGACAACCGTGCAGGGAACTACAATGAACAGGCAAGGCAGGGCCATAGCCAGGGCAGCAACATGTGAAGGCGAGGAAAGGATGACGCACCGCCAGCACCTCGGCCCCTAGCAGGGCGGCGGCATCCTCCAGAGCGACGCTGCCACTGCTGGCCCCGGGCAGTGTGTGCCATCTCTTCTCCAGGTGTAGCACGTCCTCGACAGAGGGGGCCAGCTTGCCAGCCTGTTGGGGGAGGGCATGGCGCGGCGGCATCTGTCGTCATCTGTGCTCACTCTTTCCGACGGTTCCGACGCCCAGCGCTGGATGCAGGCTGGGACATTGGTCGAGCCGGCGCTCACCTGGTGCTCCTGCACGGCCGCCCCGGCTGCCTGCAAAAGCAGTTGGGCGTCTGCCATCGTCTGTCGCGAAGGGCGTTGCTATCAGGCGCTACCAAAACGCACTCCCTGCATGCCTTGCGCTCGCAGCGGAGCCTTTGGCCGAGTCGAGGCCAACATTTTTGAAGTGGCTGGATTGTACAAAATTGCGGGACAGCTTGCGTAGAGTGTGTGGTGCCCCAGCGCCACGCCCCGTAATTGCATGCATCATCCTTCAGGCGCTTGACGCCCTCGCAAGTTTGGCCAGCTCGCGTTTGTGATCGCGGCCTCGCGGCGCGCACCAGCAGGCATCGTGTCACTTCCTGCAGCTATCCAAAGGTTGTGGGCGCGTGAGGCGGCCGACAACCTCAACATGGCCGACGAAGAGCACAAAGGCCGCATTGTGCGGCTGGAGGTCAACAGTTTCAAGAGCTATCGAGGCCGCAACACGATCGGGCCCTTCAGGTGCGGCAGGCACCGCCGCTTGAACCTTACCGCCGCCGCTTGCAACCAGCCGCCATGTTTCATTCCGCGCTGGCGATCCCCCTCCCGCAGGCCCTTCACCACCATCATCGGCCCGAATGGCTCCGGCAAGTCAAACGTGATGGACGCAGTGTCCTTTGTGCTGGGAGTGCGCACCGCCCAGCTGCGGGGATCCCTGAAAGAGCTGCTGTACCACAACACTGCTGGGCAGTCTGCCGAGGACAGGTGCTTGCGCGACTGTATGCGGCAGCAGCTACCAGCTCTGCACCAACCACTCTGCTGTGTGTGCTTGAACAGAGCCCGAGGCATGCGCTTAGGGATGACAGGAGTGAATCAGCCGTGACGTTGCCTGCGTTGTGTTGCTTTGTCCGCAACCCTGCCGCGCTCTGCCACCAAAGGCATCCAGGCAGGCATCTTGAGCACCCACATCGTCACTTGCCTGCAGGCCCCGCAAGGGCTCTGTGAAGCTTGTATTTGAGGCGGCCGATGGCGAGGAGGTGCACTTTGAGCGCTGCATCAAGCCGACGGGGGCGGGCGCAGACACGTTTGTGTCCGAGGTGGGTGCTGGCGCAGCTGCATGAGTAAAGACTGGGACTCTCTGTTTACTAGTGAATTGCTTCGCCTTGCCATAGGTCATTCTCCCTCTCTCGTCTTCGTGCTCTGTTTCTGTCTTGCCTCCTCCTCACCCATTCTCACCTGCCCGGTTGCCCTCACCCCTGCCCCTCCCTCCCTCTTGCGGGCTCTCTCCACTCTGCCTCCCTCTGCCTGACCTGTTGCCCTCCCTTTCCTGCCAACTCCTTACAGTACAAGATGAACGACCGTGTGGTGGGGTGGGAAGCGTACAACAGGCGGCTGGAGGGCTACAACATCCTGGTGCGGGCCCGCAACTTCCTGGTGTTCCAGGTGAGGCGGGTGGGGTGGGTGGGTGGTGGGTGGTGTGTTGGTGGTGTGTTGGTGGGAACAAACATGTTGTTGTGCTTGGTTCTGGCTCCAATCACCTTTGCTGCTGCCGCTGCCTGCCAACATTGCAGGGCGACATTGAAAACGTGGCCCAGATGCAGCCCCGGGACCTGACCGCCCTCTTTGAGCA
The DNA here is from genome assembly GCA_023343905.1 of Chlorella vulgaris. Classification (NCBI taxonomy): domain Eukaryota; kingdom Viridiplantae; phylum Chlorophyta; class Trebouxiophyceae; order Chlorellales; family Chlorellaceae; genus Chlorella; species Chlorella vulgaris. The sequence goes on from SIDB01000014.1 coordinate 214,383, forward strand.
CATCAGCGGGTCGGGGGCACACAAGGCGGCCTATGAGGCGGCTGAGCGGGCCAAGGGGGACGCGGAGGAGAGGGTGACCTACATATTCAGCCGCAAGAAGGCCATCACACAGGGTCAGTGAGGGGCGCGGAGGGAGGCAGGTAGTAGTGGGAGATCCAGGCTGTGTGGGTGTGTGTGGGTGTGTGTGTGTGTGGTTGTGTGTGTGAGTGATGGAAGTGAATGTATGGCTGTTTGCTGGCGTGAGGACACGGCGGGGAGGGCAAAGGGTGGTGTCCCCCTCCCCTAGGGCTTGTGTTGGACGGTGTGTTTTGGCACTCTCAAGCGCAACACCTTCATCTCGACATCTCGCCACCCGCCTTCACACCTTGATCTTGCCTATTCAATTTCTGGACTCAAAGCTCCAGCTCACTCCTCACACATCCCCTGCCTCCCTCCTGCCCCCCCCCAAGCAGAGAAGAAGGCAAAGAAGGACCAGAAGGAGGAGGCGGAGAAGCACCAGAAGCTGCAGCAAGACCTGGATGACTGCCGCTCGGCGCACTTCACCTGGCAGGTGGGTGTGCGGGTGGACAGGTGCAGGGCCTAGGGGTGTGGCTTACTTGGGGTGCAGCTCCCTTCATGTGGCGGCTGGGCCCTTGGGTGGGCAAGGGCGGGGGCTGGGTGTGTGCAGGCAGGGGGGGGGGGGGGGGGCTACTTGGGGTGCAGCTCCCTTCATGTGGCGGCTGAGCCCGTGGGTGGGCAAGGGCGGGGGTTGGCACCAAGCAGGGCAGCCGGCGGACGGATGCATGTGTCAGAACCTGGCACAGCAACACCTACTAATTCACTACCCTTCCACCCGATGGCCATGCATTGCTTCCCTCGCTCACTCGGCACACGCACACATAGCACATAGCGCATGCAGCCACATCACCACTTAGCACCCTACACACACACACTTTCTCAGCCCTACACCCACCCACCGCTTACACACACAGGTGTACCACACCGATCAAGACATACAGCAGGCACGGGCCGCCATCACGGCATTCTCCACACAGCTGGCCGAGGCACAGCGATCGCTGCAGGTGAGGGACAGACAGGCAGTCAGCTTCTGTCGCTGCCGGCACACACAATGGCAGCCAGGGCTGAGCTGACGGCAGGCCGGGTTTTGGCTAGCACGCCACACCAAAAAACACCAAAAACAACGCCTGCTGTCAAGCAGGCGCCTCCTGCTTTCAGCAGCTGTTGCACCACACTTCTCAACTGCCGTAGCACGCACACACCTCCAGCCCCACCCACACACCCACGTACTTGAGCAGCCGTCAGCGTGGGCTGAACAAGTTGCCAGCCAGCTAAGCTTGTTGTGGAGCGTGCGTGTGTCTGTGTGTCTGCTTTGACCCAAGGCGCAAGGGTTTGACGCCCCTCCCCCCCCAGCCTATGCTGGCTACTCTCACCTGCTTCCTGCTGCCTGCACCGCAGGTGGCGGAGCGCGCCGCCGAGGAGAAGCGTCGGCAGCAGGCTGGGCTGCAGAAGGAGCGGCTGCTGCTGGAAAAGAACGCCAAGAAGAAGGCGGCTGATGCGGAGAAGAAGGTGGGTGGGAGGCGGGGAGTGAGGGTGATGTGTGGATATGGGACGAGGTGCTTTGTCCGGTGGTGGTGGTGGTGGTGGTGGTGGGACGGTGTTGATTACGAGTTGGTGCTTGGCAGACTGTGCATGTGAATGTGGGCGCTCTGCAATGCCTGGCAGCAACTGGACCTCACAGCGCACGCAGCACCACGCCTAAGCATAACCCAACTTGTTACATCTCACGCCTCCTTCCATGTTCCCAGCTCTTCACCACCCCTCCCTGACACCCCCTACACCCCACACCTCACATTCCAGCTCCCACCACCACCAACCTCTTCTTCTTCTTCTTTTCAACCGAGAGAAAGTCAGCTCACACATCCTGCCCACCCCCCCTCCCCCCTTATTAACAGAACCCCTCGGCCTTCAAGGTTCGGGAAGACATCCAGCGCCTCAGCCGCCGCATCAAGAGCGGGGAGAAGGAGGCGGCAGAGGGGCGGCGGCGGGCGGCGGAGCAGGCTGGCCGGGTGGCGGCGCTGCAGGAGCAGCTGGAGGCACTGCAGGATGCCCAGGTGGGTGTGGGTAACGAGCGGTGTGAGCGGTGTGTGTGGTGGGTTATGTGTGTGTGCCTATGGTAGGTTGTGTGTGCTGGGTGACTGCATGTGGAGATGGGTGGGGTAGGGTGTGTGAGGCTGGTGATGCTGCGTGGTGTGCATGGGTGGGCGAAGTGGTAAGCGGGCCTGAGGGTGGTGCATTTGCGGGTTACTGGTGGGCTGGCTGGCGGGCGGGCGGGCTGGCTGGCTCCACCTCCCGCTGCTGTGTCCTTTCCAACTGCTGCCTCCCCACTACTGCCTCTGCACTGCTGCCTCTGCACTGCTGCCCTCCACTTCTGCCGTCACTCTGCAGTACTGCCGCCCTGTCTCCCCCCCCCCCCCTCCGCTGCTGCTCCACTGCTGCCTTTCCTCTTCTGCCTCTGCACAAGTGGCACCAACACTCTCCCTCCCTCCCCCGCCACTCCCCCGTTGACTGCTGCCGCAGCGTGCGCTTGAGGAGGAGGTGAGGCGGGGTCAGGCGGGCAAGCTGCAGCTGGCCCCAGAGCTGGTCGACGAGTACAACCGGATCAAGCAGGTGACTGGGGGCGAAGGGTGGTTGTGTGGAGTAGGAGGGGTGGGAGGGGTTGGAAGAGGTGGGAAGGAGGCGGGCAGGAAAGGAGAGGGGAAGGAAGGGGGGTGGGGAGCTGGGCCCCGGGGCCGACTTGGCGCGGCAAGTGGTGCCGTGGTGCGAGGCGGGCCGGTGGCATGGCTCTGAGCTAGCCGCCAGCAGCAGCGGCCGTCCGACTTGAGTGCTTACTTGGCACTTTGCCGTTGACTCCTCCGACCTCCGACCTTCGACATCCTCCCTGCCTTCCCTCTGTTCCCTCCCTCCCCCCCCCCGGTCACAAACCCTTGTGTGTGTGCTGTGCAGGAGGTGAAGGGCAAGACTGCTCAGATGGACGCTGACCTGGCTTCCAAGCAAGCAGCACTGCAGGCTCAGGAGCAGGCCCGAGACATTGCTGCCGACAAGGCTGAGTCGATTGATGCTCGCATTGCCAGCCTGGGTGGGTGGAGGTTTGGGAGAGCTTTGGCTGGGTGGAGGGTTGGGTGGGCTGGATGGGGTGGGTGGAGGCTTCGGTGTGTGGCTGGCTGGAGGGTTGGGTGGGGTACATGGCTGGTTGCTTGGTTGGTGGCTGGGAACTGAAGCGGCGTGCAGGACTGTGCAGACCTGTCTGCTGAACATGGATTGTGGGTTTGTGGCTGTTATTCATGCGCTTCGCTTGTCTGCCTGCCTGGCCTGCTGCTGTTGAAGTTGAAACAGATGCTTTCAGCTTGAAGTTTCATGCTGTTTGTAATACTTTTAACATTGACAAAAGAATGCAATCAAGATTATTTTCATGGCCTCTCTCACCCCCATCTGCTCCCTCCCGCACCCCCTTGCAGCCCGAGAGCAAGCCGAGGCGGAGGCCCGGCAGGACACTGTTGCAGCCACACTGGTTGACAGGGAGCGGCGGCTGGCTGAGGCGCGGGCGGGACTGGACAAGTGCCAGAAGGAGAGCCGGCACGTTGACTCTCAGCGCAACCGGCTTACTGTGCAGCTGGAGGAGGTGGAGGGGCAGCTGCGGGAGGCGCGGCAGGTGGGTCGAGGGCTTGTGAAATGGGTTGGCGGAGGTGAAGTGAAGGCGGGTGACATGGGTTGATGGAGTTGTTAAATTTGTGAGGTAGACGGCAGGTTGGGAGGCAGGTTGGCAGGCGGGATGTGGTGTGGGTGTATGGCTTGATGCGGCATGCTTGAGCCCTAGGTGGAAGGTGGAGCGGTGGCCAGGGCGGGGTGGGAGGCAGGCTGCGCACACCTCACACACGCCCTTCATGCTGCTTTCCACCCCTTTTTTTAACCCGCTCACCACCGCCTCAAACCCCCTCACACTGTCACAACCATCCCACCTACCCATTCAGCATCTTCGGAATTCACCCACCACGCCGCCCCATCCTGCCTCCTCTCTTCATTCGCCCCCCACCCCTCACCCCTCACTCCCACCTCACAACCCCTTCAGGCCCCTTCCCCCTCTCTCCATCTTCACTTCAGGCCCGCAAGGAGAGTGAGCGTGACAGGCGGGTGAACGAGGTGCTGGCACAGCTGAAGAGCGAGTACAGGGACCGTGAGTATTGCTGTACTGCTGTACTGTTACATGTGTTATGTATTGCTGGTGGTGTACTGCTGCAAGCATGTGCACAGACTGCTGCATCCGTCGTCCCTGTGTCGGTTTGTGCGACAGCCCTGGTGTGCTGTACTTGTGGCAGCCGGCCTGGGTCGATTTACTCAGCACTGCGATGCTTGCGGGCCTGAGCACGCGCAGCGCGTTATGAAGCCGCCACAGGTCCAGCACAATGTTGTGCCCACACCCCGCCACACACACACACAGACCGATATGCCAATATGCCCACTATGCCTACCTCGCCCCCACCAACCTCACACACACACACACACACACATTCTTCCCTCCATCCCCCTTTCCCCCCTCTACACGCATGTAGTAGCATGCAGTAACCCACACACACTCTCCCCCCCCCCCCCCCCCCACACACACACACCGTGTGTCGCAGGCGTGTATGGCCGTGTGGCACACCTTGCCGACATTCGGGACAAACGGTACTTGCTGGCTGTGACTGCGGCCATGGGGCGCGACTTTGACGGCATCATCGTCAGGGATGGTGAGGGGGGGGTGCCGGCAGTACAGTGGCTGGATCCGGTCTGCAATGGGGGCGGGCTCAGTGTGAGGAGCCGGGTGGTTAGACTGCTGTTGTGACTGCTGTATTGACTGTTGTTTTGATTGCTGTTCTGTCACGCTGCACGACATGGCTGCACGTATCCTCCTACGGCCCCACCTTGACTTCCGCCCCCCTGCGCCGCTCCCACCCCTCCCCCCGTGCAGCTGACATGGCCAAGATCGGCATACGGGTGTTCAGGGAGAACAGGCTGCCGTCACACACCTTCATTCCAGCAGAGGTAGTGTGTGCCTGCACCGGCTGCCCAGCTGCTGATGCTGCAGCGGCCTAGGAGAGCTCGGATGAGAGCCACCACGCTTGCAACTGCTGCCGCTGCTGCTGCCACCACGCTTGCAACTGCTGCCGCTGCTGCTGCCACCACGCTTGCAACTGCTGCCGCTGCTGCTGCCACCACGCTTGCAACTGCTGCCGCTGCTGCTGCCACCACGCTTGCAACTGCTGCCGCTGCTGCTGTCGCTTGCGAAGGCTGCGGCTGCCTGCTAACCCTCTTGTGCCCGCCGGAGGCTGGGCTGCTCCAACCAACCTTCCCAAACCACCCGTTTTCCGTGCCTGCTGCACATCTGCCTCACATTAGCCCTCTCACAATAATATTGTGAATTACACTACAACTGCCCCCCGTCCCATACTCACTCCCTTCCCCCTTCCCCCTTCCCCCTACTCCCTCTCCTCCCACACCCCACACCGCCCCCAGGACATCAAGGTCAAAGCTGTGCCCGACTCGCTGCGCCACCAGCTGCAGCGGCGGGGGTTGGGCAAGCTGGCCGCGGATCTGGTGGCGCCAAAGGTGCCGGGCACGGAGCGCGCGTTTGCCATGCTGCTGGGGTGAGGCGGCTGTTGGGGGTTTGGGATTGGGGTGTGGATGGCAGTGGTGGTGGTGGCGGTGCTGGTGGCAGTTGACTGGGCGTCGGGCTGCTGTTGTGGGTGAGGCTGGGGCCGATGGAGGGCGTGGTGCTGGCGGCAGTTGAATGGGCGTCGGGCTGCTGTTGTGGGTGAGGCTGGGGCCGATGGAGGGCGTGGTGCTGGCGGCAGTTGAATGGGCGTCGGGATGCTGTTGTGGGTGAGGTTGAGGAGGAGGCGCGGCGCCGCTTTGGGGCGAGGCTGCTGTCGGAAGGCGAGAGGGCAGCAGAGTTGAGGCAGGGAGCAGGTAGGCAGGTGGTGGGAGATGCAACAGCAGCTGTTGTCGGCAACGGGAGGGATGGGCAGGCAGGAGCGGAGGTGTCAAATGCCTTCCTCTCACCACAAAACTCTCAATGCCTTCATCACTCCCCCCTCTCCACTATCGCAGCACCACCATCGTCACCGACACACCCGAGCAGGCTCGGGAGGTTGCTTTTGGCTCGGCCCAGCGCCAGAAGGTGGTGTCCCTGGACGGCACTATCATCAACAAGGCTGGCATCATCACGGGGGGCATGGCCACCGGGCTGGAGGCGAGGGCGGGGCAGTGGGATGCTGGGGCGCTGGACGAGCTGCGGCAGGTGGGGGCGACTGTGAGGGCCGGCTGGTGGTGGGGAGGTGTTTGTTTGGGCTGGGTGGGTGGGGGGAGTTGCTTGTGGGGAGGGCGAGGTGGATAGGCAATTGTGAGGGCTGGCTGGGGTTGGTCGGGAGGTGTTGGTTTGGGTGGGCAGGGGAGTTGCGTTTGGCAAGGGTGAGACAGATAGGCGATTGTGTGAGGGCTGGCTGGTGGTTGTAAGGGGGCAGTGCCGCACCTGTGCTGCCCCTGGCTCTCGTGCCTGCATCACTTGCCACTTGGGTTGGTAACCCAGCCGCCCATGCCTTGTGCTGCTGCTGCCCGGCCCTGCTCTCCCGCAACCACAGCCAACCCCTGTGGTCAGGACAGGGCCCACTAACACAGTTGTTAACGTTCAAAATCAAACTCACACACCCTTGCCCCACTTGCTCCACCTGCTCCTCCCCCCTTTTGCAGAAGCACGCCAAGGCTGCCGAGGCGCTCGACTGCCTGCCCCCCCAGAGGGAGCTGGTGTCCCGCCAGCAGGAGCTGCAGGCGGGGATCAGCGGCCTGGAGTCAGACATGCAGCTGCTGCAGGTGTGGCGTGGTGGGGGTGGTGGAGGATGGATGATGGTGGTGTTGGTGTGGTGTCTGTGTGGTGGGTGGGTGTGGTGGCCAGGCACGGACGGGTGTGAATTACGCAATTGCGGTGGTGTGTGGGCGGGCTCCTCTCCTGCAGTGCTCAAGAAAAACGAAAAGAGGGATCCCCCCCCTTTGTTGTTCCCTCCACACTAGCCCATCACACCTCTCCCCCTCTCCCCCCCCCCCCCCTCTTACCTCCTCCCCCTCAGATCGACCTCAAGAGCTCGCAAGAAAAGGCCAAGGCTGCAGCCAACGACATTCAAGCCCTGAGCAAGGTGGGGGGTGTATAGCGGCGGGGGCCAGTATTCTGGTGGGTGGGTGCTTTGGTGGGTGCGTGTGTTGTTGTTCGGGTGTCAGTTCAGTCAGGGCGGAGAGGTGGGTAGAGCAGGTGCGGCTGGGCAGGCAGCAGGCAGACGTGCAGAGAAAGGCCTTGCAGAAGGAGCACAAGCACGCAAGAGGGCGGCACGCCTCTGGTGGCCTCTCGTTCTGCTGCTCCTGTCCGCACACCCAACTCGTGCACACCACTTGTCACCCCACCCTTCCACGCACCAACCCAAGCCTAACAATGCTAGGCCTCACACCTGTTTGCTTCCCTCCCTCTCCTTCTCCTCCACACTCTCTCCCATCCCTCCTATCCATCTCACACCCAAGCAGGAGAGGGAGCGTGTAGGTCCAGAGCTGGAGCGAGCAGAGGATGCAATCACTGAGCAGCGGCGGGAGGTGGGCAAGCTGAAGCGGCGCGTGGACGAGATACTGGACCGCAGCTTTGCCGCTTTCAGCAAGTGAGCCAGAGGGTGGGCAGGGCGGAGGCGTGCGTGTGGGTGTGTGTGGTGGCGGTGGCGGTGGTGGTGTGTGCGTGTTGGGAAGGGGGCGGAGGGAAGGTTACTTCTAAAGGGGCAATGGCTATAGCGAAAGGTAAAGCAGACGAGGCAGGCAGGCAGGCAGGCAGCCTCTGAAGGACAGGGATGTCAGAGCCACTGCCATGTACCCACACACCTGCCACCACTCAGCCACCCACCGCCTTGGAACCGCACACACTGACCATCGACCACACTTGCCCCTCCGTGCTCCCCCGCCTGGCAGGAAGGCGGGTGTGGGCAGCATCCGGGAGTATGAGGAGACTCACCTGCAGGAGAGCCAGCGCCTGGTGAAGCAGCGGAGGGACCTGGCACGGCAGGTGGGTGGCTGCCTGGTGGTGGTAGTGGTTGTGGTGGTGGTCTGTGGGTGGCATCAAATCTTGAACTTTCCTCCTTGTGCGTGCCCTCCTCAGATCGCCAAGGTGCGCAACCAGCTGGAATACGAGGCGACAGCCGTCAGCAAGGGCGAGGCAGCCATTGCCAGCAAGGAGGCTGCGGTGGAGGCGGAGCGGGCTGCCCTGGCTGAGCGGCAGCAGGAGGAGAAGCGGTATGCGAAAGATATAGAGAAGGCTCAGGTGGGAGGTCGTGGGTGGGGAGGGAGGGAGGGAGGGAGGGGAGGGAGGGGGAGGAAGAAGAGGAGGGAGGGAGGGGAGGGAGGGGGGTTGGGGTTGAGGCAGGGAGGGGGAGGCAGGGAGGGAAGCAGGCAGGGGCAGGCAAGCTCGCGGGCGCAGCTGCCGCTCGGTGTGCCGACCTTGCACGAGGCTGCTATTCTATCCTCCTCTTCAACTTCCCTCGTTTCAGTCTCCCTCACCCTGCTTTCTTCCCCCGATCCTCCTCCCCCCCCTGCAGTCCGAGGCTGCTGCCCTGCAGCGGGAGGTGGCGGCCAAGGTGGGCCAGCTGGAGGGGCTGGAGGCTGAGCTGCAGGAAATGAGGGAGCGGGTGGCGGCGCACAAGGATGCAGGTGGGGCGTGGAGTGTGGGGGGCAGCGCGTGGGGGGGACAGCGTGTGGCGGTCAAGTAGGCTGTGAAGGTGGGGGGGCTGTGAAGGGGTTGTTTGTGGGAGGGCAAGCTGAGGGCAGTTGTTGACAAAACGGAGGCGGCACATCGCTCTCGGTCCCGGGAGTGCTGGAGCAGGGATAAGGGCATGGCCAGTGGTACAACGGCAATGCTGGCACCGCAGCTGCTGCTGCCGCCGCTGCCCTGCGCGCCGCCACCTGCAGCCGCCAGTGTTGCAGCCCGGCCGTGGCACGCGTTTCATCAGGCAAAGGATCATCATCTTGAAGCCGTTTTTACAACACAGTACAACTTGTAAGCAAGCGCGACCAAGCTTCCCTCTGTGCCTCTCCCTGCCTCCCACCTCCCCCGCAGTGGCCAAGCACCGGCGCGCGATCAGCGGGCAGCAGGCGGCACTGGAGGACCTTCACAGCAAGCGGAGGGACGTGCTGGAGACAGCTGCTATGGAGCAGGTTGCGCTGCCTGTGCTGGTGGATGGCAGCCAGCAGGCAGAAGATGAGGAGGAGGAGGAGGAAGAGGCAGAAGATGGTGGAGGTGGGTGGGTCTTGGGTGTAAGCGTTGCTTGGTGGCGATTTGGGAGGGATCGTGATGGCGTGGCTGGTTGGCCCGGTTGGCGGTGGTTGCTGTTGCTGCAGGGCCGTGTTCCGGCGGATGCTGCTGGCTCTTTCATTGCTGTTGCTGCTGCTGCTTGCTGCCCATCCTGCTGCGGTGGCACTGCTGGCACTGTGAATCTGCCAGCTATGCTGACGTCTCTCCCTATCCTCCCTACATCCCCCCTCTATGTGCCTGCAGACGCAATGGCTGTGGATGGGGAAGCCCCTGCCTCTGCCGCCGCAGCAGGCTCCCAGTCAGCCAGAAGTGAGCGCCAGCTGCGTGTGCCGGCCCTGCACCGGATCTGCCGCCGCTCTGCCTCTTTGTGCCGCGACTGCCTTTGAGCTGCATCTCTGCTCCCTTCTCCCCCTTTTGCTCATATCGTTCTCACTGCACCTCAACGCTCTTCAGCTTTTCACCGCGCCTCACATCTCCCTATCACCTCACCTTCCTCGCCTCTCCTCACCTCTTTCTCACTCACCCTCCATCTCCCACATCCGCCCACATCCGCCTATTGCTACCGCGCCCTCCACTTCTCCTCTCTGCCTGCCAGCCTTCCAGCCAACCTTTCTTCACCGCCTCCCCTCCCCCCTCCCCTCCTGCCCCCCCTCTGCCTCCCTGCTTTGCAGTCCGCCTCGACTTCTCCTCACTGGATGCCCCCGCGCGGCTGAGAGATGCGCGCAGCAGGGCGGCATGGGAGGCAGAGCGGGTGGCAAACATCGAGGAGATGCGGGCGGACTTGGCGCGGCTGGCACCCAATTTAAAGGTGCGTCGCTTATGGGATGGGGTGGGGCTGGATGATTATGGTGGCGGGGTGCAAATATGGGAAAGGCTGTCGTGTTGGTGGTGCGGTCAGGCGCTGAAAGGCTTGGGTGAAGCTGTGAGGAGTGCAGCGGCGCTCCATCTTTGCTGCGGGTCCCGTTTTCACCCCTGCCGTACCCTCACCCTGCAGTACTGCATCACCTGACACCTAATCTCGCTGTCCTTCAATGTGGCTCCCCATCTCCCCATACTTCATATACTCATATCATGTATCGTACCGCAGGCTGTTGAGCAGTACGAGGCGATGCGCGCCAAGGAGCGGGAGCAGCTGGAGGAGCTGGAGACGGCTCGGCGGGAGTCCAAGGCTGCCACCGAGGCGTTTCAGGCGGTACAGCAGCGGCGGTACGACTCTTTCACCGCCGCCTTCGAGCATGTGGCGGCGCAGATCGATCCGATTTACAAGGTGAGAGGTTGAGGGGGGGGGGGGGGTAATGTGGAATGTGAGGGCGGCAGTGCCGGCGGACAGCGCATGATTTTGTAAGGCTGCGTTGGCACAGCGTGGCCGCCTCTCAGCCGCTGGCTGCTGCTCAACCCACTCACCGCAGCGTCTCCCTTTTCGTGCTGTCACCTCAAATGCCCCTCCCTCCGTCCTTACCCTTAATCCCCCCCCCTCTCACACACCCCGCAGGAGCTCACCCGCTCCTCCGTTCACCCCGTGGGCGGCCAGGCCTACCTCTCTTTAGACTCATCAGAGGAGCCATTCCTGCACGGCATCAAGTTCACCGCCATGCCGCCCACCAAGCGGTTCCGGGACATGGAGCAGCTGAGTGGCGGGGAGAAGACGGTGGCGGCGCTGGCACTGCTGTTTGCGATACACAGGTGGGCATCACAGGCGGGTGGGTGTGGGAGTTGGTTGGGTCAGGTGTTGATTGGTTCAGGTGGTAGCACATGCTCTGGGCTGGTTTGGTTGGCTGCTGGGGATTTGCGACTGTGTGCTGGAATGGAGAGCTGTGCAGTCATTGCCGTCTTTTACATGTTGCAGCAGCACTCAGCCACCATTGGCCTTCCTGCCTTCCTGCACCCCTCCCTCCCCCCCTGCCGCCCCTTGCTGCCTGCTGCCATCCTTTTGCGTCCCCTCCCACCCACACTCGCGACGCGTCACCCCTCGCCACTCTCTGCCTCATTTCCTGCCTGCCTGCGTCCCTTCACTGCCCCGCAGCTTCCAGCCCTCCCCCTTCTTTGTGCTGGATGAGGTGGATGCAGCCCTGGATGCCACCAACGTGGTGAGGGTGGCCAACTACCTGCGGCACATGACCAGGAGCGACACGCAGGGCTGCTTCCAGGTGGGCTGGTGGGGTTGGGAGTTGAGGGGTGGGTGGGTGAAGGCTTGCTTTTCAAGGTTGCGTTCTGGGGTTGAAGTGGGGTGCAGTTTGGCGGTAAAGGTGATGTGGTGTGGTGGGCGGAGGTGAGGTGGGCTGGGTCGGGGTGAGGTTGTGCGGAGGTGGGATGGATGGCTTTGAGGGTCGGTGGATGTTGAGAGGTTGGTGATGTGGGACGTGTGGCGCTGCATGCAGACTGCCGCAGGTTCTGCGTACAGCCAGCGTGCAGCCCTCCTCACTGCCTGGTGCCGCCTGCCCTGCCGTGCCCCACCCACTGAGTACCAGCCAACCAGCCACCCAACCCACCCAGCACGGACAATTTGCACCACACACCCACTGCTTTCCTGCAGGGCATCGTCATCTCCCTCAAAGACGTGTTTTTCGAAAAGGCAGACGCGCTGGTGGGTGTGTGCCGAGACGTGGACAGGGGCTGCTCCGAGACATACACATTCGACTTGAACAGGTTTGGGCCGCCCGCTGGCGCACTGGCGTGAACAAGCCTGCCCGACACAGCTGCTAGCAAGCGAGCTGGCCCCCTCAATGCCCACTCAGGGCTCGCTTAGAGGCGTGTCAGCTTGCGGTGGCGGTGCCAAGACCCCCCCCGCAGACCTGCCCACTGCGCAGAGCCTTTGGTGGCGGCAGCAGCGCACAGGCGCTGCTGACGCGGCAGCAAGCACTCACGGACTGCTCTCTCATGTACATATACCTAGCCTTGCCTTGGTCCCTGTGTGTGATGCCTTGCTTAGGCTTGCCTGCACACCAACTCGAATCACACTGTAGCAAGTGCTTTGCGACTCCAAGCAGTAGTGTGTGCATCACCAGAAGGCAGGCACAACATGCAGCAACACCCTTGCAAGGGATAAGAACAGGAAACAACCAGAGGGGTTCCCGATTACTGCCATGAGTGGCATTGCAGTGGCTGCGGGATCCAGTCCTAGCCGGACGGAAAGCAGCGGGAAGAGCCCTGCCAGCACGTTCCTCCAGCAAGCAACAACCTGCAGAGCAGAGTACAGAGGCAGAATGGTATGAATTGCTAGAAAGAGAAGGTGCCTTCTCTTCGCCGCTGTTGCTGGAGGCTGAACCCTGGTTCAGCATCCCCAGCCACGGACCGCAGCTGGCCTGCACACGTTGCAGTATGCCAGCACATGGGGCGGACAACAGCAAGCCAAGCCGCACCGGCAGAGCAATCGCTGCGATCAGTCCCGCCTGCGTCAATCCGGGCACTAAGAAACCAACGAATGCGTTGAACAGGCCCACACCGCTGGCCATCCATGAATCAGACCGGCAGGCCTGCAGGATTGGCAGCGCACGCCGGAATTTTACTGAGGGGTACAAAAATGGCACAGCAGGCGTGGTGAGTAGTGCCTGCTCACCTCCCACACTACGGCAAGCCAGTCGTTGAGTCTGAGGGGGGTGCCTGATGCAAGGGAGCTGCTGATTGTGGAGCTTACGCTGCCATGGAGGCCGACGTTGAGTGGGAGAAAAAAGATGGTTAGCTGAATGTGATTTAACAGCAGGTCTGCAGGTGGCCAGGCGCCGGTACTGAAGCAGGAGCAGTGAACAGGCATCAATCCCGGACAGGATGGAGGAATGCTGCCACACACGATGACCACCAGCAGGACGGCAATAGAGAGGCAGGCATGCTCAGGGCACAGCGCGGCACACAGCAGGCGCCACTCGCCTCTGAAGGAATACATCACCAGGCCTGTCAGTGACAGCGTGATGACAGACTCCAAGGCAAACAATGATGTGCGCATCACGAAGCCAGGTGGAGGCGGTGGGCGGCACCGGCGGCAATTCCCTGCCTGAGGCTGAGCTTTCTGCTTCCGTTGTTCCCGCTTGTCACAGCACCGATCAATCCTGATACCTGATCGCGCTGACTGCCACGCTATCCGTTAAACCAAAACCCTTGCACGGGATTTGGCTTGCCAAGCTCACATCAACGTGATGTGCAGATGCAAATGTTGGATCACTCTGTATGATAAGAAGGCTGAAAAATACGTGCGCGCAGCCTGCGCAAGGGATTAGTCATACTTTGAACCGACTGCATGCTGATGTCTGCCCTACTACTGTACTATACTCTCCCTGTAAAGTCCTGAGACCGGCCCAGACACTGCAGAGCAGGCCCAGACACTGCATCTGGCCTTTCGGTCGGCGGCCGCTCCGTCACGCTCCCTTCACAAGCAAGGCCCAGAGTCAGCAACAAGCCGAGCTCATGTTCAACTGATGCAGGATCACCACCAGCTGGCTGACCCGTGGCTGGCCAGTCTGCTGAGCCAGCCTGAGATATGGGGGCGGCGCTAGCAAAGGACAGAGCGGCAGCCAGCAGATGCCAGTGCCCAGGGAGCTGGACGCGGCGCCAAGCGGTATCCGCAAGCTGAATGCGATGGCATGCGTTGTTTGCGAGAAATAATGGACTTGTAACACAAACGATCAAGCTTCCAGCGAAGCGTGCCCTGGTCAGCACACCCAGCCTGCGCATCCCCCTTTTTCTGCCTGGTGCGCAGTTTACAGCTTTCCGGGAGGCTGCGCAGCCTCAGATGCCCATTACAACCTTGGCAACCAGGAAGTAGATGAGCAATCCAGTGGAATCGACACAAGTCGTCATCAGCGGGGCTGAAGTGACAGCGGGATTCAATCCCATCTGGACAGACAGCAGCGGGAACAGCCCCCCCAACAGGTTTGCCCAGCAACTGACGATCTGCAGGCAGGAAAGCAAACACATGAGAGAGAAGACGGTTGGGAATCAGGTAGGAAGCAAGCAAAGCATTGAGTACATCGCCGCAAGAAACAGAGCACTGCGGCGGGGCCGACAGCGGGGGAGCAGGGGGAGGAGAAAGAAAGAAAGCAGAGCGCACCGGTAACGAGATGGCCACCACCAGCCCCACTTGGGCGCTCATGCCGCTCCAGATGTAGCTGAAGCCGAGGATCACAAGGCCCAAGGCGCCGCCCATCCACGTGCCAGCCACGCACTCCTGCAAGTACAAGGAGGGCCAACCGCAGATCACGTGTGCACCCGCACGCTGTGTGTCCACCAGAGCGGCGTCCGATAGCAGCATGGGACCCTGTGCCTGCTCACCTTCCACACCACCGTAAGCCAGTCGGCAGGTTTGATGTGGCCCAGCGCCAGGGACCGAATGATGGTGGCGTTGCTCTGGCTGCCCGTGTTCCCGCCGTGTCCAATGATGAGCGGCAGCATGAACGAAAGCTCCACATGTTCCCGCAGCATGCCTGCAGCAGGCAGGCGCAAGTGCAGTGTGGTGCAGTAAAGCTGGAAGCATCAAAGGCATGGCATGGGGCTGAAGGCTGGCTGGCTGAGCGAGCTAGCCTGGATCAGCACACCATGACATGTGAGCACGAGGGCGGCCACACGTGGCAGGCACAGAGCCGGGGCCGCACTCACTTTCAAAGGCCTCTACCACCAGCGCTGCAAGCATCAAGCCCACAAAGAAGACCGCCAGCCAGCCACCACGCGCCTTGACAAGCTGCACAATCGAGTCACGCCTGCGAGGGGTTCAAACCACACCGTCGGCAAGGCGGCAGCACAGCAGCCATGTCCGGTCATGGGGCTGCAGACCATGCGCCATCCATGCCTGCCTGCCTGCATGACTGCCTGCCTGCCCAAACCAATCATGCCAGCCCCACCTATAGTCCTCCTTCTCCTCGTGGGCGGCCGCTGCTGCATCCTCCCCGAAGAACAGACGGGCCTTTTCCAAGCTCCTGCAGCAGACATGTGCCCGGCTGGTTGCCAGATCGTCAGCAAGAATGCTGGTAGGAGACAGCAATCTTCTGGTAGACAGCAGCTTGGGCGAAATGGCCGGCAGAGGGCTTCGCACCTTGGGCTCGGCACAGACACATCCAGCGTCACCATGCCGGGCGGCAGCGGCGGCGATGGCGGCAGTTTGATGCCGGGCCTCGAGGACTCGTTGCTCGACGCAAATAGAACTCGAACAACACAGCACTCAAACAGCACAGCAACCGAGCGTTCAACCGCGGCTTAACACTGAAAGCTCTCAATTTGGAACGCCTGTGCAGACTCTGAGGGCCCTAGAAGGAAGTGAGAGTGATCGCAGGTTACGCGGCAAGGCAGTGTTTGAGCGCGGCAGTGACCGAGACTCGCTCAGACTCGACTCTGCGCAGAAAATGCTTTTGATTTTACAGACTTGTCTCAGGTGTCTCAGGCTCAGGTGCATCGAAGTCTGCTTACCCCTGCTGGTTCCATGCCCCCAATGGCAGGTGACGTCAGGCGGCGGCAGATGCGCAAGGGTGGCTCAACCTCACTCCACACCCAGCTCGACGCGCAGCTCCCCAATCACGGTGTTCAAGACGGGGAAGAATGCCTCCCCAGCGTTGAGGCTCAAGTAGGAGCGGAACAGGGCTCGAAGCCGTGCCGCCTCGTAGATGCGGTGCTCGCAGATTTCGTCTAGGATTGCTGCACATGCATTGTAGCAGGACAGGCAAGGTTTAGGAAGGCAGGCAAACGGCAGTTGGGAACTACATGAATAGCAACTGAGGAAGGCGATGCCCTGCATTGCGCCGCTTCACCTGTCTTTAAAGCTGTCGCGGTACTCTGCACTTGTCGCTTGACAAAGCTGGGCGGCGCTGCAGCCGTGGTGAGTCGCCCGCCATCTGCCGCCTGCACCCGTACCGCCACCCCGCTTTTCTGGGGCAACGTGGATACGTACTGCCCACCGGGTGCAGTGGCAGGCCTGTTTGTGGCAGGAGCCGTGAAGCTGCACACAGAATGAATAAGTGGAGCCACCAGGAAACAAGGAAACGAGCTCAGAGGCAGGGAGAGGCTTGGAAGAAGGAGCACTGTGCTCTTGCAGGACGCCCGCAAGCAAACCTGTGCAGCGAGGCTCACCGGTGTGGGGATGCTGGCCGGCTGATTGACACAGCAATGCCAGCTCGGCTGGGAGGTGGCGGGCCCGATGCTCCCGGAGTTTGGCACCCCCCACATCTGCTGCTGCTCCTGCCCGCTAGGCTGCTGCTCGGTCTGCTGGCACTTCGGGGGCTGCTGCTGCCCTGCGCCTGTCCCAGCAGACCTGCCTTGCTGTACATCTCATATATACGGCGGTTCATGTGGTACATCGTCGACAAATGGTTGTGCACTGTGAAATCGCTGGCGGCACGCTTGGCGGCACGGTTCCTGCTCAGCCGCTCAGCATGGCTCAGTTGCCGGGCTGGCCGCCGCCGCTGGTGGACAACCTCCTCCACCTGTTCATGGGGGCATGGGTCTCATTCAGTTGTGCACAACATGATTGAAGGGAAGCGAAAAGGGCACCGCCGCCGCCAGCGCGCACCGACGATGAACAGCTGGTTGTCGCATGGCTCTGGCTCTGCTCCGAGTGATCGTGCTGCAAAAGGGAGGGCGCGTTGGGGTTGTGAAGTCAGGCCTGGATGCCTTGAGGGCAAGTCGGCAGTGGGCGTTTTGCCGGGACTGGCTTGCAGCACCTGAATGCCTCCGTAGAGACGCAGGAGGTTTTGCGCATAGTCGTAGTCGGCCTGCCCCAGCCCTGCCATTCTCCGAGACACCAGAACCGCCAGTCAACTGCAGTTTTCCCCAAGCTGTCGTCAACAAAGCAGTTGGATGTGTGCCAATTGTATGCAAGCAGCCAGTTCAATGTCGATTGCGCTGATGCTAGCAGTTACAGCCTCAAGGCGGGACGGCGGGAGACCGCGGTCACCGCCCGTGGAGCAATGCTGCACAATGCTGCTATCGAGTTGATATGTGTCACTGCACTCACACAATCTGCTCTTGATCTTGCTCACTTGAAGCACAGGAGCCGGTAAAGTATGCGTGCTGCAGCCTCTGTGCCGCTGCTGCAGCAATTGCAATCCCTGCTCGCATCCATCACGCCAACAATCACAGCAACTCATCGTTTCAGCGATGCCGCGCGGCATGCTGCCAGTTCTGCTTCAGGCATACCCCAAGACGGGCTCACACTGCAGCATTTCATTCAGCGCAGCGCGGCAGTGGGTGAGGTGCCCAACGCACAGCCAGCAGCGCGCACCACCACCGCCGCTGCCGCCACCGCCACCAGTTCGGAGCCGGAGCTGGGAAAGCAGGCGCCCTCGGTCTTTCTCGAGACTTATGGCTGCCAGATGAACACCAATGACTCCGAGGTAGGCGGTGGTCACGTGATGCCATGCTGCTAATGTGAAATCAGTTGAAGGCTACAGCATTTGTGACTAGCACCTTTACTTTTACAAAAACTTGATGTTACGGTGATGTTTGCCATATGCCTGCAGGTTGTGCTTGCAGTGCTGCAGCAGGCGGGCTTCCAGCAGACAAGCGATGCGGCGTCGGCCAGCGTGGTGCTGCTCAACACCTGTGCAATCAGGGAGAATGCGGAGGCCAAGATCTGGAGCCGCCTGGGATTTTACCGGAATGTGAAGCTGGCGGCGAGGCGCTCGCAGCGCCAGCCTCCCGTGGTTGGTGTGCTGGGCTGCATGGCTGAGCGGCTCAAGCTGCGGTTGCTGGAGAGCGACAGGCTGGTTGACATTGTGGCGGGGCCTGATTCCTACAGGTATGTGTGCGGTAGGTGGTGTGTGTGGTGTGTGGTTATTGTGGCGGGGGCTGTCCAGGGAGGGGCACAGCGCCAAACCCTCCTGTGATTCATCATCCCACTGCTGCTGTGTTGGTGTGCAGACAGTGCTGCGTGCGAACCTGCGTGTGGGAGTGTGTGTTGAGTGCAAGTCTGTCCGCTCTTTGAAGACCCCCTCCCCTCCCGCCCTTTGCAGGGACCTGCCACGCCTTATCGACATCGTGCAGGGCAGCAGCAGCAGCAGCAGCAGTGACACCAGCAGCAGCACCATCGATAGCACTGGGGCTGTGCGGCGCAAAGGGGGCAGATCTGCGGCCATCAATGTGCAGCTCAGCGCCGACGAAACGTACGCAGACATCGTGCCTGTGCGGCAGCCAGACGCCACATCAGCATTTGTGTCAATCATGCGCGGCTGCAACAACAGTGAGTCATTGGACAATGGCTGCAGCAGTCAGCTGTCATGCTGGCATGATGAAGGGCCTGCCATCTGTTGCTGTTGCTGCTGCTGCTGTTGCCGATGGCAGCTGTTAGCGCCTGTCCGCATGCCGAGCCATGTTGTCGTGGCTTTTGCCTGTGGCTGCTGCCAGCTTCCTGCTGGCCTGCCTGCTGCTAGAGTCGCTGAAGCCCTTGAAACCAGTGACTTTGTGTTCAAGCTCTCAGACAGCAAAACAGCGCGCTGGTGGGGCTGTATGCTTGATACGCACCGGTACAACCCCTTACTGTGCTGCCTTGCCGTGCCTCCTCACCTCCCGCAGTGTGCTCCTTCTGCATCGTGCCCTATACCCGCGGCAGGGAGCGCAGCCGCCCTCTGGACTCGATCGTGAACGAGGCACGGCTGCTGCTGCTGCTGCTGCTGCTGCTGCTTTTCTTCGGCAGCAGAGCTGTGCGGTGCTGCTCATTATTGCTGCCGCGACTTCTGCTGCTGCCGTGTTGCCTGATGCCGCGTCTCTGGCTGTGAAATGCTGCCCTGATTGTTGCCTCGCCGTTGCACTGCCCTGCCTGCTGGAGTGATGCAAACTGAACTTAGCGTGAGCCTGCTGCCACCCCTGCGGTGTGCGCTGGCGCTCTGTGAGCTTAAGATTAGTCTTTCTGACCACACTGTGCACTACACACATCGCTCTTTTGATCTGTATCTCCTCTTGTGCGCACCCGCCTGGCTGCGCCTTGCCACTTTCGTGGCATCTGCTGAACCGCTGAACCTCCCACCATGCCTGATGCCCTGCAGGTGCGCATGCTGTCTGAGCAGGGGGTGAAGGAAGTCATGCTGCTGGGCCAGAACGTAAACAGCTATGCTGACTTCAGCAGCGGCAGCGGCAGCAGCAGCGGCCGCAGCAGCAGCGGCAGCACCAGCAGCGGCAGGAGCGGCGGCCCCCAACAGACTCTGACACAAGCACAGGCAGCGGCGCAAGCTGCAGGGGCAGCAGAGGATCCCTTCAGTGGGGTGTACGCGCGGGGCTTCCGCAGGTGCCGCTACTCGCCTGCCGCCCATCTGTCTGCGGCCTCTGCGAGCATTGATTCCATCCGCCTTGGCATTCATGCTCGCTGCGCCGCGCTGCAGCCAAAAGGGCGCTGTCGCTGTTGCTGTTGCTGTTGCCCGTTTTTCTGCTTGCTTTGGTGCCGTGGCAGTGGTTGGCCCCGGCTTTTCTGAGCAGCGCAAGTGGCTGCCTGCCTGATCCTGTCTGGCCTCCCGCAAACCAACCAACCACCCAACCAACCAAGCAACCAAGCAACCAACCAACCTGGCTTCCCTGCCTCCTCCCCTACCTCCACCTCCATCACAGTGTGTACAAGCCGCGGAGGGGAGGTGCCGCCAGCTTTGCAGAGCTGCTGGATGAGGTGGCGGCAGTGGACCCCGAGATGCGCATCCGCTTCACCTCTCCCCACCCTAAAGACTTCTCAGACGACGTGCTGCGGGTGAGCCGTGATTGCGGAGCTGGTTTTGTGGTTGGAGCTGGGTGTGGGTACTGTCTTGCTCGTGTTTTGCTTGCAGCCTGCGCATTGTCAGAAAGACTTGGCATGCAGGCTTGTGGTGAAGAGACAGCGGTGCCTGCTACTGCTGCTCCTTTGACCCATGCCACGCGCTGTGGCTGGTCCAGTCGATGGGCTGCCGCCTGGCTGCTTGCTGCTGTCCCTGCCAGTCCCTGCCAGCCTGGGCACCTTCCTTCCTCACCCCGTTGGTGTGCCTGCCCGCCTCCCCGCCTTCCCTCGCTCCTGCCAGGTCATCGCGTCTCGTCCCAATGTGTGCAAGCAGCTGCACATGCCTGCGCAGAGCGGCAGCAGCGCGGTGCTGCAGGCCATGCAGCGGGGCTACACCCGGGAGTCCTATGATGAGCTGGTGCAGCATGTGCGGGACATTATCCCAGATGTCGCCCTCAGGTAGACAGAGTGGAGTGAGGTAGAGTGAGGCTGGCATACTGGCGTGGTGTGCTTGTGTGCTGGCGTGCTGGTGTGCTGCGCCTCTCTTCAAGCTGCTGAATGGACTGGTAGTGGTGATCCCAGCCGGTGGCTCCTCTGGAAACCTGTGCCGCTGGCTTGCCTGCCTCCTTTCTTGCTTCCGTGCTTGCACAAGCCCTATTGTGTTCACCCACAACCCCTCTCGCCCCTGCCCGCAGCACCGACATGATTGTGGGGTTCTGCGGCGAGAGTGAGGGGGACCATGCCGCCAGCCTGGACCTCATGCGCTCTGTTGCCTTTGACCAAGCCTTCATGTACGCGTACTCGCTTCGAGAAAAGACCCACGCCGCGCGCAATTACCAGGCACGTAGCAGATCATCACTGTGAGGTTCAAGATGTAAGGTTTCGAGATGTGTGTGTGTGCGATTGATTAAAGCACTGGTGGCGTCTGTCTCCCACACGTGCCATGTCTTACCTTGGTCACCTTCATCCCCCTTCCTTCTTTCCCCCTTTGCGGTACCGCAGGATGACGTGCCCGAGGCGGTGAAGCAGCGGCGCCTGATGGAGCTCATAGATGTGTACCGCCAGCAGCTGTACCTGCGGAACGCATCTGAGCTGGGACGCACGCACTTGGTGCTTGTCGAGGGGCCGTCTCGGCGGTCGGGTGAGCGCGGCCTATTTCTTTATTGATTTGTGTTTGGGGCTGCTGTATGGGACGATGCAGCTACATCCAGGTGCATGGTGGCAACATGGCTAAAGGCATTGCTACCAACTGTGGTACTTGTTCTGCCTGGGCAGGCAGCATGCACACCACACTCCTGCCGGTAACAGCAAGGCGAGGCATGGTCTTCATCTGCGTGCTAAGCCTCTGCCAGCCGCTACTCATTGCCAGCCCTTGCTTGCCTGCCGCCACCCGCGTTGCAGAGCTGGCGCTGACTGGGCGAACCGACACCAGCAAGCGAGTGGTGTTCCAAGATGAGCCAGTGCCTGCCGGCTTGCTGGGCAGCATGCTGACCAGCGGCGGCAACGGCAGCAGTGCCGGCAGCGGCAAGCAGGGCAGCGCTCCCATGGTTCGCCTGCAGCCTGGTGACTATGTGGCGGTGGAGGTGACTGGTACAGGTGGCACGCTGCAGGCACGGCCCCTGGCACGCACCACACTCGCAGAGTTTGCAGCCTGGCAAACCTCCGCTCGAAGAGAAGTCATGCCGCCGGCTGTCGCCGCCACTGCTGAAGCGCAAGCCGAGGCGCAGCGTGTGGGCCTCTGAGAGATAGGGTTCTGTGTGCTGTTTGATGCCAGCTAGCTGTAACAGGGCAGGCCGGTGGTGGGGGACAGGGATGGGCGAACGCAGAACAGCAGGGCAGGCAGTGTCGCAGCTGCTGCTATAAGAACAAACGCCTCCGTCAGCGCCGCGGCTGCAGCGCGACCGTTCATCAGGATGCTCGCACGGAGCCCAGCCCGCCGTCCACCGCAAGCACCTGGCCTGTGATGAAGGAGTTTGCAGGGTCCAGGAGGAAAGCGATGGCAGCCGCCGCCTCTTGCGGCTCCCCTATGCGCTTGAGGGCGTGCATGGCGGTGCTGGCCTTCAGCGCCGCCTCGCTGCCTGCGCATTGGGTGGGTGAGCAGGTGGAGGTAGATCACGGGGAGATGAGCATGGTGAGAAGAAAGCGAAGGCACATGAGCAGAGGAAGGAAGGAAGGCAGCGGTAAGCCCCACAACCAGCAGAGGTCGCAGGTGCACGTGCAGGCGCAAGCAGCAGGCAGCAGGCAGCAGGGGTGCAGCCTCTCACTACTCACTTGTGATGCGGGCGGTCATAGGGGTGCGGGTGAGGCCTGGGGCCACACAGTTGACTCGGATGTTGCGCGGTGCATAGGTGGCTGCTGCAGACAGCGCCATGGCAGCAACGCCTCCCTGCAAGGCAGGTGGCAGGTGGCAGGTACGGTGTTGTGCAGGGGTGCACTGTGGTATGGCAGCAGCGAAGTTCCTCTCGGCAGGCAGCACACAACAGGCAGGCATGGCACCAGGGAGCAGCTGCCGCTTCTAGCAACATCAGCAGCTCAGGTCCATGGCGGCGTGGCCGGGGACGTGCCACCAAGCAGCAGGCAGCAACGAGGCTTTCCGCATGCATCAGCAATGACCCTCAGCATTGCATGCATCTGAGCGGCAAGTCTCGCTCGCGCTCTCCCCGCACCTTGGCAGCAGCAATGGCCTCGTGGTTTGGGATGCCGTGTCGAGCCACCGCCGAGGAACAAAACACGATGCTGCCGCCGCCGCTGTTGGCGGGCCGTGACATGGCCTTTGCTGCTGCGCGCAGCACGCTAAAGGACGACAACAGGTTGATGCGCAGCGTATCTTCAAACTCCTGCAAGCTGGTGGTGTGGGCTGCACAATGTGTGGGGGAGGAAAGGAGGCAGCCAGGCAGGGTCAGTCACACAGAGAGGGGGGTTAGCCACGGTGGCAATGAGCCAGGATCGAGGCGGCATCTGGACAGGTGACGGCATGTCATCTCATCTGATACACACAAAGTGCACGAACTGATTAGTCGTGGTAGCTAAGCTCAAATACACACAGAGTGCCGCAAGAGGCGGCGCAACCGGGTCCAACCCAGGCGCACCTGGCTTTAGTATCACAGACCCCACACAGTTTGCCACGCCATCTACTCTGCCATAAAGCTTTACTGCCTCCCCCACAACGTCCTCCACTGCCTTTGGGTCACACGGATCTGCCGCCGCAATCGAAACCGCTGCCGCCGCACCCGCCCTGCCTTGCACGGCTGCAAGTTTGCCGCCATCGCGGCCGGACAGCAGCAGCTGTGCCCCGGCCCGGGCTGCCAGCAGTTCGCTCAGGGCACTGCCAATGCCACCGCTGGCACCAAACACGACATAAACTGCAGGCCAAGAGAGCAGCGCGGCAAAAGATGGAGCAAATCATGCCGCTGCAAGGTAGCGGCAGCGGCGCCGCCGCTTGCACCATCACAGCATCACCAAGCTGATTGCGGGTGCTGGAAGTACTGCCCCACCTGGTGCCAGCGCCTCCGCCGCAGCAGAGAAAGCACGCGGTGTCGCCATCGCAGTTGCCTTTTCTAGTCGGTTGCGCCACAGTTATGGGCTGTTTGTGTCGTTACGTGAGCTGCAGACTGTATTGATCACATAGAATGGTGCAACAAGCTCCAAGCGCAAGCCCTGCTGTTACCAGTCCGCCGGTCACATCGTGCACGCTGCTGCGCATGTCCTGCGTGATACTTTACAGGCCCAGGTGAGATACATTGCGCAACAAGTCTACATGTACAGGAGACAGTCAGCCGAGGGGTGGGAGCAACGCTCCCAAAACTGGTTGCTGGTGAGGCAAGCAACGACAGGGCAGCACCACGGTTGCATATGACGGCAAACCGTGCAGCCCTGGCGAAAGGAATGAAAGTCGCGCGACATGCGGCGGGGGGTAAAAAGCAAGGGGTTGGTTTTGGGAAAGTAACTAGCGAGGTGTAGGCGGCTGCTTTGTGGCTGCTGGGCTTCACAAGCCAGCCAGCCAGCATCATCAGATCAGACAGGGATGCGGGCAAGGGTAGTAGTAGCAAAGAATTCGTGGGTGTCTATGTGTGTGTGTGTGTAGGTGATGCGGTAGAGCGCTATGGCAACGGCCTGCCTCTTTATGCAGCAGCGGCATGGCGCAGCGTGCAAGGCAATACGACAGTATCCAGCAGCTGGGCAGGGCGGTGAAGCTGCCCCTCCATTTCTTATGAGGCAAGGCGATGGTGAGCAAAGGCAAGGCGGTCTGAGACGCAATGCTTGTCAGCATACTACTTCTTCATGTGTACATGTACCGCTGCTCAGATGTACTTGTCCTCCTCGAGAAAATTAGCGCTGCAACAAGAGAACGAAGAGGTATCTCAGCAGCAGCAGAAAAGCGCGTTGGAACAACAACAAAGCTGCAGCTGTGACACATGCAATACAGCAGTGCAAGAACACTGCAACCTCGGAACGCACGCCGCCATCCCCTCCACACACGTTCAGCACCGGTACAGCGCCGCACCTCACAAAGGGCTGGGTGAAGACCGAAGCGAAGACGGAGTCGACCCATCGATCCACATTCTGCTGCGTTACCCCCGCAAAGCTGCGCCGCCCGCTGGTCAAGCTGCACAGCATGGGCTCCATCAGCCGATGGCGGCGGCGGCTCATCGGGCGGTACGTGCGTGCCGCGAGCCCCACTGCAGCAGTAGGCCAGAAATAGGGCAAGGGGTCAGAGTGTGCGGCGAAAGAGCAGCAGAATGAGCAGCAGTGGCAGGAGGTGAAAAAAGTCAAGGTTGGCAGCTGGTCAGGGGTCTCAGGCGTCAGTGAAGGCACGAATCAACTACTTTGTGCCTGCTGTGTGATGCTGGCAGGATGCAGGAAGCCAACGATGAGCAGCAGCTCCAAGCAGGCCTTGCTGCTGCTGAAGAGTCGCACGCAACCATACCTGAGCAGCACAGCAGCACCATGCCGAGGGCGGCAAACTGGCCAGCAATGTCGCTTTGTGCCCATGCGCCAAAGAGGCCGGTGTCAGGGCCAGGCAGCAGCACCTCCACAGCAGTCGCCACAGCAAAGCCAATCATGGCACTCCTCCCTGCCACACGCTCAAAGAGGTTGACAGCGGCCTGCAATGAGGAAGCGAGGGCAGAGGAGGGTGACAAGTGCTGTGCTAGGAGGCAAACAGCGGGGGAGCCAAGGCGGGAAGCCGCCCCAGGGCTTGCCCAAAGTTCACCTCTGCCTCCAGCAGCTCGGACACGATCGGCAGCACACGGCGCCGTGTCGATGGGGCTGCTGGCTGGGCGGGGGGGCCCTGCTGCGAGGCAATCACAGAAACTGGCACCCGCCCATGTGCTCGCTGCCGCCAAGGCGCAGCGACACCACAAGGTTTGATGGTGAGCTTGTTTGCCAGCATTTCGGGGGCTTCGGAGAGGCAGGGAGTGGCGGCAGAGTTCAAAGTAGGCGCGAGTGCAGAGGCTGTTTGCCAAAGCTGATGCAACGGGTGGTAACGGCTGTCGGAACACGATGAGCGTCAATATAGCAGAATTGGGCGGTCTCAGTCAAGCTGCCCAGTCAGGCGCCTAGTCACTTCATGCATGGGCATATGGAGCCTGCAGGAGCTCTGATTGGCCTGCAGCCGTGCCTGTGTGTTCGTTGACACATGCTACACATTATGGATCAGCCAGACCGGCCCGCAACTGCAGAAAACCCGCAGGTCAGCGGCGGCGCATTCTGAGCAGCGAGATTCAATTTTTAGATGGCCGTATTTCAATGCACAGGTTGCCCGAGCCGGCGTTCACCGCTCTCGCTGCCGCTGCCGCCGCCGCCGGCTGCCACCGCAGGTTGATGCGGATGAAAGCGCCTGCAGCACATCACAGTGCCCCGCATGCCACCTGATCACGTACAATGTGTCAAAAAAACACAATCTGGGTGGGCAAAACACCTTGCATCATCACCAATGGCTGGCTGGCTGGTGTCGCGTACACATTTCTCCCCCTTGCCAATGGCACCGCTGCAACCTCCTCACCTGCCCTGCTGCCCACTGCTGCAGGCACGCTAGCTCGCTGCGCCACCGCGTTCAACGTCCGACAGGTATGCAAGAGCTCTTATTGCGTCAGCCTTCTTCTGGGCACACCTGCTGCCGTGACATCACGTCATGCCATGACATGGCTTGCCGCCTGCACCAACCTCTTGTGCCATGTTCCTGCTGTATGCTTGTCAAGTCACTGTGTGAGCATGCAAAACATGCATTACAGGCATGTCTCATGTCCCGCCTGTACCTGTACTGCTTGTAGGTCTGTTTAGTGGGGTCCCGGCAGTTCAACACATTCGGAGCCCACGGTGCCAGCGAGTATGTGGATTTTTGCCACTACAGCACGCTGGAGGAGTGCTGCCATGATCTGAGGCACAACAAGGGTGGGTGGGATGCGTGCGCGGCATAAGCAGCACACACTTGCAGCTCCCAGCACCACTGGGCTGGCTGTCACAGGCCGGGCCGCGACTGCCCCTTCATGCGTCCGGCAGCGGTCAAAGTAACTGCCATGCCACCGCGACTGCCCCGCTGCATGCCTTCTCTCCTCCTCGACCGGCCACCTGCGCTCCTTCTTCCCCCCCGACGCCGCTGAAGGCTGCTCAATAGTGGGGGTGGAGATTGTGGAGGGGGCGCAGCCGGTGCACAGCTTCCCCTTCAGCGGCAGCACAGCCTTCATGCTGGGAAAC
Source organism: Chlorella vulgaris (assembly GCA_023343905.1). Lineage (NCBI taxonomy): Eukaryota > Viridiplantae > Chlorophyta > Trebouxiophyceae > Chlorellales > Chlorellaceae > Chlorella > Chlorella vulgaris. The sequence goes on from SIDB01000014.1 coordinate 241,094, forward strand.
GAGGGGCAGGGCTTGAACGAGAAGCAGCTGGCGCTGTGCGACAGCTTTGTGTACATCTCGCAGTACGGTGCAGGTACCGCTTCCCTCAACGTAGCAGTGGCAGCCAGCATCGTGCTGCACCACTTTGCTCTTTTTGCTGGCTACCAAGAGCGCCAACGACAGGTGGGACCCAGAGGAATACAGAGGGATATCCATCTATCTTTCCGTATATGCTCTCCCTGGAATGTCCACACACATTCGAGGCGCTCCCTTGCCTGCCACAGCAGCTGCTGCTGAAGTTGCATGTTGCCCACGCTGCAAGCCATCTCATTGGTGTCCGTTGTTTGGGTGGCGTGTGTGATTGCTGTGACTGCATCCTCCCGTTTGCAGTGTGCCATAGCAACCCGAACCCAACCTGCTGCAGGGCTACAAGTTTGAGGTTGCCGAGCGGCCGCAACGCACCGCAGCAAGAGGCGTCGTGCCCCTTTCTCCTGCAGAGCTTGCAGCGGAGCGGCAGCGGCGGCAGCAGGTGTCACAAGATGGTGACGGAGACGCAGCGGCGCTGCCTGCACTGTTTGACTGACTGACAAGAGCGGGCATGATTTCCATGCTATCTTCATTCTCCCTTGAATTGACGCTTAACTTGACTCATTGCCTTCTGACTGGGCAAACACGCTTACGAGACTGTGATTGAAACTGTCTCCTGTTCCTGTGAGCTTTGCGCCAAACGGCCGTTACAGCCTGCCTTCCTGGACGCAGCCAACACTTACAAGCTGCTGTGTGAAACACACAAGTGCCGGCTAGCAGTGCAGGCAGCCCGCTCACTCGCGGGCTGGTCACACCAGGGAGAATTGAGAGCTGTGGCAGCTGACAAGACTTTAGTGTGGCTAGCTGAGCCTCACACCGGGCGGGGGGGGCGAGGTGCCGGCTTCCTGCCGTTGGCCTGCGGCTGCTGCAGCAGCGCCTGGCTGAATGTGAAGGCCTGTGCAGGCGCAGCCGCAGTGCTGGGCCCTGCCGGTGATGCCGGCTCGGTGGCCGCCTCGGCAGACGACAGCGCAGCAGCCGCGGCTGCAGCGCTGGCAGCGGGTGCGGCTGCAGGTGCAGGTGGCGCGGCAGGCCCTATAGGCTTGTTGCTGCTGGGGACCGACAGCATAGAGGGCGGCATGGAGGTGCGGCCAGCAAGAGGCGAGGGCACTTCCAAAGTGGAGGAGGAAACCATGGCGGCGATCTGCGTGGGTGAGAAGAAAGCGAAAGGAAGAAACCGCAAACATTAGAAATAAGACACGCGATCAATTGCACGAATTTTGTGCCTTTGCTCATGAAGCAGTTGCGCCTGCGCGTGTCGCTGTGTATTTGAGTGAGATGATGCACAAGCTTGTCCTGCCCAGGTACCGCCGCCGTTGGCGCTCTGACCACCAACGGAGGTAGCCACCCATCGCATGACCGGCTAAACAGCAGCGCACAGGAGGACAAGCTGAACACCAGCAGCTGCTTGCAGCCTCTACTGCTGACCCACCTGTGCATCCTTCTGCTCGTTTTCTGCCTCCAGTGCTGCCAGACGCGCCTCCAGGGTCCCAGCCTCACCACCAGCTTCCTTGCCTGCCGCGGGCTCGGGCACCGCAGCAGCGGCGGCGGCGGCGGGTGCAGGCGCCGGCGCCGGCACGTAGCTGCCGCTCCTGATGCTTGCCAGCACAGCCTCAGCCTCAGCTGCCTTGGCCTCCAGCGCTGCTAGGTACTCTGGGGGCGGAGGGACGAAGCTGGGCAGGCGCTGCATTGCCGGCAGGCGCTGGCAGTAAGAGGACACAGCTGCGCGAGCGGCGGCGGCAGCTGCCCCAGCCGCCACCATCACCTCCTGCACCACCATGGGCCGAGCAACACAGAGGGGAAAGGCAGGCGGGCAATTGAGCGTGTGTTTCCGAGGATGTGTTCAGGCAACAAGGATGACAAGTTCAGATGTGTCAGGTGCATGCAGGGAGGTTTGTCAGCTCAATCCGCAGATTAAGCAGCAGCAGCAGCAGCAATGCGTAGCATTTTGAGAGATGAGGAGGAGGCACCAACCTTGACATTTGTCTCTGCTGTGCTGCGCTGCTGCTTGAAGGTCTTTGCGTCTCCCAGCCCCAGCTTAGCGGCCTGCTCTCCCTGCTTAATGGCCTGCAACGCGGCGGCAGCCAGACACGCACAGTCACAGGACAGCGGCGTGTGTCGGCAGACATCACACGTCGTTGTGTGTGCTTGAGTAGCTTGCTGTGTGACCACTCACTGGCACCTGAGGCCCTCCTCAAGTCGAGAGTTGGCGCTACTACTAAGGGTGCTGTGGCTGCTGCGGCCGGCCCGCTCTTGCAGCGCAGTGAAAGTGGGTGGCCCGCTGGTGCCGCTCACCTGCATCGCCCCCAGCCCTGCCCCTCACCCTGCCCTTAGCCCTGCCTGCCACCCCTGGCGCCGCCACGGCAGCAACATCAGGCAAAGCGCAGCCACAACTCACCTTTGCCAGCCGCTCCTGGAAGAAACGCGCCTTGCTGCCCAGCTCATGCAGCTGCAGCAGGCTGAGCTCCACCACTTGCTGCATCGCCCCCAGAAGCTTTATGGGCACCTCTGCCTCCATCACCTGCTGACCAAGCGCCGCAGCTGACTTCGCGGCGGCGGCGGCGGCGGCGGCAGGCTCGCCGCGGCCAGCGCCCTCCTCGCCGCCAAGCAGCGCAGCCGACAGCCCATGCAGCGAGGCCAGCCCGCCAGACACCGCCGCCGCGATTTCAGCAGGCGAGGCGCCGCTCTCGGGCCTGCCGCTGCGGATGGCTTGCAGGCGGTGCTCGTGGTGCTGCTGGGCGGCTGCTCGCCGAGCTCGAAGATCGCCAGCCTCTCGTTTGAGCAGAGCTAGCTCTGCTTCCAAGCTCACGATGCGGAATTCTATATCTGACAGGCAGGTCTGCAAAACCGGCAGGCAAGGCAAAGTGAGGTGAGCAGCCAGGGGTGGGGAGGCAGCAGGCAACAAGCGGGCAAGCAGACAAGCAAGGGCATAGCTCCTGCAGCGGATACTGTGCGCCTCACTGCATGCACAATTGACTGGTTGCAGTCAAGCCCTGCCCATCGCAACACCGCAACATGCATCAGTGGCAGCCTGCTATGGGCGCTCACCACAAGCGCAGCGTCGTTTTTCTTCTGAACAGCCTCCGCTGCAGCCAGCTGCTCTGCCACAGACAGCTGCGGCTTGGGCGCCTGCACCTCCTGCACTTGTATTGGAGCAAGCAGACGTACGAGCCATGCAAGCAAGGTCTCAGTGTGATACATTGCTTCATTCCCCTCCACAGCAGAAGCGTAGTGTTTGTGCTGCCCACCCCGATAAAAAGAGTGAGACAAGCGCCGCGACCAGCACCCATTCGCACACACAGCGCACCTGCAAGCGTGACGCGAGGCTTGCCCTCAGCTCATCGATCGGCTTCAGGGCAGCGGCAACCTCTGGTGCCACAGAGGCGGCGGCTGTACCGCCAGCTGAGTGCAGTACATCCAGGTGGGAGCACAACAGGTCCAGCACGGTACCGTAAGCTTTGATGAGCTCTTTGGGCTGACTTGTACCTGCCAAGCGTCCCTCCTGCCTACTCAACTCCCCACCAAGCCGCTTCAATGCCGCTGCCGGCGGCTCGACTGCTTTGGTCGGTGGCGGCTTGGGCACGCCGCGGCACACCAGCCACAATGCTGGCAACGCGCTGCGCTTCGCTGCGGGGGTGGGAGGCGCCCAATCAGTGGCGCACACCTCCCCCAGGCTGGCAACTGCCTGCGCCACGGCATCCGTGAATGCCTGCGGCACAGCCGCATGCGCTACCGCTGCCAGCAGCTGCGCAAGGGCGGGAGCGTCGGCCGCTGTGGCGCCCCGGCTCACGCAGCCCTCTACCAGCAGCTCCAGGGCTCGTGATTGCAGCAGCACCTGCGTGGGAGTAGCTTGAATAAAGGTCTGAGAGTGTTGGACGTGACAGACTGGCAGCACTGCCGGCACCTGTTGCCAGCTGTGCGGTTGAACGAAGAGCGTCGGCCTGCCTCACCTTCTTGAAGTCCACCAGCTGATTGCCGTCTACGTAGAGGGTGTCCCCATGCACCTGCAGGCTCCGGGGACGGCCAGGAGTGTGATGGAGCAGGCAGCGGCAGAGAAACCCGATTCGCGGCCGCCGTCCCCACCTGGTCGGTCCACTGCAGCGCCAGCGGGCTGAACTCGCCCGCCACAGCCGCCACCGCCGAGGCCTCCAGTGCCGGACCCGCGTCGTTGACGGTTTGGGGCTGGAGTGGCTGTGATGGCACACTTTCGGCGATCGGCGTGGTTCCGGGCGTCACCGCTGCTCCCTTCTTCTTGCGGGACTTCTTGGCCTTGCTGATGGCCGGCACCCCCGCCAACTCTGCCTCGGCCCCACCCAGCAAACTGAACGCGTTTCTCACTGTTGCCATGGTGCGTAACAGGCCTGAAGACACCGCAAGATCGGAAACCGAACACAAGGGAGTGAACGAAAGCACAAATTTTGTGGCATGGAGTCGCAGGTGGCGGCACTGGCGCCGTGCGCAATGCCAGCGGCAAAGCCTGGGGATTCAGTCACAACTGATGGCTGCAGGCAGGAAGCAGTGGCCAGCCCATGCCTGCATGAACAACAGGCAGAGATCCTGCCTGCACGTCACACATCTGCAACACGCGGCGGCGGTTCGTCCGGTCGCCGCCGCACCACATGCTCAGCCACGTGTTGCTCATAGAGCGCATCATACAGCCATACAGTGGCCGCCGCTCCCAGGGCGACAGCCAGCAGGTTGCTCCTCGTCATTTTCTGCAACAAACTCAAGGCAGCAGTTTCAGCGACGGTGTCACCGCCGACAGCTCGCCGCCTGTGTCACAACCTCCCCTGCGCTCCCTGGCCTCTCATTGCCTGCTGTCTCGCCCTTCTGCACGCACCAGGCCACCAGGGAGCTTGAAAAGACCCCGTTGCTCGGGCGGCAGCGTGGCCAGGTGCCTTGCATTGGACAGGCGTGTAGCAGCACCTTGGCGCATGGTGACATCGAAAAACGAAAAACGAGCACAAAGAGCAAGGTAAACACTCAAGCACTGCTTTCCAATCAACCGTGTGTTTGTTCAGCGAGCTCCCACGCCTGGCAGGCAGCCTCAGCATGATTCGTGGAGTGAGGAGCGCATCAGGCCTCTGCCGCAGGGCCGTCTGTGCCGTGGTGCCCACTGCGCCGCTTGTGGCAGGTGCTAGTGCAGGGGTGAGCCGCTGACACCATCAACAGCAACGCCAAAACGAAGGGGGGCTGCCTCCAAGGCTGGGTGCGAGCATCCCCGCAGGCGCCGCGCACCGCCGTTTCGGGAGCCGCTGCGGCCGGAGCTCTCACCGGAGGCACATTGATGCGAGTGATGGGATACGACGTCAAGTACAGCCATGTGCTCGCCACCGGTGCGCCCGCGGGCTGCACCGGGCAGCCGCAGACAGCTGCGCTGTGGTGGGCTGGGCAGTGCACTGAAAAGCTCATCACAGTTGAATGCCGCCGCAACAGCTTGCCACCGCCTGCGTGCTTGCCTGCCCTGCAGCGCTGGCGGTGGGGTTTGGCGCCTACACCTATGAATCACTGGTGCTTGCAAAGGAGGGAGCGGCACCACTGCGGAGTGAGATGGCTCGCCGCCCCGACACCAAATCTTTGAAGTGAGTGAGCTCAGCGGCAGGCACTCTCCTTTTGTGGGTGCCGAACTGCGGGCTTCTAGCTCGGCGTGCTGCGTATGCTGCACTGTTCAGCAGCTCACAGCTCGCAACACCGGCCTGGCCCCACTTTACACTGCACCTGACACGGAGCACTGGGCTTGCCCCTCTTCTGCCTCACAGGATGACAGACCACAGCGGCAAGCAGTTCACGGCGCAGCAGCTGCTGGGCAACTGGTGCCTGCTGGACTTCGGATCGCTGGACCAGCCTGCCGACCTCAGGGGCCTCAACGCTGTGTGCAGGTGCGGTGACCTGGTTGAGCTGTGCAAGTGGAAAGTCAGATGTGGTATTGGTTCAGCTGTTTGCACATGCAGAGGGCTGGAGGTATGGTTGAACCCGTATGCAGGTCCGCTTGTCTCCTTTGTCACTGGCCTGCACTCCTGCCCCAGCCTATCACAGCACTGCAATCCGTCTCATGAGTGCGACTGCACACCAGCAGTGTGCTGCTGTTGAGGACTGCGTCGCTGCGCCTCACCGGCCTGGCTGTGCAGGGCGTCTGAGGCTGCGCAGCAGCGCTCTGGGGTCGCCGTCACTCCCGTGTACCTCAGCCTCAGCCCAGACAAGGACAGGCTGGAGCATTTGAAGCGTGTGGTGGCAGCAGCGGGACACCCTTCCCTGGTGGCTTTGACAGGCAACGCCGATGGGGTGAGCTGCCGTTGAATTGGAGCCTACAAGCCACCTCTGTTGCAGTGTTGGCAGCGCTGCTTCCGCTGCTTCTGTGCGCCCGCGCGCTCAATGTGCTGGCACCGTAGCTGCGCTGCTGGTTCATGATGGCGCAAGCTGCTGGGTCACGGCCTCGGGGTGGTCCGTCAGTCGTGATGTTCTACTGCTGCTGCTGCTGCCGCTGAGCACGATATGCAACAGTCATCGACCAGCTGCAGCCGGGCTCGACTCTCACTTTGTGCAGGTGCTGGAATGCGCACACAAGTTCAAGTCGCAGGAGAAGGCGGCCGTGCTTTCTGCCATCAAGGGAGATGACAAATACAAGGCATGGTTGTGTGCAGAGGGCTGTTGGGGTGTCTCGGGGACTTGCTGTAAGATGCAGGTTTGGGGCGGTTTGCTGGGAGGGAAGTGACGGAACACACAACTGCAGCTGCTCCGTGACGCCGTGCTGGAAAGCTCGCCGATGCTGCCGTGCTATGCTGTGCTGTGCAGCGTGGTGACGCCGCTCTGGACTCATCCTACGTCTCATCCTTTGGTGAGTGCACTCCCGCCGGCGGCAGCACAGCTCTCAGGTTGATGTGCAGCGGTGCAAGCCCAGCTCTCCAGGTTGATGCGCAGCGGTGCATGCCCTGCTGGGCGGTGCCAGAGAAGTTGGCATAGACTCAAGGAGAAACAGCATGAAAAGTGGCTGTCTCAAACAATCTAGAACAGGCATCTTCAAATTCTGAACATGCATGGGCACCTCATGCACCGATGCACTGCAGTGTACCTGGTGGCCCCCAGTGGCGAGTTTGCCAGGCTGTGGCCCAAGGATGCGCCCCTGCCTCTGCTGTCAGATGCCGTCAGCCGCGCGGTCAAGGAGTGACCCGGTGCCGTGAACGCAGCGTGAACAAGAGATGAGCAGGAAACGAAACGCCATGGGTGGTTGACTCTTTGCCTGTCTTGCAACCGTCCCTGCCCTGCCCTTAGCACCCAGCAGTCTGCATACGACTCGCATATGATGCTGTTGCAGTGCAATCATGTTACAGGACACAGCAAATCGGTCATCAAGCGGGGACAGGGAGGGGGATTCAGCCGGCTTTCTGCCTTACTCGCGCCTCTTGCGCCGCTTTGTTGTGCCCGCACTCCGCTGTCCAGCAGCAGCCTGCTCGTCTCCTCCCTTCGGCTGCCGCCTCTGCCTGCGTTTCTCGGGGGCCACCTGCCCCGGCTCCTGCACCTCCTCCTCCTCCGGCTGCGGCTCCTCCTGCAGCCCCCCCTGCTCCTCCTGCTCCTGCCCCTGCGCCTGCCGCTCCTTGTGTTCTGCCATCAGCCGCTGCCGCACGCTCGCCGGCTGATGCTCCAGAGCGTAGCGCAGCCCCTCCCGACTGAACTGGGCCAGGTTTGCGTCAACAAATCGCAGCAGCGCTGCCTCGTGTCCCTTGCCCAGCTCTCGCAGCACCCAGCCTGTGCCCGTCTGCAGCAGCAGCCAGCAGCAACCGAGCCTGAGCAGGGAGGCAGGCTTGAGCCGATGCACAGTAAACTGGGCGGGGCAGGCAGCGAGCAAGCATGACATGTGACCACACAGGTCAAGAAAGGGGTGCCACTGTGCAGGTGTCTGCACCCTCACACCTGAGCAAAGCGCTCAGACCCGCGAACAGTGAGAGCCAGAGAATCGAGGAGAGCTGCTTGGAAGCCAGGGAACACCTGCGGCAACGACGACATGGGCAGTGCAGCACTGCTCAGCAGGCCGGCAACCAGCAGCAGACCAACAGCCTCTGAACAGCAAAGCGAGCGGCAGCAAAAGGTGCACCGGCCTCTGCAACGACTGCCTGCATCCGGGTGCATCCAGCCCGGGAGGTAGACCGGCTGCAGCACACGACCACGCATTGGACGAGCACGCTGCCAGGGCTGACTACTGTCAAGTACTGTCCAGGCCTCACCTTGTCATCTGGCAGCTTTGCCAGGGTGACAAAGGCTACAACCGATGAGCGGCGCAGCCACAGGTTGTCCTGCCGGCACCAGCCCAGGACCTCCTGGGCGCATGCCTGGCCCTCGTGTGCTTTGACCTTGAGCAGCTGCTTGATCAGCGGCGCCAGCAAGCGCCCGCAAATTGAGTCACACGTCGACCTGCCGCAGAGAGCAGAGGGCGGCTGCAGAGTTTGCTGAGTGGAGGGATTCAGGTGCTGGGTAGTGGCCACGTGACAGCGGCCTTTTGGAGATGCATGTTGCTAGGTACTACGAGTGGATGCAAATTACTGAAGAGATGAGGGGAGAGAAGTCGCGCAAAGCACTTTAAGCAGTCCCAGGCCATCTCCAGGACTTCTCATGCAGCCTCAACCCCACCAGGCAAACACGTGGCCTTCGTTGTAAAGCTGCTGCAGCGCTTGCAGCTCCTGCCGCCACTGCTCGGCCCGCCCTCCCTTGCACAGCAGGGCATGCTTCCACAGGGTGACGCCCGCCTGCTTATCCTCCTGCAGTATAGTGCGAGTACGGCGAGCGGCCACCTTGCTTGTACCGCCTTGGAGAGCGGCAGCGACATGAGAGGCACGGCCATTGGCAGCTCAGTCATGTAAGACCCCAAACGTGGCAAGCCCAGGTCCTCACTTGCAAGGGCTGCCGCAGCAGGGCCATCCCTAGCTCCTGCAGGGCTGCCGGCTGCGCCGCCGCGACGTCGGGCGCCGAAAGGAACGCTTTGCAAGCCGCATCTACGCCCGGCATCCGCACTCCTCTGTGCAGGATGACATTTTTGAAGTAGGCGTCATAGGATGCTTTGACGCCTGGGTCAGCCGCCGCATCGAGGAGCTCCTGCACAGCCGCCACCCATTCGGTTGCTGCGGCGGTCGGACTTGGGCCAGCAGTGCCGCTGGCCATGATGACGCAGGGCTGCAGGCGGCGGTGCGATGCGCTGAAAGCTCTGGTGCTGCTTCGAAGGCAATTGAACGCGGGGTGTCGTGAAGAGAGCGCCCTGAGAGCAAGGCTGGCGACCTGCATGCAGCTATATGCAAACTGGGATGCCAGCTGATGCAGGAGAAACGCATGCAAGTTGTAAAGCAGCGATGCGGGCCCTGTGTGTTCATGCACGCCATGTCACGTGCGCCGCCGCCGCCGCCGCCGTTCACCGCCCGTGCTGCCCCGACACTGCCTGCGGCTCGGCATACGCACCCATGCTTCAATGGGTGGTGTTTGCGGTGCTGGCTGGTCTCGGTCACAGCGCCACACTTCCGGTGGCAGCACCGCTGAGCGATGCCACCATTTCCCTGCAAGGCAGCATCCCAAATGACCAATTCGGCAAGCCGGTGCGTGCCATTGCCGTGCAAGAGTGTTCAGCTGCCGCTACAGTTTTCCCGCTCTTGCGGTTGCATGGCAATTCCACACCGACTCCCTGCATCCCACCCTGTGCTTGCAGGTGCACGCGCATGGCGGCCAAATATTGCAAGAGGGCCGCACATTCTGGTGAGGAGGAGGAGCAAAAGCTGCTTGCACCTTGCAGCTGGTCAGGATGTGACAGCTGAGCGGTTGCTGCTTAGCTGTCACCGACTGGTGGGTTGAGCTGCCCTCATGAGCAGGTGGGTAGGAACTTCTCAAAAGAAGCCACCCTCCTGGACTTCAACAGAGATCAACCTGTATGAAAGCCAAGACCTCGTCAACTGGCGATTCAGGTCGGCACTAGTTGTTGCCCGTCGCCTACGGCACAGTAGCCTACAGCTTGCTTCCTGGAGCCAGCTCTCGCTTCATGCACAGTCACACCTGGCTGCCATCATCTGGCAACCATGCTGCAGGAGCGTGGTGTTTCGATGGCAGCAGATACAAGGCTACCCCGGCCGGCTCCCCTACGGCCACTTGCTGCAGCCTCCGCCACCCTTCCGCATTGAACGACCCAAGGTGTGTGAGCTGAGCAGGGGAGCAGTGGGCGCTGCTTACTGTACCTGCTGCTGCCCTGGATTTCCTGCACACCAGGTGCCAGCGGCTGCAGGTGTGAATGCTCAGCCGTGGCCGCTTGCCCTGTGTCGTGTTGATACCCATGTACCGAACGCTACGCCGATGTAGATCTCGCTTTTATTTTTGTAATCAAACCGGAACCTTTTGTGATCCCTATCTCCATTGTAGATCCTGCACCATGCCCGCCGAGGCTACTTCGTGCTGATGTTCCATCTTGACACGCCCGGCTTTGAGGTGCCAGCTGTTGGCGTAGCAATCAGCCGCAACATCACAGGTAGGCTGGGCAGCCGGCCAGAGGCACCATCGGAGCGGCGCACAGTGCACTGTGCCTAAGCTGTTGAGGTGTGTGACCTTGGCTCTTCCATTATCCTTGGCCACCCAACACCACACCACACACCATCTGCTGCGTTATCTGTGTGCGATGCAGGTCCCTTTCGCTGGGTGCACCACTTCTTCCCAGACAACAACACGAGCTACGACATGACAGTCTGGCAGGAACGGGGTACTGGAGGGGCAGCTGACCGCGCCTACCTCGTGCGCAGCTGCCCGGTCATGCGAATAGCGGTGTCGCGCCTGCGCCCCGACTGGCTGGCAACCGAGGGCAGCCTGTGCTCGACGGTGAGCTTCCTGGTTTCGGTCTGGGCAGGCAGAGACGACTCACACGTTTCTTCCGCCGCAGCATGAAGTGCGTTGTGTAATGCATGCAGTGCGCCCGAAGCATTTCAGCGTGAAGTTGGGGCTGCACATCCATCGCCCGTGTCTTCTCAATCGCCCCTGCTATGTCCTGTGCTTGAGCCTCCGCACACCTGCTTCCACCGCGCCTTTGGCTGTGCCAATCAACTGACATTGTACTGGGAGCCCTGCGCCCCGCTTGCGCGCCGCAGACTGGCTTGGGTGCAGAGGGGCCAGCGGTGTTTCGGCACGCGGGACGGCACTACATTTTTGCCTCACACTTGACAGGCTGGGACCCCAACCCGCCCATCCTGCACGAGTCCACCGCCGGCGGCATGTGCAGCACGTTCTGGCGCGTGCTGCCGCAGCCTTCGCACGGAACGCAGGCAGGCACCACCTATGATGCGCAGGTGAGGGGATCTCAGCAATCCGCTCCTGCGGCTGCGTATCTGCTGCACAGTGAATCCCTCAGCGGAGGCTGCCATGCCATGATACCGATGTCATGTCTCTTGCAGCCCCTCGCGCCGTGCTGCTTGAGGGTTTAGGATATCCTAAATTGGTACACTATGCGTGTGTTTCCGAGCACCCTGCTGTTGCTACCTGCGCTGTGCCTCCCCACCTCCTTACAGCCGCTTGCACATATCATTTGACTGTGCGCAGTCTCATTACATATTTACGTTCGTGTTTGAGGATGGCAGCGAGCTGCTGATGTGGATGGGGGACCGCTGGCAGCCTGACGGCCCTGACTCCATCGGCGCCGCCAGCTACGTGAGCGGATCTCGGCACATGCCACAGTGTGGGCTGATTGCAATTGTAGGCTGCGGATTGCAGTGGCCCTGGTTGAACCTCAGCCTGTACTACGACGGCGTGGGAGTGGCGAATGTTGCTCGAGTCATGCGCACAGGTTTTTGCATCACTGCCGCGTGTAGTGGGAGCATCACACGCTTGGTCCCTGTGCACGCAGGTGTGGCTGCCGCTGCTGCCGCGCATTGGTGCGCCAGGCTTTGAGCTGGTATTCTCAGAGGGTTGGAGCCTGAGGTGAGGCTGTTGGCTGCTGGCTGGGAACGCTCTTGGTACTGCAAATGCATGCCGGTTGCCACGGCCGGCCAACAGCCCAGCCACAGCATCTTCCGCCCAACTGATTAAACAGGTACTGCTCCTATCCTGATGATGCATGTGCAGGCAGTACAAGGGTGCAGTGTGGGATGTCAGTGCTCAGGCTGTGCGGTTTGCAGCGGCAGATGCGGCTGACGCAGTGGCGGTGAGCTAGCGGTGGCTCTGATGACAGCAACAGACAATGCTAGGGTTTCAGGTTACAGGGGTTTACAGGTGGCAGGGCATTTACCAGCGGCGAGCGCTGTCAGGGCTTGATTACAGGCTTGACTGGAGATGTGGATGTGGGACCGCACATTTCACTTGCAAACTGTGTTTGCAAAATTTATTGGATTGGGATGGGACCCGAGAAAAAGAAAACTCAAAGTAGAGAACAGTGCGGTGCATCACATGAGCAAGGAGGCACTGAGGTACAGCATGCGGTACGCAAAAAGACGACATTCCAGTGAGTATGAGGTTGAAAGCAAAAGAGAGCTGTTGTGACCAAAGCGCCTCACCTTGGAGAAACATGTATGCAAGCGGTGCGAAGCAGCATCGAGAGCATCTGGAGCGCAAATGCAGCGGAAGAAACGGGCATGTCTGTCACGCACTGTGCCACCTCAGCCCTGGCAGCCACGGCCCAGCCCTCGCCTCTGTGTCTTGCTGCTTGCGTGGCGGCGCAGGACACGTCTGGCTCCTCGGCGCGTGCCGCCGGGGCCCTACGCCTTGCATCCAGCCCCATGAGCAGCATCCACGGCAGCAGCGCCCCCAGCGCACTCTGCGCCCACAGCGTCATGGCCAGGCATGCTGCTCGGTGGGACAGTTCCCCCCAGAGAAGCATGCCCTCGGGTGCAACAAAGTATAGCGGCCAGTCCAGGCCTGGCGCAGCGGCATCCAAACAGCTGCCCGGATCAAGCTGCAGCAGGGCTGCACCGCTGGCTGGGATGGCTGGGATGGCTGCCAGCCTCACGCCGCACTGGTCGGCAGCTGTGCACGCAAGCAGCACCTGGTGCAGCGCCACAACCGCCAGCGCTGGCCTGCAACAGGGACGCAGCGGCAACGGCAAGGACACGGCATGCAGGCCAGTCAATCGGCCACCGGGCGTTTGGGCGGAGCCAGGCTTCGCGGTGCACCATGTCCCGCCAGGCGGCGCCTAAGGTCCCCGACCAGACCCAACCCAAATCATTGTGCGAACTTACCGGCTGGGCAGCTCCCATGCAAGGCAGGTCAGCAGGGCGGGAGCAGCCACCGAGCTGAGGAGCCACCTCCACAGGAACAAGGCGCACGAGGTGTTTGCATCCTGCCGCAGCCAAGCGCTTGCTGCAACGCCCGGCAGAGCAGACAGGCCGACAACAGCCAGCCTGAGCAGCACGGCCGTGGCGCTGCCGTGCTGCGCATGCCACCGCGGCGCAAAGAGCGAGGTGCCCAGGCCCATGGCCGCACAGATCGTCAGCGCCAGCACTGCGACCAGCATGCTTGCGTTGACCTGCGGGCAATGGGTCAGGGGCAGATTCCTCAGTTAGCAAAGGGGCGGCAACGTGCGGCCCTGGCGGGGGCAGGGGCGGCCGTCTATATTGCCTCGCGGGCGGAATCGTATGCATCCGTTTATCCAACGACGACAAGCACAACGCACTTGGGGTTGCGCAACAGCACGAAACAGGGCCACAAAAACTATGACGAGCGCCACCGCCTCCAGCCCTGTCAAACTCGCTGGCTGGTGCCGACACATGCTGGGGCGTTGAACGTGAAGAGGGGCTCGTTGTGGAATGCTGGCCAATTGCTATATGTGCAGTCTTTAGACCCCTGGCGGCTCTTGCATGGTGCGTCTGTGTATAACAAGCAATTGTGGAGAGTAGATACCATTCACATAACATGGACGTACCGCCGCCGCTGCTCGAGGCCTCAAGGGGGCGCATCGCCTCACTTGCAACGCACCAGAACTGCTCACGGCAGGGACACGGTGCAATCACGGCGGCATGGCGTCCGGCCGATACAGCGCATCCTACTGCATCTTGGGAGTCACATCTGAACCATATGCTGGCGGGTGCTCAAGTGGGCGGTAAACAATAGCTGGTGCCGGCGGCTTCGACACGTAAACTGGCAGACCAAAACGACCTCCACCTGCAAGCCAGTCATTTGCCAGGTGCCATGCCAGGGGTGCGGGCCAGCTTACATCCGCCTGAGGTACCGCCAGGCGGTTCGCTGGGCGGCACACACCGTCGCTGCCCCAAAGTGCGAGTGCAAGTCCAGATGCATGTCTGTGGCATGCATGCAAACCGATACCTCATGTGTGCGCTCAGGCTGCAGCTTGTGTCTGCACACCGCGCTGTGCAGATGCATCGCTGGCGGCGCCTGAATGGCGGCATGGCGATCCAGCGGCACCGAGCCCTCACATCATTCCATCGTCTATTGCGCAGCATCCTGCAGTGACCCTTACACCCTTGTGCAGCGCAAATTTTGTGATGGCCTCGGGCCGAGTGCTGGAGAAGTTGCGGCAGCTGTACGCCAAAATGGACGCCGAAGTGAAGCGCTGGGCCGCGCTGCAGGTGCGATGGTGTCCCGCTGCCTCAGCTCAACGCGGGACCGGCTCGCCGCCGCTTGCCGCCCACCAAGCAGCCCTTCCTTGCCTGCCCGCCCGCCCTCTGGCAGGACCGAGGCATGTCGCTGCTGCGCACCGTGACCAACATAATCTCCAGGATCCCGGCGCTAGAAGACCCGGGTTCGTACGGCGTGCTCGCGGCGCTGCCAAACCTGCCAACACTGCTGCTGTCCAAGCAACTCCAGGCCCTGGACGAACTGATTGTGCAGCTGCAGGACTGCCTGGATGACGCGCAGGTGCGCAGCGAAGCGCTGAAGAGGCCTAGCAACGGCCATGCAATCAGCCTGATGTGCCGCTACGCCCTGAGCAACCCATTTGCAAGCTGCTGGGTCTGCACCTGAGGCCAAACCTGTGCCGGCCGTATTTAACCCCGTGTCTCTGTGTCCTTTCTGTGGCCTCGGTCCCGTTCGCCCCTGCGCCCTGCAGGCAGTGACTGACAGCATGGCTCGACACGCGCAGCAGGCCCAGCGCTTGGTGCAGCACGATCGCAGCCTGACGCCGGCAGTCTGCGCTGTGGTGGCTGGCCCTGTCCCCTCCATCACTCAGTGTCTTCGAGGGCTGGCTGAAATTAGGTAAGTTGTATATGAGGACTATGAGGAGGTGAGAACGTGGATGTGTGGATGCAGCTTGCCGCGTCAGGCAAGCAGAGCACAGTGCTTGCTGCAAGCCCTCATGCCTCGAACGCACCGAGCCGACGGCAACGGCAGCCCTGGCGCCCAGTTCCACTCACCAGCAGCCCCCTGCTGCTGCCTGCCGCCTGCAGTCGAATGCATGCGGACGAGCTGCTGCTGAAGAGCGCCCTAGTATTCGAGGTGTGATGTTTGAGGGAGACCCTGCCAGCCTTCTGCCCTCTGCCCTCATCTGCTTTGCCGCTGCGCAGTGACGGCACGCCCTCGCTCCAAACTCACACAGCTGCATGGTGCTGCTGCATGCTCTTGGCTGCAGTTCGGAAAAGGAACTTGCAATGCACATTTCACCTGCTGCTGCTTACTGTCACTGCTGTGGCGGTACGGCGTGTTTGCAGGTGCGGTACGACTCTTCCGAAGCTGACATGCAGCAGGTGGCGGCGCTGTATGCGGCACAGCTGCATATAGATGGCGGGCACGTGCGAGATCTGCTGCATGTTGTGGCGGCTACAGAGGAGCGGCGGCGTCTCTGAACACCTGTTCCTACTCTTGTTCCTACTCTTGTTCCTACTCTGCGTGACTGACCAGGTGAAGTGGGGCAGCTCAACGTTTGACAACGCTGCAATCAAATGCTGCGATCAAATCGCAAGCTTCAACTAGTTTAACAGAGAGTTGCAGTCAGCTGCTTGAGAATGCAGTCTCAAATTTCTCTGGCTGTCAAACTGACCAGCGCGCTGGCCCAGCCCCAGCCTCAGCCTCAGCTTGCTGAGGTGGCAGCTAGTGCCTTCTCAGCTCCCCTCAACCGCCGCAGCAGCTCCCCCAGCTGCTCCGAGCTCAGCCCACTGCTGCCGGGCTCCTTTGCCGCAAGCCAGGGCCCCACGCTGCGCCGCAAGAAGGCTGCCAGTGCGACTCTCAAAGCTTTAAGCTCTGGCTTTGCCCTCAGTCTGCAGAGGAGAGGTGGCATCAGGCACAAGGAATCAGCGGCAGCTGTGCGTGACGAGATGGCAGGGGCAGGGACAGGGTAATATGTCACAGTCGTCTGGCTTAGTCACAGCTACCTCGGAGCTACCTCACCCACCTTTTGAAGAAGGCAGCAGCGTCAGCAGAAGTTTTGCAGGAGGCCAGCAGGTGCTCGAAGAAGATGCGCCAGAACAGCACCTCCCTGGCCGACAGCGCTGCGGCAAAGTCTGCCACCTGTTGCATGCGGGGGCAGGCCAGCAGGGGAGGTGCAGCGGAGGGGTGAGGGGTGAGGGGTGAGGGATGAAGGAGACGCAACGCAGAGGGGAGGTCACTTAAATTTGTGGACTGCAGAGTTTCCAGTGGAACACACCCATGTCCCACCAGCTCGGCCCTATTCCTCTGTGTGGACTTCCCTTTCCCTTCCTGTCCCCTCCTCCGTCCAACACACGCGCCTGCTGACACACACACGTGGGCACACCTTGAGCATGCTTGAGGGCAGCACGCCAGTAGCCAGCACGGTGCCCATCAGGCGAGCCAGGTTGGTGAGCCGCCGCACTTCCATGGCCGCCACCTCTTTAAGCTGGTCCCAGAAACAAAACTGCACGTGTGTACGAATGCACGTGAAGGAATGGAATCAGCAAAACAGCACACTGGTGGAGGGGAATAGAAGCCACAGGCAACAAGCAACAGGCAACCATTCGAAAAAAAGGGCGCGGAGGAAGCAGAACAAAAGAAGGAAGCAATCTGTGGCGGCAGGCAATGCGGACGCATGCAGTTGACAAACACCCATTCTGCATCCATGAACCAAGCAGACAGACATCACAAAGCCGCTCACCAAACACAAACACCCACTATTTTCACCATCAAGCACACAAACAGCACACAACACACAGCACACACACCACACACACCACACACAGCACACAGCACACCTGCAAAGTCATCTTGTGGCTCTTTCCCAGACCACACAGGCGCAGCAGGAGATGGGCATAGTAAGCATTCCAAGCCTTCTCCTACAGCAGTGCGGCGGCGGAGCAGGGCAGCACTGGAGGACGGCGGAGGGAGGACGGCAGAGGGAGGGCGAGAGAGCAGGGCAGCGTACATCACACACACACACATACATGCACACGAGCTGCGGCCGGATTCCTTGCCCCTCCCCCCCTCCCCCCGCCCGCAAGTCACGTGCCCGCGACATGCGCGCCTATTTGCTCACCGACAGCTGCACAGGCAACCGCACATGCACGCAAACATTGTGGGAAGCGCAGCCCCGTGACAGGCGCAGCCCAATACCTTCACCCAACACCGTACACACTCAGCCCACACAAGGCACATCACACACCTGTAGGCAGCACTCCACGATGACGCGAGCCACCTCCCTCTCTTGCTCCCCCTTGAGGCCCAGCCGCAGCAGCCGCTCCGCCGCATCCACGCAGTCCTCTGAGCCCATGACCACGCAAAACACCGCTCGGCGCACATCTGTGGGTGTGGGATGTGCGGAGGGAGGTGTCAGGGAGGAGGAACGAGTGAGGAAGGTGTGAGGAAGCTGTCAGGGAGGCGCGAGGTGTGTGGAGAGAGGTGCTGAGCACAGGAGCGCACAAAGCAGTGGTGTGCCAGCAGCGGTGCAAGGTGGGACCTGGTGCGGGGGGTTTGGGCAGGGCAGGCAGCACCGTGCACAACCAGCACGCAAAGAGCTCGACATACAAACAATAACCACAACAATAACAACAACAATGACAGCACACGTAGCGCAGCTGCTGGAAAGAAATACAATCAACATCCCATGTCCAGCTGACGATCGGGCAATCAACCTGGCAATCAACACGCAAACTGCATCATGCCACAGCCAAAGGGCAGCGAGGCAGCCACCCACCTGTGTTCATACGTAAAGAGGCAGCCAGCTTGAGCAGCTCGGGACCTGCCAGCCCGCCGTCGCCCCCCGCCGCTCCTTTGGCCGCCTCTGCTGCCGCTGCGCGCAGGGCGGCGCTGCTGCCGCCCAGGTGGGAGGGCTGGGCGTCTGAGGCTTCAGGCATCCACCAGATGCCCTGCAGGAGCGATGAGACGATGACACACACAGGTGCAGGGCTGAAGTGCAACAAATCGATAGTTGTGCGGCTCGGTGGCAGCGGGAGGGACTTGCACTGGCAATCCAAGACAATGTATGCCAACACATCTCAGCTCAGCACAGCACAGCGCAGCACAGCACAGCACAGCTTCCGGGCAGGACTGCCGCCTGCCGCCCTACAGCGCCGCACTCGCCTTCTTGCCGCTCTGCAGCACCTTGACCCAGCTGATGCCGCCCAGCGCCACGTCAGCGGCGCCGCAAGTGCCTTTCAGCCACTTGGCGACGGCTGGCGACAGCGCCACTACGCCGTGCTTTGCTTCCTCCCGTCGCCTGCGAGGGCATGGCGAGGGTGTAGGGTGTGAGTGGGTGGTGCTGGTGCTGGAGGCTGGGTTGGTGCGGGTTGGTGTGTGCAAGGCAGGTTGGCACTGGGTCAGGATGCAGGCAAGTGCTGGCTCTGGTGCCGCTCTGGACATGCAGCATGCCTCGATGCAACACGCGTTGCCTCCACTCAGTCACCCATCCTGCACTGACAAACAACCACCCCCACACACCCCACACCCCCAGCAGTCCAGCCGTGCACCCAGCGCTGAGCACCCAGTGGACCCCTCCTCCCCTGGTCCCAACCCAACCCCGTTCAGCGCCCGCCCTGCCCCCCCCCCCCCCCCCTTCCCCCCCCACCCAACCCCTCACACCCTCACCGGTTGTTCTTCACATCCACCACCAGCTCCAGCAGCATCGTGGCACGCTGGCTCAGCTGGCCGCCTGCCCGCGCCTGGCCAGCACGCTCGTGCACGGCCACAACAAACTCCTTCATGCTCACGGGGTCACCTGCGCATTGGGGGCGGGCGTGGGTGTTCAGGCAGGGTTGAGCGGGCAGGCGGGTGGTTGAGTGTGTGCGTGGCGGTGGTGATGGGGAGGTGAGTGCCACTAGATTGGCGGTCGCGCATCAGCTGCCAGCGCACTGCTTGTCACTTCCACTTGCCACTTGCCACTGCCTGCCCCCTGCCACCCGCTGTTCGGCCCTCTCCATCTCACCTGCTCTCAGCTGCAGGCCAGCGGAGTGCAGCAGCGTGACAATCATGCTGACATCGGTTTCCGTGAAGCTGCAGCAAGTCAAGTGGAGTGGAAATGAACATGTGCAGGTTTATGGGCAGGCACGGCAGGCGTTTTAGCACGCAGATGGCCTGACAGATCGGCAGGCGGGCCAGGAAATCACGGCCAACGCCCCACGCACATGACAAAAGGCATGCCAGCCGGCAGCTGCCCTGCAAGTATGGACAGAGTTGCACAGCCAGACTTTCCTGTCCTCTCTCGCACAGGCCAGGCAGCGGCAATGCAATGCAACACAGTGCGGCGCACGCACCGCTGGCGCCAGCTGTCCAGCATCGAGAACACGACATCAGGCTTCAGTGCGCCGGCAAGGTACAGGTGGGCAGCCACCATTGTCAGGTTGTGGCAGCACAGTGTGTCTCCCGAAGCGGCGGCACCCTCCAGCCTGGCAGCCAGCCTGCAGAGCGGTGGGATGGGCGGCAAGGGACGCAATGCAGCCCGCAGGTGAGGTGACAGTTGTGGTCGAGGTGTTCAGCAACCGCACGGCTGCGCTGCACTGCACTGCAGCAAGTGCAGTGCCTGACGGTGTACCCTACTGCTTGGGCAGGTGGGTTGCTCAATTGCTCAAACTGAGAAATCTCAATTGAACCACTCAACTAAACACCCCAGCCCTCCCAAAAGCCCTGACCTGTCCAGAAAATTCGCAGTGACTTCTGCAGATCGCACGCTGCCTGCGAGCCCTGCCACAGCAGCAGCGCTCACAGCAGCAAAGCGAGCCGAGGCCCGCGGGCCGTCTGCCGCCGCTGCAATCAGCTCGCCGCACACAGTGTCGCTGACTAGGCGGCGACCTTCCTGCTCGTATAGCACCGCCAGCTCGCTGCACGGCAAAGAAATGAGGCAAATAAATGATGAATGGGGCCACAGCTTGTGTTTTTTTTGAGTGAGCCTGTTGCATGGCACTGGTAAGTGCAACGCAGGCGAGAAGGTGGGGAGGTGACGAGGTTGGGAGGCACCGCAATGGCTGCTTTCACAGCCATTCATTCACCGCTGCTGCTGCTCCCTCAGCGCCTTACCCAACAACGCCCTGCAGGTTTGCTTCAGCCAAGCGATTCAGCAAGCCCCTGGCGCGGCGCTCAAGCCGGGCACCCGCCTCTGTGACCGCGCCACCGCCCGCCGCCGCCGCCGCTCGTCGAGCGGCCGGGGGCACATACCGCCCTGCTGCTGCTGGCTGCTGCTGCAGACGCTGCTGCTCGCCCTCACTGCCACTACTGCTGTGCAACAACCCACTATCCTCTCCTTCCTCGAAAGCTTCCTCCTCTCCCTCCTCCTCAGAACCGAGCCCGCCCTGCTGCCGTTGCGGGCGCCCACCAGATGCTGCCCTGCCGCTGCTAGCTGCCGCACGTTGCTGCCCGTCCTCCTCCTCCTCTTCCTCCTCCTCTTCATCTTCTTCTTCTTCTTCTTCTTCATCTTCATCTTCTTCTTCTCCCTCCTCGCTGCTGCTGGCGCCATCATGCTGAAAGTCAAGCTCGCTGTCTCCATCCAGCTCTGAGTCGCCAGATTGGAGGCCTGCCAGCAAGCTGCCATCGTCATCACTGCTGCCCCAATCGCTCCCGTCTTCCCCGTCCTCCTCATCTGATCCTATGGTGTCGCCGCCGCCGCCCGCCGCCGCTAGGCCGGCCTGTTTGCGCCTCTTGCCGGCCTGTGCAGCTGTCACTTTCGTCGGACGTGTGCTGCCGCCGCCGCTGCCGCCGCCGCCGTCTCCATCAGAGCCAAACAGCTCATCAATACCCCCAAGCTCTGCGATTGATAAGTGGCAGGAGGTCGGCAAGTCAGCAGCAGCGCAGCAAGCAATTAAATGGCAGGGCTGCAGGCAGGCGGGTGAGTCCTTGGGAAGGCAGGTTCATCAGTAAAACATATAACATCAGAAAAAAATGTAACATTTTGCCTTTGCTGCCACACAACAACCGCTCACCTTCCAGAAACTCGTCCAGCCCGTCCTCTCCCCCCATCTTTGTCTTTCCTTTCTTCAGGCCCAGCTTGCGAGCCAGCTGGCGCTGCAGCTCGGCTTCCGGGTTGGCGGGTGCACCCGCCTGCAGGCATTCGCAGCAAACATAGGCAAAACACATATGCAGGGACAGCAGGAACGAATTCGCAGAGCCATGGGCAGGCAAGGGAAAATTAACCCAAGCACGGAGGCAGACAGAAAATGGGCTGCAGAATGAGGAGCATCAAAGGAACACCAAGACGTTGCAGTGGGCATGGCCGACAGGCAGTTCTCAGTGCACAAACCTGTAGATGTGCTGGCAACAGCTCACGAAACATACTGCCGCCGCCTGCCGATGGCCTGCTGCTCAGCTTCTGGCGCTTCGCAGCTGGACGCTCCCCAACCTTGCCGGTGACCTTGCGTTGCTGCTGCGGCCGCTGCGGCTGGTCTGGCTGCCTGCCGCCGGCACCGTCTCGCCGCTCCTCGCGTTCCGCCCTTCGGCGGTCCTGGCTGGGCGGTCGGTTGCGAGGCCTGCCGCCGTCTCCAGACGATCCCTCACCAAACAGCTCCTTGCTGAGGGTGGCAGGGAGGCGTGGACCGCCTCTTTTGGCGCCTCCACCGCGCCCAGCACGACCTCCTCTGCCCCGGCCCCTGCCGCGTCCAACCATTCTTGACGGGCCTCTTGTCACTAAATAATGCTCAAAGCACGATGCGCCGCTGGCAACTTGGGCAAGCGTATAAAACTTCTAGTGCAGAGCCTTTTTTGCGAGCCCACTGAGTCTGACAGGAGTGCAGTTCCGGTAAACAATGCCCACATGCGGCCATGCATGATGAGGCACCATCAAGCGGCGGCAACCGTGCGCACCGCCGCCGCATGCATTGCCTTGCGCTCTCCCACCTTCTTCAGTGTGCAGTTTGAGTTTCGAGCAGAAGATCATGTTACATCACTTGCAAAGGTAAAGCAACGAGCACAGGCGCGACAGCAAGCATGGATGGACGATAACAAACGCACGTTGACACTCGACAATGGCCAATCAGCGAGCATCAGGGGATGGGGAACGGGAGCGGGTAGGAGACCGCTTGACTGGCGAGCGACTGCCTGAGCGAGCTGGACTGCGAGAACTGCAGACAGGCGGCAGCAGGGAGCAACGGCAGGTGTGAGGCACAGTTGGGGTAGAGCTGCTGTTAAGGAAACAGTGCGCTGGCAAGCAAAGCAGCTGTTGGACGCAGGCATGCTCACCGGCTGCGAGTTGCGCTGCGGGGGGGGCTCTTGCTGACGCTTTTGGCCGGGCTCTTGCTGCCGCTGCGGGCAGGGGAGCGGCCCCGGGGGCTCCTGCTGCGGCTGGCTGACCGGGCAGGGCTGCACGCCTTCCCGGCACTGCGGCTGCGGCTGCGCTCGTCACGCCGCCGCCCAGCGCCACGGCTGCCGCTCCGGCTCCTGCTCCGCCTCCTGTCGCGGCTGCGGCTGCGCCTCCTGTCCCTGCTGCGGGATCGGCTGTAGGAGCGGCGCCGGCGGGGGCTGCGGCTCCTGCCGCCACCCCCCCGACGGTCACCGTAGCCACCGCCGCCATAGCCACCGCCGCCGTAGCCACCGCCACCGCTGCGGAATCCTCCGCGATCGCCATACCCTCCACGGGGGCCAGCTGGGGGGCCACCTGCAGGCGAAAAGACGAGGCACACCCAGGTGAGTGAGGTGAGGGCAGCGAGGTTGAGCTTGGTCACAAACGTGGCAAGGTGAGTAGCACACGACACACAGATGGCTGGAATTTAGCACGGTTAAGTTGTAGCAAGCAATCACGCCGCATGGCCTGGCAGGCGGAACACCAACCAGTGCCCCGCCAGCAGCACCACAACAAGCAGGCAGCCGCACAATAACCGGAACCACGACCACCACCAGCTGGCACAGCAGCAGGCACAGCGACAGCAAGCACAGCAGCAGGCAGGGCAGCAGGCACTGCTCACGTCCGGGTGCTGTGCGCTCCCTGTCCAGCATGTCCCGAGGCGTCTTGCGTGACTCTTTCGACATCACCACCTGGGGGGGCAGCGAGGGAGGGGCGTGGATAGACATGGCTGGGAATATTACGGCACAAGGCTGTCGATAGCAGCCACGCATGCGCAGACAAACACAGATATACACACGCTGACTTCCACATACACTCTTACTCACAGACGCGGCCAAGCACACATTCACACACCTGTATCTCCCTGCTGCCAAACATGCTGCGGTCCAGGTTGTAGATGGCTTCCTCGGCATCCCTCAAGTCCATGAACTCGATGAATCCAAAGCCCTTGGGCCGTTGCGTGTCTGCAGCAGCAATCCATAAGGGGCAGGCGGGCACGCACGCGAGTGAGTGAGACAAAGAAATGAAAGTGAGAGGATGGGCAGGTGAGGTTTGGTGTTGTGATGTTCGGGGGAGGGAAAACAAAACCTGACTGGGGAGAAAGAAATTCGACGAGGCATGGCTGGCAAACACAGTAAGAAGAGAAAGCAGCAGTGCGCAGCGTGCATGAGCACAGCCTGAGGCAGTATCCCGCAACCACTTGCTCCCGCTGAGGCTGAGCCGCTGGCGGGCTGTGCTGTGTGCCGCCGCCACCGCCTGCACCTACCACGTCCACTCAGTCAGCCCGGAGTTGGTGCTGCCTGGGTGCTTGCATGTCAGATACGACGCTTGCACTCGCACTTGCACACGCTCTGCCTGGGCTCGCTTGCACTGACACTTCAACTGGCACTCTGGCTTTGACCGTGCTTGGCCAAGCGGCGGCGAGGTTGGGCAGCACTCGGCTTGCTGTCTTTGGCTAGGAACACGGTCAGGACTTGAACCTTGCTCTTGGAGCTTCAAGCTCGAACTCTTGTGGATGCAGACTGGTTTGCAAAGCAGCTTGGGCATCGGAGGCCTCGGCACCACGCCGCTACTTCAGCCGGCAGTGCCATTTGTGGCGCAACAAGATTTGGGGCCTGAGGCTGCTTGTGTAATGGAGCGTGCTTCACTCGGGCACTGCCGCAGGAGTAGTGTGCGCAGCAGAGGGCGGGTGAGGGTTCCTGCCCTCCCGTCCCGCCAGGGGCGGCAGCGTGGTGTAGCAGCCACAGAGAGGGTGCAGCAAGCTGGGCAGCACACTCACAGTAGTCCTTTGGCAGGTAGACGTCCCTGATGGGTCCATACTTCTCGAATTTGGCCCGCACCTCCTCAGCCCTGCAAGCGAGCATGATGGAGTTGGGCGTGCCAATATCACGGGGTGCGGCAGCGGGGGCGGCAGGCAGCGTTCTGCAGCCGGCGGCGGCGTGCACCGCAGCCATTGTACCGTGCACATCACCACGGCGTCGTCCCCGCTGCCCAGAGGGCGTTAGCGGGTGCTTTGCAACGATGATGGCGCGTGCACCTGGCGCGTCCACGCTCGGCGCTCACCTGACATCGTGAGGCAGGTTGCGCACCAGCACGGACTGGATCCGCTCGCCATCATCGCGGCTGCGGCCCCGGCCTCGCTCCCGGCTACGTTCCCTCTCCCGCTCACGAGACATCTTGTAGAGGGGTTTGAGATCACGCTGCCAGCAGCAATTGAGGTCGGGAGCTGGGAAGAAAAACCTGGAAAATTGTCGTTGACTGGCCGTCCCGCACTCTCGCACGCTATGCCATGGCGACGGGCGATGTCACGGCGGCGGTGGCTGCCTTAACCACTGCGCTGCGTTCCGTGCGGTTCCCTGCAGCCGATGGGTTTGACATGCAGAGCGCGGAGGCGGGCAGCCCAGTGCCCCTGCTACCAGCACTAGACTACCTGCTGCTGCATTTCAGCACTCACGTGGTGCAGCGCCTCGCTGAGCTGGGGCTGCAGGTGCGCCGCCGTCCGTCGCTTGCGCTGCTGGTGCCGACATTCTTGCTCGTTTACTCTCAACCTGTCGCACTGCACATTGCGTGCAGCTGCATGGACTCAGCGACCTGCGCTTCGTGGAGGGTGCCTTCAAGTTTGCGCGTGGTCTGGGGATGCGGCTAGCCCTCACACCGGCCCAATTCCTATGCCAGGTTCAAAAAACTAGTTCTCTTGCCGAGTCGCTTTCTCCACATAGGCCATAGAACCCGTCAGTCCGCCGAACGCATGCCACAACACCGCTGAGGGCTGTGTTCTTGATCAGGATGCTCATGGATGCCGTGCTTTGTTGTGCTGCACTGTGCTGCGCTGTGCAGGGATATGCGGAGCGGAAGGTGCAGCTGGTGCATGGGATCGTCAAGGCGTGCAGGGAGCTCCACAATGCCGCTGCCAGGAAGGAGCGCCTGGCGTCAGTCAAGGGGCAGCACAGGGTCCGGATGTACAACAGCAAGCAGGCCTCGCCAAGACCTGCCACGCAAGATCTGCTGCAAGCACAGTCGATGGACCAGGCTGTGCCCCCCAACGGCAAGCAGCACAGCAGGAGCGGAGCCCTTGCAGCGCCAGTGTTGCCACACCCGGGTGCCTTGAGTTTGCGATTCAAGCCTGTGGCAGACGCAGCAGCATGCTGGGAAGGTGAAGAGCACGCCGTCCTCAAGCCCGACCCTCGACTGCAGCAGCATGAGCAGCAGCTTTCAGCGTCGGAGGCTGTGGCAGCAGAGTTGCAGCAAGCTTCAGGAGCTGAGCAGCCACGCCCACTGCCGCCCCCACTGGCGGTACTGCCGCTGCCGCCGCAAGTGGCACGACAAGAGGGACGGAAGCAGGTGGCACCTGTCTCGATAAAGTGCAGCCTGCCAGCACTTAGCTACCCTCAGCTGACAGCGGCCGGGGGACCAGCGCAGCTGACGCTGCCGGTGCATTCTGAGCAGCAAGTGCAACGAGGCGCAGCCGGGACCCAGATGCCGGGTTTCTCGTGGCAGGCTGCGCAGCAGGCATCACTGGCACAGCATGCCGCACAGCCACAGCAACAGGGTCTTGCAGCATGTACGGCTGATCCGCCACCTCAGAAAGGAGCATTGGCATCAGCTCAGCAGATGCAACAGGAGGATGAAAAGCAGCTCCAAGCAAGTTACGGCACAAAGCAGCAGCAGCAGGAGCAGGAGCAGCAGCAGCAGCAGCAGGCTTGGCTGCTTACATCTGAACTTCAAGCGCGTCTGCGCTTGGCAGAGGAGGCGGCTGCCAGTGCCCGGTGAGAGTGCAGTGCCCCCCCTGCATTGTCCCTGCTGCCAACCTCCGACCCAATTCTTCATCAAGCAACCCGGCGTGCCAGTCCGCGGCATTGCCCTTGCTCCAAGCTGACGCTGCTTTCCACCTCCATTCTCCCAGGCTTGAGGCTGAGCAGGCTCGGGAACAGCTGCAGGCCAGGGTGACGCTGCTGGAGGGTCGCATGCGGTTCCTGGAGGCTGGATACGAGCTGCGACCCCTGCAGCAGCAGCAGCAGTGGGAACGCAAAACGCAACGGCAACAACTGCAGCGCCCCCCTCCAGCACTGCCTGCTGCACCAGGGATGAGGAGCAGTCTGGCGGGCTGCAGCGTCGGTTGGGAGGGCCAAAAAGGGTTGGACATGGCGCCAGAAGAGTTACACATGCCGCTACGACCTGCTGCGGCTGCTGCTCGGCCGCTCTTGCCCCCTGGGGAGGAGCAAGCAGGTGCTGGCCAGACATGCAGCCGGCAGGCAGTGGCCCAATGTGGAGGCTGGGGCCTACGGGCTGGTACAGCAGAGCCGTGGGCTGCGGCTGCAGGGTTGTCAGCCAGCTGTGGGCAGCTGCCAGCATCCCCAGCGCGGCAAGGGAGCGTCTCATCTGCTGTACCTGCTGCAGCCAGTGCTATGCGTGACTTCAGCACCACCTCGGAGCTGATCAGCGGCATGCAGGCGCGGTTTACAGATGCACAAAATTTCTTGAGCAGCTTGCAGCGCAGCTGCGAGAGACGAGTTGGATTGGTTTGATTGGTTGTAATCATCGGGCGATGCAAAGGATCAGGATGCCTGAAAGTGGCTGGGGGACATCCTGGATGTGAGCAGGAGCAGGAACGACGCGAATGGCGTGCTGTCCCATGCTGCGAGCCTGCTGAGCGTTTGGGTGCGATCCTAAACATCCTTGCTCGTTTGTGACACTGGCCACTGCCCTGAAAAAACAGCCTGCAACGTTATTGCTCAAGAGCAGCAAAATGCAGAGAGCCCTAGCTTGTCGCCTGCTCCTGGCCAGCTTGCTGCTCGCTGCCTGGCACGCGGATGCATCCATCGAGTTTGTGTGCGAGTCGCTGTCGCCAGGGCAATGCAAAAGCTTGGCGCCGTCTCGTTGCTCTGTCTGCAAGCGTGTAGACGGACTGGAGTTGTGTTTTGAGCCACCAACGGCTTCCATGTTGTCACGATGTGAGTCTACCACATGGTGGCTTGGTGCACGGCCTGTCAGGGGCGACACCGGCTCTTCAAAGACTGCCCATCTGCATCTGGCATGTTGCAGATGTGTTCACCTGCACACAGCCCTCGGCGGATCCTGCGACAGCAGCACAGGACGACGATCCATCTCTATGCAGCTCCCTAAAGCCAGGCGCGGAGTGTGAGGCTCATGGAGACGAGTGTGCAATATGCGATGCTCCACTTCTCAAGTCAAAGTGCTACGAGCCTGCTGCTGCTGAAAAGCTCCCTGCTGGTGGGTGCACCGCTCTTCTTTTGCGCCAGCTGTGCGCCCAGCCAAAGTGGCTGCACAAACTGTGCCAGACGCATGCTGAAGCAAAACACAATGCTGTGCCACTCTGTTTAAGGTATCTGAAGCTTGGAATATGTTGCACCCATCCTTCGCAGTTGTGTTCAAGTGCAAGTACCCTCCACACACAGCTGATCGCAGCGATGCATAGAGCAGCAGGCTGTAGATTCAAAATCAGGCGTTGTGTTGTTTCCTTGACATTGGAGTGCTGTTCCTACTTGTGTAAAATTCGAACCTTTCGCAACACTGTGACCCGAATGATGCACTTCACTTTGACGCCGATCCACATGTACCGCCCCACCGTTCCGCCAGTCACTTGCTTTTCACATGCACCCAGCATGACCAACATCGTACGTTGCTGCAACAAAAGCAGTGGCTGGTCGGAATTGAAAGCCAGATTATTGGTAACGTTTTGTAAAAGGGGATTCAGAGTGAGGTTGGTGCTGGTACAAGTCGAAATAAAAGGGCACAAAAGAGAGAAGTGGGTCCATGCCATTGATCACAATCATCACATACACTGTCAACCACTGTTAAAACACACAAAGTCCGAAGAGGCCATGCCGCAGTTGGCTGCAAATTCACTCAATCATAAAGCCCAGCCTTCAAGGCCATCACCAGACCAAGGGCCACCAAGATAGCCCCGCCGCCCACAAGCACCAGTACGCCAGGATGCATCGGCCGCCGCCGCCACGCCTCCAGCTGTGCAGCTGTGACAGGCAGGCGGCCCGGGGTAGGCTCTAAGCCAGTACTACCTGCAAAGTAGCCACCGCCTGGCTTCTTGACGCCCTCTGCGCCGTCATCCCACTCCAGTTGCTGCTGTGGCAGCAGCGGTTCCTGTGCCGCAGCTCCTGCAGAGGCCGCATCGTCTGCACCTGCCCCTGACTGCAGCAGCGGCTGCTGTTTGCACAACGGCTTCAGCAGGTCGCCGCCGCTAGTGCCTGGGCCCTCGTCTGTGGCGGAGGGGGGTGCCCCTTCCTCTCCCACCGCCGCCGCTGTGGAGCCCAGCAGGCCCAGCAGAGCTGAGCACCCGGCAGCTGTCGCCACCTGGCGAGCTGTCCAGCCCTCCGCTCGTGCAGTGCACCAGCTTCTGGCGGTGGATGCCTGGCCGCCTGATGCCGCCACCAGCGCGGCCGCTGCTTCCTCGGTCAGCTGGGGGCCCAGCGCCGCCGCCAGATGCAGCGGCGTGAGGCCGCTGCTGACGTAGGCCTGCTGCCAGCTGTGGCCTGCCGCCGCAGGTGCCACGTCAGCCAGCGCCCACAGCAGTCCAGCATTGCCGGTAGCAGCCGCCGTGCCCAGCAGCCCTAGGGGAGCCAGCTGCGCGTCCAGGGCAGCAGCAGCTGCGGCCGTGTCATCGCCAGCGATCGCCGTTGGCAGCAGCAGGCGCAGCAGTGCAGGGCACTGGCGGCGGACGCACAACGCGCACAGCATACGAGCGGCGGCCGCCAACCGCGCCACACCAGAGGGTGGGTAGGCAGCTGCATGGCGGCCCTGCAGCGCCGCTGCATTGGCTGCGCTGCATGTTGCCGCCGCCGTTGCTACCTGCTGCTGGGACTCTTGATGCTCACGCACAAGGCTCACCAGCCGCAGTAGGTTAGGCGGTACGGCGGCTTGCGGCGCTGCAGCCATGCTCTGAAGCTCGACAGCGGCTGCGCCTAGCTCTGCTGGCAGTACCAGGAAAGGTACCGAGATGCCCATCCAGGGCCCTGCAGCACAACGCAGGGAGAAGGCAGAAGAACGCAGGTAACGTCAGCAACCCGCCATCAACCTCTGCAAGCCCCTGTCACAGAACTGTGATGGCAGCAGCAAGCAAGATTTCAGCAGCCGGCTGTCACCACCGGCAGCCTGGCCGGCAGTGCGGGCAGCACATTAAGACACAGCAGGGCATCAAGGCGCGCACCTGTCGCCAGCTCAAACTCATACAGTCCAGCATGGTCTTGCGCCGCAGGCACCCATACCTCTGCCGCATCGACTTGCTGCAGCAGCAACCGGAGTGCCTGCTCAGCCTCCTCCTCCTGCTGCTCTGCCTCCGCTTCCTGCCCTGCCTGTTCATCCTCCTGCTCCCCCTGCTGCTGCTGCTGCTGCTGCTGCTGCTCCTCATCGCTGCCGCTGGTGTCGCAGTCTGAGCCATCACGTTCTGCCGTTGCTGCAGCTCTCACATCCTCTGCACTGCCGGCGCCGCTGCTGCGGGGTTGCAGCAGAGCCACAGGGATGTGCCTGCCTCGGCTACGGCAGTGCAGCGTGCGCTGGCTGCTGCCTGAATGC
This sequence comes from Chlorella vulgaris, assembly GCA_023343905.1. Lineage (NCBI taxonomy): Eukaryota > Viridiplantae > Chlorophyta > Trebouxiophyceae > Chlorellales > Chlorellaceae > Chlorella > Chlorella vulgaris. The sequence goes on from SIDB01000014.1 coordinate 271,308, forward strand.
TCGCCAGCCAGCAAATGGCCAACCGCAGAGCAGTGCATCTCAAATTGGCCGGAACAGGCACCGACAGTCGTGATTGCTGGTGTGGAAGGCGCGAGCGACAGTTGCAGACGCTGCTGTGCTGCAGCCACACTGTCAGCGCTGATGGCGTACACTGCGGCTGATTCTGGCTGCAGCCGACGATTCACCACTGGGCACAGCAGCGCCGCCGCCCCTCCTTTCTCCACATCAGCCACCACCTTCAGCAAAGGCAGCCCTGCGGGCAGCAGCCAGGCCTGCTGCCCCTCGCTCGGCTGCTGCCAAGCCTGCAGCAGGCCCGCCAGCGCTGCGGCGGCGCCAGATGGCTGCTGCAGCGCCGCCGCTTCAATTGAAGTGGCAAGCAGGTTCACAGTGAGATGTGTGCAGCCTGACCGCACAGCGCCAGTCAGAACCGTGGGGTAGTCGAGGAGGCAGCGTTGCAGATCGGCGCGCACATTGGGTGGCAGCTGGTCTGGGTATAAGCCGTACATCTGCACAAGGGAGCCAAGTGATACGTCAGTGAAGTGATGTGCTGACCACGTTCTGCTGATTGACGCGGCTTGTGTGCTGCCAGCAAGCTGTCATGAGCAGGCACGCGGCATGCAATTGAGAAGATGGGAAGCAACTGCCATTGCAGCGCGCTGTGAGCCCTACTGCTTGCCTTCAATGACAGCCTCACGGCAACAAATTCGGTGGGCACCCCGCCAGGAGTGATGCTGGCCGCTGCATGCAGCGCCGCCACTGCAGCGCGCGCGGCGGGCCAAGCTGCCAGCTGTGGAGCTGCGCTGGTAGGCGAGTGCCGCGCGATGGGGCGTGGTACCGCAGACTGCGTTGGCACACTCCCGTACCCAGATGCTGTGACGGCGGTACCAGGTACCGCCTGCGCCTCTGACCGCCCCACCCCCAGGTCGCGCCCCAAGAAGCCCCCGCTGCTCACAAGTGCATTGCTCGGCGAAGGCCGCCTGAGGCTGTCGCTCAGGCCGCCAGCAGACTCAACGGATGAGCTGGCAGCTGTGCGTGCCAGCAGAGAATCAGCGAGGCTGTCAGGGTCCAGAGCCTGCAGGGTGGCAAGCACCCCAGCAACGTAGGAGGAGCGTTATCAGTGAGAGGACGCAACGGCAGCATGGGTGTGAGTGAGAAAGCGGGTGTGAAATAACATGTGAGTGCAAGCAAGTCTGTGCCCGGCTAAGTGCAGGATGCTGGTGACAGTCCCAGCGCCCTGCCAACGCTGATGATACGACTGGCTCCAGCGCCGTCCCAGCTCAGCTCACCAGCAGCATGTCGAGCTCAGCAGCGCTGATGGTTGGCAGCTCCGAGAGGCGGCGGTGCTCGTGATGCGCGTTGGCCTGGGGCAGGGCTGGAAGGGAGGAACTTCCGACTCCAGTGATGCCCACGTAAGCAGCTGATCCAGCTGTGTCCAGAGGCACAGGCACGCCCAAAGGCGCTGAGAGGGGCGAGCACTGGTGTGGGAAGACGCCGCTTGCAGCGCCTGCAGGCCTCAGCAGCTGCCCATGCTGCCGCAGGCTGTGCTGCGGCGACAGGATGCCCGAGTGATTGACGGGTGCCAGCAGGTTGTGCTGAGTCAGCCAATCGCTGCCGAGCAACTGGCTGGAGGCAGCTGAATGTTGGGGCGCAAACAGGTGAGCCTGCTGCTGCTGCGCGGTGAGGAGGTGTGCCTGCTGATGGTGCTGCTGATGAACAAGCTCGGATGGCTGCTGCTGCAGCAGCACGGAGTCGGGGGGCAGCTGGCCACCTGAGCTGCCGCCGAGAGTCCCGCTGCCGCTGCCGTCCGTGTGGAAGCCGCCGCCGCCAAGAGGGCTCAGGAAATCGCTGCCGAGTGTTCCAGAGTCTGAACTCACAGCACCAGCGCTTGCCACCATGGCACACGGCGGCTGCTGGCTACCATAAAGGTCGGCAGCAGCAGATGGCAATGACACCTTGCCAGCCTTGCTTTGCGTGCCGCTGTTGGAGCCTGGGGCCTGTACCGCAGCCGCAGCTGCCTGTTCCTGGCGCCTTTCGTCGCGCAGAGCTGCCTTGCGCTGGGCTCGGCGCTTGAGGGCAGCTATGCAGCTGCGTTTGGCGTCTTGAAACTCTGAAAGCGGATGCATGCGTGTGCACTGCAAGGTGGGCAGAGGTCGAGGGGACGCAAAGTGTGAGGAAGCAGTGAAGCGATGACTGATCAGGTGCGAGGCGGTACCGCCATTTCGAGGGGAAGCCCTGGCCCCGCCTTTCTGGCAACCCCTGCCACTACTTCCGCACACCTGCTGGCAGAAACGCAGCATGTGCCCGCTGGCATCCGTCACTGCCATCGCCCGGGCATGGGCTTCTGCAGACAGGCAGAGTTCAGGCTTGATTGTTGCATGCCTGTGCCTGCCAGCGAGCTTGCAATCAGACAGACAAAGCATGATCGACAATTTTGGGTTGGGCTGCATGACAGCGGCGCCATCACCCACCGCAGATGCGCTGCAGGCGGAAGAAGGACTTGCCGCCCTGGATTAACGTGCCGCATCCCACGACTTGGCACACGGATGACGGCGCTCGCCGCCGAGGCGCATTGCCCCTCTTTTTGGCCTTGCCGTTAACTTTGGGGCTGCCGCTTGTGCCACTTAGGTCAGCGTGTCCGTCTGTTGGCTGCTCAAACGGGCTAAGGCGCGAGGGGACGCCCCAAACTGGTTGTTCGGCGCTCGGGTTGCCCGGAGTCCCTGTTTCGACAGCTGGGATAGCCACAAGGGCTTGTGGGTCCCAATGGTAGTCTCCCGCACTCCATCCTGCCATTCTGCAAGGTCAGTGCAAAGTCATGAGAAGGGCATTCAAGCAGGGAAGCAGAAAGGGGCGGCGTGAGAGGCATCACACTGGCCGGGACGCCCGCGCAAAGTGGAGCGTACCCTTGCCATGTAGGCAGGTACTTCCGGACGCTCCTGGTCAACAGGACATCACAAGACACCACAAGCGCAATGCAAGACGATGCAATCTATCATATGAGGCCGTGGATACCCTTTGGGTTTCATACGAACCCTCGAACGACTTGCGGTGGCGGCTATGCTGGCCTTCGCCGACACGCACCTGGAACAGCAATGGCGACGCAAATATGCGGCTGAGCACCTTACACTCGATGCAGTCATCAGTCTGTCGAGCATTTTGTACCCGCCGGTGAGCCTTGCAACAAGAAGGCAATGCACAGGGTGCTGTGAGGTGCAGCAGTGCAAGCGGGCCCCTAAGCACGTTGCCTGCCGCTGCCTGCCGCCGCCTAGGTTTGGCGCAACTTGATCAGCGATCCACATACTTGGTTGGAGGCGGCCTGGCTGGTGGTTTTCCTCGCCTGGGGGCCCTTGCTTCTGCTGCTGATGTATCGCCGTCCGGCCCGTTACATTTGCCTTCGCACGCCGCTGGTGCTGACAGCTCGACTTCACCACTGGCTGACGGGTGTGTGTTGAATGCACCTGCATTACTGCCAGCTTGTTGCTCATCGCCTGGCATGCATGGTCTCTTTGTAACGGCGTGATGACACCAGGACGCCTTTGTATTTTGTGTTTTGTTTTGTGTGTTTTGTGTTTTGTTTTGGTTTTGTTGTGTTTTGTGTTTGGTTGTGGGGTTGTGGGGGGGCGCATCATCTAGGGCCGGCCCACCTGCCACCGGGGCGCGGCCCGGGGCGGGGGGCGGGCGGCGGCGCCGATTCTCAGGACCCCCCCTGCTGCTGCTGCTGCTGCTGTGTGCTGCGCGATCAGCAACAACAACCCCCGATCGAGATCCGAGCCCCTGATCCCCCACAAAAACAGTTGACTTTTTTCCCGCAGACCCCAGACAGCAGCAGCGTGCACTTTCTTCGTGCCTGCTAACATTCCTGCCCTCTGCTGCTGCTCACCCTGCAGTGGTTCAGTTTTCTCCCCTGTTCCACCAAGGGGCCAGCAGCAGCGCCGTGGCCAGCTTGATGTGGCGAGTGAGTACGCCGCCTGCATTGCTGCTGCTGCTGCCTGGTTTGCAGTTGCACTTGTCGCGGTCCACATCAATTGCTGGATCCTACCTGCTCCGTCCCACCTCCTTTTGCCCTATGCCCTCTGCAGCCTGGCATGGCTTCCATGCTTTTATGCACCTACTTGCTACCCCTGAGGCACACGCTGCCTTGTGCGGCAGCAGTACTAGCGGTGACGCTGCACAGCACGCTGCGGTGGTGCACCGTCGAGTGTCGAGGCTCGAGCAACGTTGTGGTGGCGCAGCTGTGTGCAGGTGCGTGTCTCTGGCAGGTCAGTGGTGCTGTGCCGGGGCGATGGATGCTCCCAGCCGTGTGCTGGGCTGATGGCGCCCTTCAGCTGCTGTCCTCCCCTGCTGTGACCGCCGCAGATGTGGCACATGAGGTTCGTGCTCGGCTGCCCTCCTTGGGCTATGCAGCCTCTGGAGGCGCGGCTGCCTCCTGCAATAGCAGCAACGAGCTGGCCGGCGGTTGCGATGCCGACGGCTGTCGTCGCACTTGTGTGGCAGTCCATGCATGGCTGCTGGTTGTGCTGGGCACGTTGTTACCCCTGGCGGTGTGCTGGCTGGTCGAAGAGACCTCCCGGTGTCGTTTCTTGCAAGGCTGGCTGGAGAGTCACACTGGAGCTCGCTCGCGACCGCAGCCGCCTGCCTTCCCACGTGTGCAGCGCCTGAATGTCATCGTGCTCGGTGTGTGGCTGCTGCTCTGTGCCTGGTTGCTGTGGCTGGCCCTGGAGGCCTTGATACTGCCGGTATCTGGTCCTGTGTAACTCATGCAACGCCATGCAAGTTTGGCGGCGGTCAGTGGCGGCAAGCGGGTTCGGCAGGGAATTGCCGCAGCGGTAGCCTTCAGTACACCGTGCCAATCGTGGAGGGATCTATCACTCGTCACGAGCGTGCCTTCCTGTGGTGCAGCCTCAACTGCGGCCACGCAGTTGCTGCCAGTGGCGCATTGCCAGTCGCGGTCGGCAATGGCAGCAGTGTTGCAGGCCATGGTGTCATTAAGGCCCGGCTGGCCTTCCAGGCGGGCGATGTCCAGTGGACAGCCCGCCTGCAGTGTTCACCTGCCGCTGCCAGCCGAGCCGCTATTGCGCAGGCCTCAACGCCGGGTGCCAGCGACAGTAGCGGCGACCGATGCAGCCAGTAATCCCGGTGCCAGGCTACCCGCGGCGGTCTCCACCGCCTCCGCGCCTCCCGCCGCTTCCTCTGCCGAAGAAGTGCTCAGGATGGTCGACCTGCTGCCTCAGGGGGTGCGGCAGCAGCTGCTACAGCACCCAGAGCTGCCGCTGTTGCTAGAGGTGGTGATGGACCTGGGGCGTGCGCCGCTGGCTCGCTTCCCGTCAGGCGATGTGCGGCTGGCAGCAGTGGATGAGGTGGTGACAGAGGAGCAGCTGCAGTATGCGGTGCAGCAGGTGGGGGAGTTTGGAGGCGACAACCGCGCAGGCATCGACAAAACGCTGGTGCGTGGCTGGAGGCGGCAGCCCCTGTCTGCTGAATTGAGCGCATCTCCAAGCGGCACCAAGGATTTGTGTGCGAGTGCAATCCCTTCCCGGGCCGTGATTTAGCTGGCAAATGCTCCACATCCTCATCTGCTACACCACATCTGCCTCCACTTATGCAGCATCGCATCAGCTGCATCCGCAACCGGGCGGGGCGCGTGGTGGGTCTGACCTGCAGGGTTGGACGAGCCATCTCTGGTACGATTGCGGCAATCACTTGCTGCCTGCTGCTGCCTGCTGCTGCCTGCTGCTGCCTGTTGCCACCACATTGTGTGGTGCACCCAGTTCCCCTTGCCGCCGCTCAATCACCAAAGTGCAAGCACGGATGCTCAGCTGTCAGCGCCTCCAGCGGTTCTTGAGAAGTGCAGTTGTGAGGTGTGAAGTGATCCGTTTCACATCTGTTTTGATGTCCCTCCCTCCCTCCGTGGCTGCTCTGCAGGTAGCGCTGCCATGGTTGCGGATCTAGCTAGGAGCGGCAAGAGCATCCTGCTGCTAGGTGCAGCCGCTGCCAGCTGTCCTTGCCTGCTCTTTGCCTGTGGCACACTGTCTGTCACCACCCCATGCTCCTGGCCTTCCTCCTGACTGACTCTCACTTCAAAAATTCACCAAGCTGTCAACTCTGCTCTCCTCTCCGTGACCCTGCCAACACTGCTGTCATCTTTTGACTCTCTGCCAAAGCAACTGCCCTTCCCGCCGCCCCAGGCCGCCCCGGTGTCGGCAAGACGACGGCCATCCGAGAAATATCGAGATTGCTGGCAGACGACTGCGAGCGGAGGGTTGTGATTGTTGACACATCCAACGAGATTGGCGGCGATGGCGACATCCCTCACGGCGGCATCGGGCGGGCGCGGCGCATGCAGGTGGGTGTGCAGATGCCACCCTGGAAGCAACCCTGGAGCCTGGTTCGGCTCGCATGTGTGTGCTCTAGTGGCGGCCAGCAAGCGCAGCAGCAGCAGCAGCAGCAGGGGTCGGGATTCCATGTGCTCCCTTTGCTCTCCTGTCCGCCCTGGCTTGACACATGTGTGCGTGTCGGCTCAGCGCTGCCTGCATCACTCCATGCGGCTTCCATGGTTCTCACTTGTTTGGCACTGCACAACTGATGTGCAGGTACCACAGCCTGAGGCGCAGCACCGTGTGATGATTGAGGCAGTGGAGAATCACATGCCGGGTGGGTGCAGTGCCAGCAAGCAGTACCACTTTCTGAGCAGTACCTGTGAGCATTGCATGTCAAGAAAACAGCACTGCAGCATGCGCCGGTGCTCCTGGGAGGGCTTGCAGGAGACAGCTGAAAAGCCAATTGACGTTAAAAGGTAGTGAAGGAGATTGTACTGCTTTCTGACTTATATTCGCACATGTACTGCTCCTTCTCGTACACTATCTTCTGCCCTTCAGAGGTGATTGTCATTGACGAGATCGGCACCGAAGCCGAGTGCCTGGCAGCTCGTACGATTGCGCAGCGCGGCGTGCAGCTTGTGGCCACAGCACACGGTGCGGCTTGTGTGTTTATGTGTGCGTGTGTGTTGATGAGGAGGAGGACAGGGGAGGGGCAATGTTCGTCCCTGCCTGAGAACTCACCCATGCGTGGAGCACTGCGTTGCATGGTCCCCTGCCTTGCTTGCTCTCCTCTTCATCACTCACAACCCGGCACCCAAGGACCCTGCCCATCTCCTTTGCCCCTCTGCAGGCAATGAGCTGGAGAACGTGATGAAGAACCCCTCGCTCAGTGACCTTGTGGGCGGCATCTCCTCTGTCACCCTGGGTGATGAGGAGGCCAAGCGGCGGGGGGTGCAGAAGAGCGTGCTGGAGAGGCAGGTGGGCGGCGGAAATGGTTTGAGTGGGGAGCGGGACCACCAAGCTCTGGGTTGGCTTGCTGTCGTGTGGCACAGCGAATGGGGAGAGGGGGCCGCAGCAGGCGCGGATTGGGATGCTGTGGTGCAGCATATGGATCCCTGACACGCCTGGAGGCGGCTCAAGGAGCAGCCGCTATGCTATGCCTGCTGTGCTGTGGGCTGCCTTGTGGAGTGCATGAAAACAGTCGACGTTCATCTCCTTCGGGCAGCCATATTATTGCCAGTCTCGAGCACTGCCATCAATTACATCAACGCTGTACTGCTGCTGCTGCTGCGCCGCAGAGTCCCCCCACTTTTGACGCCTGCGTGGAGATGGTGAGCCGCGAGCAGTGGAGGGTGCATGTTGACGTCGGCTGGGCTGTAGACTCGTTGCTGGTTGGCAAAGAGGCAGGCAAGTGACGCCACGTGCTGCCTAGTGCTGCGGTTTTGGCTGTGTGCTGCGTGCTGTGTTTTGGCTGTGCGCTGGTCGACAGGGTCGATTTTGTGCTTCACGGCCTGAAACAGGCCACCGCACAAGCGGGCGTGCAGGAAGAGTTTGCAGCAGCTGTTCAAGGGGGGGGAGGAGGGCTGTCCTTTGGAAACCTTTTGGAGGCAGCAGCTTCCTTCTGTCGCGTGTGAGCTTCAAATCTGTGTTTGTTTCGTTGAGTAATGCTTTGTTCCCCACTACTGTATGCAGGGGCTGAAGTGCGGGAGCGAGATGACTCTGGCAAGGTGTGGAGCTGGCCCGAGGGCAGCAGCGCAGACTTTGACAGTGACTCTGAAGAAAGCGAGGCGGCACAGCGGCGCGGCCGCCAGCGGCACAAGCGGCAGCAGGTGGAGACACAGCCCTTTCCTGTGGAGGCTTTGAGTGCGGCTCGCATGGGCGCTGCGCTGCAGGCGGCTGAGGAGGCAGGGGTGCCGCTGCCTCTCGTGCTGCGGGCTGCGGCAGCGGGCAGCTCACAGGCCGGCGGTTCGCCCAGGTCCGCCAGCAGCAGCAGCGGCAGCATCGACAGCATCAGCGGCGGAAGAAGCAGCGGCAGCGGCAGCGGGAAAAGCAGCAGCAGCGGCGGCGGCAGCAGCAGCTCTGTGTTGCATGTTTTTCCTTTTGGCATCGATGGCGCCAGCATCAGAAGCATTCTGGAGTCCTTGGGCCTCACTGGCAGCCTGGTGGTGGCGGATAGAATTCAGGATGCAGACACAGTGCTGGCGCTTCGCAGCAAGATCAAGACAAGTGAGTGAGGAGGGCGGCATGCGAGGCAGGGAGCATGGGAGCGTGTGCAAGGCTGGAGGATGGCGAGGGGTTCATGGCGATGGGCAGCCCGCTGGGCCGTGTTGAAGGGTTCAGCATGCTGGAGATGCCCGCCGCCTTTGCTTGCCTGGCGGCGCATCGCTCTGCTGCCGTCCCTTGCCCTCCACCCCCCCCCCCCCACTCTCTCCCCCATTCTCGCTCTACTGCCGTCCCTCACCCCCCCTCAACACTGTCTCACCCATTCTGGTGTCCGCCCCTGTTTCTGCACCCTTGCAGGCAGCTGGATCAAGGAGGCCTCCAAGGCGGCTGGTATCCCCATGTACAGCGTAAAGACGGCGGCAGACGCCAACCTTGTCAGGTGGGCGGGGGGTGCCGGCTGCGCTGGAACTTTGCTCATGCTCACTGCTGCTCCTCGCCACTCGCCTGTCGTCTGTTGTCTTGGAAGCTTGCCCCCCGCCATTGCATGTGTGGGCTGCTGTGTTAGATCGGGGTGACCGCTGGGCTTCCAGGGCTCAACATTGGTTGCTGCTGGTCTGTGCCGCAGCTGGTTGGTGCCAGTCGGTGCCTGCGGCATTGCTCATACCACGCAGTGCCCTTAGTCTGCGCTTGCTTTATTCAACCCAATGCTAATCCTGATCCTAATTTTGCTGTCCTACATTTGTGGTGTCTGCTCTTGGCCCCTGTGTAGGGCTGTACGCACCTTGCTAGGAATCGACCCCTCTCCCTCTGGCGCAATGTTCACCGGCAATGCGGAGGCACCAGCAGCGGCAGACCCACGCGCCCCGACCTCCAACAGCCGCACCTTGCGGGCGGAGACCAGCCTGGCAATGGTGGCGGCGGCTCGGTCAGGGCGAGGTGCTGGCACGACCAGCCCGTCCAATAGTGCGGCTGATGCGCAGGATGCTTTGGAGGAGGCGCGGCTGGCAGGTGGGTGCCAGCAGTGCTGATGGGGGCATCAACTGCAGCAGGTGCATCAGCAGCAAGTTGTGCATCAGTGGTGCTGCTGATGCATCAGCAGTGGCCTGCAGTGGGTGTATCAGCTGCATGCATTCAGGCGTGGCTGTGGTCTGGCTCAGCCGCTCTTCCATTCCATCATTGACCCTGCAAAGCTCACGCTGCCTCCACCTCACACCTTCCCTTTGCGCTGCTGCAGCTGAGCAGATAGTCATTCCACGCTGCCAGCCGGTGGAGCTGCTGCCTCGTGAGCTGGGAATAATCAGTTCGCAAGTGCAGGTGACTGCCTGAGCTGTTCAAGCTCGTCTGGCGCTTCATCTGCCCCTTCCTTGTATTCTGCTTTCATCTCCACTCTCTCTTCTGCTGCCTCTGGATTGCGTCTGCTCTTGTATTTTGCCTTGTTCAGCACACCAAGGTGCTACTGGCACATGCGTGTTGTGTTCCTGCACCGTTCTTCACCATTTGCCTGCCCTGTGCTTGCCCTGTGGTGCCCACAATGCAGCTTGTCGAGGGGCTGGGATTGCCGTATGAGGTGGTCGGCTCGGCAGCCAGCCTGCGCTTGCGGGTGCTGCCACCCGCGTGGGCTAGCAGCGGCACCACAAGTGGCCGTAGCAGCGTGCCGCCGCTGGCGCCAGCAGGGAGCGATGCGGCGGCGGTGGCGGCGGCTGCGGCTGCGGCGGCAGTCGTTGAGGGCGCAGTTGGCAAGGAGTTTTGGTGACCCAAAGTCGGTGGGCTTTTGTTTAACAGTGCAACTGCTACAGTTTTGCATGCTGCCCTCTTGTGCATCAATGCAAGCACCCATTCTTTATATATTCATTGTCAGCCATTGATCAGCGCTGAATGTGAAGCTTAAACAAGCATCACTGGTGTAGAGGAGATTCAAAAAGAACATGCACTCTAGCTGGAGGTGTGACCCACGCTGCAGCCAAGCTGTTGCCCTGAGTGCTGCTCTGGGCTATGAGTTGAGTTGAGCATATCAGATGCTTTCTACCGCTCAAAGCCTTTACAGATGCCCGATTTGAGTGCTTGGCAGCTGTCTGGCGGCGTCGCCTGCTTGTCTGGACCCGGGCCACGCTTCACAAGCTATTACTACAAGCGAAAAATTTGATGCGGCCAGGCGCACACAGTCCCAACCGTTCTAAGTGCAAATGCAATGAATCCAGGATCCAATCTCACTACAAGGGATAGTCAAGCCGCCCAGCTGCAAGCAGACCAGCCGCGTCACAGCTAGCTAATCGGGGCTAGCAGCTGCACACGCCGTGCCGCCACAGCTGCAGCTGCTAGGCACAGCTGCAGGGCGGCTACCCGGCAGCGGGATCCTGCTCGACTTTGAACCGCTGCTGCTGCTTCCACTGCGCGAGGGAGTCGTCTTCGCCGTCGCCCGACGCTAACTTGCTGCCGCCGCCGCCGCCGCCATCCTGTGAGCCGTCCGCCGCCGGCCCCTCGCCTTGCTGCCGCTCGTGGGGAGCCAGGTCCCGCTCTTGGTCAAGCACTGTGCCCGACTGGCGGCGCACAAGAGCGGCGTAGATGCCGCCGCGGCGCATAAGTTGTGCATGGGTCCCAACCTCAGCCACCCTGCCTCCTCTGTCCATCACCACAGTCTGGTCTGCGTGCCGCACGGTACTGAGCCTGCGGGCAGCATGGGTTGAGCAGCAGGCAGCCGGCGATACAGCAGGTGAGCAATTGCGCAAGCAGGAAGCTGCAAAGAAAAAGGACAGGAGCTGCCGTGACGGCAAGGCTGGTGTGCACTAGAGGTGCAGGCACGCACTGAAGTGCTCCCAGTGTTCCCACCATTTCCTGCCTGCCTGCCTGCCTGCCTGCCTGCCTGCCTGCCTGCCTGCCTAAACCCCCCTCTCTCCCTTCCCTCGCCTTCCCTCAGCTTCCCTCCTTCACCCTACCTCACCATCGTTTACCCTCACACTCCATTAGCCTCCCTCGCCCTTCATCCCCCTCCCTCTCCTTATATCCCTCCCTCCCTCCCTCCCCCACCTGTGAGCGATGACAATCACAGTGCGGCCCCCAGAGCGCATCGCCCTGTCCAGAGCGCCCTGCACCGCCGCCTCGCTCTCCGCATCCAGCGCTGACGTGGCTTCGTCAAGAATCAGCAGCGGGGGGTCCCGAACCAGAGCCCTGGCAATCGCGATGCGCTGCCGCTGGCCGCCTGACAGCAGCTTGTCGGTGACTGGCGTGTCAAAGCCGGCTGGCAGGGCGGCGATGAAGTCTGTCGCGTTGGCAAGGGCCGCTGCTCGCTCTACGTCCTCCTGCACGGCACAGGCAGGCAGGCAGGCAGGCAGGCAGACAGGCAGGCAAGCAGACGGGGCAAGGTATGAATGGCAGCTTGTATGATCATCTGATCGCCAATGTCTCGCAAGAGCCAGGCCAATCAAAACGAAAAGCATGTCAGCGACATACACACAAACATTCGGCACACACTGACCTGGGTCGCATCTGAGCATCCGTATGCAATGTTCTCAGCCACGGTCATTGAGAAGAGGCGCGGGTCTTGAGACACCACACCCACACGCCGCCGGAACCATGCTGCATCCAAGTCCCTGCGGTGGGAGGGAGGGGAGGAGTGTGGCAGTACTGAATGCCAGGCACTACTTGATGGCCGGGGCAGCGCGCTGGGGAAGCAGGGAGAAGAAGCAGAAAAGAAACGACAGGAAAAGGCACCGGGAGGTTGCTGTGCAAACTGTGGTTGTCTAAACAAACCAGAGCAGGCTGCTTAAGCCAGCTGCGCAGTTGTGACATCCTGCCAGTCACGCCTCGCCTCAACACCCCGGCTTGGCCCCAACACGCCCCAACAACTGCGATCTACGCAGCCGCAGGACACTAAGCGAGGGCGTAGCCCGCCTGCACACTTGCCGAATACGCTCCCCAAGCCAATTTTGCAGGTGGGCTGAACAGCCGGATAGGCTGACCCCAAGCCTAGCCTAGCCTAGCCTAGCTCCCCACCTCCTGCCTGGCCCACAACCCCCAGCCTCACCTTAAGTCATGCCCGTTGATCAGCACCTGCCCGGCATTGGGGTCATACAGCCGCTGGATGAGAGCCACCAGCGTGGACTTGCCGCTGCCGCTGAGGCCCACCAGTGCGGTGAGCTTGCCGGCGGGGATGAGGAGGTTGACGCCGTCGAGAGCCTTGGAGTCTGCAAGGGTCAATATGGGCACAACAGGTTTTGAAGGCTCAGAAAGAAAGAGAAGAAAGATACAAATCACAGCACAGCACGGTGCATCGTAGCACAGCATGGCGCCAGCAGGGCGGGGTGCGGCCACAGCAGCCAAAGATGCCTCTCCCAGCTGCCAGCAGCAGAGGCTTTCGTGATGGGAGCTAACAGGATAGGCAAGCAAGTTGCAGTGTCCCATCTGACCGGCACTTGCCTGGGCGAGAGGGGTAGCTAAATTCCACATCCCTCATCTCCACCTCCCAACCCCCACACGTCGCCCCGCCTGCCGCAGGCACAGGGCTGCTGCTGCTGCTGCTGCTGCTGCTGCCGCTGAGGATGCTGCTGCCGGGGCTGCTGCTCAGGGCGTCTGGGATGAGGCCGGCCGAGATTTGGGGGGCTGGGGGTGCATCAAGATAGGAGATCACCCTCTCTGATGCTCCCACTGCTTCCATAATGGGGCCCCACTGGTCACACACTGACAGCAGGGCTGATGCCAAAAACTCAGTGTAGAACCTGCGGAGCAAAGCAACAAAGGGGGAAGGAGAGTGATTGGGAGGAAAGTGATTGGCTTTGAGGCGGGCGGCAGGTGCAGGAGTGCATGGGCGGCAGGTGAAAAGTTGGGCGGGGGGCGGGATGAAGCGGCCAGGTGCAGCGCCCGAGTGCCACCCAAGCGGACCGGCAGGCAAGCATATGCGCCTACTGGCGGCAGGCAAGCATATGCGTCTGCTGGCAGCAAGCAAAGGTGCTCACATGAATGCCGTCAGCTGCTCAGCGCCGATGTGGCCGGACACTGCCGCAGCGCCGCCGATTGCCAGCGTGGCCAGCCGAGTGGCATTGTAGCTGAGGCAGAGGGGTGCGGGGGGAAGAGGGAGAATAGGGCGGGAAAAGGGGATGAGAGAGATGAGGAAGCACCGCCACCAGGGGAGGGGAGGTGCAAACAACCTGACCCACCATCACAGAGCAAGCCAGCAGTGCAAAACTTGAAGCAAGGAGCTGCAACAAGCATAGTGTGCACAATGTGATGCACGCCGACTCCCAGCAGTACTCCCGGCAGTCGGCAGTACCGCCTCACGTGACCTCACGCCCACCCCAGCACCTCAACGCACATTTCCGTCAAGCTGTGCGAATGTCACATGGCCTCCCCAAACCTTCATGCCAACACTCCACCACCACACCTCGCCTCCCCAAACCTTCATGTCAACACTCCACCACCACACCTCGCCTCCCCAAACCTTCATGCCAACACTCCACCACCACACCCACTCACAACCCAACCAGCCCCCGTAGTCTTACTCACAGGAAGTTGTTCGACACAACATAGAGGGCGTACGCCACACTCTGCCGTATGCTGATGTGTCGCAGCTTCAGCAGGGTACGGTCGTACCGCTTCATTGTACCGCCCTCGGTACCAAAGGCACGTACCAAGCGGGACAGCGTGAAGCCCTCCTCGGCTGCTGCGTTGCTGCTGGCCAGGGAGTCTTGATAGATCTGACAGGGGAGGCGGCAAAGGCGGGGCAAGTTGCGGGGGCAGGGAAGCAAAGGGTAGGCAAATAACTGGCAGCAAGGGCACGACTGCAGCGGTGGGCAAAATGCTGGCAGCAGGGGCACAGCTGCAGCGGGCAGAGGCTGGCAGCAGCGAGGCAGAAGCCGGGCAGAGCAGGGCAACGGCGGATGCCGCCACTAGAAGTGTCTGGTCAACCGAACGCACCCGCTGTGCCCGCCGAGTGAAGGAGCCGTAGGTGCCAGCCACAAGCACCAGCGCAGCTGCCACTGCCCCCGTCGTCGCCGTCATTTCAGGCGAGAGGCGCCAGAGGTAAGCCGCCCCACCAATCTGCAGCAAGGTGCAGGACCAGAAGGCAGGCAAAGCAGGAACGCCGCGTTTCAGGATAGACGCAATTCAGTTTCACAAGGGGGGTCACCTTGTCAAGCACCTTGCGCTCGAGGTTTGGCTGAACGCAGCAGTGCATGCACGAGCAGCACACGGTTGGCTGGCGATGGTGCATCAGCTTCGGCTATGTGTGCGTCCTGTCACCACCCCAGCCTCGCAGGTTTGACTTACTACTTGTAGTGCATTGCGCAGCGCGACATTGATGCTGGTGGCAAACAGGCGAGAGATGACGCTGCAGTCTGCCGCCAGCCTGCTGGTCAGCTGCGCCGTTTCTGTGGTGTCGAAGAAAGCCACCGGCTGGCTTATGAGTCGCCCGAACAGCTGGCTGCGCAGGCGCTGAAGCAGGTTGGTGTTGACGAGGCTGAACAGCCAGCCACGAATGGCGGCGAAGCCCGCGTAGGCTGCAGTGGCTGCAAACAGGCAGCTCAGGTTGTGCTTGAACTGCGTCTCGCTCCGCTCCTGCACAAAGCAGCAAGGCAGAAGCAGAAGCAAGATGGGCAGAGAGATGTGGGTGAGTGCAAACAGTGCGAATGGCAGCAGGAAGGGCGGCAGCAGGGTGAGACCAGCGCCGCGCCGGCTCTGATACACGGCCATGTGTGGCTATGTGTTTGCAGAGGCAGCCAGCCATGCCGCCGGCAGCACACAAGCTGGGGGGCAGGAATGCTGTACTGCAAAGTGCAGGAGGACCGTCACTGGTAGTGCAAGGTACACTGCACTTTGCAGCGTACCGCAGGGGTCACCCCCCCGGCTTGCCTTGGCAGCGGAAAACACGGCAGTGGTGATGAAGTGAGGGATGCACAGCTCGCTGGCTGCAGCTGCTAGCATGAAGAAGACCGCGCAGATGAGCAGAGAGCGGTCGGGAGCCAGGAGGCGGCCCACTTTGCTAAGGATGCTGCGCATGTCTTGCGGGGCCGCTGTCAGGTCCATCCCTCCTGCTGCAACGCCGCTGCCGCTCACGTCACTCTCCTGCTCCAGCTGCCACCACTGCTTCCACGCAAGCTTGGGACCTGGCTTCCGAGAGCCAGCATCAGCACCGGCTGCTGCTGCTGCTGCTACAGGCAACAACATGTTGCCCGGAGCCGGCGGCAGGCGGTGGCGGCCAAAGCCCAGCCTGGGCCGCAGTCCTGCCGCTAATCTCGTGCTGCATAGTCTCTGTCGAACCGCTGTAGCTGTAGCTGGTCTGCAGCTGGGCGTCGCCAGGCCTGGCATATTGTTACAGCTGCGCGCCTCTGACCGCCACTAGGGCCGTGTCTCCAGCTCACACACCGGCATGCGACGAGTGGGTGCCGCTGGTTGTTGTGGCTAGCGAAAAGCGGGTCGTTCCCCCGAGTGCTCTGTCCCGCGGCCTGCCCGCTCGTCCAGCTGCGGATGCCACACCCAGATGGTAGGTTAACGCAAGAATTACAATCACCTGAGCCAAACAGTTGGTCACAAGTGAAGGAGGCACCACGCCTTCACCGCCACATCCGTCCTGCCGGCAATTGTTCAGTCACGACATGCATCGATGCAGGCTGCCCGTTTTGTCCAAAACCCACCTCAGCACATGTCATTGCCAATGCCTAGTCGTCCGGAGTGGCGCCACTGCTCAGTGAGATGCCCGCGCGCAGGCGCGTCACAACTGCCGCAGCACACTGCACTGGGAGACTGCACTTTTGCTCAGATTTCAAGTCCACACAATCACGCAGGGGTGAATGCAAGGCTCAATCACAAGAATTGGTGTGACGTGCATGCACACATACCAGCAACGAACTCACATTTTATTCGGACAACTCACAGTTGTTGTGGGTATAATTGCCGTTGCCAAAAGTCGTTAACGAAGAGGCAGCAACTCAATGCAGATGCGACTCCTCCGTATGTGAGGTTGCCAAGAGGAATGGGTTCTTTCTGCAAGCTGGTGCAAGCTGGTCCTTTGTTCGCATCTTTGTGGCAACGTCATGTCACACCCGCATGGCGGCGTCGTGCACCGCTGGCCTTCAAATGTGAGCTGTGCGTTGCTTCCGTTGCCCGGCACTTTGCGTTTCCCTATTGTCAGTCTCACTCGGACCCTTTTGGAGAGGAGAGAGCGTGCACAGCCCAGCGCCGCGCCAGCCACCGGTTTTAGAACTCGAATTTCAAGCAGCAGCTCGCCCCCTTCCTGTCACAGCGCCGCGAGCTCATTTAGCTGCAGCAGGAGGAGCACACTGCACGCCTGGGCCTGCTTATGAAGATGTGAGGGCCCATGCAGCCTGCCGCTTGTCAAGGGGCCGCACAGTGAGAGCGTTGCCAGGGCAGCCCCGTACCGCCACACTGTAGCTGTGCAAGTTGCACAGCCTGCTGCAACCGCCGCCGTTCAAGCGGTGGTGCTCGAAACCTCGTTGCAGTGTTGAGGAGAATATTGGCCTGCTTTCCAACGACGAGGTACTGGCAGTGCTCAAGGACAGGGAAGCAGACAAGCAGCCAGTGATTAGCAGGGCCGCCCCTTCAGAAATCCAGGTGGGTCGGTGCTGTCGACCGCACCAACACGTTTCTCGTGGCGCCCACGGTTCTGTCCCACAGCTCAGCCAGTCTTAATCTATGTGCTGCCGTCTCGAACCCGGCTGCAGGCCTACACAGCACTGCTGCAGCAGAGCGGCGGCAGCTTCAGGGACCGGCAGCAGCTGCAGACCTTCATTGATTGCCTGAAGGTCAGTGCAGCGGGTGCCACTAACACGTCGCCTTCTTGGCCGCTGCTTTCAAGTCGGCCTGCGCCTTGATTGCAGCAAAACCTGCAGGCTGCCGGCGTGCCTGCAATCTGCGCATGTTGCTTGTATGCTGCCTTGCATGCTTCCATACATTTACAAAGTCAAGAAGACTGCTTTCATAGAGTGATAACCTTTGGAAACAATGGCTCATGCCCGTGTGCAGCCGTTTGGCCTCACCCATTGGGAGACCGTGCACCTGATCAACCACCGTCCAGCATCCTTAGTAGAAGTCGACTTGGTGAGCTGAACTGCCTCTAGAGTGGGCATAGCTCTCACTGCAAGGGGTGTTCTTGTGACGCCCTGTGCAAGCTGGCGCCTGCCGTGCATTTGTCACAGCTGGAGTTGGCAAGCACCAACCTGTTGTGAATAGCAGGCAAGCTGTACAGGCACAGCTATGGCCGGATTAGTACTCTTTATTGCACACTTGCTGGACTTTCCTTCACCAGTTGCCTGCCTTTCTCCCCCTCCTCACCCCAACCAGTGCATTGAGGACTGTGAGACGCGGTTTGACGACGAGCAGATTGAGCAGCTGCTGACCCTTGTTCAGGAACACCTCAGGAACCAACCAGACAGCGGCGAGCAGGCGAGCTAGCCGAGCCCAGTTGACGCATCTGGGTGCAGGGACCCGCAGCCTTCATCGCGTCAGCCAAGCTTTGGGGTACCGGTAGGCAGCTAAGCTAGCAGGCAGTCGAACCAGGCGTGTCTGCAGTCGACGCTCAGCGCGATCAGTAGGCAGAAAGTACATTTACACACACAGCAGCAGCAGCAGCAATATGGGCAGCGACTACTACTCGCTTGATGCCATACTGGCAGAGGAGACGCATGTGCCCACCCGTCTGGTGCACGGATGCACAGGTACTCTTGTATTGCCGCAGTACTGCTGCTGTGCAGTTGCGGTACACTGCAGTGTAGCTGCATGCCGCTGGCATGCTGCCGACGTCTGCAGCTCTGCCTGCACTGCTGGGCTGCTGTTGCCGGCTGACGGGGCACATTGGCCTGCAGATCGTTGCATGGACGCCTTTGCAGTGCTTCGTCCGTGCTGACTCCAACCATGCTTATCCTGCTGCCCTTGCGCTCGCGTGTCACGTACTGCAGGCGTGGGCACAGTGATTGATGCCGCCAGCGACCGCGCAGACCTGCTGCCTGGATCGAAAGTGGATTTGCCTCTGTGGATGGTGCCAGCTATGGCGGGGCGCAACATGCTGCAGGTCAGTCGGCTGGTGTGGGGCGGGCTGGTTTGGGGCATCGCCAGGACTGCAAATTAGTTGACAATCGTGCTGCCAACAAGCCGCACGCCTTGCGGCTGTTCTAGGGTGTGTTTGGATGGGCTGATTCAGCCTGTGCTGTGTGCTCGTACCTCTCACCTCTCAGGTTTGCCCTCGCCGCCTTGTCCTTCTCAGCCTTGCTCTCTCCCTGACTCGCCCTCAACTGCTCTTCCTTGTCGATGTGGTTTTCTGTTGGATTCCTAGAGCAGAAACGAAATGACCTGCCCTGCCTGGCCCTGCCTGTTCCCTGGATGCAGGTTGATCTGCCCATATTCTACGGCAACAAGATGCGGCGCAAGATGAAGGCTGGGGCGGGGTGTGAGGACCTGAAGATGCGCTGCCCGCACTACTACTCAGTAGCCACCCGCCTGCACACGGCCATGCAGGTGCGCAGTGTGGGTGGGGAGGACCGGCTGCATGCAAGGCTAGCTAATTTAGGGCGGGGAGGCTGCTTTGGCTGGCAAAGGGTACAGTAGCTGCGGTGGCTGGGGCGGGGTGGGGTAGCTGCGGTGGCCGGGGCGGGATGGGGTTGGTACAAACAGCCAGACATGTGGCTGGGGCATGAGTGGCCGGGGTGGGCTGGATTGGCTAGTTGGTAACCTGACTGAGAAACGCAAGGATCGCCCCGGCAGCACAAAACGCGCCCTGCCCTACATCAAGCCCTGTGCGACCCATCCACCGCACCCTGCAGGCGTGCCTGACGGCCGATGAGGACTTCCCGGCCTTCATCCTCAACACCTTTCGCAGCCGCTACAAGGCAAGCAGACAGGGGCAGTGGTGCTGGGGTCAGGACAGTGCGCAGGCACAGCCTATGCCTCACATCTGCAGTTTGCAGCCATGCAGCGACCTTTTCTGTGCCCGCCTCATGCTGTTGATGTATTGATTGTGAGTCTTGCCTTTCTGTGCCTGCCTCTAACGTCCATGCACATCTCCAATGTTGCCTTCTCACGTCTGTCCTTCCGCCCATGCACCCAAGCACTGCAGGAGCTCCTCACCAAGGCCCCACTTGTGGAGAGCAGCCTAGAGGCGAGCCAGATACAGGGCAAGCTGAGCGTGGAGGAGTCACAGGTCAGTGGTTTGGCTGGGCCGGTTGGCGGGGGCTTAGGTTCCCAGGGTACTCTTGGTGTTGATTGAGGTGTACGTGTTGCTGGTGGTGCTGGCAATGCAACGGATGTCACTGCCTCAAAGCAAGCGGGTTTTGAGGTGGCCACTGTCTCTTGCGCCATGTGGAGAAGGCAGGCTGTTGCCTATTGCGTGTTGTAATGCTGGCATGCCTGCCCCAACGGCACCATTTGTGTGCAGCTGTTCACGGCGGCAGCAGAGGCAGGGGCGGAGTACCAGAGATGGAAGAGCAACGGCGACAGCCGGCCAGTGAGCCGCTCGCAGAGCCTGAAGCGCAAGTGGGCCACCAGCAACGAAAACGCGGCAGCCAACGCGGCGGCCACATGACGCATGCCTTTGGCGTGGAATGCACTCCCGCCGCCACCAATTTGACAATGCATAATGCGTTACAGTTACCCCCCATTTTTTCTCCATCAAGCATAATACAGCACGCACTGCCCGCAACAAGCTGCAAAATCTGGTTTTTAAATCCATCCAATTATCCGTTGGCATTCGCCAACCAGGCGGTATGGCGGCGGGGCATGCTTGATCAGTCGGCGGGGCATTGCCGTTTGCAATCCACCATGCTGCTTTCGGGTGTCGTCTCGGCGGCTTGCACGGCCCGATGCGCTGCTGCCCGGCCAAAGCCGCGCGCTGCTTGCCATTTGGCGGCACAGCGACCGTCACTGAAGCCCCGGCAGCTGTGTTTGACGAAATCTGCAGCGGATGAGGCGCTGGGTTTGGCAGACGCTGACCCAGAGGTGCGTCCGCCACCGCGGCTTTGCCGCCGCTCACCGCTTGCCTTCCGTGCTCTGTGCCCATACTCACTTCCTCCGATCAACTGTAATTGCAGGATGCACGGGGAGCAATTGCTGTGGGGCTCAAGTTCTCAAACGCAGGTGGGCACCAGCTGCTGCTGGATGGTCTGAGTCGGCTTGAGGCTGCAAGTTGCAGCTGAGCTTTTCCTTCGCCTGTTGCTGCG
Organism: Chlorella vulgaris; assembly: GCA_023343905.1. NCBI lineage: Eukaryota > Viridiplantae > Chlorophyta > Trebouxiophyceae > Chlorellales > Chlorellaceae > Chlorella > Chlorella vulgaris. The sequence goes on from SIDB01000014.1 coordinate 291,940, forward strand.
CATCCCAGCTTGCAACCTGCTGCTGTGATTGACCTACCATGTTGCAGGCATGTACGAAAAGGCGCAAGTGTATTTCGAGAAGGCGTTGGAGCTGCCAGGTACCGGCTTGAAGCGCTGGAGGGACAAGCCGCCCGCACTGAGTGAGTGTCTCAGAGAGAGATGGAGTGCTCAGGCTGCACGCCTGTGTGCCATGTTTGAAAGCACATTCAAGCAGTCTAAAATCTCCGCTTTTCCTGTTGCTGCAGGCACAGGCGAGCTCACATCAGCACTCTACAACATTGCGTGCTGCCGCTCTCAGCTGGGGGATGTTGAGAACGCTCTGGTGGCCATCGCCGGAGCCATTGAGCAAGGTGAGGCTCCCTTCTGTGCTGCTCCTACAATCGTTGTGTGGGTTTGGTGTTGACTGAGATGATGTGAAATAGAAAGGAGCGATCTCTCAGCTCCTAGCCGCGTTGAGCTGGCAGTGTTCACCACGTATTAAGCCGTGAACAGCTAGCGCCCGGGCAGCCGTGCACCCTTTTTGCTTCCTTGCTCCCTGTCTTTTGCGCTTCCTTTCCAATGCTTTCCACCTACGCCGCCCCAACCCTGGCTCCCACCTGCAGGCTACAAGGGCCCTTACGAGTTTCAACAGATGCGGCAAGACCCAGACCTGGCCACCCTGCGCGAAGACCCTCGCTTTGAGGGCCTCATCGGCCGCTTTGAGCGCAAGGCACCCGAGAAAAGCGGCTTCCTGGGGCTGTTTTGAGCAGGCCCCAGACTCATATCAGGGCTGTTCGTGCACAACTCCTAGGGCCGTTTTGGGGCTGCTGGGGTTGTTTTCGACAGGGTCAGGCCGCAGCGGCGAGGCCAGGGTGGCAGCGGGCGAGCGCTGCGCAGTGCAGCAGCAGCAGCAGCAGGCGCAAAGTGCTCTACTCTGTTATTTGGATCGGATTGCACCTGCCAGACATGTGTCAGACAACGCGACTGAAGGCGCTGACTTCTGGCTCCAATCAATGCATGTGCCCAGCGCTGCTAGTTGCCTGCATCAGGGCTGACCTCTTTGCGATTCGATTTTGATTTTGCAGCCGTTGATACCGTTGCGTTCACCTCCATTAAAGTGGAAACTACCTATCAAGGCCGTGCATGAGGGAGGGAGTGCAGCCTCAGGTGCCGGCGGCCATGGAAGCAAGCAGGCGCGACGGAAGCTCCAACACACCCGGACGATGGTTAGGGTGCCACTCCTGCAGCCAAGCACTGCCGCGGAGTGCGGACCTCTCGACCCCATTGCTCGGATGTTGCCCCAAATCGCTGTTCATTGGGCAGCTGGCGCTGCCGAGGCTGGTGCTGGGTGCAGCAATGCCGGCGGCCGTCCGTGCATCGCGGCGTGGCTTGACTGCCTGTAACATGGGGATGGGGGTGGTGGATGCATGGGTGTTTAAGCAGCGCATGAGCAGCAGCGCACTGTATGGTCCTGCAGCTTGATCAGCACAGTTGTAGGCTTCCAGGCCCCCAAAGCCAGGCTACTGGTTCATGCCGCTGCCCGCCAGCCTTGCTCACCGTGCCATGGCGCTGCCATGCCGAGTTGCCGCCGACATGGAATGTGGCGGCGCAGCCGTTGTTGTCTCTGCTTCCATTCGGGATGTGGTGCGCTCTGCGGCTGCAGCATGTATACCTCAGGCCGGTGCCGTTTAAGCGGCCGCCGCTGAAGAGGATTCCAGGGTGGTAGCTGCAACTGCTGCCGCGACTGTTGGCGCCGTCTGTAAACTGCTGCTGGCAGTAATCGCACGTCCAGGCCTGGGTCAGAGCACGGTACACCTGTCGGCCCGTGCCGCCAGGCGGTGCATCAAGTTGCGATAGCGCTGCAATGGTGGCGGTGTCCGCTTCAGGACAGTCTCGCTGCCAGGCAGCACGCCAGGGTGCCTCTCGCGCGACAGCAGCCCTCCATGTGCGGCACACCCTGCAGGCAAGGCGCCGCCAGCAACGGGTTACAGGCAGGCAGGCAGACGGCAGGCGACAGGGCGGCAGGAGTGGCGGGGGCGGGGCGGGGGCAGCATTTAAAGCAGCGGCGGGGCTCGAGCTGAGCTTAAGTGGCGATCCACTCACTGCGCTGCGCTACTGAGGTCGGCCACGCTCAGGGGATGGCAGAATATGACAGCAAGCAGGTCGATGGGCAGGCTTGTGTTCATATTGACGGCGACTGTTGCGCAATTGATCACAGGGGTGTGTGGGGCCTGGGCTGCTGAAACTACAAGGAAATTTGTACATCGATGGGAATGGTACCGCAATGATTTTGTTCCATCAAGCTGATGAAGCACCAGCGATCAGCCTCTTCGACACGATCCATAGTTGTATCGACACAGTGGCACACCCCATCATTGCGCTTGTTTCTAAACCCAGCGGCTCTGCTCGGTGCCCGAACAAAGACTGCACAGCAGATCCTGGATCACCCTGGTGTCAATCACAATCACGAGGCTCGCCAGGCTAACAGGCGTCGGGCGCGGCATCGTGTGCCGCCGCTATCGCAGGAGAGCTACGCATTCCCATCCGCATTTTATCACAATGGGGACACCAGCAGCCACCAAGCCAGCTACCCTGCTGGCCTGGGACTTTGACTGGAGCTTGGTGGAGGAGAACAGCGATACGTTTGTTATCAGCCGTCTGGGCGCAGACAGCATTTACAAAGCTGGGAGGCAGAGAGGCATGCCCTGGACCCAACTCATGGATCACACCCTCCAGGCAAGGGCACTGCATGCTCCCTGCCATCAAATGCACGGCGCCGCTCGCAGCGCATTGCGCCATTGGAAGTTGGCTTGTCGGCTGGGTGTGGCCTGAAGCAACTGCGTCTGCCCGGCCTGACAACGAGCAATCCGCATGCTGTTTATTCATTGCTGCAGGAAGCTGCGCGGCAACTAGGCCGCACCCAAGCCGACGTGGAGGCAGCCCTGCACGCCACGCCGCTGCACAGCGCGTTGGCTGACCTGCTGCATGCCTGCTCGGCTGCCGGTGGCGATCAGGCAGTTGACATAGTGGTGCTGAGTGATGCCAACACGGTGAGGAAGGGGAGCACCTAGCCACTGTTGCAAGCCTACTGGCTGCTAGTAGCCGGGGCTGTGGCCGGAGCTGAGGCTGGGGCTACACTGGAAGTCAGGATCTCAACAACTCGCTCCCGCCTTTGCCTGCCTGGCCTATTCGCGCCTGATCGCCCCTGCGTGCCCGCCTGCTGGCTCGCCCACTGGCTGTACCTTCGAGCCACGGCCATTGCACTGCCAATGTACTGTGTCCACAGGTTTACATCGACACCATCCTGTCGTACCGTGGCCTGCGCCACCTAGTTAGGGAGGTTCACACCAACCCAGCTGCCTGGGATGCCTCGGGCGCGCTGCGTGTGCAGCCCTACCACGCCTCACCTCACGGTTGCAGCCACCACTGCCCGGCCAACCTCTGCAAGGGCAAGGTGCGAGGGGGGGAAGGCGACTGGGAGGGGGTACAGATATTGGGGTAGATAGACAGACAGATACAGCAAGGCAGGCTGGTGTTGGTTTGGCGGCAGATTTGGACAGGCCTGCCTGCTTGTTTGCCTGCCTGCCTGCCTGCCTGCCTCATCGCCAGGTGCACGGGGCGTGGCGCCGCCACACTTCGTCATCCACCCGTCCAGCTCACAAAGCACACCAGCCACGGGGCAGGAGTCACCAAGCCCGCCCAACCCCTACACCAGCCCTTGCGCTGCCTGCCCCGCTCCCCCTCCCCGCAGGTTTTGCAGGAATACCTCGGCCGGCGGCGAGCGGAAGGCCAGCAGTACAGCCGTGTGCTGTACTTCGGCGACGGCCGAAACGACTTCTGCCCTGCCCAGCTGCTCCTGCATGGCGGCGCCTCGGCTGGCGGGGCGGTAGCAGGGGCAGATGCGGGAGGGTCCGCAGCGCCAGCAGTGGAAGGAGAGGGTGGAGCAAAGGCAGGGGTTGGAGGGTCAGCAGCAGCGGCAGTGGGCGGAGACAGCAAAGCAGCAGCAGGGGCAGGAGGGAGCGAAGCAGAGCCAGGCAGCCTTGCCCCCTGCGGCAGCCCAGCCAACCGCATCTTTGCAAGGGAGCAGTACCCTGATGGTACTGCCTGCTCGCTCTGGGTCATGCTGTGCACACAGGCAGGCACAGCAGGCACACCTGCAGGCGACAGCCAGCCTGGAAATGCAGCACCTGCCAGCGGCGACGGCGGCACACACGGCGGCGCGGCGGCACAGCAGCAGCAGCGGGTGGTGCCGTGGCAAACGCCACAGCAGCTGGCGGCGCTGCTGCGGCAGGAGCTGGGGCTGGCGGCAAAGCAGTGAGAATTTTGGTTTGTTGCAGTTACTTCGGATCGTTACAGGCGTTCTTGACAGCTCAAGTTCAACTTTTGAGTTTTAAGTTTTGCAAGTCTTCATAGTGGCCTCAATTGTGTTGGCAAGCAGAAAGTGGTTGTGCCTCTTCATCAGCGTAGTCCAAAGCTCTTCTTCCTCCCTCGTCCTCGCGTGCTGTATGCCGTGCTCAGGCGCTCTCCACATCACCGCTGCTCTCTGAGCCGCTGTCCTCATCAGCCCCCCGGCCCTTGGGGGGAAAGGCGGCGGCGGCAGCAGCGCTGACCGGATCCCGCCGATAGTCTTGCAGCTTCAGCTCGCCTGCACCGCAGCGGCAGCCAGTGCGGCAAAGGGCGATTTGCGTCCCAACAGCTGGAGCACTGCTGGATGGCAGGCGCATGAAATCAAAGGCTCAAAGCCAGTCAAGCCCTGCCTGCCGCTGTCGCTCACAAGGGGGCACAAGGGCAAGAGGAACTTAAACGACAATCAGACACGCACGCACCCACCCACCTGTGTCCGGGTCCTGGCCCCAGGTGATGTGGTACAGGTGGCCAGCAGGCGACTGAATGAAGTCCGCACCCAGCGGCACGCTCACGCTCACCCCCTCCTCGACCAGAGCCAGCGTTTCGCGGCGGCCCTCCAGCTGCAGAGGAGAGGGCCAGAGGCGAGGGTGAAGTGGAGGGTGTGAAGTTGACAGGGGGAGGGGGCCGCTGTGTGTTCGGGTGCGGCTTGGGAGCACTTCCCTCAGGGCTTGGCTGAGGGCACTGCTGCCAGGGGCACTGCTGCCAGGGGCACTGCTGCCAGGGGCACTGAGGCCACTAGATCAAACACACCGCCACTGAAAGTGCTGCCAGCCACCGCTGATGCCACTACTGCGCGCCCACCCACCCACCCACCCACCTGTGCGTGCTCCAGCTCCGCCTTGCGCGCCACAGCCAGGAAGACCTCCTCCAAAGGCGTGAGGCGCAGCTGCACGTCTGCAACCCCCAGGGCCGCCGCATTGGCCTGCGCTTGCGAGGGGGGCAGAGGGGCAGCGGAGCAAAAAGTGGGCAGGGAAGCTGAGCGGTTTGCAAGGTTGCAGGTGGCGGCCGTTGCCTTCATGGTGATGAGGGGAGGCCGCAGAGGGGAGGCTGGATGAGCGCGAAATCACCACCCGCAGCAGCAGAGGCAGCAGCAGCAGTGGCAGTGAAAGGGCTAGCATCATCATCAGCAGCAGCGACAGTGAACATGGCTTTCATGATCATCATCATCAGCAGCAGTGAAAAGGGCTATCATCAGGAGTATGGCTGGGGCTGGCCGTTGAATCACCCTCCTGCCCCCACAGCACCTTTAGGTGTGAGAAGAGTGCAGGCAGGGCTGCCTCTTGTTCGTAGGGCACCAAGAAATGGAGGTAGTCCAGGGACTCATCGCCTGGAAGGCAGACGCATAGCACAGGTGAAGAGAAGGTAATAGAGTGGTGGTGGGAGAGTGAAGGTGGGGGGACCAAAGTGGCCTGAGCAGGCAGGCAGGCGTGGTGGAGACACGGCAGCCAGCCAAACAGCCGGGCAGGCGCGTCAGGGGAAGGTCGACACACTGGGCACGTGGGCAAGCGGCCCAGGACATCACACCAGCTTCCCACACATCACAGCAGGCACTCACTCGGCTTCACGTCCAGCTGCTGCAGGAACAGCGCCCGCACCGCCGCCGCCTGCGCCGCCGCCGCCGGGTCGCGCTGCCGCACCTCGCCCGTCGGGGGGACCTGGCGGGAAGCTGGTTTCATCACGTCGGCTGCTGTTAGATGTGCCAGCCTGTCAGGCTGGATCTCTCCTGACTCTGTGGCAAGCAGACCCCGCGCAAAGCTGGTGCTGGCAGGAGGGCAGCTGCCGCCGCCGCCGCCCGCCGCGCCTGCCCAGGCGCCGCCGCCGCTGCCGCCGCCGCCGCCGCCCTGCACTCGAATGCTGATTCGGTAGCCCGATCCAAAACGCGACTTGAGTCGCAGCGAGTTGCCGATGCAGCGCAGGCGGCCGCGCGCCATGATGCCAATCCTGAGCAGGGAGGGAGGGGGTGGTTGGAAGGTGGTTGGAGCTGGAAAGGGTGGTTGGGCCAGGCAGGTTGGGTCGAGTTGTCGGGCAGGTGTTTGGGTGCAGGGCCGGGGCGAGGGCGTTCAGGTGGCCACGTCACACAAACCCGCACCACGCTCGAAAGCTGCCACACGCCCAGACCAACAACCACAGCCCCCACGCCTCATTCCGACAGCCAGCCTCGCTCACACCCACACTCGCACCAGCAACCCACACCCTCTTCTGACACCTGCACCTGCACCTGCACAACCACATACCACAAACCACACACCACCTTGCACCACCAATCCACCACACACCACACACCTGTGTGACGGGTGCTACCCACCACACACCACACACACCTTGCACCTCCCACCACACAGCACCTTGCACCACCATTCCACCACACACCACACACCTGTGTGACGGGTGCTACCCACCACACACCACACACACCTTGCACCTCCCACCACACAGCACCTTGCACCCTCCCCCAGCACACCTGTCCCCCAGTATGTCTGCCTCCTCCATTGAGTGTGTGGTCAGCACTATGGCCCGGTCCCGCTTAGCTCTGTCCACTAGGTCCCACAGGTGGCGGCGAGACAGGGGGTCCAGCCCCGTGGTGGGCTCATCCAGGTACACCACCTGTGTGAAAGAAAGAAAGGAAGCAGCACAAAAGGATACGGACTGTGAGTGTGAGTCTGTGCGTAAAGGTGCGACTGTATCAGGGGATGGGAGAAGGGATGGGGGGAGGCAGAGGGGGGGCCACAAGCGAGGCAGGCAGGGGGAGAGGGGGGGGGGAGCAAAGGGAAGGGAAGTGGGGTGGTCGAGGGAGAAACAGGAGAACGTGCAGCGGTGAGGTGGTGGGCGCATTGAGCTACACCTGGCTAAAGGAAGGAACAGGGAGAATGGCCAAGGTGGGAAAGCGGAGGGAAAGTGCAGGCGGCAGAAGAGGAGCCTGATGTGTGAGGGTGGCGGCCATAATGGGAGGGTTGGGGCTTTCAGCTTTTCATTCGGTTTTGGCGCAAGGCGCGGGCGGGAGGCAGGAGAGCGTGAGGGGGCCAGGCAAGGCATGGGAGGGGCTGAGAGGCGACCTGAGGTGTGCAACAAACACTTAGGGCACTGGCCCCAATGCCTCTGAGCCCTGCTCCACACCCCCCACACACCTCCTCCACCACACGCTCTCACACTCTCCCTCCTCCTTGCCTGCGGGTCACCCAGCAGCGCGATGGCCACGCTCAGCCGCCGCTTCATGCCGCCGCTGTAGCTGCCAGCCCTCACGCCTCCGGCCTCACTGAGTTTCACCTCCTCCAGCAGTCGAGCTGCGTCTCCTTGGCGTACACTGGATGGCAGGCCTGTGCGTGTGGGGTTGAAGGAATGGGTGGACGGGTGGGAGGGAGGGTGGCATGGGAGGGAGGGTGGCATGGAAGGGTGGGTGGCATGGAAGGGTGGGTGGCATGGGAGGGATGCTGGGAGGAGGGATGCCGGCATGGGAGGGAGGAGGGAGGGTTGCACGGGCGGGCTGGTCTGCTTGAGGCCGGGGATGAAATCATAGCGCAGCCTTTGACTGCCAAGCAGCGCTGGGTTTCTGTGTGCAGTCAAGTCAGCTTGTGCAGCCCTGCCCAGCCCTGCCCTGCCCTGCCCTGAAGGGTTGCCCAGGCGGCGGCCACACATTTTTGCACTCCCGCACTCTCACACGGCAGCGCAGCCCCAGGTCCAGCACCCACATGCCAACTCTCATGTGTAGTGCAAAGTATTGCATCACCGCAGGATTACAACCGCACCTGCACTGCACCATAAGAGCCTCCCTCCCACCCAGCCTCACCACCCTCCTCTCACCCCCCCTCCATCACCCTCACCCTCCCTCCCTCCAGCCCTTACCCTCCCCTTCCCTCCCCCTCCCTCACCCTTGATGGCGGCAAACAGCAGCAGGTGCTCCGCGCCCGTCAGCTGCTCCCACAGCACGTCAAACTGGGGGCACACACCCATCAGCGGGCGCACGCGGTCCATGCCCCCGGCGGCGGCGATGCTCTCGCCACACACCAGAGCCTCGCCTGCAAGCAGGGAGCAGAGTTGCTGATTGTTTTGCTGAACGACTTGAAGAAGTTCAGCCATCAAAAGGCAGCGCATGGAAAGGAAAGCGCGGCAAACGCTTGAGCAGTGAGGAGTGCCGGAGGCAAAAGCAAAGGGATGCAGGTACTCTTCTTGCTGCTGCTGCTGCCAGCCCACTGGTGCTGTCGCAGCAGGCCATGCAATGGCGCGAGCATCAGAAGGGAGACAGGTGGTGCTGCCGCTGTCACGAGAGGTGAGGCCCTCAGATTCAACTATATTATGTTTGTACGGTGTCAATCACAACCAAACATCACCAATCGCAGCAACAACCCGTGGCTCATTTCTGAGCCAGCCAGCAAGCCAGAGCCAGGGGGGGCACTCACCGCCGTCGAGGGGCAGCACGCCTGTGAGGCAGCCGATGGTGGTGGACTTGCCGGCACCATTGGGGCCTAGCAGGCAGAAGCACTCGCCTGCGGACGACAGAGGGGACGGAAGGGAGGAGGAAAGGAAAGGAGCAGGGCAGCGCAGGAAGGATCAGATAACAGCAGGTCGATCTGATCTCAATTCAACACTGACAAATGAACACGGGAGAATGAAGCTCGGAGGTACCTCCGCCGATCTCCTCGACCCTGCCCTTGTTCTGCCTCCTGCTGCCTCCTCTCAATCCGCGGATGTGAAGCACGGTGTCAGAGCAGTGGGATGCAGCACCAACTCTCAAGCAAGCAGGGCGGCAAGCCCCTGAGGGCCATGCACAGTCGGCACGCCCAGAGCCAGGAATCAGCTCCAGGCAGGCCAGCAGGCAGCATACTCACCGTGCCGCACGCCCAGCCAGTTGCCCCTCACAGCCACAAAGGGCCGGCGCCTGCCAGGCAGGAAGCCTCGCTGCAAGCGCCACATGGCAGGGGCGTGAGTGGTGCAGCCATGCAGCTGGGCAGCTGGGCAGCCACTGGACAGGGGCGCACGCACCAGCACAGCTAGCCAAGCTGTCGGGATGTTCCCTCCTTTCTTCACACTCAAGGGCATATCCCGCACAATTGATAGAGCATCCAGGCAGGCAGGCAGGCAGGCAGGCAGGCAGGCAGGCAGGCAGGCAGGCAGGCAGGCAGGCAAGCATGCTAACACATGAAGGATGCTTGCTGCTTTCTGTTTCTGTGTGCTCACCCGGTAAACCTTGCGCAGCCCCCACATCTGAACAGAGAAAGGCTGGCCCTCCAGCTGCCCGTCAGCTGCCGCCGCCACGCCGCCGCCGCCGCCGCCGCCGGCCGCCGAGGGCTTCCCTTTCTTTCCAGCGGACCCCTCCTGCTGTGCCTGCTCCTCTCCCCCTGCCCCTCCCTCAAACGAAGGAGAAGGAGGCAGCGCCGCAGCCTCAGCCGGCAGCAGTGACACATGCACGCCCTTGGCCCTCAAGTGGGACACACAGGCTTGGCGCTGCCTCAGCTGCTCAGCAGCTACGTCCACGTCAACCACCAAGCCGCACTCGGCATCTGTGGGGGCGCCCAAGGCGGCCACCGCGGCCTTCTGACCGCGCCGCTGCGAGCAGGGTGGGCACAGGAGGGCGAGGACGGGAGAGTGAGTGATGAGGGGAGGACATCGGGGGATGGCGGGGGAGGAGGGGCACTGGCAGTGGGCAGCTGGGCGGACGGTCGTGCGCTGAGAGTCCCATTCCGCAGATTTGCAGCATGGCCAAGGCCTCTGCCCGCCTGGGCGCTCTGCTGCTGCTGCTGCTGCTGCTGGGCCTTCCGCAGCTGCCTAGACCGCACCCTGCTGGTTAGCACTGCTGCTTAGCAGCATGTGCCAGCCCGCCACCACATGCTCGCTCACCCCCGTGCCGACGCCCCAGTAGCTGGGCAGCAGGAAGAACCAGGGAGGCAGGCAGACCCCGTTGGCATCAGGCAGTACGGCGTCGAGGTACACAGCCAGCCACATGAATCCCACACACTGCACAGGGGTTGGGGGGGGCAGCAGGGGGTGAGGGCGAAGCGGGCGAAGAGGCCAAAGCAGGAATGGTAACAGGGGCTGCTGGCTGAGCAGCACAGCGCTCAGGGACATCGGAGCAAGCGATGAGCAGAAAGCAAGTAAGGGACAAAAGGTATACGTTTCCGGTACTGCTGCTTGCTGCGGAGAAACCAGTACTCGCAGGGGCAATGCAAGCAGCCCCGGCATGGCACCACCTTTCACGCTGCCTGTCGTACCGCCTCTCACCTGTACAGCCAGCACCCAGTACATCTGCCCCAGGGGCATCACGCAATCCTCCTGCCAGTAGCTTCCAGCCAGCTCCACCTCGGGGGGAAGAGTGCGGCCCGGCTGGCAGTAGGCAAAGCGATCAGCCCAGGGGATGCCCACCCCACGGCCTGCGTCAACGACAGCACCAACCAAGCCGCCATTAGTTTTTCTGGCGACCTGGCCAGTCGTGACTAAACAGTAGCAGCCAATGGCCCAATCCGCCAGCCAGCCAGCCAGCCAGCAGGACCGCCCAGCCAACAGAAGCCAGTTCTGCAGCGCCTCTGCTTCTTGCACATCCGTCGGACCCACAGTGTGTTCTGCATCCCCCCCGCAAACACAACAGCATCGCCACACAGATCCATGCCACACACCGGCCGTGGCGTCAGCTAGGTCCTGCACGCCCTTGGACAGCAGGCTCCAAGGCATGGCGCTGAACACTGCCACAGCAGCCAGGCTGGTGCTTGAGCTATAAGGGAAACCAAAGGCGATGACAGTCAGGATGACCCAGGCCACCACAAACAGGAGGAAGCCCGCTGGGACGGCGGCGGAGGCCTGCAGGAAAGGAGAGGTGTTGGGGGAGAAGGGGACGTGGGACAGGGAGGAAGGACAAGGCAGGCAGGCAGCAGCATGCCAGGGTTGACAGCGAGAGAAATCATAAGGGCCCAGAGAGGTTGCCGGACGGCAACTGTTCCACAGGACAACATCCGCTGCTTGCAGCAGCTACCCCTCACCTTTTTGAGGAAGGCAGACACGAAGAAGCCAAAGGCCGTCATGGCCAGGCTGACCAGCAGCAGCAGCAGGAAGGAGAGGCCAAAGGCGTTGCGCGTGAACTGCACAGCAGGCAAACAGCCAGCAGGAGCGGCGGCAGGGGTGGCTCGAGACGCTGGCTGGTGACACACTTGAAATAAAGAGATCAAAAACGGCGTTATTGAGGTTGAATGCATGAATGTTAAGACCAACAGGTCATGCCAAGCACGCTGGCACAGCTGGCGCCGCATCTAGCTGTGACAGGGGTACAGTTCACTGTGCGGGCCATGAGCACCAGCATTAGCATCCTTTGTTACAGCATCGGCTGTGCAGATGCGCTTTGCTGTAAGCAGCCAGACAGGCAAGCCGGTATGCTCACCAGTCTGAATCCAAAGGCGTAGCCAAAGCCCACCAGCAGGCACGCCTCCAGAGCCGCCAGCAGGCCCTGGAACAGCACCCAGCTGCCCCAGAAGGGGACAGACCTGCGGGGGCCAAGAAGCAGGGCAGCAAAAGCAAGGGCAGGTCGTGCGTCACACACAAATCAGCCGCTGTGTGCGACGGTGAAGTGCAAGCTCGCAGGCATGCGCTGTGCGCGGTGGGCTCTCTCAATTTCTAACCAGCCACCCCACCCCTTTCAAGCCTGCCCCCACCTCAGCCCCATGGTGGCCATCATCTGCCGCGCCCGCCCCTCCTTCTCAGCCACAAAGTCGTGGACCAGCAGCACAAACTGCAGAGCAGAGGAAACAGTCGATAGGAAATGAGCTTAGGTCGGGGAGTTCAGGATTCAGGGTTACCGGAAGAAGGCCTTGGGCAGCAGTGGCGGCAGACAGCAGAACGGCCGCTGCCAACAACGCCGTGGGTACGCTGCACAACCACCACCACCACCACCATACTCGACAACAGCCCTACCTGGAACATGATCGAGGCAAAGAGGAAGGTGGGCGCAAACTGGCCGATCAGGGAGGGTGACTTGGCACTGGGGTGCGGGAACTGTGCCAGTCCGACAGACCAGCTGCATGGCAGGCATCGCACACAGACAGGCAGCAGAAGTGAGGACCAAAACTGCTGCTGAGGAGAAGATGGACAGCCGTGCGGTTGCAGCAGCAGGAGCAGCAGCGACACACAACACAGCCAAGCAGCAACGGCAACAGCAGCAAAGGAGGAGCAGCGGGGCAGAAGTGCAGCAGCAGCCTGTTGCCTGATGCTGCTGTCTCCAGACATGTATCGCACTACCTCCCTCTCGACAGCCACTTGCAGCGGCAGCTGCAAGCTTGCACAGGAGGGCCGGAAGTAGGTGGGCACAATGCGCATGTCAGCATGTTGCTGCTTGTTGCTGGTACGGGATGTTGGCAGGAGCATGCGCCCAGCCAGAATAGAAAGGCAAGCCAGAAACGCCGCGGGCAATGCGAAGGCCACCGCACAGGCTTCCCGTTAGGCAGCCATGGCAAGTGCCCCGGCATGCAGCTGCGCGCACGTGCTAGCCCTTGCCTGGATATACGTGTTGGGGTGCTGGTAGCTGCCCTTGAACCACTGCACGCTGCTATTGGTCTGCACAGTGAAGCCCAGGCGTAGCACCGCGCTACTGCCCAGCTGCACACTTCCTCCCAAGCCGACTGCCGCTACACCAGCCGGGCCGCCTGCAGCTGCGCCATAGCCGTCACTGCCAAGAGCGCCTGGCAGTGCGGCCACCCCAGCAGCCGGCATGGAGGCAGCGACAGCGCTGCCGTTGCCGCCCCAGACAGCCGCGGTGACGTTGCCGTTCATGCTGCCTGCGCTGGCTGGCAAGCTGCTGGTGCTGCCTCCTGCGGTGCTGCCGGGGCCTGCGGCCGCTGCTGGCGCCTCCGGTGGTGAGAAGATCACAGCTGCCAGAGAGGTTTCTGGGTGCGCCAGCATCCAGGCATCGATCTCACTTGAATTGGCCAGGCCCATCACACGTTCGGGTCGGATGGGGGGCTCATTTGCCGCCATCACTCCCCTCACAACAGCCTCCACAGCAGGGTCACCCTGAAGCCAGCAAGGGTTGCATAGGTTGCGGTCAAAGCAGGCGACGTCCGAGGCCGTGCTGCCAGCTTGCAACAGAGGCGGATGGAAAATGGAACAGGTGGGGCCGGCATCCCGGGAGACCAGCAGACACATCTGAAACCCAGACAAGAGAGAGACGGGCAGCGGGCGCAGCGGAGGACAGAGACAGAGGCATGCAAGCAGCAATCTTGACGCTATGGCCGACATATTTTGGTTCATGCAAGAAGCAGCTTTGAAAGCTCAAGCGCTCCCACTGCAGCTGCTGCAAGGTGCTGCCGCAGCTCACCGCAGGCGCGTAGAGGAAGGTGATGCACGGCTGCCCCGCGCGCATAAACAGGTTGCTGGCACAGTCAGGCACAGGGCCTACGGCAACCGTGGACGCAGACTCAACCCTGCTGAAGGCTGGCTGCCGCTGGCGGGAGGAAGACACTGCGGCAGCGGGGCCAGAGGCAAGCGGCAGGCGGCAGGGCAGTGAGGGCTCGGCTTCAGGGGTGGGTGGAGGTTTTGAGTGAACGGCGCAGCTGTTGGGGAGCAGCCATGCAGGCACGTGCACTTGTGAATTCGGCATGCGATACAAATGCAAGGGCAGCAGCAGGTCTGGCAGCAGGTGTGGCATGGCATGCATGCCGCTCACTCGCCTGCACGATCCACTGCAAAGATGAGGGTTATGAAGAGCACCGCCTGTGCTATGAGCAGCAGGTTGGTTTTCCAAGCCCGCCGCCTGCCAGCAACCCATGCAAAGCAGCAAGACAGGCAGGGAATCGCAGCATGGTCAGATGGCGGCATGCTCTTGATCATCAGCAGCAGGCGCAAGGTGTGCCCGAGAGAAGCAGCAAGGGCCAGCGTGGCTTGCGAGTGGCTTTGGAAGGGGAGGTGAGGAGGCACGCCTTCGACTTCGCTTTTGAGGTCACCTGATGATGAAGTTTTTGCTCGTGAGCGCACACAGCTGCTGCCATTGCAGCGCGAGGCCTGAGGCTAGCCGGGGGCGCTGCCGGACCTGCGGCACGGCAGCAGAGGTTGCAGCTGGGAGCGCCACATGGAATTGCTGTGGGCTGGCTACAGGGGGATGTGTGGCATCAAGAAGGGATGTTTGGCACTTGGCAGGCCCCTGCTGCAGCATGACACCACACAGCAGCACAGTGCAGCACAGAAAGACACTTTGGCTGCAACCCAGAAGCACCTGGAGCGTGGCAGTCTCTTTCCTGGACACTTTCTTTGCGGCAGGCTGCTCCTGTGCACTGCGTGTGCTGCCTATGCCGCTGCCGGCCGCACTGCCGTGACTGCCATTGCTGCTGGTGCGCCTGCTGCTGGCGTCAGCACTCAGCTGATAGGTTGGAGGCTGCGCAGGTGATGGCACCATCGTAACTCCCACAACTGCCGCCGCCGCCGCCGCCGGTGTGACGGAACGGGTGGCGACTGCCGCTCGATCGAGTGCCGGATCAGGGTGACCTTATCATTGATGATTGACGAATGCCAAAGCCGCCGGCCGTTGCCTTCACCTCGAGAGCTCCTCGCAGAAGAAGTGCGGGCGGCCCCGTGGCGGTGCGTGTGCTGCCGGATCCGCTCGCTTTACCACAGGTGGAGGTCCTGGTGCCGGCCAGCCCTGCGTTTCAGGACATGACAGCCTGGACACGCATTGCAGGCGGGGGGGCGGTGCGGTGTTCGCCGCCTGACTTGTTTTGCAGGCTGAGCAACTGCCTGCCCGTAGCCCACAATAGGCATGTCGGTTACAAGATGTTGTAGGGGTGACAATAGCAGAAACAGCTCCATTTGAGCTGGCTGGGGATGGTGGGCCAGCACGGCAATGGCCTGCGACGCAAAAGGCCCTACAACCTGGATTGTACAGACACTGCTACACAGGCAACCTGCACATGGCAAGGACACAAGCAATCAAAGGCGGGGGTGAGGCGGCTTAGCAGCAGGGGGGAGGTGGGCATGCTGGCCGCCGCTGCTCACACAGACAGATGTTCGCGGCGTACCTGCACCAGGCCATTGCAGAACAACTGCCGATGATTGCGGCAGTCCGACGGAGCCTGCAGCCAGGGGAGGCAGTGGGGTGGTGGGCGGCCCTGTGCAGCAAACAGGCACCCCACTGAAGGCCACAGTACAATGTGCGATTTCCCGCTACAACGCAGACACACAACAGCAGCATGCACACCCAGCCAACACACCCGCTTGCAGCCGCTGCTGTTCCCCGCCTCCTTCCTCGGCTTGGATCATGTTTCAAGTCTGTCGATTGGTGCTCGCCTCTTCCACCCCGCTCGCTTACCTCCCGCCTCTTGCCTCCCGCTGCAGCATGCATTGAACTCGGCGGCGAGGATGTCGTTCGCAACGGCTTCAGCAAGCAGGGCAAGCCACAGTACTGGTGCAAGGTGAGTGTCTCCAAGCCTGCAAGACTGAGCCACTTGGGCCATGCGTCTTGACTCGCCAATCGATGGTGGTTTGATAGGGTTTGGCGCGCCATTCACACGCAGCATGACCACAGCGTGGGCATAGGCGGCGCGCGGCTTTGGGAACCCGGGGTTGCGCTTCCTCGAATCCTTGACAAATCAGCTTGCAGCACGCATGTAAATGTGTCCATGAGTTGTTGATTTTCATGATCCAAAGCCGCCATGATCAGACCGTCGGCTGCAGCGGCGGCGTGCGGGAACAGGCGGCAGCAAAAGCGGTGGTCCTTGGCACCGGTATCGGCCGGCGCCGTTCACGGCGCCCGCATGCCCACGACTGCGGGACTGCCAGGACGCAACACGGAGCTGGCACAAAGCACATTTGGCGATCACGAGACGTCAGCCATCTGCTGCGTCCTTTAGCACAGCCCTGGCATGGTGCAAGCGTGTTGGGGTGTGGAAGCACTCTCGGGGTTGGAAACAAATGCACTTTTGTCGCGCTTTTTCTTCCTCCGCCACTCATCTCGACGAGTGCTCCGCCCCGTGCGATTTTTCCACTTTCCCAGCTCCTCTGTCCTCTCCCCATGTCCCACCAGCCCACGCTTGCCGTCTGGCAACACGCGCGGCGGACGCTTGCCTGAACAAACACCCGCTCCCGGAGACGGCGCCCCGCCGCACCCCACGATGTCCAGGAGGCAGCACCGCCCAGGGGAGGGCGCGGCGGCCCTGCTCACGGCCGTTTTGCTGCTCCTCCCCTTTATGGCCGGCGCCACGCGACTCCAACCCGGCTCCAGCCCGCCCCTCATGGCCAGCCAGGCCTATCTGAGCGTTCAGGGCGGCCTGCAGACGGCTCTGGCGCCCCACTTCTGGTTCGCGGGGATGCCTTTGGCTTCGACGCTTTGGGGCGAGCTGTCGCTGTGTGCCGCGGCCTGCGCCAACGACCCAAGCTGCTCTTACTTCAACCATTGCGACGCCGAGGTGCGCAGCTCCGCCCGTCCTCTGGCCCAACCCAAGCCCGTGCTCCCCCTTTTTCGCCGCCCGCCCTTGCACGAAACCCTAACCTGCAGCCAGCCCAGTCTCACCCCCCCATGCACTGCTCCCTGGTGAATGTCGCAGGAGGGCTGCGACGACGGACATGGCCAACTGAGCTACCTGCAGTGCCGCCTTTTGGTCAGCAACTGCACCCTGCTCCCGCCCGTGGCTGGACGCGATGCCAGCGCAGCCGTGCCAGCAGGCGAAGAAACGCTGAAGCCATGGCAAGCTGCGCACTGCCACTTAGAGAGCGAGGCCACTCGCCAGCCAGCCAGCCAGCCACCGCCAGCCGGCCAGCCGGCCCCACCGGCGCAGCACCAGCAATCGCAAGGCGGTGGCACTTGCACCAGCGCGCGCATCACTGCAGGCTTCCCAATCAGAACGCCGCCGCTTGAGCCGCCAGGTTATGTCGCTCGAGTGGCGCAGGGTCTGTCGGGCGCTGATTTCACGTGCGCCGCCAGCACCCAGCCCGGCAGCTGCGCGTTTGATTCCGTGCTGGACGCGGTCGTGGCGTGCTCCCACATTGCCGCCTGCCGCTCAGTCGTCGTGTACACAAGTGGTGGGTTGGCTGGTCTCTGCTCCTCCTTGCTGCCTGCCTGCCTGCATCCTGCTTGCGGGGCATGGAACGCTGAGGTTGAGCCCGTGGACGGTCAACTCTGCTGAGCCACCTTGCTAGTTCTGAAACTGCTCATTGCTGGCTTGCTGGGAGCCAGGTGTGTGCCTTGCCCCTGCCATCGGCTCTGCTCTGCCGTATACCCTGCCCTCGTGTGGCCCACGCGCTGCAGGCTACGACGGCTGCTCGCCGCACCAGCTCGCGGTGCTGAAAACCAGCAGCCTGCATGCCACCAACGCCTTTGTGGCCCCTAGTGTGTACGTTTTAGAAGCAGTGGACAGCGAGCAGCTGGTGAGTGCCTGACACGTGGTTCGGCCAAGAGCCGTCTGGGTGCTGGATACTGCCAGGGTAGTGCTTGGGGCCGGTGCGCAAGCAGTGCATTGCCACACCGGCAGTCGGTGGCATGTGCATCGGTTTGGAGGCCAGGCTGTGGCAGTGCTGCTGGCACCAGCTCTTGCGCACGCCGAGCCCCCGCTGTGTGTGAGCCTGGACTCTTTGCACGCGTATGCTGTTCCGGTGGATGCCGCTTGCCGTCAACCAACGTTGCTGCCGCTACGCTATGCCTCTTGTCCCTCGTAGGCGCTTGAATTCCTGTCTGCAGCCGATGCAGCAGTTCTTGTGCCCAGCCAGCTGGAGCTCAACGCAGCAACGGCAGCTGCCGACGCCTCGCCCGCAGCTCTCAGTGCAGGCGCCACGCCGTGGCTTGGCTGCATAGTAGCGCAGGGGGCTCTCATGGCTGGCGATGTCACGGAGCTGCTGTCAGGAGTGAAATCTGCGGAGGCCTGCTGTCGAGCATGCCGGCAGCGGCAAGGAGGGCGCGGCTCTGGCTGCAATGTGTGGAACCACTGCTCACGCCAGGGCGGCTGCAGGTGTGTGCCTGCTGCATGCCTGCGTGTGAGCACACTCCTGCTGCAGGGCTGGTGCTGTGCATCTGCTGATGGTGGCCGGTCGGTCACTCTGTTGGAACACACTGGCTCTCTACGTCGGTCTTGGCCTGGCCATCGCTGCCTGCCTGGCATTTGCGACCTTGAGATACCTGGTGCCCATGCTGGCTGCTTCCTGGGCTGCCTCATCATGCGTGTGCCTCTCCCACCTTGTCAAATGTTGCAGGTTTGACAATGGGCAGGTCTCTGTGTCTTTGAGACAGGGCGAGTGCGAGCTACGCAAGCAGGCGCTGATGGAGCCCAAGCTCGGGTGGCCCCCGGTCCTCATATCAAAAGGACCCCTCGTGTCCTTCACTGCCGGCGCGCCGCTCTCCGCGGCTGCACCGGCGGTGCCTGGCTACAGCCGCGTTCTGGGCAGCAGCCTGTGGGGCCAGCAGGGCTTCGAGTGCGCCAACTCCCTTAGGTGCGTCGATTGCCGCTGAGGGAAAGAAAGGAAGAGGTGGCAAGGAGGCAGAGCAGCCGTGCGGCTGCTTTCTGGCCATGCGCTGGGCTGGCTGCACTAGCCATGTGAAGCGCGCCAGTCATGCGGCATGTGGCATGCCTGCTCCAGCTGTTGCGAATACATACCAGCTGCTCATTGCTGCTTTGCCCCTCTGGCTGCTCTCTGCAGGCCGGACTTGGGGGAGTGCGTGCTCGGAGGGCCACTGGAGGAGGCAGCAGACAGCTGCAGTGATGATGCGCTGTGTGCAGCGTTTGTTTGGAAGCCCACTGGACTGCTGCCGTCTCAGGGCGGCACCGCGGTGCTGCGGAGCGTGCTGGGTGCTGACCTCAACACCAGCATCTTCAACCCCAACAGCGTCTTGTACCTGAAAGCGGCAATACCCTTTGCGCCGCCACCCTCACCCATGCTGGCCGGCCTGCCGGCAGGCACCATGGCAGGGGCCGCAGTGGGAGCAGCAGCTGGCGCAGCCATGGTGGTAGCCGTTGCGGCGTGCTGCGTGGCGCTGTGCTGGCGGCGGCTGTACCGGGGAATCGCGGCCAGCATCAAAAAGGAGGCAGCGTTAGCGTCGCTGCTCCTCTCTCGCCCATCCCCGACATCCATGACATCGCCAGCAGCAAATGCAGCGAGGGTGTTGCCAGCCAAGGCGGCTGCAGCGGCGGCCGAGGCTCAGCGCGCGTGGCAGGCCAGCGTGAATGGCAGCGTCAGCTCAATGACCGCCGAGGAGTTTGCTTCGGGGGATCGTGGCGGCAGCGGCAGCGGCAGCAGCGACCAGTTCGAGTCACCTGATGAGTTCAGCGGCGAATTTGGTGTGGATGAGGACGAGCAGCAGCAGCAAGGCGCGATCCACGTCAGTGTCGGCGGCAGCAGCAGGCATGCCAGTGAGTCCGGGCAGTATGGAGGCCAGGATCGCAGTGGAGACATGGTTGGCGGAGATCTGGTTCGAGATGGCAGCGTCTGCAGCATCAGCAGCGCGTTAGCTGCTGAGCTGATCCAAGAGGGCATCCTGACCATCGCTCAGCTCTCAGGCAGCGAGCACAGCGGCGGACGCGGCCACGGCAGCAAGCCTGGCAGCAGACCCAGCAGCAAGCCTGGCAGCAAGCCTGGCAGCAAGCCTGGCAGCAGGCCCGGCAGCAGGCCCGGCAGCAAGCCTGGCAGCAAAGGCAACAGCAAGGGCAACAGCAAGGGCAGCAGCGAGCACAGCGCTGGCTTTGGCGGCAGCAGGACGAGCAAGCAGAGCAAGGGGAGCAGCAAGCTGACGCAGGATGCCAGCTTTAGCAGCGCCGCAGCAGGCCTGACCCTGGCGCAACAAGGCCTGGGCCAGAACCAAGGCATCAGCCTTGGCGCCAGCAGCGCTTGCCACAGCGACTCTGCGCAAGCAGAGCCAAGCTACAGCGGCAGCGTGTTGCTCCAGCGCACGGCGCGGCCGCCGCTTGCCAGCGGCTCAGGTTCTGTTGCGATGACGCCCTTCACCCCCACCGGCCTCATTTCCCCTGCCACAAGCCAGCGAGTTGAGGCCTGGCTGCAGCCGGCGCCGCCCAGCCCCTTTGCAGCGCAGAGCCGGGAGCGGCTCGCGTTCCACGGCAGCAGCGCGATGCAGTCTGTGGGCACCAGCTTGGGAAGCCGCGGCAACACTACTGGGCGGCCCCACAGCACCGACTACTGGCAGACGCAGGCAGACCAGTCTGGAGAGGACTTTCTTGAGTTCATGCAAAACAGGGTGGGGCAGGATAGCAACAGCAGCGGCGACAACTCAGCATGGGTGCCCACCCCGCAGCTGGTGCTCGCATCCCTGCCAGCCAGCCTTCGGGAGTGGTTTGTGCCGCGATCGTCAATCGAGTATCTGTGCAACGCCGACGGCACGCCCCAAAGCCTGGGCGAGGGCGCAAGGTGACAGGCGGCGCCGCGCTGCACACATTCGCGCTGTGCACTGCGCACGCTGTGCTGCTGCGCTGTGCTGCGCGGAGGTGTCCCTGGATGAGTTGGGCGGGGCGCCAATGCATAGCCCTCTTTCCCCCTTGCTTGCTGACCCTCGCCTCCCTGCCCTCCCTCTTGCTGTGTGTGTTTCTGTGTGTTGCAGTGGGCGCGTGTTCAAGGCCATACTGAATGGAGAGGTGGTTGCTGCAAAGGAAATGGATGTCGGCAGCAGCCTGGAGGCTCAGCGAGCGTTCGTGACCGAAGCGGTGCGGCTCATGCTGTTGCGGCATGCCAACGTCGTCGCGTTTTATGGCTGCAGCTTACACAAGGACCGCGGCTTGTTGCTCATGGTGAGTGGTGGATGGCCAGGCTGGGCGGGGGGTTGGGAGAGGCTGTTGCCAGCTCAGAATGCGCCCTGGATCAGTGTGGTGCAGCATTTGACCCATTTAAACCTAGCTGGCTCTGCTAGCAGGGGCTGTGCAGCAAGCAGTGCAGCCTGAAAACATGCAAGGATGTGGGTGGTCTGCAGTAACACGCAGTGACCCGACTAGCGATCCAGCGCTTTCTCACCTCCCTCTCTTCACGTTTGCACCTTCTGCAGGAGTTCTGCGAGGGCCGGGACCTGCACAGCGTGCTGCAGCTGCAAGCGGCAGGCACCTCGCAGCGCCTGTTTGGCTGGCACCGCCGTGGCAAGCGTGTGGCTCTGGAGGTTGCACGAGCCATGAACTACCTCCATTCCAAGAATGTGGTTCACATGGACATCAAGTCTGGCAACGTGAGTGGCTGCGGGTGTCTGCTGGCTGTGGCTGCTTGCTCGTGTGCCTGTTTTGGTGTGCTAAATGGGGAGTGCGGTTGTGTGCATGTCGGTTGCTGGGCTGCTTGACTGCGGGAAGAAAAGGTAGATGCGGCGCGAACCGTGCCGAGCCGTGTTTGTGTGGCCTGTGCCTTCTGCAGGTGCTGCTGTCTGCCAGCGGCACAGCCAAGCTGGCGGATGTGGGCCTGTCCCGCCTGCAAAACAGGACTGTGATGTCGGACCTGAGCTTGATGGGGACGTTTGCCTGGTGAGGCTTCCGCTCTGCCTGCCTGCCTGCCTGCCAGCAAGGGCCAGCCTCTTCTCTGGGCCCTGGGCTCTGGCTGCTGCTCTCACTTGCGATGTACAAGAGACGGGTGTACGTGTGTGCCTGCTGTGTTCCTTGCCCACGTCCTCCAAGTCTTGGTCCCATGCTGTGTCAGTTTGTGCCAACGCAACTGTCTGCCGTGCTGCACCGCTAGCCGCTTCCAGCAGTTCTCTCTCTTGCCACCTGCCGCCCGCTGCTCACCCTCTTGCCTTCTTTCAAGTGCAGGGCTGCCCCTGAGGTGCTGATGGGTGGCATCAACTGCACCAAGGCTGTTGACATGTACAGCTTTGGCGTGCTGTGCTACGAAATCACTACAGGTGCGGAAGCGCAGGGGTGGCAGGCAGCACCGGCTTTGTCAAGCGTCAGCTGTTGGCCTGCTTCAGAAAGTTGTGGAAGCAGCATGCGCCTGAATCCTGTTCCAGTCGGCTGTCTGGTGGCTGCAAATTGCCCCTGCCACTCTTGCCCTCACGGCTTGATCCCTGCCCCGTCCGCTGCTGCTTGCAGGCGAACGCCCGCTGCGAGGCAACCTGAGGCTGCCCCTGGTGCCTGAGGAGTGCCCACAGGTGTGTTCACTGTCACACCTGTTTTCGCATGCTGCTCGCCTGATTTGCCTGCCTCGGCTGCACCGTGTCACGCAGCCTGGGCATCGTGCTTCTGCTGGCATTGCACGTGCTGTGACGAGCCGTCGGCTCCTGTCCCTGCCGTCGCTCCTGGGCTTCTGCAACCCCACCGCTTATCGTCTCGATCCTTTTCCCCCCTTTCCTGTCTTTTTCCCTTTAACTGCTGCAGGAGGTTGTTGATCTCATGCTGGAGTGCCTCAGCTCAGACCCCCTCGTCCGGCCCTCGGCGCAGCAGCTCATGCAGCGGCTTGCGGAGATGGTCAGCGGACGACCTTCAATAGATCCTCAGGCCAGCTTCAACACCAACACCAATACCAACACCAACAGCAGCCGGCCTCCAATGTCGCCCAGCTGAGCTGCCTGCTACACACAGCTGGGTGCACTTTCTTGATGCGCCGTGTGTCAGGGGGCTGGCACGGTGCACACCAGGGCCGGGTTTGCAGCACTATTGCTGCACCAACAGCAGCAAAAGACAGCAGCAATTGCTTTCTTGGCTGCCAGTTCTTTTCTTGATCCTACCTTGCCAGTCAGTGTTGTTCTACCTCGACACGGTTCACACTACAATACCCTTCAACGACTCTCAGCATCAGCTCGCCCCCGTTGTTTGCGTCGTGTTGCCACGCCTTGAACACTCCACAATCTCGCTACACTGATCCCGCAATGGTACCTGCACTCTATTTTTCGTACCACCTGCATCGCTTGCAAGACTGAGTCCCGTCCTCACGTCCTCGTGCTGAAGTCTCACGCCCATTGTGCCTTCCCCCGTTGTGCTAGTATTGCGCAACACGACACAACACAATACACACAATACACACACGCTTTCTTTTCACGATATTTCCCCTCCCCCTTTGCTGCCGCGGCAGCGTACAGATTGAGGTGCACGTCTTTGCCCTCTCTGGAGTCACGTTTTGCTACAGACCGCCATGTAACAGCAGTTGCGCCGCTGGAGATGGAGCGCAAACCAGAATCACATTACAGGAGTGATAAGTTGAGCGGTTTTGGTTGAAGTTGACTAGCGAAGTGAAGCGGGTGATGCGGGCATGCGGCGCAGCAGGCCCAGCGCCAGCAATTGATCCATCATCTCTTGCAGTGTCTGCAGGCGGCGCAGTGCCGTAGGGGAAAGATGAGATCAGCTGGCGTCAAACAATAGTGCAGGTAGTGCATGCATACAATCCAGGGGACACCAGTAGCAATGCACAAAAGCAGTGCCTTGCATGCTATCTCTGCAGTTGTGCGGATGAAGTGCAAACCTGCACTGGCACAGCCCGCACCTGTTCCAGGGGAATGAGCTCCAGGCCAAGCTCCTGCTTTGCCCTGCTGCAGTCCACTACAGCGCCCTGCTTGTTCCACAGGCTGTGCATCCAGCGGAAGCTCCTGATGCCCATGAGCGCCAGCAGCGGTACTGCAGCCCAGAAGGGCAGCACGATGTGTGGCACCCAGTGCGCAGGGTACATCTTCCTGAGAGGCCAGGGAGCGGTGAAAAGGTCATTGAGACCAGCGCATGTTCTACACATGCCAGCCTGCACTGCACTTCTTGTGGATGCCAGCGCTCAGTCTTGAACCATCCAATCCCAAACTCACCGTAGCATGGCAGCTATGTCCGACATGAGGCAGCCCCGCTCAACCAGCAGGTAACGCCCTGTGGCCTCTGGCAGCAGCGCAGCCAGCACGTGAGCCGCCGCCACATCATCCAAGTCGACCGTCGTCAGGCCTGCGGGCAGCAGCAGGAGCAGCGACAGCTGCTGTGAACGGCGGGTTGCTCCGGCGTGCAGAGCTTGCTGCTGATGCTGAGAGTGGGTGAGGTTATGCTGGTGGCGGGAGGGTTCGGCCTGCAACTCTGCACCACTTCACAAGCAGAACAGCGCACCAAGAGGGGCCACGAATGGGTAAAAGGAACCATCCATTTGCTTGACCATTGATGGGACCGGACCTGCGTCCGGGGCAACAGACAGCAAGATGAGCTGTGCAGCCTGCGGCAGGCCTGCAACTTTCATGCTGGTTCCAACATGCAACCTTCGGGCACAGCGTCCTGCACCGCCCTGTGTAAGAGGCGGGTCTAGTGAGAGTGGGTTCTCTTGCACAGCGGCAGTGCCGCCGCTGCTGCGCCCTGGCAGTGTACAGGCACAGCTGGACAGCATACCGTACCGCTGTTGGGACTGATTGCCATTGGAGGGCCGTACACATTCCCAGGGCACACTGCCACCAGGCGCCAGCGCTGCTGCTGCCCAGCGATGGCCCAAGCCTGCCACTCTGCCAGCACCTTGGCCCTGCAGCGAGTCCGGGTGGGCAGGCGGATGAACGATTGGGCTCTTCAGCACACGAACATCGAATCCACTGCTTCCTGCCCAGCAGGAATTCACAGCACAGCACGGCACGGTGTTCCCATCCATGCACAGCCTTACTGCGCTGCATTTGCTGCAAGAGGGCATCGTGGCAACTGAGCAGGTGCATGGCGACTGCACTGCGCACGTTACGTAAGGCTCTTCCAATTCACAAAAGCCCAGGTTCCAGTCGCCCTCGCAGTATACATGGCCTGGGCCGCGATCGTGGAGGTCTCCAGACACAGCGACAAGGGAGGAAGTGAGCACAACTGCACGACTTGGGGCGGATGGGTGGATTCTGTTTAGAGCAGGAACGGTTACAGTGGCGTGCAGGCTTGCAGCATTGCTGGAAGGCAGCCCTGGCCTGGACCTACCTTTCTCCACCCCGGGCGACTTGTTCACCGCGCTCAGCACATTCTCGATGCCCTTGACTGTCGGCTCGATCACACGCGAGTACGCAACTCGCTTGGGCGCATTCAAGCTCACCACGCCCGCAGTGTGGATGACAAACCTGCAGGGGAAGGAGGCAGGGAGGCGGGGAGGCACCAGCTGGAGTGTCGCCAGTAGACACCGCGTACCACAGAAGCTGATAACTGCAACCTTCCGTGCCACTCACCTGCACCCCGCAACTGCGGCATCGAAGCTGCCCTGCTGCATCAGGTCGGCATCAAACCAGCGCAGCTGTTTGCGGGCCCCCGGCAGCTCGTTCAACGCCGCAATGGCGGCCTCATCATCGCCAGCGGCACGGCGCGTGGCGTGCACCGTATGGCCACCTGCCATCAGGCGAGCCACGATGCGGGAGCCAATGTAGCCGGCACCACCTGCGGCAGGGTGGGTACATGCAGCAAGGTGAGTTCGTGCAGTGTCTGCGGTGTGTGGGCTGCAGGCGGCTGGCGGCAGGTCCCACCGGGTTGCCCTCCGCGCGTTTTGGCTTCCCCACCGCATCTCACCTGTCACGCACACCACTGCCGGAGCCGCGTCTCTCTCCGCAGGCAGCAGCGGCTTGCGGGCCAGCATGCGATCGAGGTTGACTCGCCCGCGGTTGCGATCCATCGTCATTGGCCGCATCTAAGTGGGCAGCAGTGCTGCACGAGACAAATTTGACCCAGCCGCGTGCCCATCGGCAGTGAAGCGGGAAGACACCCTGGCGTCGCTCCCGCCCCGCTTCCCATGAGCTGCTCAATGTTCATGTCCGATTGCTTACGCATTACACCAGCTCAGAACAGCTTGAACGTTGTAACCTTATCAACTAAGGAGTCAGCTGCCCTTCTTGCTGGGTCCAGCCTGCGCCGGCACCCGCTGCACGACCCCCAGCTCCATCAGCCGCTTTGCAAAGTCCTGCAGGCTCTGCATGCAGGCAGACGGCGGTGCCAGGTGGCTGGATGCGTCATCAATGCCCAGGCAGGAAGGAGTGCAGCGGTACCATGGCAGCTGGCTTCACCATCCCCCCAGCCCCCACCAGCTCATTTTTCATCACCTGCTTCAAGGGGATGAAGTCAAGCCCCAGCTCCTGGTTTGCCTTGCTGCAATCAACGTCCGCTCGCAGGTGCCACATCGTCTTCACCCAGCGATAGCTGCAGTGTGCAGCGCCAGCCAGAGAAGCGAAGGTCGATTCATTGCCTTGAACACGGTTAGAAGCAACCCAGCCCCATCCACACGCCGTTGCCATACCAACCGGTGCTGGCAGCAGCTGCCTGGAGGCTCTCACGGTCACTGATGTGCACCTCATTATGCCAGCCAGAATCATCAGCGCTGCGCTGGCCCAGAAAGGCAGGATGATGTACGGAACGCGGTGGGACGGGTACATCTCACTGGAAGCGTGGGATGAGTTGGCAGCCAGTCATTGGAGCAGCGTCAGCATTCAGTGGATCGGTCCTCACTGCCACTCAAGGGAGGCGTCTCGCGTGCTTCCGGCTGTGACTGCTCAGGCAGCACATGTGCCAGCACATGTCCTGCCTCAGGGAAGCTTACAGCTGGGGATATCCTCAGGCTGCACAGCACCGCACCGCACAACAGAGCGGCACAGAGCATTGCACGCCACATCAGAGCAGAGCAGAGCAGAGCATGTCACAGCGCAGCACAGCGCAGCACAGCACTCACCGCATCATGCCGGCCATCTCAGACATCAGGGCAAAGCGCTCGCACAGCACGTACCGGCCCCGTGCTTCAGGCAGCACAGTTGCGAGCACGTGAGCCGCCGCCACATCATCCAAATCGACCATGCCCAGCCCTGCAATCAAGTCGATATGCGCACTCGTTCTGCATAGCGCATACAGCAGCCAAGAGGTGCTTGCGCATCTGGTGCTGCACAAGACCTTCTTGTGCTGGTCGTGCTGCGTGCATTGCTGCTGCGATGACACATGTAGCTGCCGAGCTGCATAAGCAGCACGCATATACAGGCAGTAAGGTGTGGTGGCACGTCCCTTCACCACCATCACGCCCTGACATACCTGTAGGAGCTGTGAAGGGGTACCAACTGCCGTCCAACAAGCTCTTGATGGTCATCACGGGAGCTGCACCAGCAGACGGGATCAGAAGCTTGGCAGGCACTGTTGGCAGGCACTGAGTTCACAGGAGCACGCGACCCCGGAAGCAGGGAGCTGACGACATCAGCAGGTACAGTGGCTAGTAGTGAGCCTGACAAGAGAGCTGAGTGGGTGCTCTTTGGGACGTCCGGCGGTATGTGAAGTACGAGCGGCGACAGCAGTGTGCAGCTGCCGGGTAAACAAACGAAGGCGCACCACATTTGAGGTTGGCTGTGAATGGCGGTCCATAGACGTGCCCAGGGCAGATGGCAACGAGGCGCCAGCGCTGCTGCTGCGCAGCAATGGCCCAAGCCTGCCACTCAGCCAGCACTTTGGCCCTGCAGCGGTTTGAACAGGCACTTGGGCTTTTCTGCCATGCTGGAGCGCATGACACCCCATTCCATGACAGCGCAGCATAGCAAAGCACGACCCAGCAAGTCACTGCACACACCAGTTGACAGACTTACGTCACATAAGGCTCTTCTAGCTCCCAAAAGTTAGTAGTCCAGTCAGCCTCGCTGTATTTGTGGCCGGGGCCCCCTTCTTTGAACTCAGCAGATACAGCCGCTAACGATGAGGTGAGTACCACTGCATGCAGGCGGTGGGCGATATGAATGAGCAATGGGTTTTCAGTGACCTGTTGGAGCCAGCACAGCGACCTCATGCCCTCGTTTCACACTAGTGAAGGATCACCGCTGCTTTGAAGCCACACCTTTCTCCACGCCGGGCGCCTTGTTCACCGCGCTCAGCACATTCTCGATGCCCTTGACTGTCGGCTCGATCACACGCGAGTACGCAACTCGCTTGGGCGCATTCAAGCTCACCACGCCCGCAGTGTGGATGACAAACCTGCAGGGGAAGGAGGCAGGGAGGCGGGGAGGCACCAGCTGGAGTGACGCCAGTAGACACCGCGTACCACAGAAGCTGATGACTGCAACCTTCCGTGCCACTCACCTGCACCCCTCAACTGCGGCATCGAAGCTGTCCTGCTGCATCAGGTCGGCATCAAACCAGCGCAGCTGTTTGCGGGCCCCCGGCAGCTCGTTCAACGCCGCAATGGCGGCCTCATCATCGCCAGCGGCACGGCGCGTGGCGTGCACCGTATGGCCACCTGCCATCAGGCGAGCCACGATGCGGGAGCCAATATAGCCGGCACCACCTGCGGCAGGGTGGGTAACATGCAGCAGGGTGAGTTCGTGCAGTGTCTGCGGTGTGTGGGCTGCAGGCGGCTGGCGGCAGGTGGCACTGGGTTCCCCACCTAGCGTTCTGGCTCCCCCACCGCATCTCACCTGCCACGCACACGACTGCCGGAGCCGCGTCTCTCTCCGCAGGCAGCAGCGGCTTGCGGGCCAGCATGCGATCGAGGTTGACTCGCCCAGCCGAGGGCGCCATCTTGCTTACGGGATATCGAGCGTATCGGGAGCTGGAATTGACTCCCAGTGCAAGGAATGAGCCGAAGGCGGTTCACGTCGATACAGTACAGTTCGTAGAGGGCATGTTTTAAGCTCGGAACACCTTGCAACCGGCTCGCGCAATCACCACCAAGATTGAGTGCACTGCGCTTCGCGCAGGTGCAGCTGGCCTAACCACCAGCGTTGACCTGCACGCTTGAAGCCGCAGCTTGAAGCACGCTTTGGAATGTCATTGCAGCAATGGTGCAAGCAGTGGGCGAAGCTGGCACGTCAAGAGGCGGAACTGGTTGTCCGTCTGGAACCCTGCAGCGTTGGCGGCGGGGCTGTGTCGAGCGAGCACCACCACCCTGAGCCAACCATTGCAGTGCAGCAGCTCCGGATGCAGCTGTCCAAACAGTTGGCAGTAGCTGAAGCCTTGCTAGCGGACTGTGGCTCGGTGTCTGAGCTAAAGCTTGAGCGGCGCCGATCTCGGTGTGCCGCCGCGCTTCACGACTTGCAGGGAAAAAGCTTGGCTCAGATGGGAGACTTAGCGGCAATAGAGCAGGAAGCATCTGCAGCATGGGACTCTGCAGCTCAGAGGTTGAAGCAGGTGCTTTCTGTGATGCAATCTACTGCTGCACCAGCGAGGGAAGGCAGCAGCCACTCGCTTTCGGCGGCAGCTACTGAGGGTTTGACAGCTGGTGACAGCTTGCCTGGTGAGGTGCGAGCCCTGGACGCTTTCCTGCAGCGCCACGGCCCCACAGGCGGCTGGCACCCAGACGATCACGCTGAGTTTGAGCGGATTTTGCGAGCCTGCCGTGGGAACTACGCCCACTGCAACCAGCTGTGCCAGCAAGAGCTGGGCCTGCTGCATTGCCTGCCGGACATCGAGCAACACGCCAGCTGGCACCGCAAGCTGCAAGAGCTGCAGCTGCACAAGCGGCTGGCAGTGCAGCGGTGGCAGCTGCGGAAGCGGGAGGAGCAGGCTGCCCTGGTGGAACGTCAGCAGCAGCAGCAGCAGCAGGCAGGTAGGCAGCAGGAAATGCTGCAGCAGCAGGAGACCGCTGATGAAAAGGCACGGCAGCGGGCAGCCCTCGTAGCCTGGAAACAGGGCAGGGAGGAGCAGCGTGTGCAAGAGCGGCGGCGCCAGCATGCAGAGGAGCAGGAGCAGCAGCGGCGTGAACAGCTCGAGCTCCAACGACGCCAGCAGGAGAACCGGCAGCTGCTGCAGCAGCGCAGCTCGAATGCACCTCATGCTGACGGTTGCTGCGGCTCCACTCACTGCAAAGGCCTTTCGGGCAGTGGCGCCGGCGCTGGCAGCAGCCCTCAGCCAAGCGCTTTGGACCCAGCCACCAGGCACCGCCTGCAGCAGCGCAGTCAGCAGCTGCTCAGCCACAGGGCGGAGCAAGTGCAGCGCCGCAGCGTGCTCGCAGCACAGCAGGCAGCCCGCGTCGACTCTTTGCACCGTCACTCTTCTTCCCAATTCGCTGGGGCGGCCCAGCGGGATCCCCAGCGACTGCTGCAGCCCACTGCTGCTGCAACTATGCGGCAGATGGAGGTGCTTGCCGAAGAGCGGACGGCGAAAGACAGCTGCTTCATCAGACATGTGGCCAAAAGAGCAGTGCCGGGCTGGTGCGGCGGTGCACAGCTGCAGTAAGGGACGGGTAGCGCTCCATGAACCTGTGCGTTTGCAAGGCCATGCCAGCCATGCCTGCAGTAAAGCACGGCCAGTTTTGTGCTTAACAAACCCCGCTTGTTGCTGCCTCAAAGCCTATTGGCAGTGAAGGGGGAGCTGAAGGCACACTGCTGTACGTGTAACTTGTGACCGGTGCCTTGCTCAAGCAGTTGCTGACGTGCTGGCAAGGCGAGGCTTGCCGAATGTTGCGGCCTAGCGCCCCTCAGAACTCCCCGCAATGCTTGTTTTACAATGCCAACCACTGGCGGCGGTGCACTTTACTGTACCGCCAGCTGGTCCTTCAGATAGGAGATGAAGAGGCGCTGCGCCGTGGCTGCATCCCGCATGCGCATGAATGTCTGATTGGTGGCCAGCTTCAGAAAGCCTCGCTTGTGCCGCCGCTGCTCAGGCAAAAACATCTGCGAGGGGGGAGAGAGAGCCGCTCAAAGCAGCCGTTGCAGGTGGGAGATGCACGAGCGAGTTGCGGTTGTAATGAAAAGTCAGCATGGAGTGAGGGAGGCAAACATGCTCACCGGGCGGTACAAGTCCAGCGGCGGCAGAGGGCACGCTTCATCGCCGCCGCTGCTGCTGCTGCTGGGGAAGGTGACGAGGCCCGGGGCGCCGCTGCCTGCTGCCGCCTGCGCCTCTGCTACTCGCTCCAGCACCTGCTGCAGAGCCCTGTCCACGTCATGAAGCAGGTTGGTGGCTGACAGCTTTGAGGAAGCTGTATCAGTCGCGACATGAGGCCGCAACTCCTTTGCTAGTCGGACAGGTGGCTGGTCGGCAGCCCCAGCTATGAACGGCCCCCCTGCTGCGGCTGCGTCTTGCTGCTGCGCCGCTGCCGCTGCTGCTGCTGCCGCTGCCACCTGCGCGGCTGGCCGTGGCGCGTCTGCCACAGCCGCCGCCACTGCTTCCAGCTGTTCCTGCATCTGACTGCTGCCCAGCAGCGGGCGCAACGTGAAGAGTGGGGAATCCCATCGGTTTTTGGAGTCTGGCCGCTCAAATCTGCAGGCCAGATCCTCAAATATGGTCTCGCTGTAGCTGCTGGCTGCCTCCCTTTCCTGGTTACACTGCCGGCACGTCTCCGGGGGGGTGTCCACGTGCACCAGGCAGTACCGCGTGCCCGCCTGCAGGTACACCAGCCAGCCAGCCGCAGCACCGTTGATCCCAAGCTGCCCTCGACCCAAACTTGGCTTGCAACCGTGGCAAGTACACCCGCACTGGCCTGTGCGGCACGCGTGACGCCTGCCAACAAGCAGCAGATACATGCGCGGCCTGCAGGAAAATGGCCCAGCACCTACCAAGCGTGCGATGCACCACAGCTGGTAGCGGTAGCCCTTGATGTTGTTGTGAGTGTCGAGGATCACGGTGAGCTTGCGCGTCAGGTTGCGGTCAACGGCAGCCATCAGCGTGCCCCGTGCCACCTTTTCGCTCGTTGCGTCTACGACCAGACAAGTGCAAGCCAGAGGTGGGGGCCGGAAGCAGCGCATCGGTTGGTGAAGGTCGGTGAGTTGCCGCCACTCCTGCCGCCGCTCCTGCCGTCGCACCTTTGTAGCTCTCATTGCGTTGCAGGTGCAGCGAGTCTTCATCCACGATCTGCACGTCCTGGCCGCGAAGCCTGCACACCTCGGCCAGCACCGCCGCCGCTTTGCTTTTGCCGCTGCAGGGCAGGCCGCTGATGACGATGAGCGGCATAATCAATTGCCGATGGGGCTACAGTTCCGGCATTTGCTGCTCGGCGAGAGTGAAGCGCGAGACTCGCTTCCAGTCTGCTCTTCAATGCTCCCAGGACCGCTGTTGTGATGAGGATGGAACATGCAATGTGCAGGGCAAGACTGAATTGGTTGAATTGATGATGCAGCACCGCCGCCACTTCGGTTGAGCAGCTCGTTCGGTTGCGCATATGTTACAACCACTGTGGCATGCACAGTAAGAGATGGAGAGGAATTGATGTCTTGAAGCACAGCTGCCGGACGCACTACTTGCAATGCTTGTCCGCCTTTTGCGCCGCTCGCATGTCTAACCGCTCCTCTGCTGTCTTGCCCTTAACTTTCTTTGTGTAGCCTGCAGCAGCAGGACGCCGGAGGGGCAATGCCAGGCTCATTGCTCAACAGGGTGTATTAAACAATAGCTGAGCAGCAGAGTACGAGCTGCACAACGGCAGCACACTCATAGAGAAAGGCAGCAAACAAGAGGGCGAGCAACGCCAGGAACACATCCCCAGTACACGAGCACCAGCATACTCC
The DNA here is from genome assembly GCA_023343905.1 of Chlorella vulgaris. Taxonomy (NCBI): domain Eukaryota; kingdom Viridiplantae; phylum Chlorophyta; class Trebouxiophyceae; order Chlorellales; family Chlorellaceae; genus Chlorella; species Chlorella vulgaris. Next base: position 324,557 of record SIDB01000014.1, read on the forward strand.
CAAGCAGTGCAAGCCAACTGCCAAATCAGACTACCACACCAGCGCTCACCGTGCAGGATCTCCGGTGCCACCGCGTAGCCGCTGCCCCAGGGTGTGGTCTTGTTCTTGCCTGTGTTCACCTTGATCATTTCAAGTGCAAACTCTTCCTCGTAGTTTTTGCCCGACATGACGCTCACCCCCGCGGCCTTGACTGCATTCAAAGCAGCAGGCAGGGCATTACCAGGCACCGAGCCAGCCAGCAGGGCATGCCGTGAAGCTGGGCAGAGCAGCAGCAGTGAGCCGGCAAGCGGTGGCGGGCCAGCCTGCATGATGCGGTATGCAGTATGCAAGCCTGCCGCTGCTGCATGCTGACCTGCTTCCTCTTTCTGCTTCTTCTGCTCCTCTGTAAGTTCCTGCTTGGGCTTCTTCTTCTTCTTCTTCTTCTCCACTCCTGTGCTCTGTTGGTGGAGTGAACGGAAGGCAGCAAGATGGGCTGGCATTGAAGCAATGGCTGCGTCACGCTGCACCCACAGACCTCGAGGTGGGTACCCTGCCCCCTCGGTGCAAAGGCTGTGCAGTGGACCAAGCGAAGCCACCGCCCGCTACCGCCGCTCGCACGCCGCTCACCGTGACGTGCAGGCCACCTTTCAGGACCAGCTTGCCGCCGATAGGCATGGCTGTGGACTTGCCCGACCCGCCACCAAGCGCAGTTCGCTGTTTGGTGCCCTCTGTGCAAAAGTCTGGTTGATTGCTGTGTCGACTAAGGTTGAGGTGATCGGGGAGGCACGTGAAAGGGGTAGGAGCCGCTGAATCTCAGCATTTCTTGCCGGTTCCATGATGTGTACCTATCCCGTTGCGGTACTTTTCTCAACGCGCTGCGTGAGCCCTCACCCAACTGTGGATCGCTTGCCTGGTCTAGATCCCACGCAGCGAAGGCTCGTCGTGGGAGATGGCGCAGGCCTCGCCCCCGCAAGCCACCAAGCTGGCTTTTGACCGATCCCCCGAGCTCCTGCAGATAGTTTCGGTTAGGTCTACCAAGGAGAAGGTCGACAGGGTCGCCTGGCACCCGGTCCAGCCCTGGCTCGCCTATGTAGACCGCCAGAGCAACGTGTCCGTGCTGGACTTTGACAAGGACGAGGCAAGTGGTTCAGATCTGGGCCCAGCCGAGCGGCTCGCGGCGCAGAACGCTTGGACAGTGCCGCTCCCGCCCAACCGACTGCCGCTGCCGGCAACTTACACCCTACCCACACATGCTACACGTCTGTCCCTGCAGCTGCTGTATGATGCACAGCTGGGGGGTGCAGACGAGGCCGCCCTGCAGGAGGCCGCGCTGCGGCAGCGTGCCGACAGTGGCGGCGCTGCCGCGGCGGGGCAGTCGGCGACTACCGCGGCAATGCAGGAGGCCAGCCTGTCAGCCAAAGGCACGGCCTCGGGCCTGGTAAAGGACATTCAGTTTTTCGACATGGACACTTGCTTCTGGCAGATTGCGCGGCAGCACTGGATGCAGTACGGTGCCAGCGACGACCATACCATTCCGTACCTCGGTGCGCTGGGTTGCAGCGATTGCTGATGTCTGCCTGCCTACCTGCCTGCCTTTCTGCGATGCACCGTGTGGTGGTGTCATGGTGGTGTCAGCACAGGGAAATTGTTGACGTGGCAGCAGGCAGCAGGCGATGCTTGTGTGGAACAGGTCTGTGTTTGTCAGCGTGCCAGCAGGGCCGTCAGCTCAAGATCCCCGGCTTGCTGCCCCGTGCAGGCAAGTACCAGGGCCTTCAGGGCAAGCGCTGGCTGGTGATTGCGTGTGAGAACAAGGTGAGGGTCAACGTAAGGTGTGACAGGCAGGCACACTGAATGCAAATGGAAAGCCGGTGCCGACGTCAGCCATTAGCAGCAGATGCTGCTGGCCCAGGCATTCTGCCTCCCCCTTCTGCCTCCCGCCGCGCGTTGGTCACACTGTCACCCACAAATGCTTGCACAGGCAAAATGGCAACTTGCAAGCAACACGTTTATGAGCTGCATGCCGCGGATCAAAAATATGGATACTAGTATGGTTATGGCTGCAGGTTGTCATGCATGATCTCGCATCAGCTGATTCGCGTGACATCCCACGCTCGGCGTGCTTTGAGTCCAAGGCCCCCACTTCCCTGTCTTTCCTCCTGATCAACCTGCCGTCGCTGCTTGGCTACAGCATGGCACACAGCAGCCAGACAGCCATGAGAAAGGCAAGGAATGCGCGCTTGCTTGTATCTGGCCGCTGTCTGTGGTCACAGGCAGCTGACGAGTGAACGCTGTTGCTGGCAATGCCTGCTGATTCCCCGCCGCCCCTGCCGCTTGATGCCTGTCGGGTCACGCATTTGCCTGGAGCCTGTGCCTGATACATATGCCTGCGAAGCCTGTGAATATTGCCTGTGCCTGATGCCTGCCTGCTGCGCTCCCTCATTTGCCCTGCTGCCTGCTTGCCTGTGTGTGCAGCCGGGGCTGGCACCAGTCATGGCTGTGGGCACTTCTGGAGGCAGCATCTTCCTGATCAGCCCAGATACAATGACGGTGTATGGCAAGCTAAGGTGAGACTCACAGGCGGTTTCCACTCACACACAGCGCTAAGGACAGCAGACAGCATCGCATAGCATTGATTGAGGCTGCCTTGTGTTCCCTCGTGCCTCCCTCATCACCCCGCAGCGGCGCCCACGGCAAGGCAGTGACAGCCATGCTGCCGCTGGCTAGCGAGGTGCCTGGTGGTCCCGACATGCTGCTGAGTGCCAGCGCAGACGGCACGCTGGCAGTCTGGGACCCCTCTCGAAGCCCCATGAAGGGGCCTGACCGCGAGATTGCGGCCAAGCACTCCTTCAAGGCGCACGACAATGGCGTCCAGGTGAATTGAGGCTGGCTGTTGTCCGTCAAGCTGGCTGCCCGATTGCTGGTCGTGTGCCAAGTCGGCTGCCCAACTGCTGGCTGTGTGTTAGGTTGGCTGCCCGACTGCTGGCTGCGTGTTAGGTTGGCTGCCCGACTGCTGCTCCGTCCTCACTGCCTCCTCTTCCTGTACTGCACCACCTATCACCGGCCTGTCGCCTGTTGCCCTGCCCCCCGTCTCCGTCTCCTCTTTGTGTGTGCGTCGCACCACTTCACTCTACCTGCCTGTTGTCTGCATCCCTTTTCAGGCAATGGCGTACTTCCTGTCTTACACAGAGAAGGCAGAGCCGCCTGTACTGCGCTTGGCCACCACCGGTGAGCGCCTTTGGCCGTGAGGGGAAGGAAGCTCAGGGGGGGGGTGTCTGGCAGTGCTCGCCGCTGTGGACAGTGTGTGTGTGCGTGGAGGCAACTCGCACAACAACTTATAGACTGTAGACAGATGCACTGTAGACAGATGCACTCAAGCTGTCGGCCCCCACTCGCGATTGATTTCCGTCCTATTGAGCCTCTGGAACTTTCCATTTGCAGGAGACGACAGGCGAGTGCATATGTGGGACGTTGCGAGCTGGAAGCCGTTTGCCAAGGCGCAGCCGCTGCAGAAAGCATCGTGCCACAGCGTGGGCTGGGCGCCGTGGGGAGGCACCGGGCTGGGCGCACACCCCTCCCTGCTGCTGAGCACAGGTGTGCTGCCGCCGTACTGGCGCTGCCTGGCTGCCGCTGACGGGCTGGCTGTGCGGATGGTGAAGCCCAGCTTCCTGCCTTGCTTGTGTATGGTCTTGGGTGCTTGTGGTGTGCGCCAGCTTGGCTTTCTGTTGCAGAGATGTTGCAATATCTTGAGAAGTTGCCTAGACGCCCATTAATGCATGCCTGCCTGCTGCGCGCGCTGTGCTGTGTGTCGTTCAGGCGAGGCGCCACTGGTGCTGGGCTTGGACCCTGCAACCGGGGGTATGGAGCGGTACGCGGATCTTGGAGGAAAGATCGATGCAGGGGGGAAGAAGATACCAAAGATATACCACTTGGCGGTACACCCCACCCGGTGGGTTCAGGCGGGACCAGCGGGGCGGGTTGGGGGCCGGGCCGTAGCTCCTACTCACTTGAGGCTTGATTGAAGCTAGCTGCCCAACTGCTGCTGTACTGCTGCTGCTGCTATTGCTGCGTCACTGACCTGCAACCCACACACTTGTACTTCCGAGCCGCGCCTGCCTTGGCTCCACCCCACCTTGACCCCCCTCCCCTGCTGCTCCCCCTCCACCCACAGGCCGCACCTTGTGGCAGCCGCCACTAACACCGGAGCAGTGCTGATGAGCTTCGACACAAACGAACGCCCGCCAGTTGTGGCCCTCCCAGCACAAGTGGTGACTCTGGAAGCGCTGCTGCAGCAGAGCACTGGCGACGCTTCTGGCGGCGACAAGGCGGGCGCCGCCGCTGCGGCGGATGGCGGCGGCGGTGGCGGCGGCAAAGGGGCGCTAGGGCTGACGTATGTCATGGCCAGCGGCGGCAAGCTCTGGTCCACAGCGCTGCGGATGGAGAGCAAGCGGGCAGAGGGAGGCGCGGAGCGCACAGTCAGGTGCGACCTTTTGGCTGGCTGGCTGGCTGGCTGGCTGGCTGGCTGGCTGGCTTGTTGCCGCTCAGGCGAGGATTTCGCTGGTGTGTGTGTGTGTGTGTGTGCATCAATCAACCCTGGAATGCATGCAGCACGGTCTGCCTCAACTAGCTGAGCTGCAGAGGCAGACCCTTTTTTCCTGCGCACCTCCTGCATGCCCAAGCCGTGCCTGCTCAACTCCTTGCTGCTGCTCCCCGCTTCTTGATTTACTCATTTACCTGCTGCCGCAGCCTCGCCGCCGGAGCGATGGAGACCATAGCAGCACTGGACCACCCGGGACGACCCTCCCTGGCCTGCAGCTACAGCGGGCGCAGCATTTCGGCTGTCTGGCCCGAGCTGCGAGCCTATGCCGTGTACACCCTGGCTCCTACCGGCAGCTGGGAGGTGGTGGACAGAGGTGAGTGGCGACTAACTCTGTTTGTTTCTCTTTTATCTTTGCACAATAAAGGGATTGCTTGATAAAAAAAAGGCGCGCTGCCAGCTGTCGTCGTCGTCGTCTGCCGCTGCTGATGTGCAATGGTTGCTGTTGCTTCCTGCCCCGCTGCTGGCTGCCGCTTCTCCCCGTTGCTGCCAAGGGTGCGAGCTCCTGCTGCTTGCTGGTTGATGCTTCTCCTTCCTGATCCCTGCCGGCTGCCGTTCTGGCAGTTTCGGCTCTGCTGACCGCAACCGTGGGGTGCCTCGCGGGCACCCTGCTTTGCTACTTGCCCGGCCCGTGCTTTGTGGCCTGGCCTGGGGCCCACCCCTGGGCACCGCCAAAGTGGGGTGCTAATGCAGCGCCCAACTTCACTGCGCTGTCTGCTGGCCTTCTGCCATCCTTCTGCCTGCAGGCTCTGGCAACAACGTCGTGTGGAGCAGTACCGCCGCCATGTATGCAGTCATTTCGGGTGAGCTAACTGGCCGCTTCGGCTGCCAGGCCCACGATCACCTGTCAACTGTTCAACCAAGCAACCCTGACTTTAGCTTGCTATTCACGCTGAGCGTTTGTGTCGGTTCTTATCGCAACGCAGTGCCCAATATACCCTCCATTGTTGCCAAGAAGAAGAAAGGGTTCTTTGGCGGCGGCGGCAAGAAGGCGGCGCAAGAGGCGGCGGAACAAGAGGCCGCGGCGGCGGCACGTGCGGCGGCGGCTGCCTCTACGGCGGTTGAAGTGCATGTGGTGAATGAGGAGGCTGGCAGCCAGGTGATTTGAGCTTGCTGCTTGGGTTTGGGGTTGAAAGCCAGTTGTTCAGTCACGGTATTGCCTCGACAGCTGCTGCAAGGTACCTGCCAAGCTCTGCTCAGCTTGGCTTTGCCCTGAGCTTCCTGGCACAGGCTTGCCCTGTCTGTCAGTCGGTCTGCTGCTTGCCTGCCTCCCTGCCTTGTCTGCACCTGCCGTTCTGAGTTTTACTCACCTACTGCCACATCTGTTGCATCTCTCCCGCCCTGCCTCATCCCTCCAGTTTGTGGCCACCCGAGAAGTTCCACTGGCAGGCAACCAGCCAGTGCTGCTGCACGGCGGAGGCCTGCTGGGAGCAGTGCTGAACAAGCCGGCAGCCGGCGGCAGCGGTAGGTCCGGGCTGTAGCTTGCTTTTGTTTGATGGCGTGGTGCTTGCGCAGGGAGCGTGCACGCCCTGGCCCCGCATTGTGCTTCCGGGCTCTCTGCACTACTGCCTGCCAGCTGGGGTCCACTTTCTCCGTTTGCTTGCTTTGCTTACCTGTCTACCTGTGTGTGTGTCCCGTGTGCGCTCCCGCTTGCACTTTGAGTATATACCCTCACCAGCTGCGCGGCCTGTGTGCAGCCTGCTTCTGCCGTGCTGCCGCCCTGCCCACCAGCCAGCTGTGCCTGCCCCTGCCCCTCCCCCTGCAGGCAGGGTGTTGCAGTTTGTGAGCTGGAAGGGGTTTGCTCCTGTGGGTCCAGAGTTGCCAGAGCCTGTTTGGGTCAGGTGAGTGGCAGTACAGTTTTAACTAGTGCTGGCAGTACAGTATTCTCTGCAGCAGCTGCACAGCTCTTGCTGCTGATGTTGTGCCGCTGCTGCTGTTGCCGTGTCCCGCAACGCTGGCTGGCATTGACTAAGCAACAACAAAAGTACGACACTTATCTGTCCTGCAACGCTGTCTAAACAACCGTCTGCTGTCGCGCTGTGCCTGCCGTGCGCCGCAGCTGGGAGCCAGAGTGCACTCTGCTGGCGCTGGCCTATCAAAACACAATTGAGCTGTGCCGTACACGCCCCGCCTTCGAGCGCTTTGCTTCCCTCTCCATAGCTGACTCAGTCGCAGGTGCGCCGAGGCCCGGGTGGTGCTTGCACAGGGGGTGGTGGGGGGTGATGGGGGGATGGTTGGGGGGGTAGGGGGCTGTGGCACCTGCAATCAAAAGGTAAAGAGCACGAGAGCCCGGCGGCTGCGCAACAGTCGCCTTTCTCCTCACCACGCCACACCACAGCATACCACAGTACTCGCTGTCGTGTGCTGCTGTCGTGTGCCGCTGCTGAGCCCACCCACCCTCCCTCGCCGCTCTTCGCTGCTTGCCTGCAGGCCTGTGGCAGAGCCGGCAGCTGTATGTGTCCACCCCTACCTCTGTGCATGTGGCCTTTGCGGACCCAGTCACCTCCTTTGTGCAGGAAGTGCAGGTGAGGGTTGGATGGATGGTTGCAGGGCAAAGGTGGTGGAATGTGCATCACAGAATTTTGTCGCTCAGCAGAAACCCTCGTGCACTCTCTCCCTCTCTCTCCCTCTCTCGCTCCACCCTGCTCTCTCGCGCTTGTGTGGTACAGAAGTACAATGCAGAGCAATCCAGGTCGTCACCCACCCACTCGCCATTCCTCACCTCGCCCGGCTGCAGCTGGCGAGCTTCCAGGGCGGTGTCGACGGCAAGACCAGCGCTGCTGCAGAGGCCACTCCGCTGCCCGCCGAGCAGATGCGGCCAGCAGGGCCCATCACCTTGGCCGGTGTGCGGCACAGCTACCTGTGGCTGGCCGACTGCCTCGGCCGCCCATTCCTGGTGTCCCTTCGGCACCCGGGGCTGCGCCTGCGGTGCCTGGCGGCCCGCGGAGACATCACCACTGCACGCACGATTGCAGAGAGAGGTGCGTGGTGGCAGCCACACCAGGTGTGGCTGCCCATGTGAAGCAGCAAGGTTTTTTTGGGGGGGAGGGAGGATTGCTGTGGCGTAGGCAGTGCGTCTGGCACCTGCCTACCTGCCAGCTATCAGGTGCCATGCATTCCAGTCAGGTGCATGCATTCCAAATGCATGTCCTGCCTGCCTCCCAGCCTGCCATCCTGCACCAGCCCGCCGTACCGCCGGTCCCCCAGACCCTTCTCCCAGTCTGAGTCCACTTCATCCCTGTCACCCCTCTATTTGACCTCTCTATACATGACCCTGCCTTTTGCTTAACTTTTCAATAGGTCTGGCGGCTGGTTTTCACGATGAGGCAGCCCGCTTCCTGGCAGCCATGAGCCCACAAGAGGGCGTGAGGGAGGCACTGGCACTGCCGGGCCTGACCCCAACAGCCGAGATGGCCCTCAGCATACGGTGCGCGCCGTAGTTAGGCTGTTGTCCTGAGCAGCGCTTGCATGGGGATTCAGGCAGGAGCCCCATGTGTGGTGGTTCAGGCAAAGCAGCAAGCTGCTGTGCTTCCAAACCGCTACTGCTTTGCTTTTTGCCTGTCAACGTGCCTGCCTGCCTGCGTTGGTGTGCCCGCAGGAGCGGCAAATGGGAGCGAGCAGCCCGCTGCTTCCAAGCGCTGGCTCTTGGCGTCAGCGATCGCTCGCTGCTGCAGCTGTTTGGCGATGGCAGCGGGGTGGCCGGGTCTGTGGACTTGGCCAACCGCCTGACAGGTGAGGGCTGTGCTTATGAAAGCTGTACTTGAGGACTGGTTTCTTTTCTTTTTTGTGATTGGTTGTGTGCTTGACTGGTGGCACACTGACTGCAAAAATCAATCACCCCTATCTTCTGCCTGCTGATGCCATTGCAGCATCGCCCTGATTGCATGCTCTTCCCTCCAGGAAGTATTGCACTGTCCAACCTGTACTGTTCTGTACTGCAGGCCTGTCGCTGGGTGAGAGCCCCAACCACGCAGCCACCGTCGCGTCCATCCTTGAAGCCCACTCCAACAACCCGGAGCTCAGCTTCGCAGAGGACCTGCACCCTGCATCGCCTGCCAACGGGGCAGGCGACGACGACGGCAGCAGCGGTGATGACGAGGCGACGCCGCGAGACGCGCCGCCACAAGACCCAGTTGATTGGGAGGCCCCTCTTGGGCTGGCTGGCGGAGGTGGCGCAGCTGCTGCTGCTGCTGCCGGCGCAGCAGACGGCCTGGGGGCAGCAGACGCTGCGGCAGCCGCAGCGGCGGCACCCTGGGAAGTTGAAGAGGCACCAGCCGACCGAGGGGCTGGTAGCGATGGCACGGCAACGGCAGCTGCTGGCGGAGGCGCCGTCTTTGTGGGTGCTGCTGAGCGGCAGCGCCTGGCAGCGGTGGCAGAGCTCGGTTTGCGCTTTGCGGAGGCTGCCTCTGAGAATGGACACGAAGGTGTGGTGGGGCTGCTGGGTGTGGTGCTGGGCTCTTTGCGGGGCTTGGTTGTCCTGCTTTTGCTGGCCAGCAAGAAGCCAGGGTCCTTGCCGTGCTCATTCACCCTCCATCCATCGTGCAGCCCTTGCACGTACCTCCAGGCCTGCTGTTCTTCCCACTCTTGCTCTGCTTTGAACCTCACCCTTGCTTCCTTCCTTCCCGTTACCCTTCCTCCCTCCTTAACTCCTTCCGACGGCTCGTTTGTGTGTCTTGCAGATGCTGCACGCTCCGCGCTGGGAGTGCTGGTGCGTTCCGCACACCTCCTGCCGCCTGTGCTGGCAGAGAAGCTCGTGTTGCGGATGGGTCAGTGCCGCATGACGGAAAGCGCTCGCAACCTTGCTGGCTCGGTGGCTGCGTCGAAAGCTCCGGGCGCATTGGCAGACCCAGCTGTCAGGTGTGGCTGTGTGTATGTGTGTGGGGGGGGCTTGCATGGGCGTTTGTGTTGTACACCTGCACTGTGTGTATGGTCGGCCCGCCAGCTTCCCTTCGACAACCAGCTGCTGTCATTTCTTCTCCCCTGAGCATCCTCCTCCTGCTCCAGTGGCGCTGCTGCTTGCTGGCTTTCTGCACTCATCCACTCGCCTTGCAAGTGCAGGAAACTCGCCTGCTAAGCTTGCCGTCTCTCAATGGCTGTCCTCCTGCCCTGCAGCTCGCTGTTGGCGGCACTGGTTGGCGGCATGCACGGCCCTGCTGTGCAGGGCACGCTGCAAGCTGCAGGCCTCGCGCCTCTCGCCGCCCTCTATGCTGCAGTTTGGGGCGGCGGCAACCGTGATGCGGCAGTGGCGGACTGGCGACGGCAGCTGGCGGCGGCACATCCCGAGGCAGGGCTGACCACCATCATTCCCCCTGTGGCTTGATGGCTGGCGTGCTATGAAGCATGGGCCTTCCTTCCCCTTGCATGTGCCGGCCTTGATTGCGGCTTTGCACCCAACTGTTGTTGACTGTCGTTTACACAGACACAAGGCACACACACAGGCAAGGCAGGGGAGGTGTACTTAAAGCGTGGGTATTGCTTGGCATTCAGGACACTGCCATTCAGGGTATTCAAGCAAAAGGAAAGTGGGTGGGGTGTCGCTTTTCACAAGGGCAGCAAGAGGGTGTAAAATGCACCCAGCACGTGTTGCTGGTGAAACCATGCCGGGCCGCACAACAGAGTACAGCTGGTGCAGCTGAATGGTGTAAGCGATGGGGCGGTACAAAGACAGGAGATGGGGATCAGGGGTCAGCCGGGTGGAGGGCACAATCAGGGCATTATAGGCACGAACACACCACTGGCTGGTGGCAGTCAGGGTGCAGTACAGACAGGGTGCTGCGCGGGACAAGGTGTCAGGCAAGCGTACTGCACACGTCCCAGGGGTGCATGAGGGGCAGTACGGCTGGGAGAATTCATGTGGTGTGGTGCGAGGGCAGGGCAGCATGAGGGAGGAAGGTGATGCTCGCGCGGCACTGGAAAGCAGCGGGCGGCTGGAACAAGCACGGCAGCACACCCGGGATGATGAAAGAGGAAATGGTGAGTCCGACTCGGATGGTGGCAGCACAGGGGGCGTAAAAGAAGCGCAAAGGTCAAGAACACAACTCTAAGCTATGCTAGTATGTCTGGCGGCTGGGCTGAGGCAGTTGACTCAAGGGTGGGTGTGGTGCAGCATGGACGGAAAACGACTGGTACGAGGCGTCTGCTGCTGTTGCGATCTGTGACGCAGCAGGCAGCAACGCCTGCTGCATGTTGACGCCAACCAGCTTGTCTGGCTGAGTTATTGTAGAGGCTGAGGCCGTTGAGATGGTATGCTCGCTTTTGTGCATGGCAGGACAGAAGCGTACTGCGGCTGGCAAGCGAAAGCAATCTGCCTCAAACTTGCTTGCTTGCTTGTTTGCTGGGACGGGCGGGCAAACAGGACTGAGAGGCGCCTGCCCTTCACCCTCAAACCACCATAGCTCGCATCAGCTCTGCCACCTGGGTCATGGCGCTGCGTAGGCAGTCATTTGGCAGCAGCAGGCGATGCGCCAGCTGCTTGCCTGTCACAGGCGACACCTCCTTGTTCTGCCTGCAGCCAGGAGGAGGGGGTGCAGGCGGGAGATGAGCAAGGTGAGGCAAAGTAGCCCGTGCTGGTGCTTTGGTGAAGGTAAACAAAAGACTCACGAGGACACCGCAACACGCACAGCTGCAACTACAAGCAGGCATGCCACTGTCGTGATGCTGCTGAGCATGGTGCAGTGCAGCAGCAATACCGCGCAGCGGCAGCACACGTGCCTGAACAGCCAGTCGGTGATCACTTCTTTTTCGTAAGTGATGCCATCGGCTGCCACAACTGCAAGATGGACAGTAAGTGGAAGGGAGGTTGGCCAAAGGCAATAGCGCAGCAAGAGGTACCCATGTGGGAGACGCAAGGGCAATGGGCCAGCAAACAGAACAGAGAGGACAGGGAGAGGACAGGTAGAGAGCAGCAGGGGCCAAGGGCCAGCAGGGGGGCGCACGCAAGTCAGCCACCGCTTTGGCGCAAAGCAGCCCAGCCCAGCCCAGCCCAGCCCAGCCCAGCCCAGCCCACCACGGCCCAGAGCACCACAGCACAGCACAGCGTAGAGGCGCCGCCTGTACCTGGGTTAACAAACAGGTGGCCAGTCAGGGGGCAGGTGAAGGCGGGCACAAGAGTCAGGTCCACAGTTCCAGGGTAAGACATGCGCTGCATGAAAGCAGGCTGGGCTGGCGCCTGGGCTGCAATCGGGTGCCGGCCCACCGCCGCTCGGATGGAGGAGGCCGCGCTGGGATGGGCTGGCTGCTGCGGGTGTGCACCGGCTGGTCCGTATGCCGCACGGGGGGAAGGCGGCGGGCAGAACCCCGGCGGTGGCGGCGGCGGGGGTGGCAGCGGCAGTGTGTGGTGGCTGGCGCCGTGGTGGGGGTGGTAGGCAGCCGCCTGGGGTGCTGGTGCTGGCACGGCGGGGGCGGGCTGGCAGGCGGGCTGGGCTTGGGGCAGCAGGGAGGTTGGGAGGGGTGAGGTGGAGGCGTCTCGATACTCAACAGTTGGCATGGCACCAGAGGGACGCTGAACCATCGGCAGCGGCAGTGGCGAAGGAACCTTGAGCTTCACTTGAGCCGCCGACGACACTGCACCTCCACTGGTCAGGCCGGGAGGCGCTGCGGGAGAGACGGCCGCAGGCGTTAGAGAGGCACGCTGCTGCTGCTGCTGCTGCTTGGGCTCTGCTGCAGCTGCGCTATCAACATCCTCTGCTGCTGTTGCTGCCTCGGCATCTCCCTCCTGCTGCCGCTCCAGGCCTGCTGATTCCTCCTCCTGCTGCTGCTCCTCCTCATCATCATCATCATCGGCCATATCAGCCCAGCTGGCACCAGACCCAGCCTGCTGCCCAGATCCAACCACCGCTGCCTCTGCGCGCTCCTCCTCTGCACCTTTGGCAGCAGGCAAGCTCGCAGCTGAACCGGTTGAGGCAAGCCCTGCCGGCTCTGCTGCAAGGGCGCTGCTAGCTGCTGCCTGGTGCTCCTGCGCAGGTGCAGCTGCGGTGGGATGAGCGTTTTGAGCCTGCTTGGCGGCAGTGGTGGTGGTGCTGTGCAGGCTGCCATCTTCGGACTCCGCCATGCCCACGCTTCGCACGCTGCCCGCCACGCTGGCGCCGCTGCTGTACTCTGGCTTCAACGCCGGCTCACTGAGGCAGGCGGTGGTGGGGGCGCCGCTTGAAGTTGTGGAGACACCTTCCCACTCACAACTCATGTGCTGCAGAGGGGCAGGCAAAGGCAGTACGGGCGGGACAGCGTGAGTGCAGCAGACGCATGTGTGAGGCTGACGACAGCAAGCAACAGGTGACTACTCGCGGCAGTGCAAGGCACAGCACGACTAGACGCCCCCAGATCACAGCCGAGCGTTTTGAGCACCTTAGTCAGCACTGCTGCCATGGTCTGCATGCCAGCTCGCCCGCCGTGGGCAGCCTCCGCGGCAGGCGGAGCTCCAACCACCGATGTGCCAGCCCCACCCAGAGAAGGGAACTGCTCGCTGTCGGCCAGCACCGGCGGACGGCCCGGCGGCGGCGGCGGCGGCTGCGAAACGGCAGCCGCTGCCAGCTGGCGATCCTGCTCAGCGTGCTGCCTGCGCAGGTCGTACTGCTGCTGAAGTGCGAACTCTTCGGGATAAGCTGCAGCCAGCTCATCTGGCTCAGCTTCAGCATCCCTTCCTGGAGTGTGCCCGCCAAAGCCGTCGCCGATGGCAACTTCGGTGCTGGCGCTGGTGCTGGAGCGGTAGTGACCGTAGCGGCTGCACGGCGGAGCAGGCAGGCAGGAGCAAGAGCACATATCAGCCAGCAGGAAGCCTTAAAGCTGGTAGAGGAGAAAGAGAGCAGCGGCAAAGGCTACCAGCAAGCACCGTGCAAGAGCTTGATGGCAGTTGGCAGGGGCCATGCCATGCCAACTCAGCGGCAATTATTGTTGTTCTCACTTGGGCACATAGCGAGTGTATTCTCGGAGCTCCTCTTCCCCGTGAGCAAACGTGCACGCGTCGGCGTGGCGGCACTCTCCATGCCGCATCCAGTGCGTGCACAGAGCAGTCTTGTATCTGGATGGAGGGCAGAATTGCTGCTGCTGCTGCTGCTGCTGCGCACCCCCAGCCTCGCCGCCCTGACCCTGCCCGCCCCACCGCTGCTGGCCAGGCCGGGAGCTGCCGAAGTAGCTGCCACTGGTGGTGCGAGACACTGGACCCGCAGAGGTGCGATTTCCGCTGCCGCCGCTCGCCGAGCGTTCAAAGGCGGCGCCGTCGCTGGTAGTGCGAGACACTCCGGTGGAGCTGCGCTGGAGAAAATCGTCTTGGCTGGAGCCACCCTGCAGAAGGAGAGGCAGCAGTGAAGCCGGGCGGCAGAAGGGGCCGTCAATTGGTGCTGGAGATTTGGTGAGCAGGCCGCGGCAGCAGCGACAGAGGCAGCCAAGCAGCTCTCATCTCTTGCAATCGCCCGTCCTATATCGCAACAGCAGTCAACTCCGGCTGCGCAGCGGCGTCATCAGCAGCAGCAGGGCCCACCTTGGCTCGCTCTGCCTCCCTCACAGCGCGCATCACCCTGGACTCTTCAACAGAGTGTGCAAACATGCAGCGGTCGCCGTAGCGGCACGGCCGGGGGTTACTGCACATCACGTGCGTGTTCTGCAAGCGGCGGGAGGCAGGTCATGCAGGGAGGCACCAGAGTTTGGCAAAAGGCCTCCATCAGTGGCATGTTTGGGGTGGTACCGTCGACATGCGGGGCAGCCGAAGCAAAGACCAGGGGCGTAACAACGGGCCCACACGCGCAGCTGCTTGCAAAGACAGCTTTCAGTTGGTTTACTGGCAGGTGGGGTGCCTGACGCGGGCCAGCAACACCAGGGCAGCAGCGAGGGCGGCCAGCGGTCAGCGGGAGCCGACTGGTCAGAAGCGGCATCGGGCGGCGGCGGCGGTCAAGCAACAAAGTGGACAGGGTGCGGGCGCTCACCAGGTTATTGCGCAGCAGAAGGCGCTGCCGATCCAGCGGCGTCAGCCCCGCAGGCGCCTGCAAGAGGTCAAGGCGAGTGTCAAGGTCGTCTGGCACAGCTGCGGCGAGGGCGGCAGCGGTTTCACCGACCTGCTGAGAGGTGCTGGCCATTGCGGGCCTGGACGAGAGCGACTTGGTTGCCCTCGCGAGAACTGCCTTGAAAGGCGTCGCGGGCGCACGCTCTGCTGCGCTATGCAGCCGTGCTCGGAGTTCAGGGGTGTATGGAGAAGTGAATAGTGCAGGAAGAAGGGCGAGAGGGCGGGCGTTTGCAAATGCCATCAATGTACAGCCATCGCGATTTGAACACCCCGCCCACAGCATACAAGACCCCACAAACGACCCCACAAACGCCGAACCTGCCAGCGCCGCCCTTGCAGCAGGTCCTTTGTCGGCGCGCCGCCACTCACACCGCCCTTTGCACTTTCCTGTGCAAGAGCCCAACAACTTGTCGGTCAGCAGTCACAAGGCAGGGACTCTCCGGTGTGCTTTTCCAGGCATGATTGCACTGGAAGCTGGAACACGGTTGTGGCGCCGCATCCGTCGTTACCGCACCGTACTCTCGCGATCAGCAAGTTTGCTGCTGAATCATCATTTTCGCATCGCAGGTGCACAAGGATGCTCAGCTGAGTGAAGGCCTTGCACCCCTGCAACATCACAGCAACTGGCCCGCATGTGCAGCCGCCAGTTTTGTGTGGACGTGCCGCCGCTATTGCCCCAATGCAGGCCATGCTGTGCCGCTTGAATCTGCATTCTATTGCACTCTAACCAATTCACTCTGTTCCTATTCTGTTCCTCTTGAGCAATAAGGGCGCACTTGGGGAAGTTGGCAGCGCACGATGTGGTTGGCGGTGGTGTTGCTCGCCTGCGCCCTCTCGGCATCAGCCCTGGACAACGGACTCAATACCAAGCCGGCGCTTGGCTTCAACACGTATGTCAAGCTTTTGTTTGGTTGCAAGCTGCATGCTGCTCGATTCCCGCTCCAATTCACGGCCTGAATTCGCATCGCAGGATTGGTCCAGCGCGCCTGCCCGCCCATGCGCCGATGCTGCGGTGCCGCCCTTGCCGCCCTTGCCGCAGGCGGTGGTTGACTCACCGGCATCGGTCCTCGCTCCTGCTTGCTCGCAGGTGGAATGCCTTCTACCGTGACATCCACGAGGATCTAGTCAAGGAACACGCAGACCTGATGGTGTCCATGGGCCTGCGAGATGTCGGGTCAGTGCAGCGGTGCCCTGCCTGCGAACTGGCGGTTGCCAACCGCCGCTGCGGCATCACCCGCCAGTGTTCACTCTGCCGTCTTCAGCTGTTCGACTGTCAGCTCTGCATCCTTGTCCTTGCTTTGCTTTTGCTGTGCCTGGTGTGCTGCCTGTCGCAGCTTCAAGTACCTTGTACTAGACGACTGCTGGGCGCAGCGACCGCGGGAGAAGGGGGAGAAGCTGCAGGCTGACAAGCAGAAGTTTCCTTCAGGCATGAAGGTACATGCCATGCTGCACAGGAGGGGTACCCAGGGCAGCGAGCCGCTGCATTCGCATGCACAGTCTGTGGCCAACATGTATCGGCCGGACCCTGTTGCCTCAACCACCAAACACTACACACCAACACACCAAACCACCAGCCCAGGGACGCCCCACAACCACAGAGGGCACCGAGCTTGCGTCAACGCCGTAGTGCGTCATGTACCGCCTCATTGTTTTACTGTACCGCAGGCCATGGGTGACTACATCCACAGCAAGGGCCTGCAGTACGGCATCTACAGCGACGCAGGCACCCTCACCTGCGCCAAGTACCCTGGCTCTCTTGATCACGAGGAGCTGGATGCACAGACCTTTGCCGATTGGGGTGCGCCCCCCCCCAGTGCAGCAAGCAGTGCAGGAGGCAGTGCGCTGTGCCTGTGCCTGGGTGCTCGTTGTGACTTGCCTGTTGTCATCACAGCAGGGGCTGATGGCCTTGCCTCAACAGTGAGGCACCTCACCACAGGTGCCTGTGCTGCCGCCTGATTGGTGCGGCCTGCGTCCCACAATCCCCTCCCTTTTTCCAACTCGTTTCCCCCCTCCTCATTGCCTCAGCTGTACCTCCTGCTCTGCCTGTGTGGCTCCCTGGCCTGCAGAGGTTGACTACCTAAAGTACGACAACTGCCATGTGAAGCGGGAGGCCTGGGTCGTCGATCGGTACACAGCGATGCGTGACGCACTCAACAGCACGGGGCGCCCCATTCTCTACTCGCTGTGCGAGTGGGGGGTGATGGAGCCGCATCTCTGGGCATCTGAGGTGGGCGCGTAGGGTGGGTGACTGCCTAGTTGCGATTGCCGTCTGGACTGGGATGGAATGGGCCAGGATGGGTCGAGGAGGGTCACTTAAAGGTGCAAATGGCGCTGTGCAGCGCTACAATCTGTGCTGCAAGGCTGGTACACTGGTTCCTCCCTCGCTGGCTGCAGATTGGCAACAGCTGGCGAACGACAGAGGTGATGGGTAGGGTGCAGCGCAGCGCAGGCCGTGGTTGTCCCACCGTATCGGCCGGCCCACCCCCTCCACGCTCGCTCGCCTGCCTTGCGCCCAGCGCTTGGCTGCAAGGCTTCCTGTCCTGCCCTGCTTCCACTCTGCTTTCTGCTGGCTCCAGCATCTCTCTTTTCCTCAAGGGAATTTCAGCCTCATTCCCTGTCATTCAGGAGTTTGTTCCCAACGTCTTTGTTTCTGTCTCACTTTCGTTTTTCGTTTCGTGTTTTCCTCCGTGCCCTGCAGGACATCCGTCCCTTTTGGGATAGCATCATCAAAACTCTGGACTACAATGTCGGGCTGGCTCGCTTTGCTGGCCCCCAAGCAGGCTGGAACGACCTCGACAGTAAGTTGTATCACTCGCACATTCACGTGCACTGCTGGCCAACGCTGAGCTAGCTGCAGCTGCGGTCTGTCTCTCTTAGTTGTGTCTCGCGAAAAGACGGGTTGCCAGGTCATGGGAGACGATGCACCGTACACAGCAAACAGCATCGCCTTTCCACGCAGTCACAGCCGCAGCAATTCAGCCGCACCTGGGCGCTCGGACCTTCCCAGCTCCCGCCTCCATTGCAAGTCGGCAGCCTGAGTTCCTTCGGTGCCAAACTCGTCCACACCATACCCAAATCACCTACCTTGTACCTAACTACCTACCTCCCTCCCTCACCGCACCCGCCCTCTGCCTGCAGTGCTTTACGTGGGAAACGACACTGGCCTCAACCATGCGGAGCAGCGCACCCATTTTGCGTTGTGGTCGCTGTACAAGTCGCCGCTCATGATTGGCCACGACCTGCGCGACTTCTCCCCCGCCTCCCTCTCCATCCTGCTGTCCAAGGTGCGGCAGCATGCTGCCAGGGGATGCTCGTTTTGCTGCTCATTGCAGCGACAATGGCTTGCAGCAAAGGCGACTTCCAACTGCTGCCGAGCCACTTTTGCCGTTCTGCATTGGACAGGTTGCCATTCCGCTGGTCGCACCAAGTGGCGGAAGACTGTACGTCAGCGCCCCACTCACCTCTCTGCCCAACTGAATCATGTAATGCATGCTGTTGGTGCTGTGCTGGTCATGTGCTTGCAGGAGGTGATTGCCATCAATCAAGATGACCTGGGGGTGGCTGGCGACCTGGTTTGGCGGCAGGGCACAAAGCGGGTGCGTGCCCTGGTTGATTGCTCTGGTTGGGTTGAGTTTGCCTGCAGCCTTGCTGAGCGGCTGGATTTAGACTGATGTCTGTGGGTTTGGCTGACTTGCCTTTCACCTAACTTGCACACTCGTCACAGCCAGCGGCTCTCAGTGCTTTTCTGGCCCTCACTTCCCAAAGCTGCCGTTGCTGCCGCTCCCGTCCTCACCAACGCTTTGTGCTGCTTGCTTTGTGCTGCCCCGTCGCAGGTGTATGCTGGGCCGCTGGCGGGGGGTGATCGGGCGGTGGTGCTGGCAAACTTTGGCACCCTGCACTCGCAGTATCCCACCACCAACCTGACTGTCTTCTGGCAGCAGATAGGCTTGCAGCCGGGCCAGCGGGTGGCAGTGCGCGACTTGTACGCAGGTGCGGCCGGCAGCTGGGCTTGTTAGGATGGGAGGGAGGGACGATGTGTAGCTGGAAAATGCAGGAAAAGCATTTGCGGGTTTGTCTGGTCGACTGCTCTGTAGTGGTGCTGCTGAGCCAATGTTTGCTTCTGCCTCCACTCTCGTCTCATTTCACCAGCTCAAGCTAGCAATGGCGCGTTGCTCCTTGGCACTCACTTCACTTCCTGAACTTCGTTCCTGCAGAAGAAGATCTTGGGGAGTTTGTTGACTCCTTTACGGCAGCTGTAGCAGTCCATGACGTGTTGGCGCTGCGCCTCACTCCGCTGGATGGGCCTCTGGATGAGAGCTGGCGGCCGTGGCATGGGCAGCCCGTGTATGCAGCGCAGCCGGAACACCTGGCGTCGCAAGCCAAGGAATCGTGGATTGGCCAAGATGCGCCCTGGAAGTCCTTCGTCAAGTATCCGGATGATACCGTGCTGCCTATCTTCCAGCAGCCAAGCGAGGGTCGCGGCAGCGACAAGAAGAACCGGCGCCGTGCATTTGAATGAGGTTGCCGCCGTTGCGGCGGGCAATGTACTGCTGCAATGAATGTAAAATGAGGGTCACCCTGCCTCCCGAGATCAGCTTGATTTCAGCCAGAGGCGTGCGAATGCGAGTAGCACGGGCGCCTGCAGGCACATTGATCGCCTGAGGTTGTTGGACGCAACACCGCTCGGCAGGCCGCTCGGTTGTGCACAGGCATTGCTACGCACGCTGACAGGACTGCAGCCAGGCGCCAACGACAGCCGCGCCAAGCAGGTTGCAAACGTGCGCCCTTCTTCATGAAATAGCAACCACTGCAATCTCAACGGCATGCTTTGGCTCGACAGGCAACGCTGCGGCCGCTTGAAAGCTTTGGGTGCCCGCCGCCTCTGCCGCTGCGTGTAGGCGCCGTCACCATGTCGATGTGGGGGCAGTTGAGCAGCTTTGCGCAGCAGGCGTTAGACAAGGCCAACGAGCTTGCAGAGGAGGTCGGCGCTGATGCTGCTGCCGCCGCGGAACAGCTGGTAGGGGATCCGGCTCTTCTTGTGCCTGACGGTTGCACCTCATGCGCCGCCGCTTTGCCGCTAGCGTGGGCCCCATCACTTGCTCACGAGCCTTTCTCTGCTGCACGTGGGTGCAGAGCCACGCACGTCAGCACATGGGCCACCTTCTGGAAATCCAAGCACCCGAGAACGGTGGAGGGTATGATGAAGTGGAATTTGATGCAGACGGGATGCCGGTTGATCTTCTGCCCAGCACCAAAGCCGCTCTGGGAGGCTCCAACAGCAGCAGACGCGACGGCACCTTGGGCAGCAGCAGTGGCTCTGCCGCCAATGGAAGCTCCGGCGCACTGGGCTGGGGCAGCAGTGACGCTGAGGCCGAGGCGCAGAAGCTGCGCAGCCGCCTGCAGGCCGTCGAAATTGTGAGCTGAGCTGTGGGGGTGCTGTCCAAGCTACGTCTTGAGCTGCGCTTCCCTTCCGGATTACAGTTGCTGCTTTTGGCAGGACATCTAGCACTCTGCATCAAGCCGCCTGCTTGCAGGCGGTTTCTGCAATTCTTCACATGCCTTGTCCCGTGGGAGCTGCCCACGGCTTTCACTCTCACTGCCTTCTGTCTGCCCCCCCTCCCTCCCTCGTGGCTTGCAGGCTGCGGCTGACGCGTTGGGAGAGCTAGAGGATTACAAAGAGCAGCTGGCAGCAGCCCTCCAGTCAAAAGCTCAGGCAGAAAAGGAGGCGGCTCGGGCCAGCACACAGCTCACTCGGCTGCGCCAGCAGCACAAGCAGCTGCGGGAGCAGAAAGCGGCTGCAGCTGCTGCTGCGGATGAGGGCAGCGCGAGTGGTGCTGCAGGCGTTGCTGCAGCTGCTACAGCTGCAGCGGCAGCTGAGGAGCTTCGGCGGGAAGTGTCGGCGCTGCAGCAGCAGCTGGTGGCGGCGAAGCAGGAGGCCGCGACAGCTCGGGATCAAGCTGCGGCTGCAGCAGCAGCAGCTGAAGCGACTGTGGCGGCAGCCCCCGCAGTCGCCGAGGCAGATGGCGAGGCTGCTGCTGCAGAGGAGCTTGCTGCCATGCGGCTGAAGCTAGCCAAAGCAAAGAAGCAGTTCCAGCTGCTGAAGAAGCAGGCAGCAGACGCCGCTGAGGAGAAAGCCCTTGCTGTTGCCGAGGCAGCGGCGCTACGGCAGCAGCTGGAGGCAGCACAGGCAGAGGCCGCAGCGACCCCCGCGCCAGAGCTTGCAGCAGCTGGCATTCAGGAGGAGCAGCAGCGGCTGCAGCAGGAGCTAGCAGCCGCTCAAGAGCAGCAGGCAGCGGCGGCTTCGTCCAGCGCTGAGGAGGTGCATAAGCTGCAGGAACGACTGCAACGGCAGGCAGACGCTGCACAGGCGGCCGAGCAACAGCACCAGCAGCAGCTGGCAATTGTCCACCAGGATCTGGCCGCAATCGAGGCTGCCCGCTCCAGCGCAGATGCCCTGGCTGCTGAGCTGCGGCGGCAGCTGGAGGCCGGCAGCGAGGGTGCTGCTGCTGCGGCTGCGGAGGCGGCGCAGCACGCATCAGAGCTTGCTGTTGCCCGAGAGCAGCTGGTAGAGGTGCAGCAGGAGTCTTCCACCCTGCAGCAGCGTGTGGCTAACGTTGAGCAGGAGGCTGGGGAGCGGCTGGCAGCAGTACAGGCTGCAGCACAGGCCAGTGAGGCCTCCAGTAAAGCGGTGGCTGACCAGCTGGCGGCGGCACGTGTCCAGCTGGACTCTGCTCAGGCTCAGGAGGCTGAGCTGTCGCAGGCACTGGAGGCTGCACGCCGCGAGGCTGCCAACCTGCAGCAGCAGCTGCACGCGGCGGCAACAAGTGATGAGGGTGCTGGGGACGCCGCCGCTCTGGTCGCCGCCCGCCAGGCAGCGGAAGATGCGGCTGAGCAGCTGCTGGAGCAGCGGGCAGTAGCTGCTGCACAGCAGGAGGCAGCGGCGGCCGCACAGGCGGCTGAGGCTGAGGCTTTGCAGCGGTTGGGGCAGCAGCAGGCGGACCTGGAGGCATTGCGCCAGCAGTTGCAGGCTGCGTCTGCTGAAGCAAGTGAGGCGCAGAGCAGTCTGCAACAGCAGTTGGAGCAGCAGCAAGCTGAGTCCGCGGCGCTGGCGCAGCAGCAGGCGGCAGTGCAAGACGAACTGCGCGCACGGCAGCAGGAAGCATCCGCACTGCAGCAGGAGCTGCTGGCGGCGCATGAGGCGGCCACAGACAGCAGCAAGGCCGCGGACGCATTGAAGCATGCCAAGCAGCAGCTTGCCCTGCTGCAGCAGCAGCTTGGGGATGCAGAGGTGGATCGGGATGCTGCCTTTGCTGCTGCTGAAGAGCAGCGGCAGCAGGCTGCTGAGCTGCAAGGCCAGCTGGAGGCGGCTGCTTCCCGCAGAAGCACTGCAGAAGAGCAGCAGCAGCAGCAGGTGGAGCAGCAGGTTGCAAAGCTGCAGGGAGAGCTGCAGACAGCGCTTGCCGCCGCCACCGATGCTCGCGCGGCTGCAGAGCAGGCGGTCGCTGCTGCGGAGGCCGGGCAGGGGCAGCTTGAGGAGCAGCAGGCGCTCGCTGCACAGCAGGCACAGCAGCTGGAGCGGTTGAGCCAGGAGCTGTCAGAGGCAAGGGTGGCTGGGGAGGCTGGTGCGGCGGCACAGCAGGCTCAGCAGCGAGTGCGAGAGCTGGAGCAACAGCTGGAAGCTCTCAGGGATGGAGCCAAAGCGGAGGCGGGTCTAGCAGCAAATGGCGTGCGTGAGGCGCTGCAGCGCGCGTCAGCAGCAGAGGCTGCATCAGCAGGGCTGCGGGCTGAGCTGGATGCTGCTCAACGGCAGCTTCAAGAGTCAGCTGCGGGGCTGGAGGCGTTGCGGGAGCAGCTGCGGTTGGCAGAGGAGGCTGCCGAGGCTGCTGGCGATGAGGCAGCGGAGCTGCAGGAAGAACTAGATGCAGCTCAGACCTTGCTGACGCAGCAGCAGGCAGCAGCAGCAGCGGCGGCAACCCTCGCGGAGCAAGAGCATGCGCAGAAGTTGGAAGCAGCCACCGCAGCAGCTGCTGCAGCTGCCCGGGAGGCGGCGTTGGGGGAGGCTGGGCAGCAGGCGCAGCAGCTTGCGTCTGAGCTGCGGCAGCAGCTGACTGCGGCTGAGGCGCAGGCTGCGGAGGCCGTTGCGGCGCTTGCGGCGGCGCAGGCACAGGCAGGATCAGCGGAGGCTGCGCAGGCAGCAGTGGCGGCAGCAGCTGCCAGGCAGTCAGAGCTTGAGGCATCCACCGCGGAGATGCAGCAGCGAATGGAGGTGGCAGAAGCGGCGGCAGCAGCCGCCCTGCAAGAGGCAAAACGGGTGCAGGAGCAGGCGGAGGACCGGCAGCGGCGCTTCCTGATGCTCCAAGTGAGAGCGAGAGGCGCTGGTGGTGGTGCTGGTGCTGCTGGTGCTGCTTCAGTGCCCTGCAGTCGACTTTTGCTGGTAGTTGTGGGGTGCTTTTGGATATGTTAATGCTGTCCAGCATACACAGTAGGTCTCCCGCTCCCTCTTGTGCTTCTTGCTAGCGTACTGGACCTTGATGCAAGTCCCGCTTCCATTCGACCTGACACAATGGGTCTGCCTGCCTGCCTGCCTGCCTGCCTGCCTGCCTGCCTGCCTGCCTGCCTGCCTGCCTGCCTGCCTGCCTGCCTGCCTGCCTTCTACTTTCTTCTCCTGCAGAGCACCTTCAAGAAGAAAGAGCAAGACTTCTCGGAGCAGCTGGCCAGCATGCAGCAGACGGCTGTGGCCGCACAGGCAGCGGCAGCAGAGGCAGCCGCTCGCTGCGGCGCCGCAGAGGCAGCAGCGGAGGCAGCCCGCCAGGAGGCTGCGGCAGCCTCTGGGCAGCTGGAAGGTGCCACCTCAGGGCGTGCAGCTGCCGAGGCAGCTGCCGCAGAGGCGGCTGCCGCCGCCGCCCAGCATGCTGGGCAGCTGAGCGCGGCCGAAGCAGCCCTGTCGGCAGCTCGCGCAGCGCATGCCGAAGCAGCAGCGGCGGCAGCGGCGGCCGCGGCCGCCGCGCAGCAGCGGCTCGAGGATGGGCTGGCAGCCGCTGCGGAGGCGTCCGCGCTTCAACAAAGCAGCTTGGAGCAGCAGCTTGCGACTGTCAGGTGCGGCGCCGCTGCTGTGGGCCGTACCAGCTACTGCATGAGTCAGCAGGTTTTGTGCGTCCAGCCTGCCGCAGTCGGTGGCTGCCTCTGCTCCCTGGGCGTGCTGCTGCCAAAGCCCACACCTTTACGCCTGTATTCAGGCCCCCTCTCTAGTGCTGTGCTGTGCAGGGGTCGTCTTGCTGACGTGCAAGCCCGAGCGGAGGCCGCAGAGGCAGCCAAGATCGAGCTGTCGCTTCGAGTTGCTGAGCTGGCCGCCGCCGCCGCCGAGCACGACATAGACGCAGCACCCAGCCGCCGCCGCCGCTCCTCCCAGCCAGCATCGCCGCGTGGCGAAGGCGTGGACGGCGACACTGCAGCAGCAGTGGGAGATGGAGAGGCAGACCAGCTGCTGCAGCGGTGTGAGGCGGCTGAGCTGGCGGCGGCGGCGGCGGGGCGGCGAGCAGCGGCTGCGGAGGCGGAGGTCGACAAACTGAAGGTGCGGTGATGCATGCATTTTGCATGGTGATTTGGTGATGTGGCGTTATGGTATGGCTGTGTGTGTGTGTGTGAGCAAATCAGTTGGTGCAACTGCTGTACTCTCAGTTGCGACGAGCAAGCAGCGCTTTGCATTGTTGCTCTTAAGATGGGCAGCCTTTGTTCCTCTGTTCATCTGTCACCCCTTCATCTATCGGCGAGGCTGGTAGCTTCATGGCTCCGCTTCTGAGACTCTGAACTGGCGGCCCGTTGTGCCTTTCACTTTGTTGCTATTTAACAATACCTTTTCTGTACTGTGTTGCCGCTGTGCGTAGGTGTCACTGGCGGACGCCGAGAAGCGGACCAGGGAGCTGAGCTGGCAGGTCAAGATGATGGCTGATGGGGGGGGCACCCCAGGTGGGACTGTCAACCAACATGGTCCATGTTCTTGATCAATGCCATGCATGTTCCCAATGCTGTATGTTTCCTCCCTTTCTGTTGTGGCGGTGCCAATTTAGCCACCACGACGGTCTGCGCACCTGTCGTCTCGCCAGGCGTTGTGCACTGTTGCCACCACAAACCGCTCTGGGTGTGACTGTATGCCTGTGGTGCGTGCAGGCAAGCCTCCCCTCGGCGGCGAGGCTGGCGGCGGCGGCGGTGAAGTGGTGGTTCGGGGCGCGGGCGTGGCTGGCAGCGCGATGCGTGTCCTGGACCTGTTTGGCTGCAGCATAAACTATGACCGGCGAGGGGCTCGATGAGTCGCTCAGAAGACGTTTGTTGTTTGTTGTGTTGACTGGACGTAGGCCGTTTTTGTGACGCTGTCGTCTTTGTGTATGTTCAACATAGATTACCACCAGTCGACAAGAGCTCAGCCCATGCATGCCCACCTGTGCCCACAGGGTTGGGCCGAAGCAGACTTGCTGTGCAACACGGTGCTACCAAACCTGGACTGCTTACTTTGGCATGCATGCACTTAAACAGCCAACACCTAGACACTAGTATAAAAGCCGCACGTGGTACCGCCGCGGCCTGCCTGCCTTTGCAGCTCTACTGTGCGGCGTGTCCCCCTTCAGCGCCCTGGTCTGCCAGCTGTAGCGGTGCAGACCGGAAAGCGGCCTGTGCCAGCTGCCTGGCAGCCTCAATCTCTTGTGCTGCCTCAAAGGCTTCTGCTGGCTCCCCGGCTTGCTCGACAGAGGCGATCGTTGCTGCGTGCAGCGCAGCCTGAACCAGCTGCCTCACCGCCTCGGCATCAGCATGTGGGGCAGCCGAACCGGGCTCCAAAGCCGCTGGCATCTCCGGCACAGATGCCTCCTGCACAGAACCTTCCACCGCGGCGTCATAAGCCACTCCCGCTCCCAGCTGCAGCGCTGTGTCCAACGCTGCATCTGCAACTGGCACTGCAACTGGTGATGCCAGTGCTGTCGGTGCCAAGACTGCAGCGTCTGGCTGCGGCTCCTTGGCTGCCAGAGTTGCAACAGCTGTCTGCTGCTCCTCAGCTCCCAGAGCTGCAATGTTTGGCTGCGGCTCCGCGGCTGCCTGGGCTACAACGGCTGGCTGCGGTTCTTCGGCTGTCAGGCTGCCGCCAGAAGCCTCCGGCACCTCCTCCTGCACCTCCTCTGCTTGCTCAGCCACAGCCTGTATGATTGCTGCCTCCTTCGCAATATCTGCTGGCCCTTCCAGCTCTTCTCTCTCCTCCTTCTCTTCAGGCGAATGCCCCACACTTGTTGCTGCACTGAGGGTGGCATCCGCCACAGCAGATGCAGCTGGGGCAGCTGCCGCCGCGGCGACTGGCGCCGGTTCGGCCTGTGCAGCTGCCGCGTCAGCCGTGCCACCCTGCTCCGCAGTCCAATTGACTGCTGGCTGATGCACCCCGTGTGTTTGGTGCTGAGATTGCGGTTGCTGCTGTGCCTCTGCGTCTACTTCAAGGGCAGCCAGCTTGGCAGCAAGCAGTCCTTGCACCGCGGCGTTCAACCCGGAGCGTGGCTGCTGCACTGCCGCACGCAGGGTGGCAGCCACACCGCTGTTTGCGGCCAGTAGGCGTGCCAGCTGCTGCAGCACGCCGCACTCGCTGCTGTGCTGCGCGGTCCAATCGGCATGCTGGCAGGCGGTGCCGCAGTACGCTATCGCTTTGCAGGCACCACACCTCCGCAACACTATAGAGGCGCTTTCTGGCTTGCCGCAGCTGCCGCAGCAGGCAGCCGAGGCTGAAGCTGACGCTTTGCCTGCTGGCTGGCTCACGCTGCTGGTGCCGCTGCGCTGCCGTGCGGCGCCGCCGTTGGGTGCTGTGGATAGAGCAAATGTGCCGCCACTGCTGCTGCTGGGGCTGTGGCGAGCCCCGGGGTTTGCAAACCGGGCATTGGCGGGCACAGGGGAATGCGGAGAGGGTGGCACAGAGGCACCCACGCGAGCAAAGTGCACCTTGAGCTGATGAGTGCCGCTCAGCTCTGGCACCACGGCATTGTTTAGAGCAGAGACAACAGAGGCCGCCTCTTCTACTGAGCCCATGGTCAGCTTGGCATACGCCATGCGCATGCCTGCGTGCTGGCCGATGTGGCAGAAGTGCACGATGCCGTAGCTGCGGCAGGGGTGAAGTGGCGGTGTCGGCGGGTGGGGGCGGAGCCAGCGCTGTGTCGCAGGTCGCTGGCTGTGTGGCAGATTGCTTGCCTTGCCCGAGGCCAACGCAGCAGCCATGCCGGCGAGTTCAGCGCTTACCTGCTCAAGGCCGCTTTAATGTCGTGCACCGTGATGTCCGTTGACAAGCTCCCCAGCCACACCTCGCTGGTGGGATGATTGTCCACCATCAGCGCTGGGATTGTGCACGCTCTTCAAGCGGTGGGCAAGCGCGCGTCAGATTGACAGCCAAATCGCTGCCTGATGATTGAGTGGACACCAGCAGAGCAGCGCTGAAGCGTGAAGCGAGGCTGAGAGCTGAGCGTAATTGCGGCGGCGCGGATCGCCAGCCATGCGGCGAAACATTTTCCTGTGCGGCGAAACATTTTCCTGTGCCACAGTCGGCTATCGCTTGCAGGTTGTTCTGGTATGACGGTGTGCTGCTGGGAAGCCCTGGCAGTGTTGCCATCATGCATCATTTAGTCCGGTATTTTGCAGCCAGGCTCGTACCAGGCGAGTGCTGCAGCATTGCCTGTCGACAATGTTACAGAATTCTGTTTGTTTGTAGCTTTGACAAGCTACATTGTTTGTGATGGTTCACAGTTGTCCCTGCAACATGCATGCTGCACAGGTGAGTTTATGACGCCCAGAAACCGCCCTCAGGGCTAACCGCACCAGCCGCAGGTATCCCATCCATCGCCGTCGGGAACTTGCAGGGTGCTCTGCAGTGCATGTGCACGTCCCATGGGTGTCTGCATTCGGCTGCACGTGCCGCGGGCGTGTTCCGGATGACAACGTGGCAATGATGCCGTTCCCGTCCTCACCTGTTGAAAAACCTCGCGTCTAATGTGCCCCGTCATCTTTGTGACGCACTGCATGTCACTGTGAGCGCCTACAACACCTGAGATCCCTCGTGCAAGACTGCCCGTCCCATCCTCGCCCGCGGCCCACCTGTCGCGCGATCATGACGCAAAAACGCACCGTGTTCGCGGTGCTCGCACTGCTGGCTGTCGCAGCAGCGCCCCTCGCTGAGGGTGAGAGTCGTTGTTAGCATCTTGTGCCCGCTTGCTCTTGCGGTTGGCCGATATGAGCCCTCCCGCGCCCTGCAGGGAGCGCTTTCGGCGAATACATCCACATGAAGAAGCTGCCCGCCAGCGGTTGGCAGCGCAGCCCCTCCGCCGCCCTGAAGCGGAGCGCCGCCGCCGCCCTACACAACAACTGTGGATACCTGACCCAGTTCATCGCAACCACCTGCTCAACCCATACCGCCAACGCCCAGTATTCCTGTTGCGAGGCAATCTGCAGCTGGTGCGTGCAGAGGGCCGGCGGGTGGGCAGTCTTGCAGTACCGTCTCAATGCCCGAACCAACTGCACCCATTGCCGTTTGCTCTCTTGATTTGCAGGAATGCCGCCGGCTGTGGCTGCCTGCCCAACAGAGACGCCCTGCTGCGCGCCATCCCCACCACCAACGCACCCTTGCCAGCCAACATGGCACCAGCTGCCCTCGCCTCCTCTTTCTGCGGATTTACGGCTGCGCAATTCTACAGCTCCACCACCGGGAAGTGCGCAGTGCCAGCCGGTGGAAGCAACAAGTGCCCCGCTGCCAAGCCTGCCATCGAGAACAAGTGCCCAGCCCCGCAAAACCTGGCTGCCAGCAGGTGCGGGGCCCTTGGCCAGCAAGCACAAAGCACTGCCCTTGCAAGGATAGCTTGGCCGCCCGACCTGCATGTGCTGCTGCTTGTGCTTGTGCTGTGCGACAGATGCTTCCTACCCTACTTACAGAAGTGCTTCTTACCTCTGCATTACAACGTCCAACGTGCAACACTGCTGTCCGTCACCCCGTCAATGCCTGACCCGCACCAAGCTGTGCCCTTGCGCCCCTCCTCCCTCTCTGACCCTGCAGGCGAGCAAACGTTGCAGCGCTGATCCGCAACAGCTACCTGCCCGTCAGGGGCTCCACAAGCTCCATCCGCACTGCCATCAGCGCCCTCGTGACCCAAGGCTTTGCCATGGCTGACGGCACAGGCTTCCAGGCCAGCAGCCTGAGCCAGGTGATGAAGCGCCTTGTGGGCCCTCGCCTGACCCGCACCACACCCAAGGCCACCTCTGTGGTGAAGCTGCTCAAGGGCTCTACCTTCCGCGGCCGCCAACTGAGCTTCTACTTCAAGGTGGAGGGCACAGACGCGCTGGGCAAGCGCCAGACCCTGCCCCAGACCTTCCAGGGCGTCGCCACCTTTGCTCCGTGCGGCTCAAGGATCAAGAGCCTCTACATCGCCAACGCCGCGGGCCTGGAGTGGGGCCGCTCCCTCACCACGCTGTCGCCGTTTGGGCGTAGCGCCAGCCTTGCGTTTGCCACCGGCCCCGCCCCGCTGGACCCCAAAGCCTTCCATGGCCGCTTCCTGCTGGCCAACACGCCCCACAACGACACACCAGTTGGTTCCAAGGTGCCAGCTGAGCCGGTCACCATGGCACAGATCGAGGCCTGGCTGATGAACACGCTCAACAAGGCGCTGGCGAGCCCCAAGCTGCAGTCCGCAGAGTTCTTTGTCGCAGGCTGCTCTACACCTTCCACCATCAACAACATCCAGGTAGCCGCTTGGCAGCTGCCTGGAACCTGGGGCGGCTGTGCGCACCTTTGCGTACCTGCACTGCTGGGCTGGGGACATCCTAGTCAAAACAAAAGGCTTCCTCTTTTGTACGCCAAATGTGGCCATTAGCCTGAGATCTTGAATAATCGTTCTTGCTACCATCCAACCATTGCAGTTCTGCGGCAAGCAAGAGTCTGGCAGTGAGCCGATGACTTCTGCTGTGGGCTGGTACGGCAGCACCGTGAGTGCCACGTGCAACGCCCTGTGCGCAGACGGCGCTTGGCAGGAGGCCGCAGACTGGGTCTGCTCTGATGCTTGCGATGAAAGCGTGCAGGCCGCCTGCGACTCTTGCAACTCAGGTGCGCAGTTGATGGGTGCCACACGGTCGGCGCACACTTTCATCTCTACCTGCTTGCTTGCTTGCTTGCTTGCTTGCTTGCTTGCTTGCTTGCTTGCTTGCTTGCTTGCTTGCTTGCTTGCTTGCTTGCTTGCTTGCTTGCTTGCTTGCTTGCTTGCTTGCTTGCTTGCTTGCTTGCTTGCTTGCTTGCTTGCTTGCTTGCTTGCTTGCTTGCTTGCTTGCTTGCTTGCTTGCTTGCAGCAAAGTCACCAGCCTAACGGGAAGCTGCTGCCACGGTGCCTGTCTCGTCTGCAGGCTGCTCGGCTGGCTGCTCCACCTGCCAGGCTGGCGTCAGCGCTGCCTGCAGCTCCTGCAACGCCGCGTGCTGGTAGGCAGCTGTCGACTGCTTTGCCCAGCTGTCAACCTACACTGCAAACCTTACAACTGCCTTACTGCCTGCACTGCGCCGTCGACTGCCCAGCGCTGGCAGCTTGCTCAACTCGCACTCAGCTCCACTCACCTACTACTCACATCACCTGCCGTCACTGCTCTCTCTGTTGCAGCTTTGGCTGCGAGATCTGCTACCCCGGCACCCCCAAGGAGTGTGCCCCTACCTGCTGCGGCATTCCTGCCGTCTGCATCCCATCCACGCCTGGCTACTGCCAGAGCACCCAGCTCTGCCCCAACGGCGCCTGCGACTCAACATGTGACATGAGCCAGTGCAACGGTGAGGCAGCCTCGTCCCTTGGCTCCCTGCAACGCCTCGATTCTTCTGTGTGTCGACTGGCAGCCGTGGTTGCCACCTGTCCGTTGCCACACGACTGCTCACACTGCAAGGAACCCTCTACCTGCCCCATCCCTCCCCTGCAGGTGCCTGCAACTGTGGCTCGGCATGCGCCAGCGCGTGCGACACGTCGGTCTGCCCGGACTGCAACCTGCAGTGCCAGTCAAGCTGCGAGGTGAATGCTGCCTGTTTGCACTTCCTAGTTTCTGCCTGTCAGTGACGCCTGTATCTCTGCGCGAGGCATTTTTCAACCCTCAAACCTTCTCACCCTCACCGTTGCAGGACGATCTGAACGCTGCTACAGTTTACTACACATTGACACTGAGTGAGTGCATGCGTTGCTGTCTGATGACTGCAGCAAGCTTAGCACAGCTTGTCCTGCTCTTCTCTGGCTGCTGATGCGCCAACAAGCTAGCAGCTCCTAGCAGCTATGCGCTAAAGGTTCTTCCTTGCTTCCTGCTCCTCTCCCCTCTTGCAGACAACGTGACTGGTCTGGGATCCGTGAGGGTGACTGATGTCGTTTACCTCGGTTCCACGCTTTCCACCTCGACCTCACCACCCACCGCCACCTTCTCCATTACCTTCAGGTGCAGCACAGTATGAGCGTGGCACAGACTGGCACTTGGTGCAAGCTCTGATGCTGCCCAGTGTGATTGACGCACAGGGTTCAAAGGCTGCAGGCACATGCTTTGTGGGGTTGCACCACTGCTCAAGTGCTGCCGTGAGGTGTCACCCTCCCCGCAAGCGTTTGGTCAACCTAGCGCGCGACACTCTCGCTTTCCTCCTGCTGCTGCAGCATCGCCTCCGCCACCGCCAACGGCTGGGTCAACGCCAACCTGTCCCCCAGCTACGGCATCCCCCCCGTGAGCCAGGCGGCTGTCAAGTCAGTTACCGACAAGGTCACGACCACCAATGTCGTGGTGGTAAACCACGTGTGCTTCAACGGCACTGGATCCACGCGTGTGAACGTGACCACGGGCTCAGAGCCCAGCAGCACGGGCCTCACAATCGACACCACCACCGCCACCACCGCCGCCGTCTCCACAGCCACCAACACCAGCGCAGTGCTGTCCGGTGCAATGGTGGCAGGCACGACTGTGAACTCCACCACACAGGCCGAGATTGAGGCGGCGCTGCAGCCATACATCGACCGTGCTATGGCTTCCATCTACTGGCCCTGGCTGAGCTGCGAGGGCCAGGCCACATCTGCGAGCTGATCAGCGCAGCAAGCGCCTGCTCCAGCAGCCGATCAGTGCTCAGCACTTGACTACTGCCACCTGCATCTATCTAGGCATGCTCCCTCCAGTGCATGCAAAGTCACTGCCTTACGCACTCTCTCTCTCACATCCTGGATACTAGCTGTTTGAGTTGGGTGCAAGCACTCTGCTGCTACTCGATTAATCATGCCCTCCTCTTCCCAAATTTCCCAACCTTTTGTTAATGGCCTTGTGCCACTGTCGCATTCTGACCTGATCAAGACCTCCCTCCCGACTTCCCCGACGCGCTCGCTAGCGGCGCTCCGCCCTGACTAACCAGATCGTCCCATCACTTTTCCCCTCGTCAGTTTGTTGTTGTTGTTGTTACGTGTCCAGCGCACTTGAACCTTGACAAAGCAGGCTGTGATTGCATGGATGAGGTGCAAATTGCGACTTGTGCCTCATGTGCGCCACATTCATCTCCCTTCCTTGCTCCACCTACCTCCCTACCCCCCCCTGCCTCTCACATTCACACTGGTGCTCAGTGCCTGCCCCTCAAACCCCCAATTTTGTATGTATGGCTGCCGAGGCCTGGACTGACAACCTGCTATTCAATCAACTGTAAAACCACCTGACAAAATGCTGCTGCTGAAGACAAGAAACTGTGCAGCAGCGGAACCAGCAGCGGAACCTGCCGCCCGCACGTTTGGGGCATCATGCATGCACGATAACAGGCAGTGGCTGTCTGCAACGCTGCTACTAGTGTTACAGCAGGAAACGCTGGCAAGGAGAGGAGAATAGCAGTATGAAAGGGCAAACAGAGCAGCAGTGAGTGGTAGCGACCAGAGTGATGTGTCCGATTCAAGCTCGAGGCTCGATCATACCAGCACCTCCTTTGCCAGCTCGCCAAGAACCGCACAGCACTGCGCAATCTGCTCCTCCGTCACCACCAGCGGCGGCACCAGGCGTACGATATCTCCCTTCCCGGCAGTGATGACGATGATACCGCGGTCCCGAGCTGCATTCACCAGGGGCCCCGCCATCACGTCCAGCTGCACGCCACAGATCAAACCCAAGCCGCGCACCTCCTGCACACAGGTAGTTTCCAACCAAGGGATGGCAGCACAGGGTGGGAGACAGGCAGGCAGGCAGGCAGGCAGGCAGGCAGGCAGGCAGGCAGGCAGGCAGGCAGGCAGGCAGGCAGTGTCGCAGGGTGCTTTGCAAACACACAGACTGTCGACACAAACAAGTGCAGCCCGCCTGCTGGCAGCACAGAACAGGCTGGGAAATCTGTGCATAAGACGGGCGCTCAGGCTCAATGCTGAATGCGATGCACCAGCATATGAAGGCAAGCTGCAGGTAGCTGACCGCACTCTGGGTACGGAGGCCAGAGAGTTATCAGCAGCCGCCCCAGCTGCATCACAGGAGCAGTAGGTCACACACCTGGACGTGAGGGTTGCCCGCCAATGCCTCCCGCAGCCCCGAGCGCAGCAGCTCCCCCTTGCGAGTCACATCCGCCAAAAACTCTGCAGAAGCGAGGGGGGAGGAGGGGGGGAGATGGGAGGTTGGTACAGGGTTAGTACAGCGTCAGACATAGGGCTTGGCAAGCAAGCAGGACTGCTGGGGCTTGCAAGGTCGCGGGCAAATCCTTTGAAAGCCACATGGCAGGTTTGAAGGCTACGCCAACAGGCTCCCGCGGCTCGTTTCTCACCGGCGCTCTCCGTCCTGCTTGAGAAGCCCCTGACTCTGTGCATAGACAGTCCCCCTGACTGGCTGCTCAACAACAACCAGCCCCGGCGCACAAACAGCCCCCGTGACTGGCTATTCAGCCAC
Organism: Chlorella vulgaris; assembly: GCA_023343905.1. NCBI lineage: Eukaryota > Viridiplantae > Chlorophyta > Trebouxiophyceae > Chlorellales > Chlorellaceae > Chlorella > Chlorella vulgaris. The sequence goes on from SIDB01000014.1 coordinate 358,021, forward strand.
CCAAGCACTGATACTGGCTTCACTGGAACTGGCCGCCCACCTGGGTCGCTGATGATGTCAAACACGGTGCACGCTGCGTGGCACACCAGCGGGTTGCCTGCAAAGGTGGAGCCGTGGTCGCCTGGTGCCATCACCTCCGCCACCTTTTCCCGCAGCAGCACCGCGCCTATGGGCAAACCGCCTGCAGTGGTGATGTGTGGACGGGGTGGATGAGCGTGTGTCAAGCAGGCAGGCAGGCAGTGATGAGGGAGTGCCACCAGTGCTGGGGTTTAACCCGCAAGAGAAAGCAATGAGGAAAGCGCAGAGTTGAAGATAGGGGTGGGAAAAAGGAAGGAGCTGAGAAGAGCTGAAGGCGCCAACTTGGAGTCGCACCAACTTGATCGCAGTCTGACGCAGTCTGCTCCGCGGCCAACAGCCAGCCAGCAGCCGCAACATCTGCAAAGCAGCGTATGGAGCCAGCGCAGCCACCTACCAGCAAGCGGCTTTGCCAGCGTCATCATGTCTGGCTGCACACCGCTGTGCTCGTGCCCCCACAGCTTGCCGGTGCGCCCCAGCCCCACCTGCAGCGGCGGCAACCAAACAGGCAGGCAACCGTGCATCAGCTGAGATGCTAAGCAACGCTGATTCACATACAAGCCTGCAGAGCATACCAGTAACTGTGCCCCTTGCATGGCCTCAGGTCCCATTACGGCAGCAGCCTCTCTCCTACATCCCTCTCCTGGTACATCCTCGCCCCGCAGCGCCCTCCCTGCCACGCTTCCCTCCACGGCGCTCTCCCAAATCCGGTCTCCCCGCCACGCTCCTTCGCTCCCCACCTTCTCTCCCTTACCGTGCCCTCCCTCTTGAACCAACCTCCCTCCCACGCCGCCCTCCATGCCTCCACAGCGCGTCTCTCCCCTGCCTGCCGCCCCACCTCTCACCTGCACTTCGTCGAACACCAGCAGGGCATCCGCCTCATCACATAAATCCCGCAAGCCTTGCAGGAATGCCGTGCTGGCTGCAGGAGGGGGAATTGAGCGATGGCCGGGTGGGCAGGCTGGGCAGCGTGAGGCAGGAGCGCAGCAGACATAGTTTGATAGAGCCACAATAGCGTGAAACAGGCAGCGGCAGCGGCGGCAGATGAGGACCACAGAGCGCCACAGCACTCCACAGCACAGCACATCCCAACCCTTTCACGGTCCGCCGGCAACAGAATGGGGTGAGCAAGACTGTGCTACTGCTGGTGGCGTAATCTTGGACCCGACCCAGCAGGGGCCAACTGCACACAGACCAACAGCAAACAGACAAACCGCACAGCCATGGACGCAAGCGAGACACACCTGGGTTGATGCCGCCCTCTCCCTGCACCGGTTCCACAAACACAGCCGCTGTCTGGCCCTTCTTGATCACTGCCTTGGCGGCATCCAGGTCCCTGCAGCCCAGGCAGGAGGGGCAGCAGGAGGGGGGGACCAGCGTGCGGCAACATCAGGGGCGACAGTGCAAGGACGAGCGCACTGCAGGGCAGTGGCGAGGTATCCTCCTCGGCTGCCACATCCGCTGCGCAGCACTGTTGCTCTTTGTAACTGCGCTCAGCGAGCTGGTGACAGGGAACTGCTGGCCCTGCTGCCACTGGCAACTTTGAGCTGCCGGGCCTGCAGGTCACCCCCTGCTCACATGTACGGCACCATCACGTTGCCAGACATGACAGGCTGGAACGGCGTCTTGTACTGGTCCTGCAAGCGGTACGATGCGGCAGTACAAGACAAGAGGTACTATGTGAGGGACGCCATGTGAGAGGTACAATGCGGAGTGTTGCATTTTGAGCTCGCCAGCCCCCAACCCATCTGGACCTAACCCTAAATCTGGCCCCAAGCTCCGAAACCTTAATGACCCCAGCCAATGAGAGCCCAGTCACCACTGCAGGCACCTTTGCCCAGCACCCCTCACACACACCTTGTACGTCAGTGCCAGGGCACCCATTGTGCGGCCGTGGAACGATCCCGTGAAGGAAACGATGTCGGTGGCGCAGTCCAACGCGGTTTCAGCATTGTAAGGGTCTAGCCCGGCTGCAGCGGCAGTGCAGGGCATCAGAGGACCGAACTGAGATCAGCATCCCAGCCAGTGCACTAAGTATTGCAGCCAAGTACGCCAAGATTAGTGCAGGCTTACGAACACTTCCTCGAGGCACAAGCAGGCAGCCAGGGCAGCGGCATACTTTTGACTGTGAATCTGAACCTGCACCAGAGCAGCACAGATGCCGCCCTAGTGTCAATCTTCCAGCTGACCCTCCCTGCTGCCCACCCACCTTTGACCTTGGCATACTTGCGGGCAAACTTGATGGCGGCCTCGTTGGCCTCTGTGCCGGTGTTGGCGTAGAAGGCGCGGTCCGCAAAGCTGTTTTCCACCAACCGCTTGGCCAGCTTGACCTGAGGCGCGGTGTGAAACAGGTTTGACACGTGCGACAGCATGCCCGCTTGCTCCGTCACTGCCTCGAGCCACCGCGGGTCGCTGTGGCCTGCAGGCGGGGTGTTGGAGTGCTTGGTTGCACGTCAGGTGAAGACGAGGATTGATGTGTGCTAGTGAAGAGCCCTTGGTGAATGAGAAATGCTGTGACGCATGACATCTGCGTTTGCATGCCAGCCTGCTGGGTCTCGCAAGCCTGCCTGCCTTCCCCAGCACAGCGCCGCAGCAGTGAACCCCATAGCGCTATGGTCCCGTTAGCTGGGGTTCCTAGCCTTGCCCACCTAGAGCGTTGACCGCAATGCCTGCTGCGAAATCCAAGTACTCCTTCCCGTAGGCATCCCACATCCTGGCCCCCTCGCCGTGCGTGAAGACAATGTCGGGGCGGGCGTAGGTTTGCAGGATGTACCTGCATAGCGGGCAGTATGTGCATGGCGAGTGGGGATGCCAAAGAATGATTGATATGTTGAGAGCGGAAACGAGCGGCGATCAGCCATCCATCCTATGATGAAGTGAGCAGCCCTCACTTCTTCTCCTCCTCCACAATTTCCTTGGTGAACTCTTCTGCAAAGCTGGATGTCACCTCCTCTTTGGATGGGGCCATGGTGGCCACTACAGGGGCCGCCTGCATACAAGGGCGGGTGTGGGCAACGGAGTGGCGGCGGCGTTCTGCTCATCGACCGGCGGCTGGCTATGCGCTTTCAACGTGCACACAAGGGGTTCACAAATGCGGAAACGAGCTGTGGCGCGTCCTGACGGCGGCAATAGCTTAGGTCAAGGGTTGTGGCTTGCACGACGCACCCGAGGCCTGAAGCCCGATTTCGTGCTGCGGGGCACCGCTGCGCCCCTCAGGCAGGTCGCCTGCGCTCCAAGTGAAATGCCAGTCCCGTGCATGGTCTCAGAGAATTGCAATAATGGTAGCAGGGCCGTGGGGGCCGAGGCTGATCGGACAGATCGACTGTTGCGCAACCGCCCAAAAAGGGCGCAAGTCCAGCCTGGACCTGGCAAAACGCACTCTGTTTGCGCAGCTGTGCTCGTTTCACGACCTCCAATACATCACATGACTATTGAAATCGACAGGGATCCCTTTGAGGCTTGATTTCTGCACGCCCAGGTTGCACGGCAGCGGCCGCTCACCGCCGCCCCTACACATCCCCTTTCCTCGATACCACCACTTCAATCCTGTGCTTGCACTGGGGCTAGTTTACAACAAAAGATGGATGGAGCAGGCGTCAGTCAGCTCAGTTGCGGCAGCTCAATGCTGCAGCGGTTGGCCAAGAAAACTGGAGCAGCGATGCGTCAGTCGTAAGCGCAGCAGCTGACGATGGTGCCAGCATAACTTATGCGGGCAGCAGCTGTCAGCGCGTCAGCGTTGCTAGCTGTTGGCGGTGGGCACGTTGCTGATCAGCAGCCTGTCCAACTCTGGCACCGATTGAATAGCCAGGCCATGCTCGTTGGCCAAATGCAGCACGCAGATGAAGCACAAGTGCACTGCAGGAGCACAAGAACAGGAGACAGAGCAGATTGAGACAGCAAGCATTGCCAGGGGCGACAGAAGCCGAAAAGTGCCAAGCCACCCAGGCCGTGTGTGCTCAGACAATGAGCACAATGAGCATATTGACAGATGCGTGGCGGTGAAAGCGCAACATTACAACATGCATCAGGCCAGCAGCAGCCAGCAGCGCCTAGCACGAAGCAGCAGGCACCCACCTGACAAGTCCTCCAAGCGACCAGCGGCATTCTGCTCCGGCACGGTGGCCAGCACATCCTGTGGCAGGCAAGGGGCAGGCACGCCAAGGTAAACAGGCATGGAGCCGATACCAGTTAGCAGCAGCAGTGTCACTGACACAGCACTGGCACACTTTCCACAACCCGGCCACCCTCCAGGCACAGCTGGCGCAGAGCAGCCTGGTGCCAGAAGCAGGTGATTCACAAGTGCTAATCCTTGCACCACACTAGCCCCAGCCTGCCAGCCATGTTTATCTTGAAACCACCCTACGCAGCCACACCCACTGCGCCTCACCTGGAACTGCAGCACCGTGTCGGGGCTGGGTGGAGCATCGGCAGGTAGGGTGCTGTGCATGCCGCGCCACATCAGCTCCTTGAGGGATCGAACATCCACCTGCTTTGCTGCCCGGCTGTAGTTGACTTCCACCCGCTCCACGCGGCGGGTGGCCTACATGGCACGGCAGCGCGGCAACAGCAATGGCAGGATGAGGGCACGCATCTGAGGGTGCGGTCGGAGTGCAGGTGAACAATGATGATCGAGCTGTGCCTTCACACTCATGCTACGCAGGTAGCCGCAAGCCGACAACCAACACTTGGTGCAGCGTTTGCACGCATGTCAAGACAGCTTGCCGCTGCAGCGTGAGTGACACACGGCAGCCCAGCACAACGGACCAACAGCACGCCCCCCAGCCTCCCACCTGCACCATCTCCAGCGCCTCCCCTCCCTCTGCCATGCTGAGCTCCCCGGCATCCCCCCAGCTGTCCCCAAAGTCGCCTCCACCCATGTCATTGTCATAGTCATCATCATCGTCATCATTGCCTGCAGTACGCATCACAGTACGCAGTGCAAGTTGCAGTACAAGTCAGTCAGGGCAGGAGCGTGAGCAGGACGAGAGAAGCAGTGCATCTCTGGCCGCCAGCCTGAGTGCGACACATGTACATCTGAATGCCAACCGGTGAGCCGTAGGCACTCCAGGGCGAGCAGCAAGGGCAGCTCAACAGCAAGCAAGAGACGCTGCTGCCAGTGTATGAGTGTACAAACAAAGAGGGATTTCATCAGTCAGCTTCATGCTTCAGCTGATGCATGCTTACCCCCGCCGCCAAAGTCGAAACCGCCCAAGCCGCCTCCAAACCCAACATCACCACCAGCACCAGCGGCTGCGCCTGCTGCCATGGGAGCAGCGCCCTCGCCGCCACCGCTGCTGCCAGCTATGATGGCTGTGTGCGGTCGCAGCGCATATCGGTTGAGGCTGGCCACATCAAAGTGATGGTCTTCAGGAAGCAGCGTTTTTGCGGCAGGCTTGGCTCGCCGCGCTTTCTTCGGCGCCCCTGGCTCTCTCCGCGGCATGAGCTCAAACACGGGCTCAGCAGCTGCCTCGGCCCCCTGCTGCTGCTCCATCAAAGCCACAAAGTCGAGAGGATCGTTCTTTCGCCTGCGGGCGAGGAAAGGCGGCAGGCATGCGTGCTTTAGCATCGGTGAAGCGTATAGACAATGAGGGGCGTGGAAGAGCAGACACAGGCCACGCCAACTGCACCTATCACCACAAACTTTTGCCTCCCAGCCACAGGCAGAGCACAGCCTGTTGCCGCACAGGCAGGAGTGTGCTTGTGGAAGCAAGCGGCCAAAGCATGCCCCAAACTTTCCCCCCTGCCTGCCTCAGCCCACCACTGGGAGTCACCTGGTGCCGGACCGCTTCTTGGGGCGAGTGACACCCTCCTCGCCGCCCTCTTCATCCTCCGCAACAGGCTGCAGGGGTCCCACCAAACCGTTAAGGCAAGGCAGGGAGGGAGCGCACCACTGAGCCAGTGGCGGCAGCAGAGGTTCCGCAGCGCATGGCATCCAATGAGTATGCCAGCCATGCAAATTCTGGTCACATGCAAGTCCTGAACATGAAAGAAGCCAGCCCCAAGCACAAAGTTTCATCACAGCATCGGCGTGCCGCAGCAGTCATGCGGTACCGTCAAAGCACCCACCTGAGGTACTGCACGGTACTTCCAATGTGAAGCTCCCGCCCAGCCCTTGGCACGCGTCACCATGCCGTTGCTGCCAGCCTCAATCAGCCACTGAATGGCATCCTCTCCCAACAAATTGTCATGAGCGGCAGCATACCCAGCAGCGGCCTGCACCAGTGACAGCAACAACCCAAGCAGGCAGGCTCATTGCAGGCAGCGCACAGCACTACCCGGCAGAGAGGCGCACCATGTCGCACTGTGCACAGGAGCCACAACAAGCAAGCGCAAAAGGAGCAGCAGAGGATGGCTCGCAAGGCAGATCCACCCAACAACAGCTGCTACAACCCAGCAGGCCGCCTGCTTTGGCTGCTGGCCACCTCCCTGCCTGTTTGTTCACCCAAGTGTATCCCATTTTACCTGTGCCGCGCCGCCGGCTGCCGCCGCAGCTGCTGCGCCGCCGTCGGCGCCCGGCACGATCGACTGCTGTGCATCCTCCCCCCCGTCGGAATAGTAGTCATCACCAACCCCTCCAAAGTCATCCCCAGCGTCATAAAAGTCTGAAGGTGGACGGTGAGGGGGCGTAGAGAGAGGAGGGTGGGATGGAGAGGAGGAAACAGGGGAGGCACAGGGAAAGATTGAGTCGTGAGCAAGTGTATGTGTGTCAGGGTAAACCAGGACGAACCATGCATACCAGGCTCCCAAAGCAGGAGAGCACCGCCTGAAACAACAAGCAGCAGCACAGCAGCCGCCGCAGCAGCGCAGCAGCAGCAGCAGCATCCTAGCAGCAGCAGCAACAGCAGCATCCTAGCAGCAGCAGCAGCAGCGCACCATCATCAGCATCAACAGGTGCCGCTGGCGCCGCTCCGTACGCGTACTCTGCTGCCACTCCTTCCATCCCACCCTCGCCATCCTGCTGCTGCGGCTCGCTGCCGTCATCTGCACCAAGCGCTGCCTGTGCATCGCCGCCACTGGCGGCAACCTGCTGAGCCCAAGGCCTGAAGAGTGAGGTCGGATCGCCGCCGTTGCTGGTAGCACTCGCCGCCACCTGCGCCACAAACTCCTCTGCAGCTGCAGCAGCATCCTCTGCTGGCGAATCGTCCAGTAGCTCCAGAATGGCGTCCAGGGTGGGCGAGATGCGCTCGCCGCCCGCCGCCAGCTGCAGCGCCGCCAGCTGCTGCTGCAGGCTGCCCAGGTTGACGGTGGCTGCCGCATCAGCAGGGCGAGCGCCATCCAGAGCGTTTTCTGGGATGTCCAGCGAATCGAAAACAATGTCGCAGCCGCAGTAGACACTGAGATTGTTCAGCAGCAGGCCTGCATGTTGCAGCAGCGGCAGTTGGGCCAGGGCTGAAGGTTCAAGGGCTCAGGGCAATCAGCCGTGCCACTGCAAAGCAAGCACCAGGCAGTAGAGGCCAGGCAGCAAGGCCAGGCAGCAGCCAGGAGGCAGCAGCTGCAGCATGTGCACCATGCCAGCCTGAGCCTCACCCCTGGCGCCCCCCTCGTCAAACTGTGCAGAGGTTTTGTGAAACAGCGGGTCGACAGTGAAGGCCAGGTCGAATTTCTTCACATTCAGCGCCTCCAAACTCGACTCCAGGGTTGACTGCGGGTTGAGCTCGTGGGTCCGCCGCCGCCGCTTGCCGCTCTCCTCGCCGTCATCATCGCCGCCGCCACCATCACCCAGCTCGCCGGCTATCGGAAATAGTGGTGAGGGAGATCACGGGAGAAGGAATGAGCAGGCGTGGCATATGGGTGTCATGCACTACAAGCTGGGCAGCAGCAGAAGGCAGCGAGAAGCGGCAGCCAGCGACAGACATGCGGTGGCGGCGGCCTTCGACAAGCTTTTGGTGCCCACACAACGCACCATCCTCGTCATCAGTGGGGTTGGAGGCACGGCCCAAGCCTCCCAGGATCTTGAAGGTCTCTGTGTGCACAGAGTCCACGCGATAAGAGTAAATTTTGACGCCGGCGTCGAGCGTCACGCTGGCCCGCTGGAAGTTGGTTTGCTGCCCATCCTCTGGGCTGACCAGCTCGGGCAGGTAGTCGATCAGGTCCATCGCCCAGGTGTTCTTGGTGGTTATGGTGTTGTCCCGCGCACAGTGCAGGCACCGAATTTGCATGTTTTTCTTCTCCTCATCGGTCAGCGTGCCACCCGCATTTTCCTTGTCCGCCATGGCAGCCATGGCTACCGCCAGCCTCGCTCAGCGGGCGTTGTGCAGCTGTCGCCGACAGCCAGCAGCAGAACGTCCTGGCAGGCTCGCAAATCGTAGCTCAGCGGTCGGTGGGATCAGCGGTGTGCGTGCGGGGCTGTTCTTGCTCCTCCGCAAGCGCGAAGTACGAATTGTACCGTTTCCAAAAAGCCCTGTTTCACGCTTGAATGACAGTTTACAATGTTGATGATACAAAACGAATAGCAGTCAAAAATACAACGGCCATGGTTCAGCTGTCGCGCACCCACCGACACACATTTCAGCATGCCTCCTCACTTCACCGCAGGGCAAAGTAGGGCACCACATACTCAGGGGCCGAGACTCCATGTGCAACGTATGCTGCATCCAGCTGCTGTTTGCTGAAGCTGTAGCCGCTAGCCGCAGTGTCGCCGCCGCCGTTGCCGCCGTCAGCCGCCAGACCGACGTCTGCGCAGTGGATGCCTCCAAGCACAAAGAGGCTGTCCACACCTGCAGCTTGTGCCCCTCCAATGTCATGCTCCAGGCTGTCGCCCACTGCCACCACCTCATTTGCTGGCAGGCCAAGCATCTCCAATGCTCCCTGGTAAATGACAGCCGCCGGCTTGCCCATCAGCACCACTTGACCGCCGAGGGAGGCATAGTGCCGCGCCAGCGTGCCAGGCATCACCCTGCAGCGTGGCAGGGCAAGCAGTGGGCAGCAGTATACAGGACAGCACGTCGCATTGCAAAAACATGCAGCATCCTGCGTTGAGAGCCTACAGTCTGGCCCACGAGGCATTTATCACTGCTGGAAAGGCAGTTGCTGCCCGCCGGTATTCCTTTCCCAGTGCCCATGTACTTGCACCTACCCACCTGAGCTCGCTGCCCGACACTGTCACCACATCGGGGTTCGCCACTACCATAGGCACCTCCCTCGCTGCCGCACACTCAGCCAGCAGCTCTCGCATGCGCTCCAAGCTGCAGGGCGTGGCCGCGCCACCATCTGCGGTGATGCCAAGCGCCTCTGTGCCGTGCGCCAGGATGAAGTCGGCCTGCAGCATGGCGGCAAGAGCAAGCCCACTTTTTGCTGGTGCCTCAAGGTTTTCAGCCCGTGCCTGACAGTCAGCCGCAAACCAGGAGCGGCAGGTGCCGCAAGGCAGAGCAGGCCACCTGCTGTAGATGGGGCTGGAATGAGCCTCTCCCTCGCCCCACCTGGTGCGGGTCTGTCGTGACATCCAGGCCCAGACCTTCAAGGCTGATGGCCCCTCGAGCAGACCACGTAAAGTGCATGCAGCAGCGGCCCAGGCCCTGCCACCAGGCGTCGGGCCGAGCCGAAAGGTGGCGGTGGGTCACCTCCCCGCTCGTTATCACGCCAGCAAAGCAGGTGGGATCGAAACCCATGCGTTCGAGGTTTTTCAGCGCCCCAGCGGCACCTGCAGCAAAAACACAGCCTGGTGGTGACTGGCTACGTGCTGGTTGGTGGGGCTCAGGCGCAAAGGCGGCGTAGTGGTCGAGGCTGGGGCGTACTCACGCCGACTTGAGTTGCTGATGATCAAGAGGCGCATGCCTCGGGCATGCCAGTTCGCCACCGCCTCAATGGCTCCCGGGTATGGCTCCACACCGTCATGTAGCACCCCGAACTGGTCGAGAAGGGCGCCTCGGTACACGTCTGGCAGCTGCTGAATTGAGTCCAGCACTCGCGAGGCGGCGGCTCCGGCAGGAGCGGCACTGGGCGGCATGGCGGAGGCGCTGCGGCACCGCTGAGCGACCGCTGGACTGCCTATCAAGGTTTGTTGCGCGTTGGGGGCGCGTTGGGCCGGAGAAGGAGTGCGGCAGGGGCCAGGCGAGGCCATCCGTCGATGAGAGCGAGTATTCGACAAGCAAGAGCCTGAATCGGAGCAAGGATGATCGCTTGCGGCATCGTTCGGCTCATCCTTGCGTGGGTGGCATCGGCGGTACGGGATGCGGCGCAAGGCCCTCGATTGCGTCACTCACGAACGAGAGAGCGGACTGGCGCGTTGATGTACACAGTAATTCCTGCAAGCCTATACAAGGTGTTGACGGGCTGTCTGAGCAATGCATGGCTTTGCGCTGGCGTGAGCGGAAAGCGGCGGTTTTGGTTGTTGCACATTTTGGCGCAGTATGGCCTGTCAGCTTGCTGACGCAGGTTCTTCAGCAGGTCACTGCAGCCATTCCTGGCAAGTAGATGGAGGAAGGGGCTCGAAACACAGGCGTCAAGCTGCGGCGGTGGCGGCATGGCGGCAGAGGTGGAGGCGCGGCGGGAGAGCTCACTGGTGCTTCCCGGCAAAGTGACTTCATTTCGAAGCGACAGGGGGCGATTTGGCGCGCCCAGTGGGCGCCAGACCCTGGATGTCCCATTTTGGTCCGTTTTCACCAACTGCAGGCCGTCTCGCCCTTCTCAAACTCAACCACAACCATCACACATCAGCTGGGAACGCGCATTCCCCGTTTGGCGAGCGAGCCGGAGAGCACAGTGGAGAGCACGAGTGAGTTGTCGGTGCGGCCCCCCTGCAAGCACCGTGCATGCCGCAAGTCGCCGATTGGGCGGCAGCGATGGGCGGTAGCATGGCGCCGGTGGCAGCGGAGGCGGTGGCAGCGCCGCTCGTTCGGTGAACCTTGCTGCTCCCTGCTGCTGCAGACACATAACACAGTGGCACCATGCTGGCCTCCACCTTTGTCGGCAGCAAGCTGAGCGGCAGCAGCTTCCTGGCCGGCCGCCAGCTGCAGCAGCAGCGTGCCGCCGCGCCGGCGGTGCCACTGGGCCCACTCACAATTGAGGCTGCCCACAAGAAGGGAGCAGGTTCCACCAAGAGTGAGTGCCAGCACGATAGCGGGGTGCTGCAGCAGGCAGCAGAGGAAAGCTCAAGGAGGCAGTCAGGATGCAGGCGCAGCACACGCATGTCGCAACAGCCACATTACGCCTGTGTATTGCAAAAGCTGCATTGTTTCCAGCTTGCTGCAGCCCCGCAGCCTCACTCAAGCCAGCAGCAAGTGTGCAGCCCCGCAGCCTCACTCAATTCAGCATCAAGTGCGCAGCCTGTCACAAGCCATGCCCTCTCTGAACAGCCTTCTGCCACAAACTTTGTCTGCCCTGCTGCAGACGGCCGCGACTCTGTGTCCAAGCGCCGGGGAGTGAAGGTGTATGGTGGGCAGCCGGTGAACGCAGGCGGCATCATCATCCGCCAGCTGGGCACCAAGGTGGGTCGATTCACTGTGGGGCGGCTGCTGTGGGATGTAGGGTGGCAGTCCCTTTCGCATGCAGGCGATTGTTTTACTGTGGCTGCTGTTGCCTGGGAAGCGGACGTCGGGTAACTCTTGCTGCTGGCTGCCGGTGCTGCTGCTTTCACCAGAGCAGCTGTGTTGGGCAGGGTGGCAGCTTTTGTGTGGCCGACCCAGCTGGTGCAGCTGCGGTGGCTGCCGACTTAGTGGATCAAGCCAGCCAGTCGGCCAGGCTAGTTTGGGAGGCAGTCGCAGCAGAGCGCACTAGGCTTTGAGGCAGGCAGACCGATAACAGCAGGCAGGCAGGCAGAGGCAGCGCTGCGCAGCCTGGTGGCAGAAAGGGTTGTGTCAAGTGGCACCTCAAAAGGAGTTTGGGGCTGGCACAACAGCCACACTGCTGGACACAGTGCAGTGCTAAGTTGCTGAGGCCTGAGCTTGAAGGCGGCAGTGAGCAGGCAGCCACTACCTTCCTGCACTCCCTCTGCTGCCTCTCTGGCCCAGCTCGCCACTCATCCTGACAGCCGCTGCGTGAGGCTGCCTACTGTCCTTCCTCTCCGCTGTTGCACCCTCCCTTCATCCCTCTGTCCATCCCTTCTTCCCACTACGGCTGCAGGTGCACCCCGGCAAGAACGTTGGCCTGGGCAAGGACTACACATTGTTCTCACTCATCGACGGTGTGGTGGTTTTCGACAAGAACTCCCGCCGCTCTTTCGTCAAGGTGGTGCCTTTCGAGCAGTACAGCGTCCCGGAGGGCCAGCGCATGGTGGAGGGCAGCCGCAAGCACAAGCGGCTGGCAGCCATTGCTGCGGCACGCGAGGCGGCGGTGCAGGAGGCGTGAGGCGGAGGCCGGTGGCGGAGCACATCCCGTTGAGCATTGTGCCTGTTTAGGCAGACGCAGGGGGTGCCTCCTTGCCTCCCCTCCACTCATATACCTTCAACATCATCAGCAGCAGCAGCAAGTGCTCTATCCCTCGCCCCTACCCTATCCTGCGCTTCTGGCTGTCGCTGTCTTCACCTCCCCCAGCTCTTGTAATGCATTTTAGCAGCATTTACATGTTTCAAGGCAGGCTCAGGCTCTCACGGGGGAGGACATTGGCGTACATTCTGGTTGAGAAGGGCAGGGCTGCAGGTTGCAGGTGCAGTAGATCAGTGCAAGGAAGGACACAAAGGTTGTGCAGCAGTGTTAGCGCCCCAGGCCCTGTGCTGGCGTGAAAAACAGCAAATACTACTGCCGGTGGTACTGGTATCAACACAACTACAAGGAGGTCTCGGCTGGCGACGTGAAACGCCGCAGGAAGCACATGTTTAGGCAGGAACAGGTCACACAGGCTTTGGGGTGCATGCAGGATGTGAAGGTATGGCTGGAAATGTTGATGGTTGGAGTAGCAGGACAGCGGATACGGTGGGGCAAGGGTGGTGTGCAAGGCAGTGCCTCAAGGTTACAAGGCTCACAGGCCTGGTGGTGGGCAGGTATCAAAGCAACAGCAAGCAAGGAAAAAGGAGGGTCACAAGGCAGCCTGGAGCACAGGTGAGGTCAAGCGGCAGCACGTCGAGAGGGAAGAGGCCCGTAATCGAGATAGCATGTGTGCGGCACAATACGCATCACTGTCACATCGCGTTTCAAAAGGAAGGGATGGGGGTAGTCGAACTCTCTTGCATTGTGCCGTTTGCACAACGGCGCGATGTAGCAATGCTCAAAGTCATACCGCTGCTCAGCAGCGTCATAGAGCCACAGGTGGCCGCCTACCCTGCTAAACAACGGGCAGCCCTTGGCGAAGCATAGCAACGACGCCGAAGCTCCACAAACTGCTTCAAATGTCTTCTTCCAGTTGGACTTGTCCGATGTGGTCCCCCTCACACCAGTCACCTGGCTCGTACGCCGCAGTGGGTAGACCTCGCAGCCCAAGTCTGTATGCTTGTGTGTCCACGACTTGACTTCAGTCCTGCACCAGCAAAAACAATCAGCATTACAGTCGGTCAACCTGGCAGGGAGTAAAAGTAAGCAGTGCTGCGCATTCACCTGATCGTGGCGGGCCGAGCTGCATAAGGCAGAAGTAGCACGGGGCATACGGGACTCTGAGGGGAAGGTGGATCGTCTGGAATCTCAGGTCTGCACTTGTCAGAGATGGTACGCCTCGGTTAACACAACACAGGGAAGCTGGTGCCCTCAACAGAGCCTGCAGCAACGGTATGGCCACAGCTCGCGGCCCTTCTGTGTCTCCACCTGATGCTCGGCCGGGACGCAGTCACAAGCCGGCCAGCAACTGGCTTGATGCTTAAATTCTTCATGGGTGCTTCGGTAACCTTGCCAGCCACAGCTATCTTGCTTACGGCAGCTGAATCGTCCAGGGCACAAGTCCTGTAATTGGTTGGAAAAGGCAGTCGTGGCCGACCATTGGCGCAACAGCTCTGGAACACTGCCACACTCGCAAACAGCATGGCCTGCTCACCTGCTTCCAGGCACTTGAGTCGGATGTGGCACGATACGAATCAAGGTCACGTTCGACTTCAGCATGAAGTCGCCTGCTGGGTGCTTGAAGCGGTTGGACTTGCTGTGCGTGTTGCACAGCGGCGCAATGTAGCAGTGCTCGTGATTAAACTGGCCCTGGTCAGAACTGACGAGCCACAGGTGGCTGCCCGATTTGCCGGCTGCGGTGCATTCTGCTGCATAGCAAGTAGGCTCTTCTGAGCCCTGGAACGCTTGGCGCCACAATTCGATCCACGAACCAGCTCTGGGCTTGTCTGGATGAGCTGCCTTCACACAAGCCGCTCGCTGCGCCTCCTGCACCGTGTGTTTTGTCCAGCGCAGGTCTGGCGCCGCATGTGATGATTCTGGTCCTTGCCTGCAATCAAAATGAATTGAGTGATTTGAAGATCGCGTGCAAACAAGACTGAGAACTGAGATGAACACGCAGGACTACTGCTGATGCTGCTTCTGCTCTGCAGCACCCACCTTTCGATGGTCTTGGGCGTGTGCATCACTTGTGGGGGCACAGCTGGGGCAGGACTGCTGGGACCTGGCAGTGATATGTCCTCGTCTGACACAGTGTGCCAATTGGCTCCGTGCATGTCCTTGTGCTGGCGCGCTTGCTTGCTGCGCTCCTCTGCTAGCTGCTCGTTGAGGACCTCCAGTACACAATCACAATCCTTGTTGCCTTCCAACTGGGGCTTGGTGATGACAGTACCCATTTGCCCTGATACCTTGCCCTGATACCTTGGCTGCAGCACGATTTGCAAGGCGCGACAGGCACGATTTGCAAGGAGCACCCTTGAGCATGATGGCACACATTTGCAGGGCGCCGCCGAGCAAAGTACCTTAGAACATGTTAGCACCTGCAACTGGCAATTACAAGCTGCACACAGACTCCCAAAGCGCAATGCACAGGGGCTCGCTGCAGTTCGCCGCGTTGCCCTACAGAGCGAGGAGGCGCTGGGGCAATGCGGGACGCACTTGGCGCGCATCGCACTCACATTGATGACGCTGCTTGGAGCCCTCACGCTGCCAGCCGCAAGTAGCGCAGTAGGGGTATCCTAACCACGCCAAGCAAGCCTGTCTGCCCTGATAGCAATATCAAACCCACAACGACCACAAGAACTACCCAAAGATGGATGGAATGGGCCCATGTGCTAGGGGAGACCCAGGATGCGTTGTGCCTTGTATCGCCCAACGGCATCTAACCATCAGATGGCAAATTGCCAATTACAAACAGTGAGTTGAACACTGTGTCTAGGTAGCTGTTCACTACCGTCGTGGCCTCTTGCCGCCACTGCCCCTGCCGCCACCGCCGCTCGACCGCTTGACGTCGCCGCGTCCTCTGCCTCCAGACGCTCTTCTGCTGCCAGCCTGCTGTGCCTGCTCCTCCTCTGGCTGCTGGCCATCGTCCAGCCCTGCTGCATCTGCCAAATCGCGCTCAATTGCCTCCTCATAATCGTCTGCTGCTGCAAAGATGCTGGCAGAGTCGCTCTTGCGCTTCTTCTGCTTCTGTTTGTACTGGACATCCGAGGATGCTGCAGCCTCGGCCGCCGCCGCCCGCTTGCCCTGCTTGCCAGGACGCAGCTGCCGACCACCCTTCTGTTGCTGCTGCTGCTCTTCATCCTCGCTGCTGCTCGGCTCCGCAAGCTCAAAGGGATTCAAGGCCTCCTCCTCCTCGTCTGATGCGGCAGTCGCGCCAGCTGGCAACGCTTTGATGCGGTGCTTGCGGATCAAAGCCGCAACCTCTGCATCCGCCGCAGCATCATCGTCCTCCTCCTCCTCGCTGCTGCTGCTGCTCCCGCTGTCAGCTTCATCTGCAGGAGGAGAGCAGCAGCAGACAGATGGGGTGCAGATGAGCAGTGCTTTGCAGTGCTAAGCAGTGCTATGCTTCCAGCACACTCTTGGCATTGGGCCAGGCATGCACCAGAGCAGCAGCCCAGCTCTGGAGCCACCGCACAGCTCCAGCGCATTTTCAGCCCAACTCTTGCGACACACAGACGAGCGTAGCAAGACGAGCACTGCTCCTCCAGCGCCGCTCACCGTCAGACAACAGGTCACCCGCTGCCAGCTGCGCTTCAAACTCCCCATCTGAGGAGTCGCTGTCACCAGCCTCGGGGTCAGATAGGCCGCCCTCCTCGCCGCTGCTGCTGCCTCCCTCCTCGTCCTCCTCCTCCGAACCTGACATGTCGCTGAAACTCGCGACCAGCTGCCGCCCGCCGCTTCCTCCCTCCTCCTCGCTCCCCTCCTCGCCGTCCGACCCGCTGCCGCTGCCGCTGACTGGCTCGCTGTCAGAGCCGCCGCTGCCGCCACTGATCTCAGCTGCCTCGCCGCCATCATCATCTCCAGAGTCTGAGTCCATGGCAGCTGCCAATTCAGCATAGTCATAGTCCATGCCATGCCGGTCTGTACATACAGAGGAAGGAGAGGAGGAACGAGCAAGGAAAGGATGAAGGCACAGCCCGACGCATATAGGCAAGCAATAGGCTAGCAAGGCAGCAACGGTGGACAGTTTACGCAGACTTGAACAAGCAACGGAAGGCAGCAGCTAAAAGGCAGCACCCTCCAGCATGTGTTTTGCGCAGCAACAACAGCAACAGCGAAATGTTTGGACACGTACCAGGGTCAGCGCCGATGCCCTCGTCGCCGCCTTCTTCCTCCCCAGCAAGGAAGTCGTCTGCAGGTTGATTGGTCGCTTAAAGCAGGAGCCAGTTGGCAGGGGTGGTTGTACCGCTTTGCAGGTTGCAGAGCGCAAATATGTGAGCAGGCCTTGGCAGCGCTGCTGACAGCCACTACGTCCACCACGTCCACGCCTGCGGCCAAGCAGAAAGCGAGCAGGCACAGGCGCAGCACTGCGTGCATGAGCGACCCACCGGCAGCATCGCTGTCGTCTGACTCTGCGTCTGACAGCAGCTCGTCCCCATCTGCCTTGGGCTTCTTCTTCTTCGTCTGGGCTTTGTCCCGTACTGCCTGCAACAATCAACAATTGATTGCACAAAATGCGCAAGCATGAGTGAGTGTGCGATCGGGTCAGGGTGGAAAACTGCACCAGGTGTGTAGGACAGCGTCGCAACATGGGTGCAAGACTCAATTTCACAGCTGGAAGCTGGAGCGGCCTGCGTAGTACCATTCCTTTGTAGAGTACTGCATGATGTATTGCAATAATGTACCGCACCTGCAGGTTGTAGAACTTGTGGAAGAACAGGTCGTCCGGCCTCACGTCCTTGTCTGCAGGGAGGCAGCAACATGGGAAAGCCAGCGGACTGTTGGCAGGACACTCGGCAGGAAGCTGTACTGTGCACGAGCAGCGGCTCAGGAAGACCGCGCACAGCATGCGACAGCACATGGGCTAGCTGCAGAACACCCAGCCTCGCTCAGAATCCCAAGCAAGCGCACCCCAGCAAGGCAGTACGCAATGCACACACCACACTGCAAAGGTGCTTCATCTCACCTGCCAGAGCCTTCAGCGCAAGGGCCTGAGCACCCGCCAGAGCTGCCCACTGCTGCGGCACCCCTGAAGCTGCGGCTGCTGCCGCCTGCTGCGCCGCCAGCGGCTGCATTGCGGAGTCTCCTTTGGTGGCCGCCTGCATGGTGGACCGACAGGCAGGCAATCAAGGCAACAAATTCAAGGCAACCACTCAAGGCAGGCAAGCTCAAACAGAGAGCCCACAGTTTGAGTGGGCTCCTTCACGCAGTAAGCATGCACAGCTGCTGCAACAGTAGCAGCAGCCATACAAAGCAGCCGTCCCTCACCAACCATGCACCCTTTCAGCCTGCAAGCCAGCCAACCCAACCAACCTGCCAGGTAGCCATATCAAGGCAACACACCATTAACCATCCACCCATCCACACAGCCGCGCCAAACCCCCACCACTAACCCACACAATCACAGACCTTGGCCTTCTTCTGCACAAACTTCTCCAGGAATGCCGACAGGGTGAGGTCCCTCAGCGGATCTCCGTCGTACATCACACTCTGCCCCGCCAGCACCGTTCGAGCCATGGTTGCCACTGAGGGGTGCACGTGGCTGGCCAGGCTGGTCAGCTCCCACAGGCAGCTCTGGTCAGCGTTGCAGAACAGCGGCTCTCTGCAGGGTGGCAGGGAGGGAGATCAAGGTTATTGGGGAGGAGAGGACGAACCAGCTCAGGAGACAGTCCTGCGCACTGGACGCAGGCAGATTGGCTGGCAGGCAGGCAGGCAGGCAGGCAGGCAGGCACGCAGGCACGCAGCGATGCGAGGAGGCAGGCAAGGGACTGCACCACAGGGAGCCAGGGAGATGGGGAGGCAGGCAGGCGGGCACCTCTCACCGCTTGTTCATGTCATAAGCGTCTGAGCTCGCCGGCCACCTGGAAGCTGCCGCAGCAGCTGCCTGCTGCACGCGCAGCTTGGCCGCTGCTGCTGCCGCCGCTGCCAAGCCGGAGCCCGGTATCGCTGCCGCACCGCTGCCAGCCTCCTCCTCTTGGTCCAAGCCCCCCGCTGCTGCAAGCTCCTCTTCCTCCTCCTCTACCTCCTCCTCCTGCTCCTCCTCAGAGCTCTCTCCTGCCTCCTCCTCAGCAGCACTGTCGCCGCCTCGTTTTCCACCCACCGCGGCTTCCGCTTCTGCAGCCTTGCTGCCCGCCGCTTTTGCACCCTTGCGCTTGCCCTGCTTGCCGGAAGCGGCCACAGCCTTGTCGGCTGCAGCTGAGCCGCCCTCAGTGTCTCCATCCGGCGCATCCTTGAAGTATTCCAGCCCATCACCATCGCCCTCCTCTGCTTGCAGCACCGAAGCCCACAGCGCCGGCCGCGCCTGCACTCAGCAAGAGGGCTTCCTTGCGTTGAGTTTTGTCAAAATAGCAGGAGCAACATTGCAAGTCATTTGGACACACAGCGGGCGCAGAGGGAGCCTCGACACAAGCAGACCACGAGCACAAGCCAGAGTGCTAGCGAAGCCAGAGTTGCTAGTGTTAGCAACAACACCATTGTTGTTTCCTTGATCAAATCGACATATCCAACTAACAAGCACACCTCACCTTCAGCAGCTCGGAAAGCATCAGCAGGCAGCCGCACGCAAAGTGCGGCGGCGACTCCTGCGCCACTTGCAGCAACCGCTTTGCAAACGCGGCGGAGCGGCGGGAGCTGACGTCTGCCTTGAGCGCCTGTGGCGAGGCAGGACAGGAGAGGGCGGGTTGGCACAGTGCAGCAGAGCAAGCAAGCTTGGCTCAAGACCACGCCCTTGTGTGTGGTGTAGGGCACGCTTCAGCAGGCATGGCAGCAAAGACAGGTATGTGAGGGCTGCGATGAGGCACATGAGATGCGTGAAAGATGTGCCGACAGGATTTTACACGGCAAAGCGGGGGCTCAGCCGCATAGCCGCTCTAGCACGCGACCGAAAGGTTCATGTGGCCTGCCAGTCCTGGTCAGCATGCCACGGAGTGGGGGCGTGCCGACGACAGGCGGCAGGCATGCGAGGGTGCAGCGACATGGCAGTGGCAGGTGCGGGAGCAGCAGCGGTGGGGGTGTTGGGTCAGTGAGAAAGGCGGCAACCGCCATCCACAAAGGCAGGAGCAGCAGCGAAGAAAGCGATCGGTTGAGATCGATCGGGGCAGGAGCAGGAAGGTCGACAAAAACAGCAGCAGCAGCAGCAGCAGCAGCAGCGACGGCAGGAGGGTCCACCTTGAAGAGGAGGGAGAGGAACATGGGTCCCTTGGTGGACCTGTGCAGCTCAGAGCTGCTCATGGCGGCATACAGCGCCCTGCATCAACAATACAGAGCGAGAATGACCGTGTGAGTTGAAGCCTGACAGTAAGCTAGGTGCAGCCTCGTTCTGGACAGGCACGCCGTCCCCTCTGTCACCTGTAGAAGCGGTCAGACACGGTGCTACGGCTGCTCATGAGCTGGAAGAGCAGCAGCAGCGCCTGGGTGGCCACACCGAAAGAGCGAGCATGCACCAGGCGGAACAAGGCATCTGCAGGGGAGCAAGGAAGGGCAGGGCAGGGTGGGGCAGGAAGGAGAGCAGGGAACCCGCGTGGTGAGCGCGAGGCGGGTGGGCCTCTCTGCCAGAGCAAAGCAGGGAGATGGCTGCATGCAAGGACAGCAGACAACGCCACGCAAGCACACAAAGACACAGACACGGATGCTGCACTGACGTGCTTTCAGGCACTCAGAGCCGGCAGGCGTTCGACACAGCGCACCTGCGTGAGCCTCGATGAGCGGCTCCACCTCCTCTGCTGGCACGTAGGGGAAGGCCCGGCGCACGCCTGCAGGCAGAATGGAGGCAGGCGACGCAAGGTTCAGCAGAGCGTAGGCATCTGGGGCTTGGCAGCAAGGCATCTGGGGAATGGCGCCTTTCAAGCTTTGCCCGCATGCACGAGCAAGCAACAGAAACACTGACGAGGCATCAAATTGCCAGCATATCAAGCACTCAGGATTAATGTTTACGAATACAGCCAGAGCAGCAGCAGTTTGTTATCCCGTTCAGCAGCTTTGCTAAAACGCTCACCGGTGATGAGAGCGGACAACATGCGCCCATCCATCTCCCCGCTGGTATCCGCTTTGGATGCGGCTTCAGCCTCCAGGCGAGCAGCATCAGCTGCCTTGGCTTTAGCAGCCTCTCCTCTCTTCTTCTTGGCCGCCGCATCAGCCGCCTTGTCCTGCTGCGCCTTGTTGAGCTGCGAGGGGCGGGGGCAAGGGCAGAGGGCAACATGCAAGGCACGCGGCGCAGTCAGCAAGGCTGCATGCCTGACGAGCTGTCAACGGGCTTGTGGCTGTCCGCACACAGTTTCCTTCCAGCTCCAGGTGCTTGCAAGGGCCGAGGAGCGGTTCGAGATGCTGCCTTTCTCACAATGCGTCCTGCCCATTCAAATTGCACCGCCTAGGCAGTACCTGTGCTGCGGTACCGATCTTGCCATCCAGGATCATGCGGAAGACAGTGAAGTACACATCTATCAGGCGGCGTGCCAGGGAGCCTTGACCTGGCAGGGCAGAGAGCAAGCGGAGGTCAGCAAATAGTGCGGCGGAGGGCAGGGCGGCAGCAGTGAGGTGAGCAAGCTCGTGATGTGCCCCTTATGTGCTGGCCTCAGCAAGAGCTGCCAAATTGCAAAACAATGTGTGAAGTGGCGTGCAAAACCACCTTGCGCATGCATCGGCCCGCATCGGCTGGCATCGGCCCGCAGTACACTGATTCCCAGCTCAGGCTCACCCGCTTTGCCCTGCTGCTGCTGCCGGTGTGAGAGCACCATTTGGTTGAGGTACACCACGCAGTAGTAGCGGGCTCGCTCCTGCAAACCTGGCCTGCAGGACAATGGCGGTACAACATCCAAATTGTTGCATCAGGGGCAGTACAGGAGCTGCTCAGCACAGCGCCATCCCACCAAGCGATGCGTCTGGTGATCTAGGACCGCAGCCAGGGCCATCCGTGGCGTGTACGTACCACACTTCAGTGCAGCACGAGGCGCAGCGTGCTGCGTACATGAGGAGCCTTCCCAACTTCCGGACAGCAGGCACGAGGCAAACATGAGGCAGCCCAGTACTCCACGCACACACCTGAACATGAAGCGCTCGATTTCGCGCAACACAACCACGTTCATGCCTGGGTGTTCAGCCAACAGCTTGGTCAGCAGGTAGCCGACCTGTGAGATGTGGAAAGTGGAAATTGCAGAAATTAGAGGCGGAATGGGATGGGGAGAGGGTGCAACGGCATCCTGAGCTGGCGGAGAGGTGCTGATTGGGCAATGCACCAGCCGCTGATGAATGAGTGAATAGTGCCAGCCAGCAAGCGGCAAGAAAACCAGCCAGCCAGCCAGCCAACCAGCCAGCCAGCGACCATGCGGCTACCCACGCGCCCAGTCGCCCACCCACCTTGGAGGCCAGCTTGCGATCCGGGTCTCCGAGCTTGTTGACCAGCGCCGACAGCAGCCGCACCTCCTGCTCCGGCTTGGAAGAAAGCAGCTCGAACAGCGACTTCACAGCTCGGTCTTTGATGAACTCCAGGCTGTCGCGGCTGCACGACTCCAAGGCCTCCACAAACGTGGCATACCTGCAACGGGGGCAGGAAAGGCGCCCATTATATAGAGCTTGGTACCGTGGAAAAACAAAAATGTTTTGGGAGCTCCGACCAGGCTTCCCAGCTGCAGGACCGGCCTCCCTCCGTCTCCCAGGCACCCACACAGCCAGCCAACAACAGCAGTGCAGTTGTGCTGTGCTGTGCTGTGCTGATGTCCTGTGCCGTGCTTTCTCATTTCACCACACAGCCCTCAACAACCGCCAAGCTATCCAGTGCAGTGCTGTGCCGTGCTGTGCAACCCCACACAAACGGCCGTGCTGCCTCCCTCACCGCTTCTTGATTCCATCCTCCACCAGCCAGTACAGCAGCCGCCGCTCCCCCTCCTTGCCCGCCTCAGCCTTGTCCAGCGGCTGCTGCTCAAAGTAGCGCAGCTTGCGGTCTGGCAGCAGCACAGACATGAACAGCTCCTTCAGCGCGTCCATTGCACTAATCACTACGGCGCGAGCGCCGCCCCGCTTGCTGCACATCGCCAGCAGGCTGTCGAGGCTGGCCAGGTTGGCGATCGCTCCGTCTTGCACCAGCACCGACATTGCCGCCACACGATCGGCGGTGGTGCCGCCGCGCCTGACCTGCAGCAGCCACTTGGCGTCTGCGCCGCTGCGCCGCTCCATGCTCTGCTCAAAGGCCTGTGAGCAGAGGAGCAGCCGAGCAGAAAAGGGCGTTGGGGGCAGAATGTTAGTGCCACATCAACATTGACAAGGGACAATCAGGCCTGTGCAGGGGGGTGCAACAAGACGAGCAAAGAGCAAAGGGAAGCACACCCAAATATGCGTGGGTTTGGGTGCAAGAGGTTGAGGTGTCAGGCTCGCGCGGCCCGCCAACGGCACTGAGGGGCCGAGGGCGGCATTTAGCAAGGCTGTGCTGCTGTGGGCGCCTCGACGGATCCCAGCGGGTCAGGGCAGCTGCCGGGAAACTGCCGAGGCAGGCACCCGGCAGCCGCTATCCGCCTGGGAGTGCTGGCGCCGGAAAGAGGGAAAGAAGGAAAGCGTGTGCAGAGGGGAGAAGCAGCAGGCTCAAGGAACAGCAGGAACAGCGGCACACAAATGGCGTTCCGATGAAGGGATGGAGGCACCAACGTGATGCAGCTGGCAACGCAAGAAGGCTTGCTTGCTCAACAGCAGGCGAGTCGGGTGGCTGAGCCGCTGCTGCTGCAACATTCCATCAGTCCCCACCCGGCCCTGACACCATCCCCACCTGCTCTTCCATAAGCAGCAGCCGCTCAGCCTGCGAGCGCCGCTGCTGCACGACGTCTGGAGAAGCTTCAGCTTTGGCTGGTGGCAGCGTTGGCAGCGCTGCCGCGGCTTCATGCCAGATGGCAGGCTCGTCCTTTGGCAGAATGCTTTTGGCGTTGGGTATCTTGGGGCCTTGTTCGGCTGCCTCTTCCTCCTCGCCATCACCTTGCCAGGAGCGGCGCTGCGGTCGGCCAGCCGGCTGTTGCTCGCGACCGCCGCCGTGGCCCTGCCGCTGCTGCTCCCGTGCATCCCGATGACGGCCCCCTTGCTCCTGCAGCTGGCGGCCACCTTGCTGTTGCTGCTGTCGCTGCTGCCTGCTGTCTGCTTGGGCGGCGGCGTCCTGCCGCCGCTCGGCGGGTTGCTGCTTGCTGCTGTCCTCCTTTGCCTTCCTTGCCTTTTCCCTCTTTGCTATGCGCTTGTGAGCCTTCTCGGGTGCGAAATCATCGAACGCTGCGTCGTTGAAGGCGCCGCCAGCGCCCAGGCCCAATTGGGCGAGTTGTGCTTTGACGTCTGCAGCTAGTTCAGCATCGCCGACAGGGGCTCCCGCTGCCTGTGCCTTGGGCATGTTCCTTGGTTGCTAGTTCCGAGTCACGTGAGCATCTGGGCAATCGGTGCTGTGAATCTCACTGTGCAATCGTCCTATGCTTCCTACTCATGCATGCAACCCCTAAACATGCCGTCAAGAATGTACCGCACGAAGTACCAAAGTTGAGCGCACCAAACTCAGGCAATTTCAGCGAGTTTAAACACCCCATCACTTCCCTGCATTCCCTGGCACGCCATTCACCAACACTCTTCGCCCGGTCTCGTCATCTGCCTGACGCAGCGGGCTCGGCCCCAACGCAATCGCACCCCCATGGCGTCGGCCCCCAGGCGCAGGCCGACGGGTAACGGCCGCGGGGAGGCCGCCGCTGCAGTGGCGGGACCTAATGTTGCCGCCCCGCAAGGCGTTGACGAACCAACGCCCTCCAGCACGGCAGCAGAGGCCGCCGCCACCGCTGGGCCCGGTCCCAGCAGCAGCAGCGCCATCGCAGCTCATGATGCGGCGGTGGCAGCCACAGCAGGCGCCGCCGCCCCTCGCCGCCGCCGCCAGGAGCACCGAGCCAAGCGGGAGCTGCTTCCGTTTGAGCAGACGCCAAACCATTACAGGGACAACCCCCACATACTGCACTGGTGGGTGTAGCCGGGCACATTTGCTCCAAAGCACACTCAACATCGTCTATTGGGTTATTTGTGCTGCAGCTGCTGTTGGGTGAGGCCGAGGCAGGGCTGCTGAAACAGATGTCACCCAACCCGTCTCCTCCCTGCCCTTTTGCGGCCCTGCAGGTATCGCCCTCAGGGCGGCTTCCGCAGGTCTCTCTCCTCCCTCTTCCGCCTGCACAACGAGACAGGCAATGTGTGGACGCACTTGATCGGCTTCGTCATCTTCATTTTCCTGACGGCAGCCACGGTGCACCTCCAGCCGGCGCCGCTGGTGAGGCGCTCAGACACATCAAGGACCTATCCAATTTAGGCCTCATCAATTTCATGTTAAATTCTTTCATCAACTTGCGCTGCCTGTGCGACTGCCTGCCTGCCCTGCCCGCCTGCTGCTCCCAACCTCTGCCTGCCCATCACAACGGGATTGTTGTCTTCTGTTGTGCAGCGGCTGGGAGCAGAGTCGCTGGCGCGGCTGGAGCAGCGGCTGGTGGAGTATGGCAAGAGCAATGTGTTGGAATTGTTCGAGGTGAGGAAGAAAGGAAGTGGAGGAAAGGGCAGGGAGAGAACTGGCCGGCCTGGCGAGGGGGCAGGATGGCACTGTTCACGTTTCACTGCTGAGTCGGCAGCAGCGCTGCGGCTGCGCATCGTGCAATTATAATCGATGCAGCTCTCACCTGTTGCGGCTGCAACCCCGGCCTTGTACAACACTTCACGCGCTGTGTGTGTGTTTCATGCCTCCACTGGCGCCGCCTCCTGCTGCAGACGCTGGGGTCCTGGGAGCAGCAGGTCGTGAAGTATGGGCAGAGCAGCCTGGGCAGCCTCGAGGAGCGGTTGGCGACCATTGGGCGGCACAACGTGCAGGCGCGTGAGGGGCCGCCGCTTTGGGTTTGTAAGCTTGTGTGCAGTCGCCGCTTCGAGGACCCTGCGTGACTGCGATGGGGCATGGTGCGGGGGCTGCTGTTGTCCGCCTGCCTGGCCAGCGTGTGTGCCTAAACCCTGTGCCCTGAGCCTGTCTTGCCCTTGTGCCCGCTGGCCTTGTATTCTTTTCCTGTGCAGGAGCTCCTGCACGTGTCGGAGTCGCTGCGGGCGGCCGGGCAGAGCGGCTGGCAGGAGCTGAGCGGCGTGGCAGAGACTGCGGCTGAGAGGATCAGGTGTGCCTCACAAAGTGGGCTGGCTGGCTCACTTGCTTGTTGTTTTTTATTTGGTTTAAGGTATACCCTGCAGCAGTGCACAGCGGTGCACTGATCAACCGCCAATAGCCGCTTGGACGTCCCATCACCGCCGCCACCACCACCACTACCGTCAATACTAACAACATCTGAAATCAACTTGCCACTGCCGGTATGTGCAGGTCACTGGGTGCAAGCGCAGGCGCCGAGCTGGCAGCCGACCTTGTGGCGGTCGAGAAGGCGGTGCACAATGCGCTGGCCTCGGCCCTGCAAGTCAAGTGGCCGGTCAGCCGATGGCCCATCTACGTCTTCACGGGTGAGTGGCTCTTTGGGCTGGCTGGCAGTCTGGAAGGTGTAGAGTTGTAGAGACTGCTCTGCAAACTTTGGCGCTGCCATACCAAGGAGTGTTGGTTTGTGGCTGCAAGCTGCAGCCACTGCTTGGTGTGCTGCGCCCTGGCATGTTCTCTATGCCGGCGGGCTTGAACTAGGCTGTCTGCTCTGCTGGCCTCTCCACCTAAACCGTAAACGCTGCTGACCGCCCACTTCTCCGTTTCTGTTGACCTCCCTCGCTCCCTCCCTCCCTCCCTCTACAGCCGGCGCCATGGTGTGCCTGCTGACCAGCGCCACGTGTCACCTCTTTGGCTGCTGCGCCGCGCACATAACCACGGTGATGTGGCGGTTCGATTACGCAGGCATTGCTGTGCTCATCGTCGCCTCCTTCTTCCCCCCGGTCTACTACGGCTTCCTTTGTGCTCCTTGGACCCGAGTGTTTTACCTAGTGACCACCTCGCTGCTGGGTGAGTTGCGAATCGTAGATTAATCAAACCCTGTCTCAGTGTTCGTGTGTTGGTGAGGGTTGATCTGGGTCGGTGGCGGTGATGGCTCGAGCAGCAAAAGTGGAGACTAGCAGCCTTGAGGCTTGCTCGGCGAGCAAATGGGTGTCTGAAGCGTCAGAGGGACCGTCGGCCTGCTCTCGGGGTACCTCGCTCTCCTTTGCAGCCGGCCCTGCCAACAAGCCCGCCTGCCATGCTTGTCGCCAGCTTTCCGCCGCACTCCCACACAGCCTTGCTGCCTGTTTGCAGGCCTGAGCACGCTGGGCATCACTCTGGGTCCTGCGTTTCAGCACCCAGATTGGCAGGCGTACCGTGCAACGCTGTTTGTGTCCCTGGGACTGTGGGGCCTGGTCCCCATGCTCCACGGCTGGGTCGCGAATCCTGGAGAGGGCGCGTTTGCGCACGCGCTGCTGCTGGACCTGGTTATGGGAGCCATCTACATTGTGAGTTTAGCGAGACTGGTGCACAAGTGGTGGTGGTGCTGGAATCGCTCGCCACGCACACAAAATTGTCGACAGCTCGGCTGTGGAGCGCATGGTGTTGTTGCTGTTCGGCGGCGGCGTGGCCAGTTTGGCCTGTCGGTGTAGCACAGCGCTGATCTGGTGCGCTGCGCTCTGCCGTCATGCAGGCTGGCGCTGTCATGTATGCCACCCGATTTCCAGAGTGTTGGAAGCCTGGATTGTTCGATGTTGCTTTCCATTCCCATCAGGCACGTGTGGCTCGAAATGAGCACAGCTGTTCAGTGTGACCTGCATTTATCTGTGGTTTTCTATCTGTACTCCGCCCCTTGTTCGGTTGTCACCTCAAATGCTTTGAAGTCATTTGCTCTCACCTTTCTTTGCGTGCAGCTGTTTCACGTCGCCGTGGTCGTGGCTGCGTGCGTGCATTACAAAGCGGTTCGCATCATGCTGGCTTGGAGGGATGAATCAGGCGGCTGCCTGCTGCCGGAACCCCTGGCTAACTCCTCGCTGCTGCTACCCGCCGCGTGATGCAGCCGTGACCGAGCAATTAAATGTCATTGTATCCTGTTTTGTATTATGCCCTCGCCAGCCGCCTCTTTTGAGCCGCTACGGCAGCACCGCATTGCACCGCTCCTTTGTTGAGGGCTCTATATTGTTGCAATCCACTTGATTGTCGCAGCAGCTGTGTCTGCTGATTTTTGAACACACCTTTGTTATTTGACCAGGCGGTTGCGGGACATTTGGGCTGTCCCGCCCCAGCGCCCTAGTTGAGAGCGGCCAACCCAATCGAGCCCGCTCTTCCGACACCGCTGTTCATGTCTAGGTCATGAAGAGATGCTGCTAATCACGCTGCTTGGAGCTCTTAGCTTTGCCGTGCCGCTTGCTGCCACGATGTGTTACTTCAAACGACGCCGTTTCGCAGCACAGATCGAGCAGCGCTGTGCAGCCCTTGAAGTCCAAGCCCATCGGGCTGCGGCGGGGGAGACGACGGCGGTGCATGGCAGCGGCAGCCATAGGGCACACGGGCTCCAACGAGACTCGCTGAACGAGCCACTGCTGCAGACCATCTCGGAAGATGCGCATGATGCTGTGGATGCACTCCCAGCGCAGCGGCGGGATCAGACGCCGGCGTGTGTGCAGCGATTTTTTGAGCGCAGCCTACGCGACGATCGCCAGTGGAAGCTTTTCACGTTATTGCAAGTAGGCTCGCTGAGGATGGATGAGAAAGGAAGCTGGAAAGAGTGCACGGCCACACAGGCAAGCGCCTCTTGTCCATCTCTGCCGCTGCAAGCAATCAGCTTGGCATGCTGCTACTGCTGAGCCGCTGCCACCTGGGCAGTTTGGCCGTAGTGCTGTCACTTTGCTTGTGCCTTTGCTGGTGAGCCTGCAGCGGGCCTGCCCCTTGGAGCCAGCGTTTGTTTGGACCGCCACCGCCAATTTGGCGCCGCTCGTGACGGTGAAAGGTGAGCAAATTCCTCTGGTGCATCCTGTGTCGCAAGATGCACACGGACTGTACTCACAAACAAGCATGCAGCACGCCTTCCAGCTCGCACTCGCTGCGGCTGGGGACGATTCTCACCCTGGCCCCGTATGCTTGAGACACATGTGCCTTCCCTCACCCCCTGTGCCCAGGCTGCGACAGTCTGGTCGACAACACAGGATTCTGCTCCTGGCTGCTCTGGGGTTCGGTGCCAGCGGCCAGCGGAGGCGGGCGCGAGGTGGAGCAGTCCCTGCGCCTGCGGTGGCTGGCAGGCAAGCGAAAGTACCTGGTTGCCGCCGTTGCATACCAGCGGGCGCATTGCAAAACTTGCAGGCAGGCTTTGCAGCATTCTTGCTGTGAAGCATCTCTGCTGCTGCCGCTCCCTCTCTGCTCGCTGCTGCAGAAGCGGTGTGCTTCCCCCAGGCACTGCTGCCCAGCCGGTTTCTCCGATGGGAAGCTGTTGAGGGTCAGGAACAAGGTGAGCACCCAGAGTGCCGTGGGATTCAATCGGGCGCAGCAGGCATGCGCAGTGGGTAGTCCCCACGCCTTGGCTTCCAGCTGTGTGTGGGAGCAGGCGCTGGCAGCGGCGGCAGCAGCAGGATTTGCTGCAGCGAAGGCGGTTTGTGATTCGGCCCTGATCAAGCAACGCCTCAAGCTGCCTGCTGCCTCATGTTCGTGCAGAGGCGGAAGCAGTGTTGACGTACGGCGGCGTCTGTGTGCGAGCCATCTTTCGGTTTGACCGCTTTGACCGCGCGGCCAGCATGCGCACCAGAGACTTCTTGCGCCGCCGCTCCAACGGCACATTCGATGCCGACGGGGAGTGGCGGGTGGACTACAGTGGACACATGCTGTTTGGGTGAGCGGCCGGGCGTTTCAAGTGTCTTTGCTCGAAAGGCGTTGGGGTGGCCATCCAGGCCGCCGCCTCACCGCTGCCGTCTGTTGAAGCCAGGTTTTTTTGGAGCGCCTGTCAGCTCCCCCTTGCTCTGTATGAGATGATTTCAATGGCTGCCCTTTGGCCCTGCTTTGTGCTCTCCAGGCTGAGCCGGCAGGGACCAGTGACCCATGCAGAGCTGTCCACTCCGCTTGGCATTCACATCCCCACCCAAATCAATGCCAGCTGGGTGTTTCCTGACGGCACCCGCTTCAGCAGCGCCCGGTTCACCATTGCCAAAGTCACGGCAGAGTGAAGCCGGTGCACGAGATATTCAATCAGGTTTGCCTGGTGAATGCACGCTAAGTGTCAATGTATATTCAACTGCATTTTGTTGTATTTAACTTGCCGGCAGGAACTTTCAGCTGTCGTCTGCTGCTCAAATCGACCTTTACAGACAGCCCGCACACTGTATTGCATTTGTCTGGACACTTTAAACACACACACCGAACCAGCGGTGTCACTCTCGCAAGGCGCATTGGCTAGCCAGGTTTTGCGCAGGCGGGTCGTCGTCCCGCTGGCATCCCATGTCAGCGGCAAAATGGCCAATCATCCAGTCATCCGCGCTCTGCCTCCTCGCTACTCGTCACCACAGCACCTGTGACTCTGTAGAACGTGCTGCGGCTAAGTGGTCTCGAGTTTTGCGAATTGTAACCTGCAACCCCTTCACAGCCCCACAGCGAGCAATGCGGCCGCCGTGGGAGGTGCTGGGCGTGAGTCGAGGTGCCAGCCAGGAAGAGGTGCGGTGCGGCGGCAGGCAGGCATCAAACCCTTGGGCGCAAGCTACTGCTGCTTCTCAATACTGCTGTGCATGTCACTGCACATGCTGTTGCAGATCAAGGCCCAGTGGCGGCTGCTGTGCAAGCAGCATCACCCTGACCTCCAGCCGGCTCACCTGCGGGGCACTGCCGAGCGGAGCTTCAAAGAGATCAGTTCTGCATATCGTGCCCTCAGCGCACGTGAGTTGTGGTGCCAGCTGTGCTGGCTGCTGCCAGCCGCTTAAAAGCAATGCAGCTTGGCGGCTGACAAAGTGGTTGCAGGACCATGGGCGGTTGCTGTAGATTAATGCAACGGGTTGCAGCTCTTCAGCCCGGCCAGCCACCCTCTGTTGCTTGCCGGCGTCTTTGCAGGCAGCTCCAACCTGGCGGGTTTTGCAGACTTCACAGCGGCATCTGCAGCAGCACAGCATGGCTCGCCATACAGCGCAGGCTTCCGCACAGGTGGGTGGCGCTTAAGGAAGGTGACAGGCACAGTCATAAGGCTTGTCATGCCTCTTGCTGGCTGCGTGGCTGTAGCCTGACGGGGGCTTCCACTTGCCACACCTTTATTGAACCCGCAGTCAGCTGGTAGTTGTGCAGGTAGTTGCACCCCTTTTAGTGCCGCATTCCTTCCTTCCCTTGATTGGCATGCTATTGTGCATGTGCTGCAGCATGGGCGGCTGGCGGCTCCCAGCCCAAGTTCTCAAACGGGGTGGTGGCGTCTCTGCTCTTCATACCACTTGCTCTCACGTAAGCATTGCTGCTGTTGGCGCTTCATGCCGTCCGATCGTGCTCAAGCTTTGCGCATGGATCCCCCTGTCAGCTCGCCCTGTTCTGAGGGTGCTGGGCTTTGCGGTACCTGACACTGCTGTTGGTCCTGCGTTGCTGCATGCGCGGTCATGTGCAGTGGCCTGTGGCTGGCCTTTCGGTTTGATGAGGAGGAACTGGACCAGTGGCGGCCGCACGGCCTATTGGGACCACCAGACAACCCTTTTTTAAAGGATGACATGCGGCCCAAGGTGCACAGCCACCTGCGTGCGTATATGCAACGGCGGCAGCTGGCGGAGGAGCAGGCGGCGGCAGGGGGATCGGCGGCAGCAGCAGCAGCGGCGGCAGCAGGGTCGCAAAGCGCAGGTGGCATCGAGCCTGACAGAGGGCGGCAAAATGCAGAGCCCAAGGCCGCAACATAGTGGGGATTGGCTGCCAGATGAGGTCTCATTGCTGTGTGACACACATTGTGCACCCCAGTCTGGTATGGCGTTGGTCGCACTTGCAAAATTGGTGCATCGAGGGGCGGGGCCATCTGCCATCTGCCGCCGCCGCCCAGTCATCTGCGCAAGGGACCCAAAAAATAGGGCTTTGCCGCGCTGTCACACAACACTGCTCGCCCAGTGCAGCACGGACGGGGCGTTACAACGGCGAAAGGCTTCTGACATTGCTAGCACCACTCGGGGCGCGCAACCCTGAGGTTCAGCTCAACGTTTGCTGGCGTGATCTGCACAGGCCGGCATGGTGTCGAGCAGCCTGCTGCGCCTGGGCGCCAAAGCGGCGGGGGAGGCGGTCGGCGTCGGCGGCTGGTCGTATGCGAAAATTGTCGAGCACCTCTCCCCAGCCGTGTCCAAGTTCTCGGTGAGTGGCTGGCTGGAATTTTGGTGACTGCAGTGCTCATTCACGTCATCTGGCTTCGGAGCAGCGGTAGCACGGAGCTGGGTTGCTCGCTCGCCGCTTTGCCGACATTGCAATCGCCGCCTCCAAGAGGCATAGCGTTGATTTCCTTTGCTCCCAGCGTTGATTCCTTTGCTCCCACACCTTCCTGGCTGCAGCCAGTTGTGGCCGAGCGCGGCAGTGGCTCGTATGTGTGGACAACGGACGGCAGGAAACACCTGGACTTTGCGTGCGGCATCGGTCCGTGCTGCTTCCTGCTGCTGCTGCCCCCCCTCACAAGTGTGCTGCACACCTGAGGCATCAAGCACACATGCCTGTGATTGATCCTGAATGTTGAACGTATGCAGGCGTGCTGAGCACGGGGCACTGCCACCCGCGTGTGGTGGCGGCGGTGCAGGAGCAGGCAGCACAGATTATCATGGCACAGCAGAACATCTTCCCCGCCAGCAGGCCCATG
Organism: Chlorella vulgaris; assembly: GCA_023343905.1. NCBI lineage: Eukaryota > Viridiplantae > Chlorophyta > Trebouxiophyceae > Chlorellales > Chlorellaceae > Chlorella > Chlorella vulgaris. The sequence goes on from SIDB01000014.1 coordinate 390,240, forward strand.
GTGCGCTCGAGTGTCAAGCAAGGCAGGGCAAGCTGCTTCCACAACATTTTGAATGAATTGCGCCGTAGAAACTTCGTGGCAAGGGATGCGTTCTGTTGATCATTTTGAGTCAACGTCCAGCCCCACAGCCACAGCTGGCGGGCAAATCTACAGTTCGCCTGCCATCTACAGCACAGCCAGTGCTGGCTGTGCTTCCCTTTCCATATTGCCTCCCTCCCCTGCCCGCAGGTCGACCTGCTGCAGCGCTTGGAAACCGTAATGCCCAGCCAGCTGACCTCCCATTTCTTCTGCAACTCGGGCTCTGGTGCGCACCCTGCTTCCAGGCGGTGCTGCTGCTTGTGGGTTGTGGCCGCAGCTCTCAACTTCCAGGCATTGCTGCTGCTTTGTGGGTTGTGCCCGCAGCTCTGCGCCGCCACCCGGCGGGTGTGACTCCTGGGCTCCCTTACACTCCCACGCCGCTGCACACACCTCTCGGCTGCTGCCTGCTGCCTCGTGTTGCGTGCATCTGCAGAGGCGGTGGAGAACGCTGTGAAGATTGCCCGAAACTACACCGGCAAGCAGAACATCATCGCTTTCGATGTGAGCGGCAGGCATGCAACAGTGTCAGTGTGCGTCCACTGACCCGTGTGCTTGCAGTGCTAGTTAGTCACCTTACAACTATTGCCATTTCTTACCTCTTGCATGCGCGTTGGCGTCCTGCTCACTCCATGCTTGCCTTGTCTCAAACGCCACCCAAACCTGCGCACAGGGTGCGTATCATGGTCGTACCTATGGTGCAATGGCGCTGACCACCAGCAAGACTGTGTACCGGCAGACCTTTGGGCCCTTCCCCAGTGGTGGGTCCAATCAACGCATGGGGACACTCTCAGCCCTGTTTCGGGCTGTGTGTCACTCTGTGTGTCACTCTGTTGTACAATTGGCTGCACGAACCCGCTGTGGCCGATGTCGCTGCTGACAGGCAGAGCCGCTGTCGTTGTCCTTTGGTGTTGCAGGTGTGGTCAATGCACCGTATCCGTACTGCCTGCACTGCAAGGCGCGGCAGGCTGCTGGGGGGCTGGGCTACGAGGTGCGCGCTGTGGGTGGGTGGGTTGCAGCAGCGGAAGAGGAGCAGGCACCCCCCTCCTTGCAGCCGCCAGCCTGCAGTAGCTTGGTCCGCCAACGCCAGCCTTCCGCTTGATTGCACGTTCTTCTGTCTGCGTGCCTTTGCTTCCTGAGTTCCTGATGTTCACGCCAGTCACTCACCACCACCCCTGGCACCAAGGGCCATCCCTGCAGGTCGCTCCCAACACACCACCCCTGGGCAAAGCGTACGACCAGCGGCAGTGCTGTGGGGGGCCCCTGGAGTCGCTGGAGTGGATGTTCAAGACGCACTCTGCGCCTTCGGTGGGTTTGATGGGCGGACGTGTGATGAGTGTGGTATTGCCGTGTAGTCAGGCAGACATTCCCTTTCAGCAGTGCTGTCGAACATGCTGCCGCCGCCTCTCGCATGTGTGCTGTGCCTGCATCATGTCTCTGCCTCACTGGTGATGCTCACACACACAAGTTGGCGTACCCACCAGCAGCAGTGCATGTTGCGCAACTGCCACACCTTTCAGCCCACACGCCACACCAGCAACTCCACCAGCACCAAGGCCACCGGCAACATCACCTCCTGCCCTTGCCTCTTTGCAGGAGACAGCCGCCATCATCATCGAGCCCATCCTGGGAGAGGGTGGCTTCCTGACGCCGCCGCCCGGCTTCCTCTCCGCGCTGCGTGCGCTGTGCGACAAGCATGACATGCTGCTCATCTTTGACGAGGCGAGCTGGGGAGTTGATGGGTGGTGCCTTGTGTGGTAGCTCGCCTGGAGTTAGTTGGGGGATGGTGACATGTGGCAGCTTGCGTGGGGTGAGTCGAGCATACATGGTAGCTTGCTTGCGGTGAGATTGGGGGGCGTGGTAGCTTGCTTGTTGTGTGTTACGTCGGTGTGTCTGCACAGGACTTGCGATACTGACTTTCCCAGCAGCATGGGCTGTGCACGGAATGACGATGCGCTGTGGCTCTACTTACTGCTGCTACATGCCCTGGCTAGCGCTGTCTGCACGGCGGCTATAGGCACTGCCTTGACTGCCGCTCCAAAGCGACAGCAAAGCAACAGGCTCTAGCCGATCCATGATTGAAGCATGCCCCTCTGAGTTTGCCCTTCTGAGTTTGCCAGCTCTTGTTTCTGGTGGGTGATGGCGTCCCTCTGTGCAGGTCCAGTGCGGTGTGGCACGCACAGGGAAGTGGTGGGGACACCAGCACCTGACAGACGCCCAGGCAAGTGTTATGGGCAATCTGCGTTGTGATTGCCCCTTTCCTGCGTTTGGGCTGTGCATGTGCAGCATCCATGCAGCCTGGTTGCTCGCTAGTGCACCGAATTTCCTCAGCCAGTGCAACCGCTCCCAACCGTGCTGCCCCGACACGTGGCTGCCCGCATGCTGCAGCCCGATATGCTGCTGTTTGCCAAGGGCATCGCCAGCGGTGTGCCGTTTGCCGGCGTGTCGGCCAAGCCGCACCTCTATGACAAGATGAGCCCGGGCATGATGGTGGGTGGTGACGGGCTGCGCAGAAGTGCAGCTGTTGATGGGAGTGTCTGCGTGTGCAGGCTGCCTGGAAATCCATCCTCTCTGATACAGCCACTGCCACGGCCACAGCCTGCCTGACCATCCCTGCTTGCCCAACACCTTGATTGCTGCCTGCAGCGATCACAATGCACACAGCGCGACTTCTGCGATTGCCATTTGGCGCTGCTCACTGTGCACGTTCCTTTGCATGGTGCCTGGCTAAATTGCAGGGCGGGACGTACGGCGGCAGTGCCCTGGGGTGTGCTGCTGCGGCTGCCACCCTTGATGTAATCTCAGGAGAAGGGCTGCTGCAAAACGCCGCAGACCGCGGGCAGCAGCTGGCGGCAGGCCTGCTGCGCTTGTCTGAGGTGAGAAGGCCAACTGGCTGCGACACAGGCAGCGCTGCTTGCTGTGCATTGGAGAGCTGGCACTGCAGCATAAAGGTGGCAGGCTCTGCATGCCTCCAGGAGGCAGCCTGCTGCTTAATGGATTCGGCGTGCGGGTCCCATTGCGCTGGTTCTTTCGGCTGTGCGTTTCTACACAATGGTTTATGTACCTCCTTGACAATAGCCCTTCCCTTGTCAAAAGAAGGTATCAACCGTTCCACTGCACTGCACTGTATTGTATGCACTGTATTGATCCACTGCTGTATCTGCAGAAGTATCCCATCGTTGATGTGCGCGGCCGGGGCCTTATGATGGCCGCCGAGTTTGGTGGCGCAGACGGCAGCTTGGCAGCGCGCCCGCACACGGCTGCCGACGTCACTCACGCGGCCGGGCTGCGCGGCCTGCTGCTGCTGGGGGCCGGTGAGCACTTTGCGTGTGCTGCGGGTGCATGCTGTGCCTGACCATTTGCAATGGCCTGTCGTGGTTCTGGTCGGGTTCGGGTTCTGCGACTTGCTGGTGAGTGGCACACCTGCAGCCGTCCATGCTGCCCCCTGGTTCCCACTGCATTGCAGGTGCCCGGGAGACCGTTCGTTTCCTGCCGCCGCTCAACGTCAGCGAGAGCGAGATGGAGGAGGGGCTGGGCCTGTTTGAGCAGAGCCTGGAAGATGTGTTTGGCGGCGGCGGCGATGTTCGCTCTGCTTGAGCGCCGTGACGGGTGGTGGCTCTATCACCCACAGAGATTTCATCCTTTAAAGGATGGAATAATGTAGCTGCCATGCGGTTGGTGTGTTGCCTAAGCCTTTTGATACTTTACTCTCAATGTAAATCATTGTCCTGGCGGCGACAATGTCATCGTGCCGGGTCATGCGTACTGCTGAGGCCGCTCTCCTTCAATTACAGGCTTGGATTCCTCGCAATTCCATCACAGGGCGCACCCACGAAGCTGGGTCACAAAGCATAGCGCTTGCCGACTTCCATTAGCTGGCGATCTTGGAACACAAATCGGCTTGCGCACGGCGGGCCACGCGGCTTGATGTTGCAGCCACGAGAGGTGGCGCTGTTGGCGGTATCCTTGGCCCTCCTGCTGGGCCACTCGCTAGCCGCGCCGCTGAAAAAGCCGACAGGACGCGCAGGCTTCTGCGAAAACAAGATGGCAGCCGAGATATCGGCCATGGACAAGAAGCCCAAGGTCCGAGCCCGAAAGCGAGGAAGATGTTGCCGCCAGTCTCACCGCCTCATGCCGCCTTTCAGAAAAAGGCCCCAGCTAGGTGACCAGTGGTCGGCAACCTATACTGTTTGCCTGCCCCTTTATTTCGCAGGGTTATGATGTCCTGTTCTACGGAGACAGCATATTTGAGACGCTGCGCGGCACAGACAAGTGCCGTCCCTGCGACAAGATGCGGACCCGGTCAAGCTGCGCGGGGGTGCCAGCCATCTTCCAACGCTTCTTTGGCCGCTACCGCCCTGGAGTGATGGCCCTAGCCATGGACCAGACCGCCAACCTGCTGTGGCGCCTGCAGAACGGAGCCATACCTAAGAAGCACCAGGTTTGCTGTCGTGCTGTCATGATAAACAATGCTGGGTTTCGACTGGTTGCCAGGCGAAGAAAAGTGCGCACCTGTCCCTGCAATCAGCAAAGGCAGCCAGCACCTGACACCCTTGGCTGCCTTTTCAAGGGCGCTGTCGCTGTCCTGCAGGCCAAAGTGTCGGTGCTGCTGATCGGCACAAACGACCTCACCAACTGTGCATGGGGTGCAACGATACAGAGCGTGAAGGAGCTAGCGCTAGCCAGGGAGGAACCGGGCATTGTGAGCAGGTGCGAACACAGTTGGGCGTTGCCTGACCTGACTTGACGATGTCCTGCTGCATGGTTGGAAGGTTTGACGAGGCAGCGTGCACAGGCCATTGCGTGCATGGCTGGCGTCGGCTGCTGTCAATGGCTGCCCTTCGCCATGATCGCTCCTTGTTTGCTGTGCCTTCCTGCCTTCCTGATGCCCGCAGAATAACGCAGGCGGTGAAGCTGCTGCAGCAGGGCATGCCTAAAACCAAGGTGCTGGTCGTGGGTCTGCTGCCGCGTGGAACGGGCACTGGCAAGGGCGTGCAGAATGAGTACAACGATTTCAGCTGGCCGTCACACTATACCAAGTCCATAGCCAGCATCAACAGCAAACTCAAGTGAGCGTGCACAAGTGATTGCCTACAGATTAGACAGGGCATAGATGTCGGGCGGGTACCCAGTGCCTACCAAGAGGCACACCTGTTTGATGCACGCCCTGTGTGGAGCATGCATGGTATCCAGCAGCGGTATCCAGCTGCTGATCACCCACTCCTGTCTGTGTCTCCTGCTGCAGGACGTATGCAGCTCAGAACCGTGGCAAGGTCAGCTTCGTGGACTGCGGCAAGCTGTTTGTGAAAGGCAACCTTCTTGATGCTCGCCTGATGGCGGACGCAATCCACCCCACCGCTGCTGGGTGGGACAAGCTGGCTGCCTGCTTGCTGCCGCGAATCAAGGCCCTTGCAGGATGAAGTGCGATATCAACAGTGCTGTGTAACATGCACCTCAGCGCAGAAGGTGCTGTTTGGTCCTGTCTGGAAAAGAAGCTGCAAGCTCAGCAGTCGTGCCAAATCAGACCTTGCGTAATCGTGGTCAGAACATGCCAAACCTTGGTGCAGTCAGCTGGAAGCCAAGCCCCATGGACAACATGTTGAACTGGCTCCTGAAAAAATACAGTGAAACACGTACGTGCAAACCGGTTACCCTCAAAACTACAGTCGAGCAGTCAATCTGATTTCCCAGCACCTCTGTCGGCGCCTAGCACGCCGCCTGCTGCCAGGCCCACAATCGCGGCAAAGCCGAGGCCGCTCCCCAGGAACAGCACGGGCGTGGTGGCCAGCCATGGGCCTCCCAGCGCGCACAGCAGAGGGTCAAGGGGCAAGCACAGCCCCATGAGCGAGACTCCCAGCACTGCGAGCATGTAGAAGTGCCTCAGGCCAGGCTGCGGGCGCTGCCAGAGCAGGCGGTGACCCGTGAGGGCCGTTGCTGCAGCTGTGGTGCCAAGGTATATGGCTTCAGGCACCCAGGGAAGCTGCAGGTGCAGATTGGCAGCTGCAGCAATTAGAAGCACGGCTAGGATGGCCCAGCATCGGCGGGATGTGGCAGCGGAGGAATGCGGCGTCGGAAGGACCTGCATGGCAGCCAGCTGTGTCAGCTGACAGACTAAACAGACAGTTTGGTGGCACTGCAACACACTGGATGCATGAGCGAAAGGAGGGTAGCAAAGGCAACTGAATCAACAGCTGCCCGCCGCCATGATATATAGCTCACCTGGAAGGCGAGGAGGCACAGAGAGGAGGCGCCTGTGCAGGCAACATCGACTGCCAGAGCAGCATGCCACAGCGGCGTGCCTCGCCGTGTGAGCACATGGCACAGTATGGAGCTGTCAGAGAATGAGAAAGGGGGGAAGTGCACGGCCAGTTAGGGTGGCTACTAAAAGTAGAGTAGAGGCTCAACGGCAAGCTGGCATGCCAGCGGGCACCTTGCTGCTGATGCATAGCACTGCAAGCGAGGCAAGCGCGGTCTCCACACATATTCACCTGAGGTTCATCAACAGGAAGAAGAGCAGGGAGCAGCGCAGATAGCCGTGATGTGAGTTGGCTGGCACATGCCGCATTCCCCAGACAGCAACCGCTGTGCTGAAAAGCTGCACTGGCACCAGCGCTGGATTGCGCAGCAACAGAGGCCCTGCTGCCAGCTCGACTTCAGGGCACTGCTGGGCCAGCCAAGCGGGCTGCATCATGGTCAGCAGCGCGGGAAAGTGGTGGGCAAGGTGCCGATGCGCGGACGGAAAGAAATCATCGAAGAAGGTAGCGGTGCTGCCGCTTGCACCCTCAAGCGCGTTCATTGGTGTTTGGGCGCGAGCTTCAAATGCTGCTGCTGTCAAAGAGCTGGGCTGGAGGGAGCTACGAAGGCTGCAGAAGTTTGTGCGGGTCTGTGACGCACTCTGACACTGCCAACCCCTTCAAGAATGCAGCACGTCGATTGCGGCCGTCTCCCGACACCAAGCAAGTACGTCAACGATTGACGTACATCATGTGATAGTGATCGAGCATCAAGCAGCAAGCCGGCATTATAACCCTTAACTCTTGACCAGAGCCTGCTCAATCGACGCCCACCACACCATGCCGATGCTCATCACTCTCGCCAGCGCGATGGAGACAGCGAGCCCAGGCCTGCTTGCAGCCTTGCCACCGTGAGTGGAGGATGCGGATCCGCCAGCTGCATTGGTTGCCCCCGACGGCGGCCTGTGTCGCTCGTCCTTAGCCGCCGCCGCCGCACCTGCTCTGGCACCTGCGCCTGCGCAGGCCGGACTGGGGCCTCGCAGGCGCCCTTGCAGTCGTCTTTGGTGTGCAGCGCCTGGTCCCCAGCATGTCCCCCAGCTGGTACAAGTCTTTGCGCAAGCCGTCGTGGACGCCGCCCAACTACGTATTTCCTCTCGGTGCGAGCGGCTGCAACTTGTCACAGCGTGTAGCTAGGATCGAGGACACGGCTACGAACCTCATTCTGTCTCCCATTCCGCTCCTATGCGGCCCCCCTGGCACGCAGTCTGGATCCCGCTCAAGGTGCTGCAGTCGGTGGCCCTGTGGCTGGTCTGGAAGGCTGCACCGACGCAGGAGGACCTCTACCTGCCTCTAGCCTTGTTTGGCACGCACCTCTTCCTCGGCAACTGGTGGAACGTGAGTTGCTGCACGGCAGCTGCTGGACTGAGTGTGCTGAGCTTGCAGCGCCTGCCGCCAGCATTCTTTGGCAGTGGCCCGTGCGGAAGCTTGCTTGATGGTGGATATGCTATGCACTGCTGCAGGTGGTGTTCATGGGACGGCACAAGCTGCAGGAGAGCGTCAGCTGGATGGGCGCCTTGTGAGTCAACATATTAGGCTGACTGCTGCTGCCCATGGCATCTCCTGCTGCTGCCTTCCCCTCAAGGGGTGTGTCTGCACAGCTGCGGCTGTTGTGCGTCAAAGCTGGTTGCTGCAGACTGCCAAACACTTGGCCGCCTCCACTGCCTCAACTGCCTTGCTCCCACCCTGCCCCGCTGCTGCGCCCACCCCCGCCGTGCAGCTGGCTGTCCATTGCGGCGTCAATCGCTTCGTTTGCTCAGATCAGCCCGCTGGCGGCACTGCTGTTTGCGCCGACTCAAATCTGGGTGACGATTGCAGCCAAGCTCAACCTGGACATTGTCAAGCTGAACTCGGGGGCGGCAGCCAAGAAGCCTTAGATTCGTGCATGCTCGACGAATCATCAATCATCAATCATCAATCATCAATCATCAATCATCATCAAATTGACGTGCTAGCCAGCTGTGAGCGGGATTGGGGTGGCCCACAGCGAATCTGTCGAGAGCTGCCAGCAGTCTTCCAGTCAGGGTGGACGAGCACCCCTCGCTGCATCACAAATACCGCGAGACAGCAACACACCGCGCAACATGCCATCATGCGTCGCTGTCCAAACTGCCCGTCTACTCAACCAGCTGCCAGAAACCCGCGCACCTGCTGCCCTGGGCGTGCATTGCTTCCGTGTGATGCCCCGCCGCCCGTCAGCCTTGCCGCAACGCGCCTGGCAGAGCGAATTGTTTCGCCATATCCACGTGGCGTGCTGCGTGCTGCCCGATTTCTAAGGCACATTGACATCAAATCGGGCCGCGGCGGCTTCCCGCAACCATCATCCAGCCCTCCATCTCGGGCTGCAATTGCCAATTTGCAGCACACTCTGGCAGCACCTTGCTTGACCTACCCCGCGGCTGCCAACTTTCCGCAAGCACTGGCTCGAAAGCGTTTCGGTGTCCCGACATATCGGTAGACACCCCGACACCGCTGCAAGCGCAGAGGCGAGTTGCCTAGGCAGCGGCAAAGCCCTTGCATGCCCCCCCTGGCTGCGGCCAAACAAACACATAGCAGGAGTGGGAGGGTCAGGGAACATGCTCTGCAACCGTCACGGCTGCCTGCTTGCAACAACTTGCAACAACACGCCCCCTTGTTCCTGCCGGGATTTGTGTGAGCGGTCTTTTGCCTTGCACGCCTGGCCACCATCTGCTTGCTTACCTTGCCTGTTCTGTCCTTGATTGCAGAATAAACAGCACGCAGCATCATGGGCCTCGGTCAGACGTTTGATCCCGCCTCCGGGCAGTTCATATCAGACAAGAATGGACAACCGCCAGTGGGTGTAGGCTACAGCGAAGTTGACCTGGATGGCCCCGGAAAGGATGTGGAGCGCGGCAAGCTGGGTGGTGACTCGCTGACGCGCGATGTCCACCGCCGCATCGACAAGCAGGCCACGATGTTGCCTGAGCAGGACCTGTCGGCACAGCGCAACGGCATGTGGATCCACGGTATTTTCCACATCATCACGGCTGTCATTGGGTCGGGCGTGCTCTACCTCCCCTTCTTCTTCGCCATCCTCGGCTGGGTGGGCGGAGTCATCATGCTGCTGCTCTTTGGAGCCATCACCTGGTGAGCGCGCTTGACTGGCTGCCGCGCATGTTGCGCAGCTGTTTGTTCAGTCCTGCGTGCGATACTGCTGGCTGCCAGCATGCCAGACCCCCATATTGGTGGGCCACTGTCTGCTTCGATATCCACCAACAGCGCTTGGACCGGCAGCCAATGGATTGCAGACATCTCTCTGCTTCTCTGATGAGTCCCGCCGGCTGCTTGGTTGCATGCAGGTACACCTCTCGCCTGCTTGCGGACGCTATGGTGATTAACGGCGTGCGCCATCGCACGTACCAATGTGAGTGTGTGGCGGCCTGCATGCATGCATGTATCTCTTCGTCCCGAAGTGGGCTAGCATGGGCATCTTGGTGGGTGCCCTGTACACAGCGTAACGTCGCCACTTGCCCTCCCACACTTTGTTCCTCTCATTGTTGTCTCCTGCTTTGCCTGCCTGCAGCTGCGGTCGAGGCTGTGTTTGGCCGCAGGGGTGGCATCTTGCTGGCCATTGTGCAGTACCCCAACCTTGTGCTGACAGCCATTGCATGTGAGTCGGCAATGCTGCCTGCCGTCGCAGCAGCGCCACAGGCAGTTGCCAGGCTGAGTATGCGTGGAGCGTGCTGCCTGCTGCATGCAACTTGGCGGCGCGCAGTCGCTTCAGTTCGTGTAGCTTACCCTGCGCATCAGGGTCCTGCTGACACTGCTGCTTTTTGAGTTGTGCCACCAGCCAGCTCCTGTTGCTTGCTGCCGTGGGCTGCCTCCCTCTGACTCGTCGTGCTTTGTTCTTGTTCTTCTTGTGCAGACAGCATCACTGCTGCCAACTCCATGAACTCCTTTGCCTCGTCCTACCCATCCTTTGCAAACTCCTCCATATGCGAGGAGACGGATGTGATCAACGGTGAGGGGAAGGTGTATTTACAAACTGCCGAGGTGCTGCTGGATGGCACTGCCAGCCTCCCTCAATTCTCCTTGTGATGACATTCTTGTACCTTGAGCGATTGTTGTCTAGCTGTCTAACGTTTCGGCATTGTGTGCCTTGCATCAGGTCAAACCTACTGCATCAAGTCCAAGTACTGGGTCTTCACCATCGCGTTTGCGGGCCTGCAGCTGTTCATGAGCCAGGTGTGAAAATGAGCAGGGAACGACCTGTCTGCACTAGCTGTACGAGCTTGGACATGTGCATTGTTTCTTCAGCTGCATGAACTTCTGTCTCAACTTGTGATTCCATCTGCGCATGCACGTGGCATCTCACCGCTGGCGTTGTGCCTCCCACCACGCAGATTCCCAACCTTGACTCTGCTGCCTGGGCCTCCGCCATTGGAGCCCTGATGTCCTTTGGCTACTCCTTCATCTGCCTGGGCATGTCTATCTACCAGCTGGCAACCTGTGAGCGCTGAGGCCAGCTGCTTTCACTGTGCAGCAGAGGCACACCATGAATGGCTCAGCGGTGCAGCAGCTCTGGTGCCACGCCATGATTGCCTGCTAAGGCCACGGCAGGGCAAGCCAGTCATTGCGACAGGATCGGCAGCACGCTCCTCTCCTGCTGGCGTGCTTTCTGGCATCTCTTGAGTCGAGCACACTTCGTCCGCCTTGCTGACAGAGCTGATGCCGTTCCTCCGCCTGCATGTGTGGTCAGTCGGTGAGGAGCCCACAAGCGCCACTGGCTACATGAACTACTTGGATGGCTCTCCAGTCACTTCAGCCCAGCAGACCTGGGACGTGTTCAACGGTGCGTTGAAGCATGATGAGCAGTTGCGGTCGCGCTGGTGGCAAGATGTGCAGAGCGGAGGGTAGCTGCCAGGCATTTTGCTGGCTGGAAGCTGATGTTCCCCCCGCTGACAGCTGTCATTGCCTGTTCTTTGCCCTCTGCAGCCTTCGGCGGAATCGTGTTTGCTTTCTCATTTAGGTGAGATTGAGATTGACCGTAGGGGTGCCAGCGGCGGGCCTCTCAGACCAGGCCTGCAGCCATTGCAACGTGCATCGCAGCCTGCTAGCAATGTATTGTGTGGCATCTGCTCGAGATTCCAGTTCTGAATGCCAATCTGCCCCCCCATCTGCCTGCAGCTTCATCCTGATTGAGATTTCAGACACAGTTAAAGACACCGGCAAGGGCGCGGTGTGGCACATGAAGCGCGCGGTGTGGGTGTCTGTTGCAATCATCACCACCTTCTATTTCTTTGTGTCTGTCCTGGGCTACCTTGCCTATGGCCAGCAGGCCCTCTATGGTGAGCCACACAGCCATCAGCGTGTGGGGATTGACAGCTTCCATGTATGTTTCGTCCTCCCCGAACAATTTGTTGTAGGTGCGGTGTTGTTATCAATTGCCTTCCATACCTGTGGCTGTGCTGCCTGCAGAGAACGTGTACATCATTGACTTCTGGTCCAACTCCAGCGGCGTCTGGCAGACAAACAACGTGAGTGCAGTGAGCACCTTTGGTCTTCTGCGCTGCATGGGGCGACTCCCGCCTTCGCCGCAGCGAGGTCTATGGGCTATGAAGCTAGCATGCATTGAGAAGCACTGCTGTGGCTGACTGCTTGCTCGCACTCGTCGACTGCGCTGAGATGTTTTGGCTGTGCACAGTCACCGACATGTCTTTCATAAATGTATCTTCTTTGCAGGCCACAACAAACGTGTCCCGTGCAGCAAACCTGATGGTCTTGATTCACATGATTCCGGCCTACCAAGTCTTTTCGCAGCCCGTGTTTGCGGCAGTCGAGCGCATGATCCGCCACTCGAAGCGGCAGTCCAGGCTGGCCACCACCTCTCGCTGGACGTTCCGCATCCTCTTCCGCTCCTCCTGTGAGTGTGCATGCCGCTATTGCTGCTGCTCTGCTGCTGGGTGGCTGGCTGTATCGGGCCATGTTGTTTTGTTAATGGGGATTCAGGCATTTGGACACCAGCGTACTGCTCAGTACCCCCTGGTTTGTTGCCCTCCCTCACTCACGACACGCTGCTTTCCCCGCTCCCTTGCACCTGCAGACGTCGTTATTGTCTGTTTCATTGCCATCGCCCTCCCCTTCTTCTCTGACTTTGTTGGGTGAGGATACTGCCCAGCTGTCTTGCTACCAATCAGGGCTGTGGCGTGCATGGCACACCTATACACTACACTGCGGCGGGCCAGCTTTAGTAGGCTGAGCGTGTGCTCTTGCGCGATGCTGTACTCACTCCCTGCCCTCTTGCCCGCCTGCGTCTTCTTGCAGCCTGATTGGAGCGCTCGGCTTCTGGCCCGCCACTGTACTGTTCCCCATTGAGATGTACCGCAAGGTTGGTACAGCTGTACCGCTGTCTTGCCTCTGTGTCTCAGCAGCACTCCTCAGCGGGTCAAAGTGATTGTCAGCGCGTCTGAGTGATATTGGGTGTCGTGCAGTGGTGCAGCAGCTCAATATGCTGTGAGGATGGTTCACTCATTGGCCATGGGGTATCACAGCTGGCACTCATTGCCCAATGTGGGGTTCACTTGGCTGAAAGATGGCGTTCACTCACCTGTCTGTGTCCCTGTTGGTCCCGCTCCACGCAGTTGCACAAGCCGGGCAAGGGCATGACCATCTGGCTGGAGACCCTCAATGTTTTCTGTGCCCTGATCACGGTATGTAGAGCTGCTGCTGGCCGGGCGCCCCGCTTGCTGTTCTGCCTTCTGGCGCATCATTGCGCTATGCTTGCATTTATTCAGTTTTTGTCAGTTATGTCTGCTACTTCGTGTCGCTTTGGTTTTCCTTTTTGCAGATTTGCGCCGTCATTGGATCCATCCAGCTCATCATCCAGAGCGCTTCCAACTACGACACCCCCTTCTGATCATTTGCTTGAATCGCTGCGGTTTGGCCGATTACCAGTGACGTTGGCGGCCGACCCGGGCGTTTTTCCTTGCTGAAACTTAAAACCGATGTCAGCGCGGTCGAGCTGTTACATTGCTGTCCATGCCTGCAGTACGAACTCGCTGCGTGAGCTTAACCACCACACTTTGTCACTGGTCTCGCCTGGCACACACCGTGCACAGCAGCAGCCAGTACCTCCTTGTGTTTTCAATAACCACCCAAACAGTGGGTGGCTCTGAATCCCATCTTAAAAACTCATTTGCAGAGTCCTAACAATGGCCCATCCCTCCCCGAATGCGTTTCAGTTTTTCTTAACCTTACTAGCGTGTTGCTGCACACAACCATCAGTGATCTGGTGTAACTTCAAGCCTGTCACTAACATCAGTGCAATGGAGCGCAGGTGTGGGTTGCGCCTTACTCGACTTGCACATGCTGCATCGCATGCAGCAAGTGATTGGAAGCTTTGCCTGCTGCAGCAATACCAACTCATGCTTGGCTTTCTGCATATCAGCTGTTGTGCATACACATCACACACATCAGCTGATGCGTTCCAAGGCAACGAGGAGGCGGCTGCCATGCGGGCAAGTGCACTCTGCCACCTTATCGTTCTCCTCGGCACTTGCAGTCAACAGTGTGGATGCGTGGGCTTGGCGTGCGACAGCAAACACCGCAAGTCAACTGTGGCAGAAGCGATCGGCGACTCGCCCATGGGCGCGTCTGACGTTGCGGGATCGGTGCAAGGGGATGCCTTGCGGCTTGACAGCTCGCTGGCGGAAGAGGAGGACGGCTCTCTGCCGCTGCTCCTGGACATCACCACCGAGCAGCTGTCCCTGGCGGGCATAGAGAAGGAGATCGAGGCTTTTGCCGACTCTGAGGTCCTGCGCGCCATCCTCGATCAGGGTGCGGCGGCGGCGGGCGGTGAAAACGGCGGCGCTGCGGTTGATGCCTTTGGTCAAGGTTTGCAGCAATCGATGGCAACATACAATCCATCTATATGGAACCTCTCTCTGCCTGCTGTAGTTTGCTACAAGTTGCATCGCGCTTCATTGTTGCGGTTGCCACATGGTTGTGCAGGGGTGGATCCGCGGGAGTACAGTCGGCAGTATGAGGCCAAGCTGCGGCAGGCTGAGGTGGCCTCAGTCCAAGACTATATCGCTGAAAGCGACAGCCTGACAGCGCTACACTCGCAGGTGGGGGTTGGGCACTGCATCTGGCAAAGCGGCGAAGCCTGTGGCGAAGCCTGCCTGCTGCGGCGGTCAAGGCAACTGCAGCTCTCAGCTGCAGCTTGCATGGCTGTCAGTTGCCGCCAACACGGGCAGGCAGGAGCGGGCCGCCCAGCATTGTGGCATGTTCCAGGCTGTTTCGACGTTTGTTTGGCGGACATGCTGCGTGCAGCTATCACCAGAGTGCAGTGTTGTTGCTGCCGCAGCCGCTGCTGCTCGTGCTAGGATCGCAGCTCCTGCCGTTGCACATGCCGCTGCTGCTGCTGCTGCTGCTGCTGGTGCCGCCGTGACTGCAGATCAAGGACTGCGACGGCATCCTGGAGGGTATGGAGGGCATGCTGGGCAAGTTTCAGTCTGACCTTGGCAACATATCCAGCGAGATTCGCAGCCTGCAGGAGCAGTCGTCCAGCATGAGTGTGCGCTTGAAAAACAGGCGCACGGTGCAGCAACGGCTGGAGACGTTCATCGAGCATGTCAGCATCCCACCGCAGCTGATCTTCGGCATCGTGCAGGTGTGTGTGTGTGGGTGTGTGTGGGTGTGGTGCTGGTGGGGGGCGTGCGTGTGTGATGGGAAATATGTGTGTGGTTGTTGGTGATGGGGCGTGGGGGCACAACTGTGCCAGTGCCACCGGCAGCATGTGCCTAGCAGGCGCTTGGCGTCATCGGTGAACACCTGCCTCCTCTTCTTTCCTCCTCCTCACTTCCCCTCGCCAGGGTGAGATGGGTGACGAGTTTGTGGCGCACTTGGAGGCACTGGCAGCCAAGCTGCAGTACGTGGGGCAGGACGACACTGCTCGTTTCTCCGCAGCCTACCGGTGGGTGCTGCCTGGCCAAACAGGCTGCGCTCGCCGCCTGAAAGCTCCAGCGTCTTGTCTGCACCTGCCAGGCAGGGCGGCAGTGGCCTGCAGCAAGCAGCAGCCGAGCTGTGTGTGCGGAGCCGATGCGTACGTCAGCCTCATGGGCTTGTGTGTGGGAGCCGCCGTCATGGTATTGCCCTGTATTGCTTCCAGCAAGCGGTACAGTACTGCCTTTGAGTTGGAACAGCAGCCAACGTGCCCACGGTCCAGCACTGTCACATGCAGGGATGTTGCGCCTGAGCTGGAGCGGCTCAAGCTGAAGGCAGTGGCGCGGTGCAGGGAGCACCTGATGCAGCGTATTTACGACATGCGAAGACCGAAGACTAACTTGCAGGTGGTACTATCGGACGGGCTGCGCACAGGGCACAAGTCGGGGGGGAGGGGGCTGATCACGGCCTGAGGATTGACAAAGGAGGGGTTGGTGGGTCGCATGTGATGTGATGCGCTGTGGTGTCGGCATGTGTGTGGTGTTGCTTGCTGAGGAACAGGCTTTGGAAGGAAGCTTCCCTGAATTCAGCGTTTGGGTGGGATGGTGGTTTTGGATGCTTCAGTGTGTGGTGGATGGGATAGTAGTCGAGCCTTCTGTCGCATATCTCTGCCCTACCTCTTGTGATACGCTGTGAACCAGCCGTCTCCCTGCCCCGCCTGCTCCAACGATTGTACTGCAGATCAAGCAGGGTGTACTGCTCAAGTACCGCTACATGGCAGCCTTCCTGCGCCAGCATGCGCCAGACATATACTCCGAGGTCAGGTCGGCTTTGCCACAGTGGCCGCAAACGAGTGCTTGATGCAGCGCTGTGCTCGGGTTGCCGCTGTCAACTTGGCGGCTTGGCCGCCTTCCTCGACTGCCCGACAGTTTGATCGTGCCGGTCATGAGCTGTGCTGCACCTCCTGTGGTATTCACCCTGAGCCTTCTTCCTCTCTCTGCTTTATCTGTCTGTCACCCTCTCCCTCTGTTTGTCTCTGCTTCTGTCAACCCTCTGCCCCTGCCCGCCCCTGGTTGCCTCTGCTTGCTTGGTGCAGGTCCGGGGGGCATATGTCGACAAGGTGGGGCAGAAGATGCTGGACTTGTTTCGGGCCTACTGGGCAGCTATGGAGAAGCTGGAGGTGGGGGAGGGTGGTGGTTGGCTGGTTGGTGGCCTCGTTGGGCGGGTGCCTGTTTGTGCTGAGGCGCGCTCTGTTTGTGTGCTCTGATTTTGTGCTCTGGTTAGGCTCTGATTGGCTCCAAACGTACCTGTCTGTGCTGGGGAGTTGAGGACAGCACATAGCAACTCACTGCTGCACGCCTGGTGGGTGCACCTTGCAAACGTCGTGCGTGGCTCTTTGCTGGTTTGGCGCGTGGCTCGCTGCTCCCACAGCCCTTCAGTCACGTGACACCCTCCCATTCTGCTGTCCTGCATGTCTGATGTGCTGCGCAGGAGGTCATTGTCACTGCTGCTGACGCACTGGGAGCTCCTGAAGGGCCTGCCAGCTCTGGATTGAGCCTCGGCTCGCTCTTCCAGCGGCAGCCGGCCGCCGGCGCTGCAGGCGGGGCGCCGGGCAGCCGCGCAGAGGTGTACACGCTGCGAGACAGGGCGGGCGTGTTGGCGCAGCTGGAGGCGCCGCCGCTGGTGCTGCACGTGGCTGAAGCAGAGCACAAGAGATTCCCTTTTGAGGTGTGTGAAAGACTGGCGGACTTCCTGACGTAAAAGGGGTGGGGAGGGGAGGGGAAGGCATGCCCATGTCAAGGGGTACAGCACTCGTGTACTGAGTGATCTCATGTTTGAGGTCGATGCCTGCCATGGTTGATGCCTATGATCGATGGTTGATGGGATGCCTGCTGCGGCAGGTGTTCCCCTGTTAGCGCCAGCCCTGCGTGCCCACTGGCTGCCGGGTGCCGCGCCTCCCTGCAGGTGCTGTTCCGCTCGCTCAACCGGCTGCTGATGGACACAGCGGCACATGAGTACCTCTTCTGCTTGGACATGTGGGGGGATGAGGCGGCGTACAGGTGGGAGGCTGATGTGACGGCAAGAGTGGCAATGTGCTGGGTTGATGGGCTGGGTTGGCTAGCAGGAGGAGCTGTGTTGGGCCGGGTTGGTGAGCAGGGCGAGTGGCTGTGCTGGCTTGGCTGGACTTGCAAGTCATTGTTTGGGACGTGTCGGTGTGCCACTGTTGCTACTGCCTTTGATGCAGGAAGCGACAGCAGGTGTGCCTGCCCACCTCCCTCCCAAACACCTCACACCCTCACCTCATCCTCCCTCTCTCCTGCCTTGCTGCCCGTCTGGCAATCTGCCCCTGCAGGGATGTCTTCACACCCATCCTCTCGTTTGTGGAGACCTCTCTGGCAGCAGCACTGCAGGTATGGCACTTTCATTGAAGTGCTTCTTCTATTTCGTCAATCGCCCTGTTTCCAGCACCTGCTGTCCTGCTCCACAGAGTGCTGCAGCCATCGGCCGCACGTCCCTGCACTGTGTGCCGCCGCCACCTGCTGCCACCTGTTTCACCGTCTGTCGGTTCTCTGCACTGCTACTCACTGCCGACTGGCTGCTGTCCGCCTTTGCAGGAACTGGTGGATCCCTTGGCTGTGATGCTGATGATTCGCATCAACCGTGAGAACACGCTGGCGATGAGCAGGCGGCGGGTTCCTGCATTAGATGGATACTTCGACCGAATCAATCTGGCCCTCTGGCCTCGCCTAAAGGTGAGTGCATTGGGGGACCAGCCTGTTTGTCAATCGGTAATGGGCCACACATCACATCAGTGACTGGTAAATGCGATGTCTTTGAAATGATGGTTCCCTCTTAATCCCGCCCATCTCTCCGGGTGGCCGCTCTCCCTGCGTGGCACCTTCTGCAGGCGCTGTTTGACCTGCAGCTGGCCAGCATCAAAGCTCTGCACCCCACCCAATCGAGCGTAGAGTGCCGCTTGCACATCTTGGCGGGTGAGTGTTGGCGCTTGTTGTGCTGCTGACAATGCTGCTTACAATGCACATTCACGTCCTGTTGGTCCATGTATTGTGTGCTTCGCTTGTGTTTGTGTGGGTGCATTGCCCTGGTGGTCAGGATTTGTACCGCCTACACACCGGTCGTGTTTGGTCCTTCATGTGCTGCCCTGTCCGTCGTGGTACCGCCTGCTGCAGAGCGGTACGCCCACCTCACAGCCTCCATGCTGCTGCTGCACGCCGACTTCTCTGACGGCCCCCTTGACACCAACATCGACCGACTGCGCTATGCTGGTGCGTGTCAGGAACATGGCCATCATTGTTTAGGCTTGTGACTAAGTGGCTGCTAGGTTGCTGTTGGTTGTTGCTGTTGGTGGAGTAACGCTTAGCTCGATGCAGGGCTCCTCATCCATCCTTATCCAATCACCCATCTGATCAGTCTTGCGCTGCTGCTCTTCCTCCCTGGCCGCCTGCTGCAGTCATGAACCTGCTGCTGCACCTGAGCCGCCAGCTGAGCGCCAAGGGGCGGGGCACCGTGTTCCTCATCCTCAACTTTTCGTTTGTGATAGGAGTGCTGAAGGTGTGCGTGACGCGTTTGCCTGCTTGCTGTTGGGCTTGCGGGTCCACTGTTGGCTTGATTTGTTGAAAGATCATTTGTCTGTCTGTTTCGTTGATACACTGTTACACCTTTACAGTCAAAGCCCTTAGACGCCGCCATGCTGGATGGATGAGTGCTCACCTGGTGCTGCCGCCGCCACTCGCTGCAGGAGGCTCAAGCCAAGGGGCTTCCCGCCACACCTGGCACCCTTAGCACCGGTGCTGAGACAACTGGCGGCTTGGGGAATGCAGGTGAGCCTTGCTTACCTCTGCCTGAGTGCAGCCCAATCTGCCGCGTTCAGGCATCGCCAGCGACAACTGTAGCAATGCTCTGAAGCTGTCATTGTGCGGCTCCTGTCACCTGGCCGAATCCCTGTCTCTGTTTGCCCTGCGCTTGCCTCCCTGCTCACCTATTCATTTGATGTCCTTGCCCTTTACAGGCCAGGCCCTGCTCAAGGAGTTTGAGGACTCCCTTGCACGGTGCACCTCCCTCTACACAGATGACCAACTCTCTCGCCTGGCTCCCCAGCTGGTGAGGGCAACATGCCTGCTGGCCTGCCAAGGGCGGGGGTGGGGCGGGTCCAGCAGGGGCAAGGGGCAAGTGCAAGCCGCACTCCTGTGGACCGCGGGCTTGGGTGATGCGCGTTGGGTGATCTTGGGTGATCGCACTCAGGTTGCAGAGCTACGGCAGCCTGCAGTGCCCCGGCATCGCCTTGCCACCCCCCGCAGGATCTCTCGTGCTGCAAAGGTCTGCCCCGCCGCGCACATGATTCTACTGATTGCTCTCCAGCTGTCCAGCCCTACTGCTGCCACACCTGTGCTACCATCCCCTCCTGCCTCACAGGTCTCCTTTGTGAAGCGAGGGGAGGCCGCGGCCAGCAGCGTTCCCGGGGGCCAGCCAGTGCCGGGCTTCAGCCCCGCTGAAGCGGCGCCTGTGGCTGCAGACTTCTCGCAAAAGTGGCAGAGCGTGGTGGAAGCAATCAACAGGTGCGGTTCTGCTGCTTGTATATGCGTTGGCCGTGCCTGATCACCAGCCAAGGCGCCAATTGCTTGCACGAGCTGACTTTGTGAAGGCTAGCTGCCAGATGCTGCTCAGCGACCGTCATCACCTTTGGATATCCACTACAAGCCTCATGTTGCCTGCATTGTGAGCTGCACGTCAGCGTGCGTACGCCGATCCCCTACATGCCATTTCCTAACATGCGGGCTGCAGGGAGGTGGGAAAGGACTTTGGTGCGACGCTGGCAGGCCGCTCCGTCCTTCAAACAGCCTTCACCCAGCTGCTGCTGCACTACAACCGGTTTCTTGAGCTGTGCAAGCGGCAGGGCGGCGACGGCGTGGCAGTGGTGCAGCAGGCAGTCACGCTTCCGTCAATTATGTATTTCATCAAGCAGTTCAGCCGCTGAGAGGATCAATGAAAGTTTCATGTTACTGGCAAGCTGATACAGCTTGTCCCATCATGCCCTGCTACTGAGCAACAGCAATATGCCCCACCCTATAACTCGATGCTCACGCTTGCTGGCCTAGCCTAGTGTGTGGCATTACCGGGTATTACTGGCACAGATCTTCAGGGTTATGTTAGGAATTAGGGTCTGACAAAGCGATCTGACACTGGGAGGCGGCTGGAACCCGCAACAAATTGAAACACACAAACATATCAATACACACAGTGTAAGGTGGAGAATGGCACACACGGGCAGCCTGTGTGGGACGAAAAGAAATGCACAGGGGGGATGAAAGTTTGAAGTTAATGTTGAGTATCTGTGCCAGCTGACAGCGCCCGGCATCACCTCACCCCTGCACACCGCCGCCGCCGTTGCTGCCGGCTGCTGGCGGCTTTGCTGTGCCATTGGGCTGCTTGCGGGCGGCATCTGCCTCTGCTGCTTGCGGCGTGTCTGCGGCCTTCCCGGCCGGTGCCTTGCCAGAGCCAGGCGATTGCTGTCGCTTTGCTGCTACACCAGCTGCGGAGCGTGTAAGGTAGCTTTCAATGAACTTCCTGCAGCAGAACAAGGGATGGGATGCCACACAGGCAGAACTTCAAGAGGAGCGGGACAAGGGACAACGAAGAATGCGCCCCAGCAGCAGCAGCTGACGACACTGTTTCCGAGCATGCAAGGATGCAGGCAGGCAGACATGTGGGTGGGCAGCGTTCGAGGACGAAGCTGAATCAACTGAACCATCTCACCTGCTCTCTGCCAGCACCGCATCCTTCTTTGCTGCGGAAGCCCGAATCTCGCTGTTCTGCTGCTCAAGCTGCTGCACGCGCTCTAGCGCTGCCGCCAGCCGTGCATCGGTGGTGCCGCCGCCGCCGTCTGCAAAGCCCAACACGAGCAGGTTGATGAGTAATCAGGGAGGGTGCAGCAGAGACGCTAACACAGTTTATCAGCCACTTGAGATGACCACGCACGCAAGCGAGCCTGCCAAGAGTGCCATGCTGCTGCACAAGCAGCAGCAGGGCAGTCACGGCGTCCCATTGCATCAGCAACAACTGCAGAAGCGCACATCACAATGGCCAGCAGCACCTGGCCGCCACTCACCAGAGGGTTCAAGCGCCGCACGCCCCGCCACCGCCGCCGCCGCTGCCGCGGCCGCCGCTCGCGCCCCCGCCAGCTCTTTTCTCAGCGCCATGTTCTCTGCGGACAGCGCTGCAGCCTCAGCCTCGGCCTCAGCGGCCGTGGCCGCGGCAGCAGCCAGCTGCCGCTGTACGCCGGCAACGCTGTCTGCCGGTGCGGCGGCGGCACCGCCAGTGGCAGAGGAGACATTCAGCGGCTGGAAGCCGTCGCGGGTGGCTGCATACACAGCCAACTCCCGGAGCTCCTCAGCCTGCGCCTCTGCTGCCTCTGCTCGCGCGACGGCGGCATCAACGGCCTGCATCAACAGGCAGAGGAGAGGACAACTGTCAGAGGCTTTGGCCTGACCGCAAGCTAAGCTCGATGCTGAAAATGAGTGTACCCCTGGCGTGAAGCGCGGAGCAGCAGCAGGAGCGGCCTGGCAGCGCACAGCGTGCAGCACATGCCACCAGGGTTGTGCTTGGGCACTCAAGCCTGCTTGGCCACCAAGGCTTCTGTTCCCTTCCCATCCTCCCAAAACCACGCCCCAGCTGCTTACCGCCTGCTGGCATGCCAGCTGCTTCTGCAGGAAGTCCAGCTCTTCAAGCAGCTCATCAGCATCAGCCTGGCTCAGCGCGCCGGGAGCCGTAGCCGCAGTCGCAGCAGCTGCAGCCTGCGGCACGGGATTGAGGGAACATGCGGCACAGCATTTCATCATTGCACGCAAAAAAAAAGCAGCCGTTTGACAGACGACCCGCAGCAAGCGGCAGTCAAGCAGCAGGACGTCGGAGCAGGCAGGCAAAGTCAAAAGCCTCAGGCTCTCTTTTTGTTTCCCCTCACCTCTACCCCTGCCTTGGCTTCCTCCTCGCTGCCGCTGCCGTCGCTGCCACTGCCGCTGCCGGGCGCCTGTCGCGATTGCATCACATCCAGCAGCCGCTGCCCCAGCATGCGGGCGGTGGTTTCGGCCCGATCCAGCACTTGTGCAGCGGCGGCGGCCTCGACCACCACGGCTTCCCGCAGCTCCTGCATGCGAGCCGTGGCCTCTGCGACCTCCAAATTGCGATCGTTTTGCTCTTGGAGCAGCAGCGCGGCTTGCTGCTCCAGCTCCGCTTGGAGCAGCTGCAGCTGGTGCTGCAGCACCGCCACCTCCTCCTGAGCTGCAATTGCGTCAGCGCTGCCTTCTCCTCCACGCGCCGCCGCGTCGGCAGCAGAAGACTCCGCTTTGCCCAAGAGGGCCGACTGCTCGCGAAGCTGCGCCTCTAGGCCTTGCAGCTGGGCCTCCCGCTGGTGCAGCTGCTGCCTGAGCTCAGCGGCCTCGCGCCGTGCGGCGGCGGCATCTGCCTCAGCGCTGCGTCCGCTGTGCAGCTGCTGCTCGACGGCCTGCAGCTGCTGCCGCAGCTGGGCCGCCTCCTGCTGCGCTGCTGCCCCGGCCTCCGCCTCGGCCCGCTGCGCCTGCTGCAGCTGCTGTTGGAGCTCCTGAATCTGCTGCCGCAGCTGCATAGCTTCCTGCTGCGCGGCCGCTGCTGCCTGGGCGTCAGCACTGCGCCCGCTCTGCAGGTGCTGCAGCTGCTGGTCCAGCTGCTGCCTCAGCTGCGCTGCCTCCCGACGCGCGGAAACCTTGTCCTCCTCCTCCACCCTCCGCGCATCCCGAAGCTGTTGCAGCTGCTGCTCCAACCCCTGCAGCTCAGCCTCGCTCTGCTGCACCTGCTGCCTCAGCTGGGCCACCGCCTGCTGTGCAGCAGCTGCAGCAGCCTCTGCTTCCGCCAGGCTCTGGCTCTCCTGCTGTGCTGCCTGCGCGTAGCCCAGCTGCTGCTCTAGCTCTTGGGCGAGCTGCTCGCTCTGCTCCTCACCCTGCTCGATCTGCTGCTTCAGCAGGTGCACCTGATCGCGCAGCAGCTCTACTTGCTCCTCGAGGCTGCCCCTTGCATTCTCGGCATCCTGCAGAGATGCAGGCAGCAGCACGACAGCAGGGACTGGTTGCTGTGACACACCACATGGCATGACCTCACCAAGCATGCCTTCAGCCCTTCACAGACAACTCCTCAGCTGGCTTTCAGCGCACTGCCGCGCAGCACACACCACACTGTCTGATACAGCATGTGATGCAGAGTGGGGCCTGCCTCGACACTCAGCTCACAGCTAAATCTGCAGGCAGGCAGACAGCCGCCAATCCTCCCGAGCAGCAGCCCCTCACCTCTGCGGCCACCCACGCCTCGACGGCACGGTGCTCTGCAACAGCCAGCTCGAGGCGCAGCCCCTCCATTTGCTGCGCCAGCAGGTTGGTACCCCTGTTGTCGCTTCGGGTGGCGAGCTCATGAACCAACTCATGGGCAGCTGCCAGCTCGCTTTGTTTCTGCGCCAACTTCTCCGCCAGCGCCATCACTCGCTCATCTGGAGTGCCGGATTCGATGCTACTTTCTGCCAGCATCAGTGCCTGCTCGAATTCCAAGAACCGGGCAGCCGTGGCTTCCTGTTCTGCGCGGCGGAGGTTTTCCAGCGCTTCCAACTGCTGCTCCAAGTCTTGCACTGCAGCCGACTGGGCCTCCAGATCGGCTCGTAGCTGCTGAGCAGCCTCTGCCTCAGCTCTCATAGCAGAAGACTCTGGAGCAGCCTCCAATGGCTGCCGCCGGTGCGCGCCGCCATCAGCAGCATACCGCCCACCGCTGCGCCGACTCTCCGCCTGCTGCTGCCGAAGCTGCTGTGCGCGCTCTGTGGCGGAAGCTGAGGCGGGCCCTGCGGCTGAGCGCATGCGCGGCTGGCGCGCGGCTGCCAGCAGGGGCTGGGCCGCAAGGGGTGGTCCCAGCCGCTGCGTCGTACGTGCTTGCATGGCTTGTGTGTGGCACAGTTCCTGGCCGCTGCTGGCAAATCAGACACCGCCCAAGGGACTACGGCTGGGAAAAGGTACCCAGCACAATGTCAGGATAGGTGCCTTTAAAGCTAGGTGCCTCTAGCCCTCCCTCCAGTTCACAGCGCACTTGGTGCAGCGGAAGAAGAGGGTGGCAGGCTCGTCTGCGGACCGGATCTGCACCTCCTGGAAGTAGGCCTGGTCGTGGCGGCACGCGTCGTTGGGGCACCGAGCTGCAGCACACAAAGGAGACGACACACCAAGGTATGAGGCGGTGGTGCAGGGAATGTGAGCACAGCGGCAGACATGATGAGCAAAGACATCAACATCGGCAGCAGCAGCAGCGGTGGCGGGTGAAACCGCATGCTCACCCCCCCACCCCCCCACGCACGCATGCACCTTGGGTGCGAGCAGCGTTTTTCCACTCCTCGTCTCCTCCCAGCACGGGCTCCACTTGCTTGCGGGTGAGGGGCACGCCCTTGGTGATCTGCAGGCATCACAGCACAGCACATGGTACATTGCACACATGATCTACCCCCTTGCAAGCCACACGGTGAGGTTAAAAATTGAAATTTCCCCAATTGACCTCAAATTGACTGACTGACTTGCACACGGCGGGCATCACACAGCACAGCCCCGTTGCATCCCGCTGCTTCAGGGTACTGCAACTGCACAGGCAGGCACAGCATACGGCTGCAGTACGGTTGCAGTACGCACCGTCCGATCAATGTAGTACAGGTAGGGGCAGGTCTGGCAGGCGTAGATGTTGTCACCGCCTCCGTGTGACTCGACTGCAGGCAGGCAGGCACAGGGGCAGGGGCGGGAGCAGGCAGCTGGAGGCGCAGGGCAGAGGCAAGGTGGGCAGGCGGGATGATGCCTTCACGCCCGTGCAAGGGTTCCCTGGGGAGTGTGGTGCAGGTGCAGGCCTGTAGGTCTAGGATCCGTGAAGCGACACCCTACCGCACCAAGTAGGAGGTTGCCGCAGGTTGGACAGAAGAGCAGGCCGCTGCCCATGCCTGCAGGCAGCCAGCAAGACCTGTGAGGCAGGAGGAAGAGACAGTGCGGGAGGCACAAGGTGGAGGCGATAGCAAGCAGAACAGGCATACCTTACTGCAGCACAAATCCCCTTGCGCCTCCTTCCACCCGCGTCTCGCAAGACACAGTCCTTCCCAGCAGCTGGCTCTGGTTGACCGATGGGCGGATCACTTGTGGCGGCGGCGGAGTGCAGCGCTGAGTGGGGCTATTGTATGTGGTGGGCAACCGAGCTGTGTGGCAGCACCTGAGCTGGATCAAGGGCGTGTGATGGCAGGAGAGCTCTCTCCACCTTGCGTGTTGCAACCCTGCGCAGGAGAAAACGTGGAGATGGAGACTCCCGTGAGGCATCCAGTGATGGCAGCGATCGATCAGCGGCGCGAGCGGACTGAAACCACACCCGCACCGTGAGAGACAAAAGTAGTAAGTTAAAGGTGGCCGTGCAGCTTGCAAGGTGATCAAACAGGCTTGTGAAATCGAGGAGCGATGGTGCGGCTTTCAGCACGTTGACGCAAAATTTGCCGCCATCCAGCTCAGCGCAACTCGCCGCTCCGCCGTCGCTCACTTGCGGGTTGCAACCGTGGCACTTACACTTGTTCATGTTTGCTTTCCGTATGTCCGCAAGAATCCTGCGACACAGAATCGACAGTGCTGACCATCATACCGTGTTGACTATAACACAGCCGGCGTTACACATCGCCTTGAGCAGCGCACCGCCGACAAGTCACAAGAACTCTGCAAACTCAATCTGGCTGCAGCCGGCCGTGCGCTCCATCACAGCACCTCCCCCACACTGCGATACGCCTGTCATCAACTCCTCCGGTCCTCGCCGTGACAGGCGCAGCAGCTGCACCTCGTACTGCAGCGTACTGTTCCCAGGTACAGCGCCGTACGGCCCTCGCACCATGCTGCTGCCAAAGCCCTGTGCGGGCGGCACGGTGAAGGTCCTGCTGCCGCCTATCCTCATGCCTTGGATGCCTTGCTGCAGCCCCGCGCAGATCCCTGGCACAGGGGCGCCCCCTAGCTGAATGATTGTCGGTCGCAGCGTGCCCTTGCCTCCATCAAGGTACATCTGCAGTACTAGCAGTATTGGCGTCAGCAGCAGGCAGGTGATCGAGGTTCAAAAGCAGAACAGTTGCCTGCTGCCTGTCTGCTGGAACTGGAAGAAAGCAAGCAGGGATGTTCTCCTCACCTGGCCGCCGCGGGTGCTATCAAAGAGCGAACCGTCGGACGCAAGTTTGCCAACAATATGCAGCATCACGAGGTCACCAGTACGGGCAGTGGCGGTGCCGGTTCCAGGCTCATCGATCAAAATCTCAATTCCAGAGGCAGAGGCAGCAATGCTGGGGGACTGTTCGGCTAGTGCGGCGCTGGCAAGCAGCATTGGCGCCGCCACCGCTGCCGCTCCCGCCAGTAGGCTGCGGCGAGTTGTAGCTGCGACGGCGTGATGTGCTGCTGAATGCACCTTGACGTTCTCAGCGCTGCCGGAGACGCGCAGTGGCCGCGAGTTGCAGCTTGCAGTGGCGGCGAGGCAAGAGGTCTTCATCGTATCTGCTTATGGCCCTGGTCGATGAACTGAGTTGTGAGGGAGTGCGATCGATCGTGTGGGCTCAGTTTCAATCGACATGAAATGGCAAAGGAAAGCCTGTCAACGCCCTGGTCGCCACCGTGCACATGCAGTCTGTCTCATCTGCACGGGACAGGATCGGATCACAAATTGAGCCCGCTTACCACCTGCCAAGCCGAGACACATGAGCCCCCCAAAAGCCACCCCGCTGGCCCTGGAGGTCACCGATGGGCGCAAAACAGCCACGGTGGTGGGTGGCGCCGGCAACGCCACAGTGGTTGTCGCACCGGGCGGCAGCGGCGGCGCCCGCTCTTGGTGTCTGGGCGCCTTCCTCCCATCCGGCTACCCGGCCAGCGTGTCCAGCGACTACCTAAGTGAGTGGAGAGGATTGGTAAACTACAAGGCTGCCCCGCATGACAAATATGTCATGGTATTGGTTACGGCAGACTTGGTCCCTTCCGCAACCGACAGACAACTCCCGACCTGTCACTGCAGGCTACCAGTTGTGGGACAGCATCCAGGGCCTGTCTTCCTACGTGCGCGGAATGCTGTCCAGCCAAGCCATGCTGGCTGGAGTTGGAGTCGGCAGTGCCACCGCCACTCCCCTCAGCGCAGTGTTTCAATTCTTCATCAAGGACTTTTCAGGCATGCTGGGGGGCATCCTGTTTGCTGCCAGCCAGGGCGCAGGCCTAGACGCACACGCCAAGCAGTGGAGGCTGCTGGCTGACGTGATGAATGACATAGGTGGGCTTCCATGATTGGGCTTTCATGAGTGGGCTTGGTGGACTGCCGTTTTGACTTGCCAAATAATTGCTTTGTTGACACAGAGTTTGTGCTGCGGGTAACCCCTTGTGTGTGTGTGGAAAGAAGTGGGACTGCAACTGCACAGGTTTCTCCTTCCAATGCAACCGCCCAGCTTGCAGATTTGTTCGCAGGGCGGCTGCCAGCGTCATCAGACCCACTGCGTCACTGATACTACAGCAACAGCGCCCTGTCCCTGCCCCTCACTTGCTTGGTGCAGGCCTGGCACTGGAGCTTGCCTCTCCGCTGCTGCCTGGCGCCTTTCTGCTGCTTGCCTGCCTGGGGTCCCTGTCCAGAGCCATCACAGGCACCGCAGGCGCAGCAACGCGCATGGCTCTCACGCAGCACTTTGCCATGCAGCGCAACGCGGCTGACATAGCGGCCAAGGAGGGGTCTCAGGTGGGCGGCTCCTGGCTTAGGCCAGCTGGTGTCAGGCAGCAGTCTGAAAGCAGTCTGAAGGCAGTCTGAAAGCAGTCTGAAAGCAGGCGTCGGGTTGACATTGTCAGCAGGGTCATGTGTAGGCCGGGAGCGGGCCAAGCAGAGAGGTGCATGCGAGGGCCTTTCCAGCTACTCCACTCCCAAATGCCCCTCTGCCACCAGCTGCGGCGCTGTGCTGCAGCCTGTCCCTTCTTCATCACATGCGTGCCTTGAACCACGCCGATTCGAGCCTGCCTGCCCTGCTCTGCCCTGCCCACCGCGCAGGAGACCGCCGTGACGCTCCTGGGAATGCTGCTGGGCATGGGCCTGCTGCACTTTGCTGCTGGCACGCAGACCCTCCTCTGGGCCGCCTTCTGCGCGCTCACGGTGCTGCATGTGTGGGCCAACGTGCGTGCCATGCGCTGCCTGCGCATCACATCGCTGAACCAGGCACGGCTGGGGCTCCTGCTGCGGCACTACCTCTACCAGGTGTGCATCTGGGAGAGACAGGCAGCGGGTGCTGGGAGGGAGAAGCAGCAGGTGCTACGGCAATGGGGCGCAGCCGCCAGGTGCAGTGCAGCAAAGCAGCTCGCTCCACGTCCCCACAAACAGTCATGTACGAGGCAGCAAGCGACGGCATGCTGCCAAGACCCATCCGCAGGGGGATGCCCTGACTCCAGACCAAGCGGCAGCGCAGGAGAGCTTGGTGCCGCCGCCGCTGCAGCGCCTGCTGCGTGCGCTGAGGTTGGGCGCGGCTGGCACGCCGGTTGTGAGCATGGCGCCTCAGCTGGCAAGCTTGGTGAGTGTCTGTGCTGGCTGCTGGCTGGCCGAGCGATGCTGGCAGGGTGAGATATTGTGCTGAGATACGGTGATTGAGGCTTGGCTGGCTGGCGCACCAGCGTGAATAGCCCTGAACAAAAGCTCCCTGCTTCCTCGCTGTCTGCCCAGCAGAGCCTGGATCTGCGGCGGCAGCTGGCCACCCTCCTGCAGCAGGCAGCGGCGGCAGAGGCCGGCGCACAGCAGCGACGGCATCCCGGTGGCGGCAGCAAGCGATACCTGGCGGCGGCGGAGGAAGGCGGCGGCAGGGGCTTTGGCTGTGGGCCGGATGCTGTCGTGCTGCTGCGTCAAGGGGCAGGGCCAAGGGATGTATTGGAGGCATACTGCGCTGCGTGCATGCTGGCTTGGCAGGCCCAGATGGCGGCCCGGAAGCGTAGCGGCCTCCTCACCTCCTGGCCTGCTGCTGCACAGCTGGCTCTCGAAGATGCGACTGCCTGGCTGGCGGCGGCACCTGCCAGTACAGGGTATAAAGGCACAGCAGGCGTGCAAACCTGCACGGCGGGCGGCTACGAAGCCTTTTTGGCGGCACTTGTGTCGGCGGGGTGGGCGCTGGACCGAACGGCGCTGCTGCAGGGGCCCTCTCGCCTCTCCTGGGGCTCTGACATGCATGCCGAGTGATGCTGTCTGCTGTAAAGGTCGGGCTGCTCGGTGTTGGCGGTGCGATTAGGGTGGGCGGAAGTGCCGCCGCCGCCTCCCGCATTTCGCGCCTGATTATGAGAGCGGCGGCTGACCCTTTGTCGATTTCTACTATCTTCAAGTGGCTGCCTTTCTCCAATACAGTGTCATTTAGGGTCAAGCGGCTTCGCGTCCAAGTCGCTTGACGCTTGCAGTGCGCTTGCGTTCGAAAGCGGCCCTGTGGGTCTGCAGTAGCAGGAGAAAGCGGCAGCAGCGACAGCAGGGGCACCGCGCCTTGTTTCCACCACCGCCTGCGGCACCGCACGGCATGTCGACCGAAATGGCGGTCCTGTTCCTGGAGGCAACGACACAGAGCAGAGACGCAGATGGAAGGCCCAACCAGTTTGACACAACCGCGATGTCGGGGCTGCGTGATGTAAAGGTGACTTCAGGGCACGTGACTGCCCTGCTTGATGTCACCCAGGAGGTCAGCAATCGGTACGGCACCCTTCATGGCGGCTGCATCGGTGAGCATGTGAGCCTGAGGCATAGAGACCCTGCTCATCACGTTATGGCTGGAGGCGTGCTGCAAGTGTGCCTTTTGTCCTGTCCTGCTGCCAGCCCCGCCTGTGATCAGCCGCTGGCCCCGCTCGCTTCCCCAAGCTGGCTGGCTGGGCTGCTTCATTCCGCCAGCCATTGCCGTTCGCTGGCATTGACCATCATGTTAATGCTGCGCTCACTTCACCCCCCTGCAGCGACGCTGGTGGACACAGTCGGATCTGCGGCGCTGATCTCGTTGAGCCCGAAAGGCGGAGTCAGCCTTAACATCAATGTCAACTACCTTTCTAAAGTGGCCACAGGCGGCACTGTGCGGATAGAAGCTCAGGTGAATCAGACCTTTCGCAACTAGTTTCCAGTCAGTCAGCCTTCCCTGACACTGTTGAACTACTCACATCGTGTCCTTCTCTCTTGCCGTTGCTCCCGCCGCGTGTCATGTGCTTTGGAGGTGTGCCCTGGTGTGCCTGCTTGCCCGCCCCTTTCCAGCTCGTCCTCTGCTGTCCCTTGCTGGCCCCAGGTGGTCAAGGTTGGCAAAACAATCGCCACAATTGAAGTGCACTTGCGGGACGATGCAACCGGGGTGCTGGTGGCACAGGTAGGTGCAACATTTCCCATTCTGGCTGCACCTTTGCTGTGGCACCGATGCTTGCAGAGCTGGCGTCGACATATCCAAGACATTGAATGCATTGAATGAGTTAGTTGAGTGGAGTGGGTGTGTGCTGCAGGGCACCCATGTCAAGTTTATTGCGGAGAACGAGCCGACAATGGCGGCCCTTATTCAGCAGCAGCTAGCTCAGCAGCAGCAGCAGCAGCGGGGTGAGCAGCAGGAGCCGCAGGCGTTAATGACAACCCTTCGATCAAAGCTGTGACTGTTTCCTGGCATGTTCTGTGTGTCCCTGTGCTTTCCTCATTCCTTATCCGTTGTACCTCACTTTTGTACCTAGTGATCAACCTAGCGCATTGAACTCCATCATTACACTTGCTGTAGTTTGCTTGAAGCAAAGTAGACATTTGCTGGCAGCTTGTGAAAACGCAACGCCAAGGCAGGAAGTCGAGACAGGAAAGCGAGACACGAGGTGGTGCTGATGAGTGCTGCGCCAGCTTGCCTGCAACATCTTCTCGACCTCTGCACCACCAAGGTCAGCCAAAGCGCTGTGCCAGGAAATGCTGAGCTGGACCACCCCGCCTGCAGTCGTCAGCAGGCGTGAGGCCCCAGCCTGCTGCTGTGTGCTGCGTTGCGTGCTCTGCCGGCCAGTCAGCAGAAGGTGCTTCAAGCTTACCCGGGGCCGCCGCTGATCCCAATTGAGTCCAGCCTGAACACAGAGCAGCAGGTGTGGCAGCGCTCAGCGGTCGGCTGAGAGGCACAGCGTTGGCGGGCATGGCAGGACACAGCTGTAAGTTGTTCCCATGTAGCAAGTACGCAGAGTGCTGTGCATAGAGCACATGCTCGTGCGGCAAGACAGCCACCGCAAACACCCTACCGGCTATGAGCCACAGGCAGGGACAGTCGCAACCCACACTGACCAGCGACAGGAGATGGTTTGGCAGGAGAGGTGCGTAGCACACCAAGCATGCATGAACACACATGGCAGTACGCAAGTAGGCCAACACCCTGTGGCAGCAGCAAGCAGGCATAATGCAATGCCCCTGCTGGCCACGCAGCATTACAGGCTGCGATGCCGCACACGGGGGGCTGGCGCCTTACCTTCAGCAGCAGCCAATACCGTCACCTTGGCAGGACGTCAGTAAGGGGGTGGCTGGCCAGGAGGCGGCCCCGCAGGCGCAAAGCCAGGCATCCCAGGAGGCCTTAACCCAGCCCCCTGCCCCGCAGGCGTCGGCTGCTGGTGCAGCGGCATGCCAGGGTGATGTGTGGGAGGAGCGCTGAGGCCCACCATGGGTCGTGGTGGCGGCTGGCCCTGCAGGCCAGCAAAGGGGCAGAAGCAGCACTTCAGGGCCAGCACCAAGGGCACAGATACACATGACAAGGCGAGACATTGCGAGCAGCGAACGAGAGGTCTGCATGCTGGAACGTGAGCAGCGAGTGAGGTCGGCATGCTGTGCATTGCGCAAGGCAGGCCGCACCTGGTACATGGCGCCAGGCGGCGGAGCTTGCTGCTGCTGCGGCTGCGGAGGTGGCATGCCCTGAGGTGGCATGCCCTGGGGAGGTGGCCGCATGGCTCCCATCCCCCCATGCTGCTGCTGCTGCTGCTGCTGCTGCGGGTGATGCTGGTGCTGGCCTGGCGGCGCCATGCCTGGTATGCCAGCTGGCGTGCCGCCCAGGCTGCCATGCAGCTGCTGATGCTGGCCTGGAGGGGGCAGGCCTGGAGGGGGCTGGCCTGGGGGAGGCATTCCAGGCGGGGGGCCGCCGGCATAGTGCTGCTGCGGCGGCTGCTGCTGAGCGGGTGGCATGCTGTTGCTGCCTGGGGGGCCTGCGGGCTGGCCCTGCAAGTCAAGATGGAAGAAGGAAGAAGGTAACGAGGCTGGAGAGAGGGCACGACGAGGTATCAAGGCACAGCATGCAGCGACCTGCAACATTTAATGGCTGCCCAGCAAACAGGCACGGAGAATGCTGCAACTGGATGCATGCACAGCCGCTTCTATGCGTCAGGCGCTGCAATAGAACAATCATGAGGCAGCGGCACACACCATGGGCCGCACAAAGCCTTGCAGGGCAGCGCCCACCGCCGGCTGCATCTGCTGCGGCTGTTGCTGCATCGGCGGCATGCCTGGCGGGTGGCCTGGGGGTGGTCCTTGGTGCTGCGGAGGCTGCTGGAACTGTGGGCCCTGCCCCTGCATCCAGAGACACCACCAGCACAGCGTAAGAGGACAGCTATTTTGATGTTGATAGCCATTGGGGACTCGACGCTAATCAGTAAGGCACTGAAGCCAGAGCCAGGGGCGCAGCACTACCGCGCTGTGTAGTCGCATTTCACAGGCTGGCTGGCCAGTCACAGAGTGATTGCTGGTAGTCACTCACCGGCGGCGGTCCGCCTTGCTGCGGCGGGGCGGCATGGGGCACGCCTGCCACAGGCGCAGCTGCCGCCAGCCCGCCCTTGGCCGCTGCCGCTGCGTACTTGGGCAGGCGAGCTCTGCGTTCCTCCTGGCTGCACTCCTCGTCGGCCCACACCAGTCCATCCACTCCATTAGTAGCAGGCTTGCCGCCGTCCGCAGCCGCTGGGGTGTTGGCGGCAGCTGGGAACAGGGCGGCTCCCGGCTGCTGCGGCGGTTGCCCACCTGCCGAAGGGAACAGAGCGCCGCCAGGGGGCGCGCCAAGTGGAGGCATTCCGGGCCTGCAAGCCAAGTTGGCAACAGTTCAAGCTGTCAACTACCCCTGCCGGCATTCACGTCGGCACATGAGCTGGTGACAAGCAGCACACCAGCAGTGATGGCACAGGGGGCCACAATGGTTGACCGATTTGCAAGTGGGAGTTCGCAGCATCT
Source organism: Chlorella vulgaris (assembly GCA_023343905.1). Classification (NCBI taxonomy): domain Eukaryota; kingdom Viridiplantae; phylum Chlorophyta; class Trebouxiophyceae; order Chlorellales; family Chlorellaceae; genus Chlorella; species Chlorella vulgaris. The sequence continues at coordinate 423,761 of SIDB01000014.1, forward strand.
GCTATCTAGCACACCTGTAGCCAGGCGGCGGCATGCCGGGTGGGGGCATGCCGTAAGGTCTGGCAAATGGCGGGAAGGGCATGCCATAGGGCCGGGGTTGCATGCCTGGAGGTGGCATCCCGTAGGGTCTGCAAGCAGGGAGACGGGAAATGCAGGACGCATGGCCAACGGACCGGTGTGACTGATTGCTCCAGTCACAGTAAAGCTTGTTGGCAGTCGGCAGCCACGCACAGCCACGCAGCAGGCAGCGTGGCCAGGGCTGGAGGCCGCAGGCAGCACCGATGCGCTGCAAGCAAGCAGCCGCACTCACGGGTAGCCGCCGTGCATTCCCGGGTAGCCGTGCGCGCCGGGCTGTGCGCCCATCATCTGCTGAGGTCCGCCGCTCATGGGCATCCCCATACGGCCCATGCCTGGTCCGCCAACCATGCCGCCCTGCATGCCTGCGGATGCCGCCGTTGGTGCTGCATCCTCCGCCTTCTGTCCGGGCTTGTGAGGGGGCTGCTCCCCAGGCTTCATGCCAGATGGCACCCCGGCCATCCCGAAGATATCCCACAACGGGTCTTCCCGCCCCGCCAGGGCAGACGGCACCGCCGTCAGCGCCCGCTTATGCACGTTGAGCGAGTGCACTGACAGCGACTTGGCTGTGTTGAGCTTCTTGGCACACTCTGGGCAGCGGTAGTGCTTCTCGCGCTGCAAGCAGCAGGCAGGGCAGGTTTGCAGAAACCAAGGGCGGCGGCGCGGCAAGCAGGCAGCAGCTCGGCTAGTAACCCAGCTGCAGCAGCAAGTATGGAGGGCATGACGCCTGCCAGATGTACCTGGTGCATGATGAGTGTTTGTTCATCCTGCAGCAGCAATGGGTTGGCAGCGAGTGCGTCAGGGCAAGCGACAGACGGCAAGCGGCGGTGGCGGGAGCGCAGGTGCAGCGACATCAGCACGCCCAGACTGCTGCAGGGGACTCTTGGGGGTCTGTAGACGAGGTGAGGGCGGCCGGGGCGGCCGCGATTGACGGCATCGCCGAGTGGACAGCGAGGTTGGTGCAAGCTGCCACTCATCACTCGCCTTGAACACCCGATCGCAGTAGAAGCAAAAGTAGATGGTTTCATCGACATCCGCCTTTTTGCGTTTGCGAACCATTCTCAGCTGAGTGGGGTGCTGCGATGGTGGCCGATTGGTTTATGATGCAGTGCAATCAAGCCTCTTGTTCAGTTTTGGACGAGTTTGGCACTGGAAAGTATTTCCTTGCTCATTGTTTGCAGACGCCGTTTATTGAGGCTTGATGTGACAGACGACACCACGCACACCTCACCGGACAAAGCTCCATCCTTGTTGACCAAATTGAGATTTCGGTCGTCGCTTGGCCACCGCACTCTTACGGGGCCTGATACCGCTTGTGGAGCACACACAGGGACCGCAAGCCAGTCATGGGGTCGGCGTGCAGCAAGGGAGTCAAAGCCGGCGCCTCCGTGTCTCCTGACCCGAATCCTCGCTCGCTCCAGCATGCTCCAGCGGCCGGGCAGAAGTCCAGGACACGTCGCAACTCGGTGAGCGCCCGGTCAACTGTGCCGCCGCTCCGAGCGGCACTTTGCCATGCTCCGTCCAAGTCTCAATACCTCATTCCTTAGCTTGATCCTTTTGCTATCCTGACACAGGTCTCTGCAGAGCCGTCTGGGGTGCGTTCGTTGCCCCGTGAGTCAGTGGTCAAGCCAGCGACCTCCACCCAACAGATCCGGGAGCTTGTGCGCAGCACACTGCTGTTCAAGGGTGGGTGCACGCTGCACCGAGGCAGTGGCAGCAGCACAAACAGCAGAGATCAGCTGTGCAAGGACATAGTGGGCAGCATAAGAGCACCACACCTGACAAGCTTGGCGCACATTGCTGTTTTAGCTGCGCAAGCTTGCTGCATTGGCTTTTTGCTCCATGCCTCCAGTGCACACTGTGCCCCACCTGTGCTGCTGTATCCGTGCGCAGAACTGGATGAGGAGCAGGAGGCGTGTGTGATCGACGCCATGTTTGAGCGGCGGGTGTCGGCGGGCGAGGTGGTGATCAGGTGAGCGACAGCTGGCACCAGCCTCCCTGTCTCCGTCTTTCCTTACCTCCCTCTTGAGTTTGTGCGCGTGCTGTGTTCACTGCACCGCCCCGGCCCGCCCTTGAATTCACTACAGCGCCGCCAGACATACTGCTGGCACAAACCTCACACTCGTGCTGCATACCCCGCCACCAGCAACGCAAGGCGACTTCGCTTTCCCCGACTGGGCATGCTCGCTTTCCGGTTCGACCGTCCCTGCCATAACTGCCACCTTGCCTGCCAATCTGCCGTCCACAGGGAGGGCGAGGAAGCCGACAACTTCTATGTCATTGCCTCTGGCACGTTTGCTGCCACCAAGGCCGCTGTGGGCGACGGTGCCGCCGGCAGCATCCGCGTTGCCACATACGAGGGGCGGGGCGGCTTTGGAGAGCTGGCGCTCATGTACAACTGCCCCCGTGCAGCCACCGTCACAGGTATGCCACAAGCTTGCTTGCTGGGATTCATAAATCTAGCACGCCAGCGCATCGTAGGTCAATACCCAAGGCGACACGCTCGAGCCAGCGGCTTCGCCTCTTTCTGGCTGTTTGCCTGAGCCAAGCCACGCCAAGCCAAGCCATGCGCTCCTGCCCTCCTGTCTCGCTCTTCTTCTCCGCACCAGCCCGCCGCTGACAGATGCCCAACTGCCCATGTGCAGCGCTCACGGATGGTGTGCTGTGGGGAGTCGACAGGGCCACCTTCCGATCCCTTGTGGTTCAGTCCATGGAGGAGCGGCGGCAGCGACACGAGGCAGCCCTCAGCAGCATGCCCATCCTGCAGCACCTCACGCCCAGCCAGCTGGCTGCAGTGGCCGACTGCCTGCACCAGGAGACTTTCGAGGTGAGATGGTGGTGGTGGTGTGTGCGTGACTGTGTGTGTGTGATGGTGACAGGCCTGCACCTGGAGCTGGTGGATGCCTCAGGCCTGGTGCATGCATCATGCATGCATGCATGCGTGCTGTTTTGGCAAACACTTGGACATCCCTGCTCGTGACTTTTCATTCACCGCCTTGCTGTACCGCCTCGCTGTGTTGCAGGAGGGACAACTCATCCTGTCGGAGGGCGCCGCCCTGGATGCCTCTGCCAAGTTTTACATGATAGAGAGCGGCACTGTGGACTGCTTCCGCACCTTTGAGGTGAGCTTGCGTTCTCTCTGTATTGTGGTCACCTGTAGAGGGCAGCTGCACAAGAGAACAGACGCAGGAGCAGGCTTGGGCAGGCTTGAGCGGCTATTGGGCTCCCTCTTTAGTACAGCCAGACTGCAATGATGGGTGTGTGGCACCCATCGTGACATTTCAATAAGCAAGCACTACCGCCAAGGGGCTGAAAAGCCTTCTGACCGAATTTCTTCTTCCTCTGCTGCAGGGGAAGAGGAGGTCGGTGGGCAGCCTGCAGCCTGGCGATGTGTTTGGCGAAGTGGCGCTGCTCACCAAGGCACCTCGCCAGGCAGACTGCGTGGCGGCCAGCAGGCAAGTAGGAGCTGTTTTGCCCTGTGCAAACAAACACGCATGGCGCTGTGCTGCACCAAACCTGAACCGATTAGCTTGCCCTGCGCTGTCCCATACTTCCGCCTCCAACTCAGCCTGCCTGCTGCTTGCCTGGCTGCTTGCCTCCAGCTTGTGTTCACAATCTGTGTGTCCAGAAAGGACCTTGCAACATAGATTTGCTCAGGGCCAGTCTGATGGTTTCGGTGTCTGCCTGACTTGCCTGCCACCTGCCTGCCTGCCTGTGCAGGTGCAAGTGCCTGACCATGACTTGTGATGCCTTTGAGCGCCTGATGGGGCCTGCTGAGGAGGTGCTGTCACAGCAGATTGCCCAGTACGATCGCTGTAACAAAGAGCTGGAGGCTGCCAGCAAGCAGGGCGTTGTAAATCCAGCTGACAGCTCATCCACTGACCACCAGCAACAAGTCTGCGAGCTACAACCGCAGCAAGAGGAGAAGAAGCAGGAGAAGGCCGAGAAGGAGCAGGACGCAGCTGTGGACTTTGCATCCAAGTTGCCTAGCCCAGTTGTTGATATTGATGGGCAGCAGGGGCAGCCTGCAGCACAGCAAGCGGTTGAGGTGCCGGCCGAGGTGCCAGTGGAACTCACTTGGAGCCCAGCAGCTGACCAGCCAGGCAGCCCAGCAGCTGAGGTCAAGCCTGCCAGCCCAGCAGCTGAGGTCAAGCCTGCCAGCGCAGCTGCTGGCGAGGAAGAGAATGTGTCAGTGCCCGCTGGCAAGTGCGAGTGTGCTGTTGCAGGGGCTGGTGGAGAGGCGGGCGGAGAAGCCGGCGATTCCACCGCCGCATGCGGAGCAGCACCCCCGGCTGCTTGTGTCCCCGGGTCTCGAAGCCGTGCGGACACGCCCGTGCCGGGCTCATCACCCGGCAGCCCCTCCCTCAGCGGCGGCGTGTGTGTGCTGCTACCGGGCAGCCCTCGCCCGCCCCTGAGGCTGTCGGACAGCAGCTTCAGTCGGCGACGCAGCGTGCACAGCGTGAGCGCTCGCAGCTCGCTGGGTTCAGAGGTGGATGGCTCCAGCGCTGCTGGCTCCCCAACTGCGCAGTCGGGGCAGCTGCTGCATCAGCCGCACGCACAGGAAGGTGCCGCTGCTTCGCCCCCTGTAGCCGGAGATGCGGGAACTGGTTCCCCTGAGGGAGGCGAGGATGCAGCTGCTGGCTCAATGCTGGATCCAATTGCAGAAGAGCCAGCAGAAGCTGCGGCAGCTGCTCAGCCTGCGCCCCTCAAACGCGGCAAGAGCTCCGCGGCATCGCAGGTCGCGGCCGCCAGCAAGCCTGCCACCAGCAGCATTAAGAGGGCCGCCAGCGCTTCCGCCAAGGTTGCCGCCAGCGCCAGCAAAGTGGCGGCCGTCAAGAAAGCAAGCAACGCACCAGCGGTGGGCAGCACTAAGAAGGCCGGCCATTGACGTGTGTCACGGCAGCATGCTGCTCAGCTGAAAGCCACAGCACCCTCATTTGCACCCCGATCAAGCCCTTCTTTACAGACGTACCTCCCTTGACTATTCAGCATGCTTCCTTTAGCCTGCGCCAAGCCCACTAGTATTGCCTGCTACAACGCCACTGCGCAATGGCAAATGTCACACACACGGCGCTCGCATCAAAGAGAGAGAGAGAGAGGGGCGAATGACACAGTCTGTGGCTTTGCAGGGCGCAGGCGCAAGCTCTCAAGGTCTCGCCGCTGCGTCAGGCCAGGTCCTATGTTACGTTGTCAACGCTTGGTCAGTCCTCAGTTACGCCCAAGGAAGTGTTGCTAGCAGGTCGGCCCAGTCAAAGCAGCTCAGATCACCATTCCCATAGGGGCCGGGATCTCGTCCCAGAACACAGGGTGCTGCTCAGGCGTGATCAGCCGCCGCTGCGCACCGTCCTTGGACACTGTCACAAGCCTGCAAAGGGAGCAGCCCACGGCACAGCCACACACACGATCTGATGGGACGGTGTTGCGCCGGGTGCTTGCTCATGTATGACCCTATGCACCCTACTGCAAAGCACCCTACTGCAAAGCACCCTACTGCTTTGCAAGCAGCATGCAGCACACTGCCGCTCGACAGCCACCCGCAACCATCCGCTATCAAGCCATCCCGTAACCTCCCATGTTCCAGGTTCTAATCGCAGCCTCGAAGACCTCGCATGCAGTGCTGTTGGCTTGCGGCACACACCTGATGACGCCGCCAGATGAGCCGTCTCTCGACATAGCAAGGGCCAGCGCGCTAGCCACCAGCTCCTCCGCCTCCTCCCGCCCCATCCCCTCCCTGCACAGATCGACATGAAGAGGGCCGTCGAGGGCCAATGCTGCTCGATATTGCACCGCCAGGGGTGCCGCCAGGGGTTCCGCCTCTGACACTACCAATAGTCCAAACAAAATGCCCCGAATGGACCAACTAGAGTGATGTATCAGCTTTGCAAGTCTTGTCTATTGTCAGCTGTGCTCACTTGAACTCTGAGTCCAGGAAACCCCAAATGAAGGTGGAGCCAGAGCCGTCAGTGGTCCAAGGCTCTCTGCTGATTGTGCCGCCAATCGGGCATCCATACACCTGCGGGGGCCAGCCGAGAGCACAGAGCAAGGCAAAGGTTTGCAGCAGCACACAGGGGACCAGACCTGCAGGCCTGGGCAGTGCAGCGCTGCGCAAGTCTGCAACAAGAGCGCAACGTGACCACTGCAGGACTGGCCGCCTGCCGACAAACGTTAAGGTGCAGCAATGCTAGCAGGGTGCAGCAATGCTAGCAGGCTGGTGACAAGCGGGGCAGCAAAGCTGGCAGGCTGCAAAGTCGCACCTGCCCGCCCTGCTCCGCGTCCCATCCTGCCACAATCATTGCTCCTACAAGGTGCTTGTACTGATAGTTCATCTGCAGCATGTAGCAAATTTGGTTCGATGCTTGGCAATGCAGACACAACAGGTGAGAGGCTGGCACCGACAACTTTCACTGGCCTGCCTTCCATCAACATCCGAAGCCAGCCGCTCACCTCTTTCACGAGGTTGGCTACTGTGTGCACGTCTGGCGTTCGTTGAAGCTGGATCTCGTGCTGCTCTGTGAAGTACCGCACTGCAACAGCCAAACAGCAGTGCTCAGCAGTGGGACGAGGACAGAGCCACGGAAGCTCGAATGATGCGCCGCCGCCTCACCATAGTCCGCCACCGCCTGAGTGTCGGCGGCGGAGCCTGATCGCAGCAGGTGCACGTTGTCCGCCAGCGGGGTGATTTTATCGGACGCTCGATTGGAGATGTAGGTGCCTGTGCTCACGCGGGAGTCTGCACCCAGCACGACGCCGCCTGCATACGCCACTGCTACCACGGTGGTACCCGTGTGAGGAGGGGTCTCCAAGCTGTGCGGGGAGGGCCCAGCGTCCATCTTGCTGCGTGTGATCGGTGCTGCTCCCGGTGCTGCCGGCGCTTGTCGAGGCCCAGGAGTGGTTGTTAGTGCAAAGAGGAGCGCAAAGGTGGGAGAGGCGACATCCAGCGCTTGAAGGTCGGCGGCGGTGGCGAGCAGGACGGCATCACGCCTGCCGTGCAAGTTGATGAAATGCAGCCCAGTCTTTACGACCCAGCCACAACAATTTCAGGGCATGTCATGATTCATAACATCTTGTTCATGTCTTGTTCAATATGAAAAGCGCGATGCTTATCAAAATTGCGTCTCACTGCTTCGAAATGCTGAGCATTCGCCGTGCTTCCCCCACCAACAACGGGCATTGTCACTTGAACTGTGCGGCAATACTGGCTGCCGCCTGCAGCAGTCCAAAGACCACCAGCGGGAACCCCAGCGCCCACAGCACGCGGTCCCAGTTGCTTGATCGCACATTGGTGCCGGCTCCAATGATGATCAGGCCAGGGAAAACAAACGACATGCACGACACTGCGGCAGGGGGTGCAGCAAAGATATGCGTGATCAGCAGGCCACACCCACAGTCTCAACCAGGGTGCAGTGCAGGTGCGGCCAGAATAACCGGCAGGGACATGGTGCAGTCGCAAACCCCAGCACCTGCAGTTCCGCCCAGCAGCTTGAGCGGTTTCCAAACAGAGGGCACCAGCACCGCCACCAGCGCACAGCCTGCAGCATGAACAGTATATTCTGGCTTGCACGTCTCAACGCCTCCACTTGGCTGCACAGATTATCCCCAGGGCGCTGTGCAGGCATCCAGCACGACATATGCATGCAGAGCAGCTGTCCTAGGACACCCAATGCAAGGCAGCCCTGCGCTTGCTTACCCGCCAGGGAAGCAATGTTGGTCAGCGCAAACGACTTGCGGTTGTCCATCCTCTCCTCCGCGTCCTGCTGTGGCAGCGCATCCCACACATTCCGCTGTGCCGGATACAGGTACATGGGCAGACTGAGCAGGCCGTTGACCAGGAACGAGAGCTTGACTGCCACACTGAGCCACAGCACGATGCGCTGGGCCAACAGATCTTGCAGAGTCTCGGAGTTGACGCCGTAGTTCAGCAGAATGTCCGGCTGCAGCAGCGGGGAGGGCAGGAACATCCGGTTGCCAGGAACAGCAAACCAGCTCAAAATGGAGACAGCGGGCACAAACGGAAGCAAACCGGGAGCACGGCAAGGTGCCTAGGATTGCACCTATCGATGCGCCCGACTGAACTACCAACTCGACTGGCAGCACAGCAGCGCCAGGCGGCATGAGCAAGAGAGCTGCTGTGGAGACGAGGAGCAGCAAGCAGCACAAGCCGATGCAGTGTTGTGCTGGTGTGCAAGCGGCCTGCTGAAGCACACCTGGAGGCTTGGCCCAAAGACGAGGGCGTTTGAAATGCCGATGCAGAGGAAGATGGCGACTGTGAGGAGGCGGGAGACGGCCTGGGTGGCATCCAGCAGACCCTGGCGGTACGGCCTCAGCTCGCCCATCTGCAGTACACGTGCAGCAGTGCAGGCAGGTACACACGCCTCGTCAACAGCTAAACAGTCGAGTGGCAGCCTTCGGGCTGAACTAAGCGCATGCATTGCGTGTCTCTGTGAGGCGCGAGCCAGCCAAGCCACGCACCACGGTGTGAATGTTGTTCTGGGTGAAAGCGGCTCCAGTGATCACAGGGAACACACTCGCCACCTCAAGAGCCATGCCATAGCGAGATCCAGCCCCTGCACATGTGGATGAGCACAAGTAGGTTTGTGGTTTACGGGAGGTGGGCAGCTGTGCTGGCGGACCATGCTGGCTTGCAGAAAACCTGACGGGCGTGCACGGGAGGCAAGAGCTGTGGCAGATGAGTAGATGCATTTACTGGCTCTGGGACCCTGACTGCGCACCCGCATCAGGCTTCCAGTGAAGGCCGTGAGCCTTGCCTTGACGCCAGGCGACAACTGCAGTCAGACAGGGGCGGCAGCGGCAATGGCAGCGTACTCTTAATTTTAGCTGCGCTGATCAATGTTGCCACTCCACTGCAGCATACACCACAGGCCACGCCAGCAGACGCCAAGGGTGACATGGCAGGTATAAGAGATGTGGCAGTAGATTTACAACATACCTGCCAGTCCCACTCCGGACGCTGCCATCAGTGCCACAGCCGCGTCACCAATCAGGCTGATGCCTGACAGCTTGCTCAAGCTGTGCACTGCAGCCATGTGGGGCAGGAGCAGGCTGGCATCAGCACGCCGGCGCATACCTCCAAGCGAGCAGTGCTATGCAGGCTGGCATCATGTAACATGAGTGCAGCGTAAGGTTGTGGCACCCAGCATACCCGTGCAAGCTGGTATGGCGAGGGCCGCCAGCAGCAGTACCCAGAGCCAGCGGTGCAGCCACCATCCTGCCTCAGCAGCTCCCGGGTAGCCGGCGGTGCGCAGCGCCAACGGCAGCAGGCCGCTGCCGTCACCCTCGCTGCATCACACGAGGAAGCAAGAGAGCTACAAATTGGTGCACAGAGGTACGAACTCCTGTCTAATCAAGCTTGATTCTCATGGCACATAAGACCAGCCTGCCCTCAGCTTCGCCCCGGCTGGCTGGCTATTTCGTTGCTTGCGCCCCACCTGCCAACCAGCAAATCCGCAAGGATGATCAGCCACACCACGGTTTTGCCAAGAGAGTTGACCACCTGCAGGGAGGGTGGATGCAGGGAAACACACAGCACAGCTTGAGGAGTGGCGACTGGCAACCGCTTCACTTGCTGACAGGCATCCACATTGGCTGCCGAAAGACATTGGCAAGCACACGCCGGACATGCACAAGCACAAGCCCACCTGCGCCGCGGCCACAGCACGTGCGCCCCACTTTCCAAAGCGGGCGCTCATTATGTCGTGGTATGAGCCGGCACCATCACGCGCGCTCTCCCTGCAAGCAGAAACGCATGCAGAAGAGGGACGGCATTAGCAACCAGGGGCAAGAGGTCAATGCTGGGACTTTCTGGCCCTTTCAGTGGCAGCAGCCGATGGTCAAGCAGCTTTGGCTGGACGGCCACCCATCCCCCGCCGCAGCTCGCAACTGCAGCAGCCGTCCTATGCGACCTCAGCAAACAGCTGCGGGCTATTGTGACTGTGGCGGCCCCACGCACCTGGAAAGGATATGGTTACTCAACACACCGCTGACTGCCTGTACAGTGAAGGCGGCCGCGGTCACCCCCAGACCGGCTGTGCGCACGGCCAACGGCATTGCCACGGTGGAGGTCCCGATCCCTGCATTGATCAAATTGCTGAGCACCTTGCCAGCCTGAGAGGCGGCGGCGGCGGCGGGCCGTGCGCCGCCCTCCTGCTCCTCATCGTGGCCGCCCGGAAGCAGACGATCCCGCAGGGGGTCGTGAGCTTGGGGACGGGGTGGCGGCGGCAGCGACATCGTGAAAATGAATGTTAGAAAATGACGAGGCTTAAGGCCCCCTGTGGCCTTTGGGAGTTTCGATTGCTTCTGGTGGTTTTTCAGGGCGCGTGTACAGCATTATCGCACCCTGGGCATTCATGTGACTTTCGTTTATTGGGCACAGGGGTGAGCTGCAGCGCCCGCAAGCAGCAGGCTGGCCACTGTCAGATTGGCGGCGCACTGGCTGAGAAGGGTTGCCACCGCCCTGCAAGGCAAGCCTATCCTCCACCAGTGTCTCATGGTCCACCGCAGCCTGAGTATCCTCCAGGCGGCATGCGCACCCGCTGCCCCACATGGCGCCGCAGGTGCCTGCCCAGCACAAACCGCCGCCGCCACCAAGTCTGCGTTGCTCAGCAGGTGGCCCCACATGATATCAGACAGCAACAATTCTCGTCTAGCTTTCACCTATGAGTACTATCATGTCAGCCAGGAGGTCCACTAAGGCCCTGCATCACACCCATTCTCCGTGATGCATCACACCCATTCGACCGCAGTGGACCTCCCGGCTTGAACCCTAAACCCTATTTTTCGACCGGCTGACGCAATAGTATTCGTATGTGAATGCCAGGATGCGAATGCTCCAGTCAGGCAGCTGTTTGAGGTCAGAAAGCTTGAGGCGGCCAAAGGAGATATAATCCGAAGGGATCTGCAGCAACCACAAACGGACAAGTTCAGCAAGTGCCTTTGGCCTCTGCCACACTCAACATGAGGCACTTGCCTGCTTGCTTGGTTGCCGCGGACGCCGTCACTACATTCTCCACAGGGTGCCAGTGCTGCTGCTAATCTCTCAATCTGTCAAGATCCCGCTGCATTGCTGCCTGGTGCTGTCTCAACTCTTGATGCTGGCCGCAGAAGTGCGTCAGCCATTGTCGCCGCCTGCAAACGGGAGTCAGTAGGAGGCGCACATGCAGCACTTGCTTCACCGTGCTGCTCACAGGTACAGCTCACAAATACAGCTCACCATCCTCAAGGTTGATCACTGCCGCTCGCGCTGCGGCTCGTAATCGACCGAGGCTCGCCACCCGCTTCATAGGACCCTGCGGCTTAAAAGCTCAAAGCGTAACAGTTGCAGAGCCTTGATAAAGACAGCTATCAACCGGCATGGGGCAGCAGCACACCAAAGCTCGTATCACAGTCCGGTGCACAATCGTCGCTGTCAGCCGACATTGGTCCGTTGACGTCTGCAGCAGTGGCGGCGGCTGGGCTTTTGCTGTTGGTGCAGATTGACCGCCGAACCCCTGGCTTTTGTGTTCTTGTTTGGTCGGATGTGTGTGGGAGGCAATATTGAGGCACTCAAAGACGTCGGCACCGAAAGCGGTCGGCAGTCATCTGTAAACCTTTTGTTTATTGCACTATGTGTGTATGCCTCATTAGCACCGGGCGGCAAGAAGAACGGAGCTCGCTTTGCCGTACAGCAGTACATTCGACACACATGTGCTGCAAACCATCACCCGGCCTCGGCATTGGAGTCACGGCAAGCTCGCTCGCTGGCATCTCAAGCCTCGTCTCAACGTGACGGGAGAGGAGTGAATGGCAGAGCCGGCAAAAGCCAGGCGCTGGCCCGTCTTGTCGGCTGCATGCCAACGCATCGTGGCTTGGTGGAAGAGCCCGCAAAGACGGTGCGGTTGGCTTTGAGCCCCTGCGGTCCTGGCCGCAGCCCACAAATCCACCCAGCTGCGTGCGCATTCAATCCCGTAGCGCAGCCATCTCATCGGTTCAAGCCGCCATTTGTGGCCGCTGCCTCTGGCGGGGTTCCGCTCCGTGCCACCTATCGACCTGTCATCCTGTGCAGGCAACGCAACGCGACCGGCACGATGATGGACCGCGTGTACCTGCTGTTGTTGTCCTCCCTGATGCTGCCGTCTGTCCTGCTGCGCATTTGGCTGGTCGAGGATCACCTAGGTGGGACGCTGTGCAGCACGCTTCACTGTCCCGACCTCTGCCCGCCGCCGCTTCGCTACCTGCTGACTGCCAACGTTCCGACTGCACCTGGTTGCAGGTGTGGCAATGCGAGGCGTCCCATATTTGTTCTTCATCCTGCTGCTGCCGCACGTGGTGATCAAGTATCACAGCTCATTCTACATGGCGCATCGGGAGGTAATCACAACGCTGACCCTGCTGCTCGGCATGTTTACGCTCAGGGACATAGGTAAGGTTTCTTGAGACTGGGACGCTGCGACACCTGCAGTGCAGCACCTACCTTTCTCCTCCAGCACCTCACCCAGCTGTCGCTGCCTGCCGCTCATCACTGCCATGCCTGCAGCTGCCAATGGCCCAGGCAACTTGTTTATCAGTCACGGCGGCAGCATGGCCAGGCTGGCGATGTTGCTGATGATGACCGGACATGCCGTGTGGTGTTTCATTCACTCCCTGTACCACCGCTGGTCACCAAACTGGAGCCGACTGGCTTTGCCGCTCACCGCGCTACTGCCGGTACGCATGCTTGTGCTTGCTTCATGCTGGTGTGCCGAGCCTGGCCCAGTTGCATGCCTGTAATAAGAGCAGCAGCAGCCGCTGAAGGTCTGACTGGTCTAACTTGTGGGCTTTTGCCTGCCATGCTCTTGCAGCTACTGGTTGGGGAGAGCGTGTGCCACAAGCTGTTGGCTGCGCCCGGCATATTGCAGCCCTTGGAGCAGCTGCACACTGCGATGGTTGTTGCACAGTAAGTGCGGCTGTCGCAGCGATGGCACAGCTTGCCAGCCGGCCTGCCTGCCTGTTGTTTGTCTGCCTGCTTTGGTGTTGCATTGATGTTGGTTCTCAAGCCCTGCTTCCTTGCCTGAGGATGCACCACCTGACGGTGCCTTGCCTGCTCGCTTATGCCCTGCTGCAGCGGCTTGATGCTGCCTCCTGGCGCGCTGCTGGTGGGGCTTGAGACTGAACAGGACAATTCGCTGCAGCAGTGTCTGGCGCTGGACGGTTACTTGTTAGTGTTCTTCGGCATCCTGCTGCCCTCATTCCTGCTGGGATGCTGGGAGCGGCGAGAATGGCAAGCATTGGCCGGCGAAGAGCGTGCAGGCCAGCAGCTGACTGAACGCGAGCTGTCTGCCCATTGGATGCCGGAGCGGGCTGCTGGTGCGACGTTTTGGGAGCTGTACGCGTACAGCTGCTTTGCGTGGCACAGCATGCATGGCTTGCAGCTTCTTGGCTGGATGGGGGGCACCGCCGGGTGAGCCAGCTTGACTTGATTGAGTCGACAGCTTGATTTGATTTGATTGTAGTTTATTCAGTGCCTGTAATATCAGCTCAGTCAAATGTGGCGCAGCAAGCGGAAGAAGGAGAAGGGGAAGGGGAAAGGCAGCAGCGCAACGACACATGTGTCTTTGGGGGCCGACGCCAGGCGGCATTTTAGGGCATCTTGTCTGAGTGAAAGCTTTGTTCTCTGTCACGCGGCTCTCCTTGACCCTCGCCCTCCCCCAGCGCCGCTGCCCACACTCTGATCGCAAGGCGGCCCCCGCGAATGGCTGAGCCCGCGGCGCACGTGCGTGGTAGCCGCAGACTGCCACGCACCCGCTGATCCCCGCGCCTGTGACACACGAGCGTTGGGCAAACGCCAAGGCTGGTACACGCTTCTGAAACCTTCGCTCGTTGCCCCTCTCGGCTCCTGCAGGCGCTGCAAACGCCCCTCTTAGATGCATACCATGGCGGCGAGCAGCGGACAGCAGCTGCTTTGCCGCCGCCGCCGCGCCCTACCCCTCCGACTGACTTAGAAGGGCAGGTAGCCCAGGAGAAGAATGCTAGTCGTCAGGAAACCATTGGACTGCTCTTCAACGCGTTGGTACGGCTACGTGCAGCGGTGTCGTGCACAAGCCCTCTTGGTGTGCCTGCCCCGCATGCCCACACCTCCCTTTTAACCCCCCCTGCAGTCGACGGTTTTCGGCACTGGCATGAGCCTGTTTGCAAAGATCTCGGGCAGTCAGGGCATTGGCGTGTTTGAGATTGTGATGACGCGCAGCCTGCTGTTGGTGCTGTTCACTGGACCGGAGCTGCTCTACTTCCGCACCAACCCTTTCCAGGACAAAAGGCAAGCCGGCTAGGAGTATTCAGCATGCGGTCCCCAGGGGATTGCTGCGTGGGACTGGGAACCTTGGTAGTAGCATAGCACACATGACAGCCGCACTTGGCAGCTGTCAACAGAAGCAACTGGTTGGTCCTTCTGCCCCCGCAGGAGGCGCTGGCTGCTTGTGCTGCGCGGCGTCCTGGGCTTCTGCTCTGTGAGCTCGCTGTACCTTGCGGTGGCGCTGCTGCCGCTGGCAGACGCATCCGTGCTTTCCTTCTTGTCTCCCATTTTCGTGGCGGTGCTAGGGTGGGTACCTGGTGCGAGGGAGTTCTGCCGGTGACTCCATTTGCTTTGCGTCGAGCTGCTGCTTGGGATGACGTGCCTTTAAGCCCTGTCATGGTGCTGCCGATTTCGCTTGCTTCGGCATTTACCTCTAGCTGCTGTGGTCGATGCGAATGTCGTGTTTGTCGATGTTACCGCTGCAGGCCAGTTGTTTTGAAGGAGCGGTCGTCCATTGGGGTGCTGCTGGGTATTCCTGTGGCCATGATCGGAGTGGTGCTGGTGGCCCAGCCTTCCTTCCTGTTTGGCGGCTCCAGAGGCATCAGGTGAGGACCAGCCGGCGGCACGTGGCGCTTGCGGTCACAAGTAACCGCTCTGTTTGAGTGGAGCGCATGTCGTGGGCTTGCCAGCTCACGCACTGCATGTGCTTGTGATCTACTGATTGCCTGTGGGCTCCCTGCCTGCCCGTGCCACCTGTGCAGCGGCCTGGGTATCGCGGTCGGCATTTGCCAGGCGTGTTTCAACGCGCTGGCCAGGATCTGTGTACGTGCTTTGAGGTGGGCACACTTTCCCCATCTGCTACCTGCCTGCCTGCCTGCTCCGCGTCGCTTGCGTGTTTCGCCAGCGAGTTGCGCTTCCTCGCTGCTTCTCAAGTAGCACCTGCACCACGGCTCGACAGAGCTTGGGAAGAGCTTGGGCATGTGGGGTAGCTGAGCAGGTCGTCTGAACTCTTGTGTTTGCATGTGCCTGCCTGCAGCATGGGAAGCAACGAGCGCATGTCTTCAATCATTTTTGGGCAGGGCGCCATCAGCCTGCTGGGCGCAGGTGTGTTGCGATTGCCTGCACCTGTTCCGCAGCTAGGCACGCTTATACGCTACCATAGGCTGCAGCTAAATAGGCTGGGGCAGCGTGCCTTCAGGGTGCACGTCTGGAGTCAGCCTGATGCACAAAACAGCTGCTTGGTGGGGCAGCCAATGCTGAGGCGGCTTCTGTGGCACCTTTTTGCTGAAGCCGCGGGTGCATGCAACGGTTCCCGTCCTGTGTGCAGGCATGCTGTGCGCAGTTACCAAGAATTTCAAGGTGCCAACCGAGGCACCTGTGTGGGGCTCCTTGCTGGTTGGCGGCTTCCTGGGTGAGCGGTGGGGATGGGTGGGTGGGTGGGTGGGTGGGTGGGTGGGTGGGTGCAGCGGCGCAGGGCATTTTACATATATTGCAATTGTACTGCAATTGCAATTCTGTGGTCGTGCTGTGGCATGTCTGTTGGCGCCAGGGAATCAGAGGTACAGATGCTGCCTGCCTGCCTGCCTTTGACAATGCAATGTTGCCGGCGCTACGCGCGCTGTGCGACTATATAATGCCTTCTGACCTCATCGCTGTTGCCGTCTCGCATGTCCCTCTGGCTGCCCACAGGTTATCTGTACCAGCTGGCGCTCACCGCCGGTCTGCAGCGTGCCCGAGCAGCTCCGGCAGTGGCTATGTCGTACCTCGGGTGAGCCCAAACCGTACCTCAGCTTTGCAGGGTGGTGCGAGTGTGAATGCGTGGAAGTGTGCATCGGATTTGTCGGCCAGCCGCTTGGTGCTGCTACAGCAAGCAACGGCGCGCAATGTGGCAAAGCGAGGCACAGGGAAGGCTGTCTGCTGCAGCCTTGTGTACTCGCGCGTATGCTTGCGTGCTGAGCGGTTCTTGCCTTCTCTCGCCCCCCTGCCACCTCATTGTCGAGTTGCAGGGTCATCTGGGGCATTGTCGCCGACATCTTTGTCTTCCATGACCTGCCTGACAACCTCAGGTGGGGCTGAGGCGCTAACTGCGTGCCTTTTGTGCAGGCAATAACCGCGTGCCTTTGGTGCATCTCTACGGCCAGTGCCTGCTGGCCCGCCAGCGGCAAGGGTTGGGTCGTCAGTGGCTGCGTGGGATGCACAGTGGGTTACATAGCGTGCATTGCCTGGCTGCTTGCTTCACTTAGTGGTGCTGAGTACAGCTGCACCTCGGCGACCGCCTGAACCGCCTCGTTTTGTGTTCGCTCCCATTCCATCTGTGCAGCTTGGTGGGAGCGGCCGTCATCTGCTGCAGCAGCTTCTTTGTGGCCTTTTCACAAAAGCGCAAGTCCTCTCACAAAGTGGCAGACGCGCGGTGGGAGCAGAGCGCGTTGCGGCTGGCCCAAGAGTCGGAAGATGAGCAGATCGGCGGCGCTGGGTGGCAGTCTTTGGAGGAGCGCGAGGCCTTGCTGCGCCTCAACGTACTGCACGGCTCACCCCGTCCTGGTATGCTTGATTCGCCAGTCAAGGCGGCTGTGCGCAAGCGGGCCGTGGGCGAGATTGAGCCGCCGGACACGCCGGCCCCTCCGCAGCAGCTGACGCTGCCGCCGGCCGGCCAGGCTGGCAGCTCTGTTGATTCCCTGCAGCTGCTGGGCTCCAGCCCAGGTGCTCCTCACAACTCCGGCCTTGCTGGCGGCAGCCCGCCGGCCGCACGCTGAGGAGGGGAGCGGTGCTGCTGGCATGCCCGCCTTTCCATCACGCCCTTGTATCAACATTGCTGGTGGCCATGTGTACTCTCTGTCTGTTTGTTGTAACACTTCCTGGTCTGGTTTCATGGTTCATTTCACTGTAATCAAATTGATGCACTTTGCACCCTTATCCCGTTCCCGCCTGGCGGCGACAGATGGTGGGGTCGTTTGGCAGCCATCCGTTCAATTACGCTCCCGCGTGCAGCATGCGTCGGGCGTGCACCCGTAGGGCAAGCAAGCGGCGTGCAACCGAGCCGGGACCTTGCAAAAGCACCGCTTACCTGGTCTAGACTTAAGGGCGATCTCCAGCGGTCCACAAAGCAACCTGCCCTGACTGACGAGCATTCCGACAGCGATGGAAGGCAGAAACGGCGGCGAAGCAGCACCGAAGGCGGGTGCAGCAACAGCGCATCTATCGGCACAGCGCTTTGCAGATGAAACTGATCATGCACAGGTGGGGTGTCGTGGCAAGCCGATCCCGCCTGTTCCCGCCGCCGCCGCGTCCTTTGCGCCGTGCAGGGCCGCCTCTGGCTGTCGCCAGCTGCTCCCTCGCATCCGCCACAGGATGGATGGAGCGGCCCTCTGCTGTGCACTGACATGAACCTCGTGCCGCGTGCCGCAGTTCGCCGTGGAGCAGCACGCTGAACGGGAAGCAGCTGTGGAGACACGCACCGCCATGCTGACTGAAGATCCCTTGGCTGCAGCGGTATCCACCGCCACGCACCCACTAGAGCTACTGGCTCTGGCGGAGAAGCACCACCACCTTCTCCGCGGCAGCAGCGCCCTCACCGTGCTGGACCGCCTGTCCAAGGTAGCTGCACCAGCGCTGTGCCAGTCACCTTCACACTTGAATGGCTGCGTGTTTGGTGCTGAGCGAGCTGCATCCAGCATGCCTCGTCCCTACTCCTTTTTGCTCCTCTGCCCTGCCTGCCTGCAGCTGCTCCTGCTGGCTGGCAACGGCCACGCTGGGAAGGCGTTGCGTGAGGAAGCACTGTCATCACAAGCAATGCAGCTCCTGCTGGGTGTGTAGCTTGCCTGCTGGGTCTGGCGCTGTGGCTGCTGCTGGGGCCTGGTCTGGGGTTGAGCAATCCAGCGCGCATGCCGTGCATGTGCATTCTTCATTCCTTTTGTGATGCCTCCTGGCTTGCATCCTCATGCCCACTTGCCAGCCCCTCTGAGGCAAATTTGAGGGCCTTGGCTGATGCTCTTTGTCATTCATCCTGAGCCTGCCACCTCGACTTGCTGGCACTGCAGGCGTGTTGACTGATCACTGCAATGCCGGCGCATGCCCCGAGGAAGCAGTGGCATCTGCTTGGTGCGTCAATGGCGTACTTGGGCGCTGACCCTGGCAGCAGGGCCGGGCGCTCTACTGCCAAAGAACGCCCGGCCCTGCTGCCAAAGCGACTCTCACTTGGCTGTTGATCGCGCCTCCTTGTATCACTGACCCCTCACCGTCATTGTTTCTTTGCTGCACGCCTGGTTGCCCTCGCAGGTCAGCTGTGGTGCAGCTGTACGTGAGCAGCCGGGCCGTGCCGCCGTGCGTGCTGGCAGGACTGGAGGCTGCGCTGCTGAACTGCCTTCGTAGCGGGCCTGGCACCGGCATTCCAGACAGGCGTCCCAGCCGGCACACTGTCGTCCGCATCTGGTGCGTGTGGCCCGCCAGCTGTCACGCAGGCCCTCTTTTGCGCCGCTGTGCTTGGCTGACAAGTAGACAGCGGCTTCACCGCCGTTTGCTTCTGCAGTGAACAGGAACGGAGGGTTGCAGCTGCTGCTCCTCTGCAGGCTGGGCTGAGCTGTCATGCTGTGCTTGTGCCTCTGCTGTGTGCAGGATGTGCTGGAGCCAACTGGCGGCAGCTGGTGACCCCTACCGCCCCTGTTACAAGGGTGTGCGCAGGATGATGTGGATTCGCACTCGCTCCCTAAGCAACACACAGTCCTTCGACTGCTCCAACATAGCCAGCCTCCTGTGGTGAGAGCAGCACGGTGCCTCTGCTGCGAAAGCGCACGGTTATGCAGCTATGCACAGAGAGTGCCCCTCTGCTCACAACAGCCTGTATGTGTGCGCCAAAGGGTAAAAACCCCAGCAAATGATCACCACGCAATCATTGCCAGTATTGCCATGAAATTCCTTTTGTTTGCTGCACCCCTGCAGGGCGTTTGGACAGCTGCAGCGGCGCCACGGCAGCATCTTTGAGCAATGCATCGAGATCGCCCACGACGTTCTGGCCAGCTTCACGCACACTGTGGCTGTGCATGCACTAGAGTTTTCTGTGGAGGTGAGGCAAGGCGCAGTGTGCACACAGCTGCTGCTTGATCCAGCACCTTGCTTGACAGGCTGCATGCGCTATGGCTGCGCTGTGCTGCGCTGGCACGGTCGCCTTCATGCCGGCGCACCAGCGCATCCTGCTCAAGGTGGCAGATGAGCAGGCACTTGAGATGTGCTGCGCTCTGTGCTTCCATCAATGCAGGGCCTCACGGTTGCCGCGGTTGGCTGTGCTGACATGGGCTCTGCGGTTCATAAGGCGTCCTCTGCGCTGATGGCTGTCCTGGTGGCTGAAAGCCTGAAGCGCCCCACGCAGTTTGGTCAGCGGGTGAGGTGCTGGCGATGCTGTCGGTTTTCAAACGAGGCTGCGGTGCCGCCATGCCCGTGGCGTAGCAGCACAGTGCCTGCCAGAACCATGCCAGACAGAGCCATACTTCAGTCTGTGCTTACCGGTCAGCCTTTGCTGCACTTCCTTTCACGCCGGGATGTTCAGCGGCCCTGCTCTCGTTCACATCATCCAGCCCTGCCTGCCTGCTGCTGTTGCGGCTGCCTTCTGCCTGGTCAGCCCCTCCAGCCAGCCCCGTCCACTTATCAGCATCACCGATGCGCAGCCTTGCTCAACTGCTTCCTCTTGCAGGCTGTTGGAGAGATGGCAGATGCCCTGATGAGGATGGGAGGCCTCACCCTGCTGGATCCAAACACATTCTGCCTCCTGGCAGTACTGTACCTCCACGCCGCTTCCATGCAGCCGCCCACAGCAGTCGACCAGATCGATCAGTGCCTCAAAGCAGCAACAGAGGCCAGCCAGCGCGGGGAAGCTCTCAAGGCGGCAGCTGCCGCCATGGCAGCAGGCAGGCGCAGCGTTACTCCGCCGCCTCTTCAGTACCACCCCATGCAGGCGTCCGGGCTGGGACAGCAGCAGTTTGCTAAGCAGCAGAAGTCTCAATCTCAGCAGCAGCTTGTACGGCCAGCGGCACAGGCGGCTGCTATGGGAGCTGCCACTGCTGACCTCGCTGCCACGCCAGTCCTGAATGGTGCTGCTGGAGGCATTGGCGGCTTGAGCCTTGGTGGCTTTCACGCCTCGGCAGCCAGCCAGCAGGCGCTGCTTCCTTGGAACTCGGATGAACTGTCCAAGCTGCTTTGGCGGCAGCAGCCCAGCTGCATCTCACTGCCTGCAGGACAGCAGGTGTTCCAGCTCTACGCCGACGCCTCAACCATCCATGCTCAGCAAGCGCAGCAGGCACAGCAGGCGCAGCAGGCACAGCAGGGTCAGTATGCACCCGGTGCCGCGCTGTTCTTGCAGCGGGCACAGCGGCAGGCAGTGGACGAGCTTGATGCTGCCACGCTGCTGCAACTGCAGCTGGTGCAGCAGCAGCAGGCGCAGCAGCAGGCGTCCCTGCCTGGCGCATGGCTTGTGTCGCTGCCATCTTTCCCACAGCTGCCAGCCCATCTGGCCCGGCCAGTCGCCCAGCTTCTGCCCCTGCCAACGGCGGCTGATGCACAGGCGGCTCTGACTGCGCAAGTCGTTGGGCAGCTGATGGGCGGCAGCGACCTGGCCTGGTCGGCACCAGTTGGCTGTCAGCTGTCCCAGGCTTCAGCCAGCACCTCCACCCCTGCTCCCCTCCCATCTCAGCCTGAGTCACAGCCATCAGAAAACAGCAGGGGAGCCCGCCAGCAAACCACCCGTGATCGAGCGACCCTGCAATCAATCATGACAGAATTGGAGCGCCTGCGATGCCTGCAGCTGCTGCAATGATACACCTGGCACCATGCAATGCGCGCTTGCAGCAGTCTGACTTGTGTAGACTCAACGGCCGTGGCGTGCAGGCCGATATGAATTTTCTGGGCAATCCCTGTCCCACCATAGCGCTGCGCAACCCTCTTGCAGCCATTTTATCAGCTCACACAATCTATCTGACTACCAAGCAACAGCTCCCCTCTTATGTATTGCCGTTGTGGCCCACTCTCTCACCTGGTTACCTTGGGCTGCCACACAGGCAAGGAGGCCATTCCTCTCCTGCCAGCCACACGCATGCCTCCTCCTTCCCTCCTGCCCATCCCTCCCATACTTTTGTATAGGCCCCCATCCACCCTTAACGTCCCTTGCCCACCCTTGCTGTTGCCCCTTGTCCGGCACCATCACACTATTGCTGACTTTGTTGTAAGAAAATGTGGCTTTAAAGATGGATAGTCGTTTGTTGGCGCCGTAAGGTGTGGCTGGCTGGCATGGCACAGCCAAAATCAAAGCTGTGCCGCAAGCAGGGAGGGGAGGGAACAACTAGCAAGGTGCTGTGGACACAAGTACAGAAGGATGGGCAGCCGAGGGGGTGCTAGCTGTCAGTTCAGTCTTGTGACTAGTGCACGGGTTTGGGTCACGTAAGTGTGTATGTTGAGTTTGCTTTTGTCGGAAAAGCAGTGGGGCCTGATGGGAAAAACGGGAGTTGCTGCAACACAACTGCAACACTGAAGAGAGTGATGATAGCGGGGGTACAGGTCATTGAGAGGGTAGAGGGATTGCATTATGCATGCCTCAGTGATGGTACTGTCTGGTAACGCCTGCCCATGGGGCAGGAATGGCTGCCTACTTTGGTACAGAGTCTGGTGTGAACCCTGCCTATTGGAAGCCTAGGGGCACAGGGAGGGAGTATGTCTTTTGTGCGGCAAGGGGGCTGATGGCGCTCCTCGAAAGATGATGCCGAGCGCCAATGAGGCATGTAGGAAGCAGCTCGCACGCAGCGTCACGGGTCGAGCTGCCGTCAGGTGCGGCTTAAGCTGCCAGGGGCAGCGGTTGCGAGGGTGAGGGGCTGAAGGCGAGGTCTGCGCCGCCGCTGACAGCCATCTGCAGCTGCTTTGGAGATAGCACCGTTGCCATGGGCGAGAGGCACGGCGACTTGGGTGTCTCAGCGGTGGCTACCAGTGTGGCTGCAATAGCGGAGGGGCCAGCCGTGTCGCTGCCAGCTAGCCATGCGGCTTTGATCCTGAAGACGGATGACTCTTTGTCTGCCGCTGCTGCCTCTTGCTGATGCGTGGAGGGGCCAGCAGGTGTGCAGAAAGGTGACCAGCTGGCTGGGCCTGCTACTGCAGCTGAGCTGGAAGGTCGGCGCGGCGACAGGTACCCTGCCGCTGCGGCCTCCTGCCCAAAACGAGTGGGGCTGGCACCGCCCGTGAGCGCGGCCGCCGTGCGTGGGCGCACCGGTGAGCTTGCCCCGCGCAAGCTGCTGCTGCCTGCGCTGGCGTGGGAGGTGATGCCCGCGCTGCCGTTGACGCTGCCGTTGGCACTGCCACTGCTGGGAGCCGCCGCCGCGGCTGCCGCACTGATTGCGGCAAAGTCCCAGTGCCAGTCGCCTGGACCGGCTGCCTCAGCAGCAGCCCTGGCCTCAGCCGCTGCTGCTGCCACAGCTGCCGCTGCTACCTTGCGTTCCCGGGCCGCAGCAAGGGCTGCCACGCGCCGCGACTCAACTTGCGCCTCAAACAGCAGGTGGTAGGCGGCGGTCAGGCTGTTGCATTCCCGGAAACGCAACGCACGACGAGTGGCTGCCAGGTCCGCTCCCAGCCCTTCCAGCTGCATCAGCACCGCCTCGTCAGGCAGTACAGCTCCGGTTGCCGGGTCAGTGAGTGAGCGGTACAGTCGTCCCGCTCCTACCCCCGGGGGCTGCCAGCGAGGTGCGGAGGCCACCCATGGGTGGGTCCAAGCCTGCTCTAGTGTGATGCGCTGCTCGGGGTCCAGTGTCAGCATGCGTGAGACCAGGTCCTGGGCTGCTGGGCTCATCCAGGCAGCAGGCTTGTACACGCCTGCAGCGATGAGTGCCCAGAAGTAGCATACCGGATCAGTCCAAGCCACAGTGCTTGCATCGCAGGCGGGCCTGCACATCGCCTATGGCCTCCAGGCAACACCTCAACACACACACCAACTGCAGCGCTGCACAGGCGGCCCACGCCAAGCACTTGCAAGCTGGCTGGTTGGCTTGCCTGCAAGGATCTTCTCGCTCAATTGCTTCTTCTCTTTTGCGTGGAAGGGGAGGTAGCCAGCCAGCATCGCAAAAAGCACAATGCCCAGAGACCATACATCTACAGGAGGCCCCAGGTAGTCCTTGCGCGCCTGGCAGGACAGGGAGATGGGGAGGCACGGCAAGGTGAGCGGAGAGTGGTACGGCACGAGCTGGGAGCAGTGTCTTTCTCAAAGGTGTGGCCGTGACTTTAAGCAGGGGAAAGCAAAGTGCAGGCTCCCAGCCAGGCTTCCAGCAAATTAGACCGCAAGGCCGCTGAAGCTGCACGGCTGAGAGGCTGGTGCAGGAGGAAAGGCAAAGGTCCCCCATGCTCAGTCTCAAGCCACGACACAGACACAGTAGCGCCTACCAACCAGCCCAGCCTCGGCCCTACCACTACAGCCAACCCAACCCCAACCGCACCCAGCGCTGCCCAACAGGCTCACCACTATCTCGGGGGCCGCGTACGAGGGGCTGCCGCAGTGGCAGCGCAGGCGCTTGCCGGCCACGTAGTAGCCGCACAGCCCGAAATCGATGAGCTTCATGCGCCCTGCTGCATCTATGAGGATGTTTTCTAGCTTGATGTCTCGGTGCACCACCTGCAGAGTGTGGGTGTGAAGTCATAGTCAAAATGTTGATGTTCTTGTTGCTAGTGTCATTGTTTGTTGTGTGGTTGTGGGTACGCGCCAAGGGGCGGGGTGGTCGCGAGCGCCAACATCAGTGCAGCGGCGCTTTGGCAGGAGCACACAAGGCGTGCACAGCGGCAGCCAGCCCCATGCACAAGGGTGGCAGTTGAGAGCACAGTGTAGTAGAACTGTGTCTAGCGTAGGAAGGCTACACCCCAGCAGGGCGGCGGCACACCAAGGAGTTGGCCAAGACTCACATCCTTGCGGTGGCAGAACTGCAGCGAGTGCAGCAGCTGCTGGAAGATCTGCACAGCTTCCTCCTCAGGCAGCCGCTTGCGCTCCCGCACATAGTCGAGCAGAGAGCTGCAAGGCGGGTAGGTGGGCAAGCAGCGGTGCGTCCGGATGTGAGAGCAGCTCAATGCAGCATGGTAGCTGTGCAGTGTTCCCAGCAGCCGCTGGGCTGCTGCAAACCAGCAGGCACACCACCGCGCCGTTCCCTCTTCTCCTCCACCTGCCAGCACAGCAGCAGCACTCGCGGCACCCGCCCGGCCTCCGCCAGTGTGAGAGGCGCGGCTCGCGAGAGTGAGTTCTGGGTTCCACTGTCGCAGCCAGCCTGCCCCCTACCATAAAACTTTGGCACGCCGCCCTCAGAAGCAGGCAGCAGCTGGCAGGCAGCTCTCACTCACCCGCGGGCTGCTTCCTCCATCATGAGATACACATGGTCCTGTGTCTCCACATACTCATACAGGCGCGCCACGGTGGTGTGGTTGGACAGGTTGCGCATCACGCGGCACTCCCGGTCCACACGGTCACGATCCTTTGGGTCCTGCAGGGCAGCAGGCAGTGGGGAGAGGGCGGGTGTGTGTTGTGAGGGCGCGCGCATTGGGCAAGGCGTGGCGTGCTTTGGTCGTGTTTGCTGCACGCTTTCACTGCGTTCACTTTCACTTGAGCTGGTGGTGGTGGTAGTGCTCAGCTGAAGGAGGAAGCCTGGGACGCAGGCACTGCTGCCAGGCAGCCGCTTCGCCATCCTCAACACACGCAAAGGCATCCACACGTCCCACAGGCACACACACACTCATGCATGCATTCCAGTGCAGGCGACCACCAGCCTCAGCCTCAGCATCAATATCAGCACAGACCTTGAGCTTGCTCTTCTCAATGATTTTGCAGGCCACTGGCTGCCCAGTCAACTCATGCAGCGCCTTGCGCACGGAGCAGAAGCCGCCCTTGCCCAGCACGGGGCCCAGCACGTAGCCTGCGCAGGAGGGGAGGCAGGAGCGGGCGGCGCGTGTGAGGGAGAGATCCCAAGGGCGAGCTTGTGTGTCCGTGCTTGCATCTGCATGTTAAGGTTCAGGATGCACCGGCAAAGGCAGACACATGAAAGCGCAAGCCCAGACGCCAGGCAGCGGCGGAGGAGCACCTAGGAAACATACTACAACAGGTGCCCAGCAGGCATCGACCCGCTCAAGGACAAGCACAGCAAGCACAACAGCAACGGCAGCAGCAGCAGCAGCAGGGAGGGTCGACAGCAACGGCAGCAGCAGCAGCAGCAGCAGGGGAGCTCACCAGGCACCATGTTGGCCTCGTCAGCAAAGCCCTTGCACGGCTGCACCGCATACTCCCGAAACTTGTCGCCCCTGCTGGCCGCACGAGGTGGCTGCGCCTGCGCCTGCGCTGCACACGAGCCTGCACCTGCACCGAACACTGCGGCCGGAGGGGCCGCTCGTGCAGCTGGTGGATCTGGGGAGGCGGCTGAGAAGATGTCAGTGGAGTGGGTGAGCGTATGTGGAGAGGAGGAGGTGTCTGAACCAACAGAGTAGCCGGGCCGGGGAATGAGGTTGCTGCACAGGGACCAAGGAACAAGACAGAAGTGAGGGGGGCAAGGTGGAGCCAGACAAGGACAGGAGCCAGGAGTCGGAAGCAGGACGGGAGGGCAGGCAGCAGCAGGTTGTGCAGCAGGCAGCCTCTCAGCGGGCAGCGCACTCCGAAGGGCGGCTGCTGCAAAGCACAGTTGGCACACTGATGCTGGAATGAGTGACCTCGGGCCCACCTGTTCTGCTTGTACCCCACCAACTGGCCGTCCTGGTTATAAATGGGCAGGCGGAAGGCTGCTGCTGCTGCGGCTGCGGCCCCAGCAGCTGCATGTGGGGCCGGCAGCGGCGACGCTGGCGGGCAGGGTGAGGGGGGCAGGAAGCGGTACGGGTTCTGCGGTACACCCCCCACGGTATCCAGAACCGCGGTGCGGATGGGGGCTAGCGCCGCCAGCCGCGCTGGCACAGGAATCGGCGCGGAGGGAGGGTTGACCGGGCCGCTGTCCATGCACAGCGGGCTGACCGGGCGGCTGCGTGGCTGCATCCCAGGTGCAACGATTGCGGACGGAAAGACTGCAGGACTCACAGGACGGCTGTCGCTGGCGAGCGTCAGATTGGAGGCGGCCTGCAGGAGAGGGCACAGGGAGGATGAGGACAGGAAGGCCAGGCTGGTTGGGGGGTGCAGAGCATGAGGGGGCAGGCAGAGCATGAGCATCAGCTGTTGAGCTAGCAAAGCTGGCAGCAGTCCCACCTGCAGGTTTGCATGAGGAGAGACCCCAGGCGTTGCTGTTGAAGGCCCCGCCGCCGCCAGCAGCGGAGGCGCAGGCGGTGTTGATGTGGAGTTGTCGGCAGCAGCAGCGGCGGCGAACAGGAGCGGCTGCTGCTGGTGCTGTTGGGCAGCCATAGGCGGTGGCGGAGCAGAGGCCGCCATCTGGCCAGCATTGCAGCCCTCACTTGCCCCGCCATACAATGGGTTCTGATGCACGGTTGTACCGGCGCCTGAGGCGGAGGCGTCGCTCTGAGCGGAGCCACCGCTGCTGCCGCTGGCGTGCAAGGTGCTGGCCTGCGGGGCAGGCACGGAGGATGCGGCGCCGTTGCCGCGCTGCTGGTCCTGGTGCTGCGGCTGCTGCTGGCCGTGAGGTGGGGTAGGCACAGCCATGGCAGGAGAGGGCTCGAGCTGTGCCGCCGCCGCCGCTGCAGCCTTAAGCTGCAGCTGCTGCGACAGGCTCAGCGCAGGAGACGAAGGGGCAGGTGCTGGTGCTGCGGTACCGCTGCGGTACCGCTGCGGGGGACTGCTGCACAAATCCAGACCATGGGCTGCGACTACTGTTGCAGCTGGCTGCGGCTGCTGGGGCCTCTGCGGGCGCGGGGAGGTGCCCCGGGTGCTGCCACTGCTGCTGCTGCCGGGCGTGGGAGCTCTGGCGCCGCCCGCCCGTGCCTGGATGCTGTAGGCAGGAGACGGCGGCGGCGGCTTGGAGTGGAGGTATGGGTGGTACTGCTGCTGCCGCTGCTGCTGTGAAGCCTTGTTCAAGCTTGGCGAAGGCGATCTCGCAGCTGAGGCAAGGCGAGCCGCTTCTGATGGCGGCAGCAGGGCGGCGCCGCGCAGCTCAAACAGTGGGGCGGCGGCAGCGCCTGTCGGGCTCAAGAATGGGCTGCCTATGTTCCTAGGCTCCGGCGCAGCGCTGGCGGCTGGCCGCTGCTTCAACAGGCCAGTCAGGGACCCAGAGCTCGTGCGGACGCCCTTGAACAGACTGTGGGTGGTGCGAATGGACGGCGGGGTGGCGCCGCTCGCTGGGTGCGGCTGCCGTGTGGCTGGCTGCCCAAATGCAGCGGTCTGTGGCGTTGCTGGCCTGCCGCTGGCGCCAAAGTTCCACACTTCATCTGCGGGAGGCAGGGAGGAGGATTGCCCCGGGGAGGGTGGTTGGTTGGGTGGGTGTGAGGCGGGGAGCTTCGTACCAGGCGGCGGCGGCGGCAGTGTCGGCGACTGCTGAAGCTGGCAAGCAGGCGCGCAGCGCCAGAGGGCCCTCACAGCACCGCCAGAAAGCCCCGAAGCCAGGGCAATGGAGCACGGGCGTGCGCGGGGCCTTCCTCGAGCTCGGTGGCGTGCCGAGTCACGCTACGCCAACCACCCACCCGGCTGCCAATCCCCACGGCCTTCGCGAGTCCCGCTCCTCACCTGGCGTGCCCCGAGCGCGCTCGTTTGTCTCCAATGGCACCCCAACCAACTTTGGTCTGGCGTCTGGATGGGCCTCAGGACCCATTGCGGGGCTGTATGTGTGATGAGATGGGGCCCAAACCTCCGGAAAACAAGGGCCTGCTCCTGGGCAGGGTTCAGAGGTGTGCCATTCGGCCTGAGCGCCACGCGTCCAGTCGGAAGCCAAATGACGAGCCGACACCCCAGGGATTCGCTTGATGGGGCGAGCTGCACAGAGTTAGGTACAGGAATTTCATGCTTTGCACAGGTGGCAAAAAATGATCGATTGCACCAGCAACGCGGTCGTGCGGCATCTGCCCCTACCAGCCACAGACGCCTGGTACCCAGATTGGACGCGAGGAAGGCATGCACGCTCTGTGCGCAATCCGGCGCGGCTCCCGCCACAATATTGCACGCACGCTCAACCGCCACATTGAATGCGGACGCTCCACTGCTCGTTTCTACTCCTCCCTGCCTGTGGCTCCTCACATGACTATCACACGTTGATAGTGAAGCAGCATTCAAAGCAGGGGCCCAAGACAGGCAAGCCAACTGAGCCTGGCACGAGCGGCGCCGAGTCACTGGCTCTTCGTGTCGCTGCTGCCCGGGTCCACCGCTTCATCGGGAGCCCCAAAGGCCTTGACCAGCCCCTGCTGCATGCCCACCTCCACCGCTGTAGCTGCAAACGCCGCCACCAGCATGCACTGCCCAAGGACGAGGCCGGCGGTGCCCACAGCTTCAAGCGAGAGATCCAGGCCTGCCACGCTGCCAGCGCTGTCTGAAGTCAAAATGCTGCTGGCCTGGCCCAAGCCCCGCACAAGTCCAAACGCCGCCACCACTCCTGCCTTGAGCTGCACGTTCGTGGTGTCCTGCCGCACCGCATACCGATACGTGACGCCCAGCAGCGCAGACGCGACGCCAGCCGTGGCAAGTGCCAGCAGAGCAGCACCGCCGCCACTGCTGCCAGACGCCACCAGCGGCAGGCTGGCAATGGCGCCTGCCGCTCCTGCTGCGGCTGCAGCCTTGGCGGACTGCAGGCGCTCCGCGTCCTGCGGAGTGAGAGGTAAGGCACAGGTGTGACAGGGCATGGGATGGCTGTGAAACAATGCTCCAAAGGCTGACTTAAATGGTGGGTTTGAAGCCACTGCCAACCAAACCCACTACAGCAGCTCGTTGCAGTACCAGCAGGGATGGCGACAAACAATTTAGCTGACGGCAGGCCCGCACCTCCGACGCGTCACTGGCCCATTTGCTCTTGTTGTATTCCGCGGCCTGTGCCTGCAGCTGCGCGGCTTGCAGCAGCTTTTCCGCCGCCGCGACCTCTGCCTCTGCAATCAGGGCCGCCCCCGCTGACCGTGCACGCCGCTCACGCTGCTCAGCATCTGCTGCCTGGTCCGCCTCTGCCTCTGACATTGCTTGCGCCAGCCGAGCTGACTCCGCCTGCAGCGCGGCCACGCGCTGCGCTGCCTCGCTCATCCGCTGCAGGCGAGCGGCGCTCTCGGGGTCTCGCATCAGCTGCTCTGCCACCTGTGGCAGTTGAAGGTGGAGGGAAAAAGAAAGCGATGTTTCAGGGCGCAAGCCAGTGCAAGCTGCAGCGTTGCCGTCGACGGGGCGGCAGGCGGCCATCAACTTTGGTTGCGGGCCGGGCGCATTCCGGATCGACAACATCCCCTTTGCCGCATTCAGACCTGCGACACGCTGAGCGGCTCGTTTTTGTCGGCGTCGGGTTTTTTCTTAGCTGCCGCTTGCAACCTGTGAAGACAGCGTGACGAACGCCATGTCGTCGGGCGTGGCCGAGTTGCAACTCGTGACTGCGCAGCATGGCAGGTCGACAGTGCCTGCGTCATGGTGTGTTCAATTATTGGAGCAATGCAAGCACGGTGGGCAAAGAGACAACGCAATGCAATGTTGCACTTGTAAAGGCAGTGCGATGCCGTCCCGCCTGCTGCCGACCGGGTATGTAGGCGGCCACCTTTGCTGACACACTTGTGCACAGCACAGCACCGTGCACAGCATATGGCACAAAGGCTGAGGACCTGCCCGGACAGTATTTAATGCTGTATTCAATGCTATAGTTAATGCTGCAAATTGCTGACACTTGTCTGGTACCCGCAGCTGAGGCGCGCCTGCGGTCAGTGCCGATTGATGATGCTATTGCTGATGTGCTGCTGATGTGCGAGCAGCTGCCCTGACCTTGAAGACCACAACTTCAGACTCAAGGACAGGTGTGTGGCCACACTTAGCGGCAAATGTATGGTATGTGTGGTGCCGTCATGCAAACAGCTCTGTTCGGTGATGGTTCTCTCTCTGCCGAGCCTGGCAGATCAAGAGCCGCCCTGTGAACAGTACGCCTGTGTGAGTTTGATGCCAGCCAATGTGCGCCTGGAGGAGTGCTGGAGCACGCGCGCGTGCAGCGGCAGCGGGGGAGCGACGCCAAGGCGGTTCAGGCGGCACGGCCTCCTCTTGTAGCGTCTAAAGGCATGGTTCGCCAAACGAAGTCCGGCCCGGAGCCTTTGGAGAGCCACGCATTGCAGGCTGACCCTGGGAGGACTGAAATTCTTGGGGATTGGTCTGGGGACTCACTCATTTCTTCCCAATTCTCTATTCTTTTTACACAACACACCACTTTCTCCTATCCATCCATCCACCATATCCATCCATCAATCAACGGGCCAGCCGCGGGAGGTTTGCACGCGATCATCGGGACATCATGGCGGACAAGTGAGTCAAGGGGTGCAGGGACCTCCTCAAATTGAGCGGCGTTGCGCCCTGTGCGCGGCAGCAGGAGAGCTGAAGCGTGTCCTCGGCGGGGTGTGTGTCCTATTTTTTCACGCACAGCCTGCTGCGCATGCAAAAGCAAAACGCAAGCCAGGCCTGGTGGGGCTGCGCCGCTTGCGCACACGCCGCCGTGCCGCGCCACCGCCGCCGCCGACTGAAAACTGTCTCATCGCTCGTTGCAGGGGCGGACAGGAGCGGGTGCCTGTCACCATGCTCAGCGGCTTTTTGGGCGCAGGTCAATTGAATACAAACGCACCCTGCGCACCTCATCCCCTCATCTGTCGCCTTTCGCTCCAAGTGGTTCCATGCGCTCACAACTGCCACCCTGCTGCCCCGAAACCCCTCTCTCTCATTGCTGCCCGCAGGCAAAACCACACTGCTGCGCTACGTGCTGCAGCACAGCGACCTGAAGATCGGCTGCATCGTGAACGACGTGGCAAGCGTGAACATCGACGCCAAGCTGATTCGAGGAGCGGCAGGCCCTAAAGAAGGCCAGACCACCGCCACCACCTCTGACCTCACAGACACCATTGAATTGGCAAACGGTTGTGCCTGCTGCAGGTGAGGTGGCTTCGGGCCCTGCTTGCTGTAACCCACCTCGGTACTTGCGGTGGCAGTGGCAAGGATTGCCGTCACCTCGCAGCGCAGCTGATGAAGCCTCGGACCGAGGACCGTACCGCACTCACCAAAGCTGCTCTCACCGGCTTGCTGCTCCCTTTCCCTCCCGGGCCGCCACTTGCCGCACGCAGCATCGCAGACGAGCTCTTCGACAGCTTTGCAAACCTCATCCAGTTGTCGGACAAGCGAGGCGTGCCGTACGACAGGTGTGCACCATCATTGCCCTGTCGCTGCCTTGCCGCAAAACTGGATGCAAGGCCACCAGCCACTCTGTCCTGCAAAGTCACTACCCTCTCTCTCCTGCTGCGTCAGCTGCATCTCAGCGCGTTCGTCATCCCATCCGTCCAAGCCCTCCCGTCCAAGCCCAACCCTCAAACCCTTGCTTGCTTGCTTGCTTGCTTGCTTGCTTGCTTGCTTGCTTGCTTGCTTGCTTGCTTGCTTGCTTGCTTGCTTGCTTGCTTGCTTGCTTGCTTGCTTGCTTGCTTGCTTGCTTGCTTGCTTGCTTGCTTGCTTGCTTGCTTGCTTGCTTGCTTGCTTGCTTGCTTGCTTGCTTGCTTGCTTGCTTGCTTGCTTGCTTGCTTGCTTGCCTGCTTGCCTGCTTGCCTGCCTGCCTGCCTGCCTGCCTGCCTGCCTGCCTGCCTGCCTGCCTGCCTGCCTGCCTGCCTGCCTGCCTGCCTGCTTGCCTGCTTGCTTGCTTGCTTGCTTGCTTGCTTGCTTGCTTGCTTGCTTGCTTGCTTGCTTGCTTGCTTGCTTGCTTGCTTGCTTGCTTGCTTGCTTGCTTGCTTGCTTGCTTGCTTGCTTGCTTGCTTGCTTGCTTGCTTGCTTGCTTGCTTGCTTGCTTGCTTGCTTGCTTGCTTGCTTGCTTGCTTGCTTGCTTGCTTGCCTGCCTGCTTGCTTGCTTGCTTGCTTGCTTGCTTGCTTGCTTGCCTGCCTGCCTGCACCGATTTGCTTGCTTGCTTGGCTGCCTACAGGATCATCTTGGAAAACAGCGGAGTGGCTGAGCCCCAAAACATCCGGGACCAGTTCAACGATGCAATCGCCGACGGCCACCCGCTGACCAAGCGTATACACCTGGACACCCTGGTCACAGGTGGACGGGGTGGGAGCGAGGCTGGTGGTGGCTGGCGGTGGCTGGTGGTGGCTGGCAGTGGCTGGTGGTGCCTTTTGGTGGCTGGTGGTTGCTTGCGGTTGCTTGTTTTTGCTTGCAGTTGCGCGAGCGGCACGCTGCGGGCGTACTGACTTCAGCAGCTGGCATGGGCTGAGTGTGTGCTGTGCGTTTGTGCCTGGTGCCACGGCAGCAGCTGGCTGCCCGCCATGAGCGCTGCTGTTGCTGCTACGCTGCTGCTGCCGGTGCTTTTGTTGGCCAGCGGCAAAGGCTGGTTGCTCACCATGCACGTATCTGAATGCTGCTGCTGCAGTGGTGGACAGCCACACCTTTATTCAAGACTACTCCTCTCGCTCCTCGCTGGCGGCCCGCCCTGACCTTGGCGAGGGTGGGGGCCTGCGCCCTGTGGTGGACTTGCTTGTTGAGCAGATCGAGTGAGTGGGTGGGTGCTGGGGTGCAACAGCAAGCTTTGGCAGGGGTCCACAGGAGCTTGAACCTCATATTGGTGCTGAAATACTGGTTGGAGCAACGGGGTGGTAGATCGCATGCCTGCGATGCCACCTGATGCACACTGTACTGCCGCCTGCACTGCCACGTGTTTTCTGTACCGCAGGGTTGCTGACTATGTGGTGCTGAACAAGGTGGACATGATGAACGAGGCCACCATGGCCAGCCTGGAGGCAATCATCGCTTCGCTCAACCCACTGGCAAAGGTGGGGCTGATGTTGGTTGGCTTGTTCTGGCTGGTTTGCTTGGCTGGCTGGTGTTGGTGCGTCTACAAGTGCTGGTGCGAGTGAGAGCTCCTTTTCCAGCCAACCGGTGGGCGTTCAGCCAGCAGTTGGTCAGCACTGAGAGCAGGCTGGCATCCAGCAGAAATAGCCTCATGAAGGCTTTGTCCTCATGCGGGGTCGGAGTCGGGTAAGTGCAGCTGCTTAGGTCAGAGCCTGACCCTATTGCAACATGCAGGTTGTGCAATGCAGCCAGGGCGAGGTGCCCATCCACCAGCTGTTTGGCAAGCAGGCGCAGGCGCTGGTATCGAAGCTGAACATTGAGGGCCAGCACAGGTTGGTTCCCTTGCTCTTACCTTCCTCTCTCGTTTCACTCTCATTGGACTGTTTGCCAGTGCTGCATGTGTTGCATTGTGTGTGGCAGCAGATGCCGACAGGCTCTGGTCCTGGCCGCTGACGAACTGGCAGCCCTTTCCACCTTGATACCGCCGCCCCTGCGCTGCTACCCTGCCCGCTCAATGGTGATGACCGCACGAATTATGGATGGCTGGGTTCCTCAACCCACGAATTGGTGGGCCTTTTTTTTGTTGGTTATTCCTTAGTTCTGCTGATTGCTGCGTGTGCTGTGCTTGCTTACAGAGGTGCCGTGGCTGCTGCAAAGACTTTGGAGGCCGAAGAGCAGCAGGCGGCCGCTGGTGAGGAGGCACACACCCATGCAGAGGAGGGCCACTCCCATGAAGGCTGTGCGGCTTGTGAGCACGAGCACAGCGGAGGGACTGAGGGCCACCAGCACAAGCATGAGCACAAGCATGAGCACAGTCATGGCAAGGACGGACACAAGCACGACGACTGCGCCGCTTGTGACCACGAAGGTGAGGCAGGAAGCCCCTCAGCAGGCCAGCCAAGCTGGTGCTTGATGGCCTGGTTGCTTTGGTGGCCCGGCTGCCAGCCTGCGCCCTGGCATGCCGTATCGTTGCATTGCGTTTTGAACCGGAGCAGCGGCGCCTGGGGGCGGTGTCTGTCGCTTGTTTTGCGTTCCATTTTGAAGCGGGTGCTGCACTCCCCCTCTCTTCCTGCCACTCTGCTGCAGGCCATGAGCACAAGCACGAGCACAAGCACGAGCACGCTCATGGGCACACTCACGGACGCAAGAGGGAGCGGCAGGAGACTACCGCGGCTGCTCGCTTCGGGATCAAGAGCTTTGTGTACGCGCGGCGCCGGCCCTTCCACCCACAGAGGCAAGCAATGGCGATTGGGCGGCCCCATACTTGGCCTTTGGTTCTTGTTTGAAGCTGGTCCTGGCGGCTCTCATGCCTCACAGAGTCCAGGCTGTGCCTTGCCTGCCTTGCCTGCCTTGCCTGCCGCCTGCCTTCCCGGCCACCGCAGCGACTGCAGGGCAGGGCACTGAATGCCTAGCTTATTATACTCTTATCCTTGTGTGCCCTACCAGCTTGAGATTCAGCTGTTCTTTCCTCCTGTGCTCTCAGCCGTTCTCAGCTGACGTCACGCCCGTCAAGCCTTCTCTTTCGCAGGCTTAAAGATTTGGTGCTGCGCTGGATGCCGGTGTCCCACAACAAAGCCATCGGGAATGCAGCGCCTGAGCAAGGTGCGTTGGGAGATGGGGGGCGTTTGTTGATCCGTCCAGCCTGGCAGGAATCCATCCCCTGCGTCAAGGCTCGTTGACATGCGCAGTCAACACACTAGTGGTTGGCTGCGTGTTCTCTGGCCCATCCAAGGGCACCGTGCCTGTCCACCGCCCCAGGACCCACCACTCATGCCCTGCTCCTGCTTGCGGCTTGCCTGCCTGCCTGCTTGCTTGCTCTTGCAGGCAACTCCCCCATCAAAACCGTGCTGCGCTCTAAGGGCTTCATGTGGATCGCCAACTCGCACACCACCGCCTTCTACTGGTCACATGCTGGCCAGCACTTTGAGATCCGAGATGAGGGGGAGTGGTGCGATTCCTGCTGTTGCTTACCTCTGTGACCGCACCACCAGCCTGCAAGCTCCTGTGCAGTGCAGTGCTGTGCTGTGTTGTGCCAAATGCCAAATGCCGTGGCATGCTGTGCTGAACTGCGTCACGCTGTGCTGAACCGCATCGCGCTGTGCTGCACCAACACTGTATGCCCCTTTGCTGATACACACATGTGCTTGCTCCTTTGCCTGAGGCAGGTGGGTGGCGGTGCCTGAAAGCGACTGGCCGGAGGCCGAGGCACAGCGGCGGGTGGTGCTGGCTGACTTTGATGCAGCGGGTGACTACGGAGACCGGCGCCAGGTGATTCAAATATTACACACCTTGCAGCCTGCTGCTGGGAGTTGGTAGCAGCAGCC
This sequence comes from Chlorella vulgaris, assembly GCA_023343905.1. NCBI lineage: Eukaryota > Viridiplantae > Chlorophyta > Trebouxiophyceae > Chlorellales > Chlorellaceae > Chlorella > Chlorella vulgaris. The sequence continues at coordinate 459,319 of SIDB01000014.1, forward strand.
ATTCTGCTTCGCGCAACCACAACGTACTTTCCTGACTTGCTCCTCCTGCTGCGGGCCTGTGACTTGGCCCGGCCTCGGCTCGACCTGCAGTGTTCATGTTCGTGCGCTTCCTCTTCAATCTGTGTTTTGTTTGTTTGTTTCATCCTGGCCTTGCGCTGCCCCCCCCCCCCCCCCCCCGCAGGAGATCGTGTTCATCGGTGCATCCATGGACAGGCCAGCCATCGAGCTGCAGCTTGACTCAGCGCTCCTCTCAGACACTGGTGGGTTGCATGGCCTTGCTGTGCTCACGGGCCTGATGGGCGTATGTCTGTGCTGCTGCTGCTGCTGCTGCTCACTCCTTGCTGCTGCTGTGGGCCTGGCTACGCACGGCTGTGTGCCTTGCGCCTTGGCCCTTGGTGGCGCTGCTGTCTGCTGAGCTGAGCTGCCACGCGGCAGTGTGAACGTGCCGCTCACGCTCACGCGCACTCGGTTCGGCGGCTGTGCTGTGGGATCACAAACAGCAGCTTGCTAATGCCTGCCTGCCCAACCGGTGGTCTGCCTGTGCGGGCCTGCCTGGCAACTGTTGCAGAGATGGAGCAGTACCGCTCCAACTATGCCAAACACCCCGATCCGCCACACCCAGCGAGGGACGCGGCGCAGCAGCAGCAGCATTAGCGCCAGCCAGGGCGAGTGAGCAGCCTGCCCCGCCAGGCCTGAATTGCCGGACGTGCTTTGTGAGCTATCGATCAGAGTCATCACTTGTAGTTCGCGAATTCATCAAAGTGTGAATTTAAAATGTGAATTAAAAGAGGTGCACAACATGTGCAGGCGGTTGTGGAAGCAGTGCATACTGACAAGGTCCCCCCACAGGCTGGCCTGTCGTTGCTGAGGCAGGTTTGTGTTTGTGTAGGTGGTTGCTTTGACTGAGTGTGTTGCAAGCGTGTTACAGAGGGTGGCTCAGCACGCTGTCAGGCCAGGTCGGCAGCTCACGACGCTTGTACTGCACCCAGCAAGGGCCTGAGGGGATTTTGATCCCAACAAGCTTCTTCAGATCTGGCGGCGGCAGCAACCTCCCTGGGTCACCCGGCACTGCCTGCTGCGGCTGCTGCTGCTGCCCGGCGCCGCCCGCAGCTGGTGGTTGTGGCTGTGGCGGTGGCCGTGCCTGTCCCTTGCCAGCCGCTGTCGCCTCCCTTGGCAGCAGCTGCCAGTCGAAGCAGAGCAGCAGGAGAGATGTGATCAGTGCCAGCTCTGTCTCCGCAAACGACCTGCCTGGACACCGATACTTGCCGGCCCCAAACGACAAGCCTGCAATGCCGTTGACTCCCACAACCGCAGCGTGCGCAGCGGTGCCGCCTCCCAGCTGAATGCCCTCCCTGCAGCAGATGTGGTGCAGAGCAAGGGGGAGGTGGAGGCAGAAGGGAGGCCGCGGTCAACAGACAGGACACAAGCTCAGGCCGCAGGGTGAAGCTAGCCAGGCTTCAACGACAGCCACAAGAGTTGTACTGCTCTGCAACATGTGGCACAAGGTGCTGTAGTGCCAGGGCGCTCACCTCTGGGGGTCGTAGGTGTGGGCACTAGACTGGAAGAGGCGAGGGTCTTGGTGGCACTCATACGGCGATATCGCGACCACATCACCCTGCAAAAATGGGGCACGGCACAGCAGGCTGTCGAGGTGTGCCGCAACAGGGCCGGCAACACATTGAGACAGCGCTTAAACCATGCCACAGCGCCTGAGGCGGATGCTGCAGCGCATGTGGAACACTGCAATGCATACACCAACAGAGCAGTGATGCCAGGCTTGCTTCTCATAAAAACCCTGCCCGCAAGCCCTTGTTGCATGCCTGGCAACACACGCTCTGAAACTCTACGCTGGACTGCCATTTTGAAGCCTACCCAGCCCACCTTTTGCACCCACACAGCACGCATGGAGCCATCCGCTGCCTGTCCGCATGGCAAAGCCGAGTCAGCCGCTGCGATGCGCACGTCAATGCTGCAGGGGTGCAAGCAGGCAGAAGCAGCTTTGTTGCAGGGTGCAAGCAGGCAAAAGCAACTTTGTCTGTCAAACCCCAAACCTATAACAAACGACCGCAATGCGAAATGTGACACCGTCAGCGACATCAGCAGCTTGCATCGCATGACTGCCGCTTCCCATTTATCAAGTCGTCGAAACCATGCATCACCCCAACCTCGGCCACAGCCGCCCGCCCATGATCAAGCACAAACAGAGTGCGGCATCACCACCCACTGTGCCGGACCCAGGAAGGCAGCAGCCACACCTGAAGCTGCGCAGCCGCAGCGCCTCTGCCACTGCCGCCGCTGCAGCTGAGCGCCTATTGGCGGCCAGCGCCACCAGGCCGCGCTGCTGGTCATCGGTAAGTAGTGGCGGCAGGCCTTTGACCGTGGCGTGCTGCCTGTGTGCGGGCAACAGCTGTGCATTGTCGGCAGCTGGTTCAGGTGTGTCTGTACCAGCAGTGACAGCCTGCTGTGCCTCTTGCACGACAGCCTGCAGGTGCCGCCTGTTCTCTGGCAGCAAGAGGAAGCCCAGGGACCAGAAGGCAGCGGGCACAGCGTTGGCCTGTGATGCCCACAGTACCGCCAGCAGCATGTTGGGCACGTACTGCTCTGGGAGGCCGCAGGCCTGCATCAGCGGCAGGGTAGCAGGCAGGCAGTGCAGCTTGAGCTCGGGCATGTCAAAAGTAGAAGGCCACACAGCATCCAAACACCAAACCAAGTGCACGGGTGTGAGTGTCAGATTATGAGGCATCAACACCGCCGCTAGCAACCGCAAGGGAGCACATCCCCGGCCCTCTGCTTGTACCACGACACCCCTCAGAGGCGTGCCTGGCTGCCTGGCTGCCTGCCACGGCAGACACGCAGCAAAAGAGCCAGCAGGAGCACACACGCTTGCCTGAATGAGAGATCCAGCCACTGTGCCCTCAAACATCCCCAGCTTATGCGCAGTCCTGCAAGGCGTAGGCAGCAGGACGAGTTTACTGCCAGAAACAGCAGAACGAGGGCTGCCAATGGCTTACACAATGAAACACAATCATTGGGAGAACGGGCCAACCCCTGCGGATGCTTTCGTTTCATCCCATGAGGGCGCACGCAACCTCTGAGACAACACAGCAGCTTCAGGGAGGCCGTGGTGCTTTACTCCACCGCACCTGAGAGCCGCCAGCAGACGCCGCCGAGCCGCCAAGAAGCCGGGCTGCAAGATGTGAGGTACAGGCGACGCAGCCAGCTCAAAACCTGCCTCAAAAGCAAAAAAATCGCGCTGAAGCTGCTCTGCGCGCCTGCCGCTGCTGCTGCTGAGCGTTGAACTGCAGCCGCTGGGCGAGGCTGGGTTTGTTTGGAGCGATGCAGCAGCGGCCCCTGGCGATGCGCCTGGCTGTCCTTCCTGCGTGTGCTGGCATGCAGCATTGGACTGCAGGAAGGCAGGGCCAAACAGCAGCGCTACTGAGGACTGGAACACCAGCTGCTTGACTTGCTCCCACAAGTCCAGCTGCCCAGTGGCAGGCCAGGCGTCCAGCTGCACAAGCAGCAGGCCAGCCAAGCGTGCGGTGTGGCGTGGCAGCTCCGAGGGCACCAGCTCGTGCCGCAGCGCCTGCGGCAGGTTAGAGCAGCAGGCAGGTGTGTGTCGGCTGCAGCAGGTGAAGGCAGCAAGCGGCCAAGGGAGGTGGAGAGGCACGGCAATCGGGATGACAGCTGGCGGCTCAGTGCAGGCGTGCCTGCAGCATGGTCATGTGGCGGTGGTAAAAGTGCTGGGGAGGCAGGCCAAAGACGCGGTGCGTGAACTGCAGGCGGAGGTAGGCAGTGGAGCAGACAGGGATGACAGCCCAGGAGCTGTGGTCAGGTAGAGCACGCCACACATCGTTGGTTGTCCCTGCGATAATCTGCAGCACATGTCCTGCGCCACACGACAGTGGCTCCCCATGCCAGCCTCCAACCCAAGACGCTTTGTGCAGCTGTCCTTGCCTGTTGCACAGCCGGCGCGAAACTGAGCTGGCTGTCAGGTGCGGAAAAGTAGTGCCGGAGGGTGGCTGGGGCAAACACAAACGTCATGCGCTGGCCAAGAAGCCTCAGTGTGAAGGCATCTCCGTACTGCGGACAGACGTGAATCCAGCAACAGACACAGGCAGCATAATAAAAGGGCATGGGCATGCGTGGCAAGCATGCGCGCAGGTCCGCAGGACAGCTCGCAAATGCGCTGCTGCTGCTGCTAGACACATGGATCCACACCTGGTTGCGGCACTGGTGCAAGAAGGCTGCGCCCCCGGAGCCGAGAGCAAGCACACTGCCCAGCAGCGGCAAGCCCGCCACGACAGGCGGCACTGCCGCCGTTCCCATCGAAGCACGACATGGGCTGCGCTGCAGTTGCGAGCAGCTTCGTAGCTTGCTCAGCAGCCAAGCCAGCAAGAGGAGTGGGGCGCACAGCCCTGCGATGGCGATTTGCAAGCCTGACTGCATTATTTTTGTTTAATCTGACAAGCCTGGCAGCATTGAAGGTGAGAGAGCTGCTGATGTGTGAGATCAATGTATTCCTCCAAATATGTGAAAATCGTACGTCACGATGTACATCACCGCTGTGGCGCCCTCTTGCAGCCGCACACAGCACTGCCTGCCACCGCCACATTCAAGGTCGCAGCAGTGAGGATCGATCGCCAGCCTTGTGGCAGTGATCACGCTTGGTTGCTGGCCTGTTGCTGGGCGCTCGCACTGGGGGGACAGCCGTGGCTGAACTGATTGTCGGCGGGTGCCATGTTCCGCAATCAGGCAAGTTGCTGTGGGCGGGTGATCGCGCCTTCCACGACTCCTTTCAGCCCGTGAAAGCACACAGCAGCATCCTTCATTCGATCGCATCGCCGTGAGCACGCTGGCTGCCACCAGCCATCGCGCTTGCCGCCGCTCTCCCGACCCGGCTTTTCGACGCCTGCCTGCTGCAGTATGATCAAGACAACACCACCTGGAGCCCACAGGGCCGCATTTTCCAAATAGAGTATGCCATGGAGGCTGTGAAGCAGGGCAGCGCCGCCGTGGGCCTCAAAGTGCGTCGTGGGGGTGGCGACGGTATGCATTTGCGCTGCTCATCGGGCGGCTTGGCATGCACCTGATCGAATCATATCAGCGATTCATGACTGCTATTCAGTACGGGATCGTGGGGACGACGTCGGCTCATCTGTGTGGCTGCCCTGCTGAGTGCAAACATTGGCAGACATGATGCACGGACACTCACAGCTCCCGGCCCCGACTGTTGCTGAGCCGCAGAGCCACGAGTACGCTGTGCTGGCCACGCTGAAGCGCGCTCCAAGCGAGCTCTCCTCCTACCAACGCAAGGTGTGTGCGTGCGGCGTCCAAGAAGCGTGTTTGCTTCATAGGGCAGCAGGCAGACCTGCTTCACGCACAGCCGTGGTCGCTCCGCTCCCTTTCAGCCACGCCTAGCCGCTTCCTCCCAAGTTGCCAGCCCATCACCCACTGCCGTGCACGTGGTTGCCCGTGGCTCTCTGTACCTCACTGTGATGTACTGCATATTGTACCGCTGCTGGTTGTACCGCTGCTGGACCGCAGGTCTTCAAGATCGACGACCACATGGGCATCGCCATTTCAGGCCTCACCGCTGACGGCCGCATCCTGTGCCGTTACATGCGCAACGAGTGCCTCAACCACCGGTGAGCGGCCGGGCGGCGTCGGGCAGTACCCTGATGCATACTCTCCGCCAGGGCAGCCGGCATGCCGGCACGCGCTACCACTTGGAACATGGCAGGCTGGCGGAAGGCACCCTGGCTGGGGTTGCGTTGTGTGCTTCGGTTAGCTTCCAGCAGCCGTTACGTCTGTTGCTCCTGTCCGACCGACGCTTTGGTTACGCTTACCTCACGGTTGTCAGCCTGCCTAGTTCACCAATTTGCTCACTCTTGTCAGCCTGCCCACTCTCACGGGCCTGCCCGCTGCCCTGCAGGTATGTGTATGAGTCGCCCATGCCGCTGGGCAGGCTGGTGCGGCAGGTGGCTGACAAGGCTCAGATGGGCACACACTACTCACACAAGCGGCCCTACGGCGTGGGGCTGATTGTGGCGGGGGTGGACGAGTCAGGTGAGCAGCCCTGCACTGCCCTCTCCTGCACTGCTTCCCTGCACTGCTTCCCTGCACTGCTTCCCTGCACTGCTTCCCTGCACTGCTTCCCTGGCGGCCTCCCTGGCGGCCTCCCAACCGCTCCCAACCGCTCCTGAGCTGGCTGCCATTCCCGTGGTCACGTGCCGTCCTGCCGCGTCGCCAGTGCTGAGCATGTAGCGCTGCTATGTGTGTTGGCAACGTAGCTATGCTCGTCAGACCTCTTTGACGTGTATCACTGCAAGTGATATTTGTTACCGCATGCTGTGCTGTGCTGCCAGCTGTACCTCAAGTGTGTACTGCCTGCTGTTTCGCCTGCAGGACCACACGTCTTCTACAACTGCCCCAGCGGCAACTATTACGATTACAAGGCATTCGCCATGGGCGCCCGCTCGCAGGTGGGCGGTACACATGCAGTACATGTGCAATACTCTTGCGGTACATATAGTAATACAGGGCTAGTGCATGGTGGGTGGACTCAGTGTGGCCTGCCGTAGCCTTGAGGCTTGAGCTGCACCTGCGCGCTATGAAATGCCTCAACGCACGGAGGGAGAGTTGATGCATTCATGCGCTTTTCAGTGGCACATGCAATAGGCACACAGCAATAGGCACACATATGCACAACACAACCACAATTGCACTCCTACCGCAACACGCCACACCACCATACCATCACGTCAGCCACAAACCACCAACCACGTGATTCCCCTGCAGGCAGCAAAGACATACATGGAGCGCCAGTTCGAGACGTTTGCCGATGCATCGCTGGACGACCTGGTCAAGCACGCGCTGCAGGCGCTGCAGGCCTCGCTGGCGGTGCGTGTGCTGTACACCTGCGTGTCACCTCGGCTCACACTCTCAGTCGCAAAGGCAGCTCAGCGCCCGACCCCTGCCAGCTAGATTTCCTTGCTGTGTTTTTGTGGCTGCCCGCACTCCCCCGCTGCGCCTCGTGCCTTGTTTGACTTGTGCTCACCCGTCTGTGTTTCTGTGTTGCCTGGTGCAGGATGGCGAGTTGACTGACAAGAATTGCAGTGTGGCTGTGGTTGGCAAGGGCATGCCTTTCACCCTTTTGGAAGATGAGTCCCTCGCCCCCTACATCGCTGGTGAGTGCTGTCACAGTCACAGCTGGGTGCTGGCCGGGTGCTGGCTGGCCGTGAGTGGGAGGTGGCTGGCCACTGCAAATTCGCGTGGTGGTACTGACCAGTGGACCGTCCTGCTTGCAGAGTTTGTCTCGCCCTGTGCCTGCCCGGGCCCTGACCCTGCCCCTGTGCCTGCACCTGCACCTGCCTGCACCTGCACCTCTGCCTGCTTCTGGCCCTGACCCTGCACCCTGTCACCGCTCCTGCCCCTCTGCTGCTGCAGCTGTCAAGGAGGAAGAGCCAGCAGTGGCTGAGGCTGCCCCTGCACAGGGAGAGGCTGCAATGGAGGCGGAAGGCGGAGCAGCGGCAGGGGAGGGTGAGCAGCAGCAGGGCGACGGAGGCGATGGGGATGCTGGCGGCCAGGCGCCGATGGAGCAGTAGGGCGGCCTGCAAGGGATTACAGGGCAGTCGACGCGTGAAAACCTTGCTTTGGTGGATTGCCACCCCATCGCTTCCGGCTGCTGATTGGCACGTTGCTGCGATGTAAAAAACAGTGCTGCCAAACGGCCAGCAGAATGAGCCACTCTCGTTCGGGGGGTGTGAGTCCAAGATTACCTCAGCTTTGACGCGCGGTTCGTCAGCAGCAGGTACAAAGTCGGCGGTATCAACCCACACTGGGAAAGGCCGTCCATCATTCCTGCATTGCCCCACTCAAGTAGCACTAGCCCTTAAACTGTTCCACGGCCAAACCTCGAGTTTCCGAAAAGTAGCCCTCGTTTTGAAGGGCCCCAACCTGAGAAGCCACATCAAGCCTCCAGGTCCAGATCGGCAAGTCTTGATTGCGGTTTCTCACCCATCGCGGCCGATTGATGTCGCGGCCGACCAAGCGGAGCGCCAAGGCGCAAGCGGGCGCAGATTGGAAGCTGCTGACCGTCGCTGTCGTTGCATATGGCGTGCTGGTGAGATCGGTGCACACCCGCCCTGTTTGTCGCACCGCTGCTGCCGCCGCCGCCTGAACCGCCCTGCCTTTCCCTGCTCAGTATGGCGTCACCACCTACTACTTCGTGGCGACTGCTGAGCCGTTGCCGGCCTCAGCAGATGCTTCACTTTTTTCTGAGGGTCGCGCCCGGGAGCATCTGCATGAGCTGGCTGAAGTGATTGGTCACCGCCAGGTGGGTGCCGCTATCCGACAGCTAGGGGCCGGTTTACGTGGCTTGTGCCACCAGCACCTGCAACTACACTGCTGCTGCAGCTGCTGCCGCTTCTTCTGCTGCTGCTGCAGCTTTGGGTCATGCATGCGCCGCCTGCACGCTTGATTGATTGTCTGCGCCTGTCTGTGCGCGGTCATGATGCTCCTCTTCGTCGTCCTCCTCTCCGCCGCTGCTGCCAACAACCCCTCAACGCTTCTGGCCGCTTTCCTGCTGGTGCTACAGGTCGGCTCGGTGGGCGAGGAGCAGGCGGCACAGTACATTCTGCGGGAGGCGCAGAAAGTGGCGGCACAGGCCGCTGCCAGCCGGCCAGATCTGCTGGTGGAGGCAGTTCGCGAGTCGGTGAGCGGTGTGCTTACCGGCTGTAGGATCGCGGCTGGCTCGCGTTGCCGTGCTGGTGCAATCCACAGCATCAAATCATGATGGGCAGCACATTGGAACGGGCTGGGGATGCGCCCCAGCCCATTTGGCTGTGCACCAGGCCGCTGAAAACGCCTTGCCTGGGGTAACACTAATTGCCGGCCCTAACACTAATCGCCGGCCTGACTTCAGTGTGTGTTGACGCTGGTGTGGTTTGTGTGTTGAGCCTGCAGGTGAGCGGCGGCATCACAATGCACGCCTTCAAGTTTGAGCTGGCAAACGTGTACCGCAACCTCACCAACGTGGTACTGCGCATCAGCCCCACGGACCCCGTGGCAGCTGCCAAGAAGGCGGTATTGGTGAACAGCCACTACGATTCCACACTGGGGACCAAAGGTACTGCGGCCGCTGGCGGTACTGCTGCCCTAGTGCAGCTGTACTGGCCACCACTTTGGAGTTGCCGCACATTATTTGCCATTGCCTTTTTGCATTGTTGGAATTTAAGCTGTGTTACTGATTCTGACACGTCTTGCTGGGGAGATGCCACCTCCTGTTGGGAGATGCCACACATATGAACAGCTACTCAGCTAGCTGCCGCCTCAGCCATCACCTCGGCCATTGCCCGCTCGAATGTTGCACTGGCTCCTGCCTTATGCTGTATCCCTTTCTTTTTTTTTTCTGTTGTTTCCTGTGTCCAGGTGCCTCTGATGCGTGCTCCTGCATCTGCATCGAGCTGGAGCTCGCTCGAACCTTGGTGGCGAATCCCAAGCTCCAGCTGGCGGCGCCTGTCGTGTTCCTGTTCAACGGCGGAGAGGAGACCTTGAGCCAAGCCTCCAACGGATTCTTTGCCAGCAGCAGGTGGGGGTGCAGGCGGTGTGTGTGGAAAGGTGGCTGGGGGGGCTGAGGTCGTGTGCATGTGGGAGAGACGGGGTGTTGTGTGTGTTGTTGTGTGGCTGCGTTTGGCAGCTCCCACGCTCCCACGATCAATGACATTCGACTCATGCATGCCTGCCTGTCTGCCTCTCTCCCTCCCCTCCAGGTTTGCCCGTGACCTGGGAGCCTTCATCAACCTGGAGTCAACAGGCCCCTGGGGCCCGGACGTTGTGTTCCAGCACACCGGTGACTGGACCCTGGCCGCCTATGCCCGTTCGGCTCCCCACCCCAGAGGGACCACCCTGGCACAAGACTTCTTCGACCTGGGTGGGTGGCTCGCCTCTTCCTGGAGAAAAGAACAAATACATCTTTCCTCTTTCTTCTTTCTGGCTCTAGAACACATGCTCTTGCTGGTTTTTTTCTGGCCGGGTGGCCTGCTGCCGCTGTGTGCTCCAAACCGTCCGCACCTGGGAGCGCCTTTTCCCTGGGTGCATGGGGGCTGGGTAACTGGGTGGATTGCTGTGTGAGTGGATGATGTGCTGTCTCTTTTGGCAGTCTGTGTGTCTGCGAGACAGTTTGCTCTACTGACCCCCCCCTGCTGCCGGTGCTGCTCATAGGAAGCTGGCCGCCGGTGTGAGCGTCAGACTCGTGGCTACCTTTCTTGTCTTTGTCTATCGCGATGCCGCCCGCTCAGCTTGCCTGTCGCTATTGCTTGACCTTTCATCGTGCAGGCCTCATCCCAGCTGACACAGACTACCGCATGTTTTCTTACCGGCACTATGGGTCCCTGCCAGGTGCCTGTGCCTTTAGCCCTTGCTGCCAGTGCTGCATGGGGGGTTTAGTGCAGGGCTAGTGGTGCACCTGCGTCCCTGGCGCATAATCGCAGCAGTGCATGGCACTGAGTGTGGAAGCAGGCACCTCTCGCTGCAAGCCGCACCACTGCTAGCGGTGCACCTGCGCCTTTGTGTCTTGTCAGCAGTATCATTCAACTCTCCGTCTGACTGACGCCTCTCTGCGTTCCGATGATTTTCTGCCCAGGCATCGACATTGCGTTCATCTTTGATGGCACTGCCTACCACACCGCGAGGGATGAAGTGGAGCGAATCCGAGCAGGCACCCTACAGGCACGTGTTTGCGTGTGCCCTCGCCATCTTGCTTGCACAGCAGGGCAGCTTGCATGCTGCGTCGGGAGGCCGGCAGGCTGGAGGCTGGCAGGCTGGCGGGCTGGTGGGCTGGCGGGCTGGAGGCTGGCAGGCTGGAGGCTGGGTGCTAGCGAGGCTCATAGATGCAATACTTCTAAAGCAGCAATGCTGCCTCCTCCAAACCCCTCCTTTTCCCCCTGGCCCCCTTGCACCCTCCCCCTGATGCTGCCCACAGGACATGGGCGAAAATGTGCTGGCCGCCATTCAAGAGTTTGCCCGAGTGCTGGCCACTGACCCTCCCGCCGCCACAGTTGCCAATTCGGGTGGATCGGTCTACTTCGACCTGTGGGGCAGGTCTATGGTGCGTGTGTGGGTGGGGCTTGTTGCGTGTGTACGGGGCGTGTACTGGGTGTTGAGTGTGCAGGTGTTGTGGGCTACAGCAGTTTGGTCTATGGTGCATGCTATGTGGTGTGTTTTGGAGCGCTAACGTGTGCGGGTTGGCTGCCGCTGGCCGCAAGTCGCAGGGCTGCATCAGCAGGCGGCGGTGCAGGCACAGCCAGCTCGCTGCTTCGCTCGCTCATGCTGTTCCCCGGTCCGGCCTCAGCTGAGTGAGGCTCAGGCTACGCTGCATTCTGAGCTCTCTATGCTTTGTGCTTTGCTGGCCTTGGACACTGCAGGTGATCTATTCACATGCGCAAGCCAAGACGCTGCACCACGCCCCCCTCGCAATTGTCCTGCTGCTGCCGCTTCTGGGCTCTTTTGGCGGCAGCGGCAACGGTTCGCTGACGTGGCTGGGACTGTGTGGCAACGCCCTGCTGGCGCTGGCATCGGTTCTATGTGCGCTGCTGCTGCCCGCCCTGCTGGGCGCCGGACGTGCCTACCTGTCAGGTGGGTCGCCAATGTGTGTGCTTTGCTGTTGAGCAACGCTTCCACTGCCTTTTGCTGCGATGGCTCTCAAGGCACGGAGAAAGCACAGCTTTTGACCCCAGCTAAGTTCTGTCTCCCGTTCGCTGCTGCACCTCAGATTTCAGGCAGGGCACATTTCAGTGCACCCTCTCTGCTTTTGGGTGTGCCTTTCCATCTCCTGACCTCCATGCCACACATAGACTGCAATCTCACTGCCGCCGCCACATTCTTGCTGGTGTGCTTGCAGGCGTTCAGATGGTGTGGTACGGCCGCCCACAAATTGCCTATACCATCTACCTGCCAGGCGCAGCTGCCGGGCTGATGCTACCGTACGTGCTGCTGCCAGCCCGCCGCGGCACCGCAACCGCTCGCAGCGTTGGCGCTGCGCTGCTGTTTGCCGCCGCCTGCTCGGCTCTTACCTCTATCGGCATGCACTCCTCCTTCTTCTATGGCCTCTGGGCGGCGGGTGCGGCGGTAGCTGCCGCCCTGTCAGGAGGCGGCGGCACCGGCCGCAGCTGGGGCGGTGCGACCGCTCTGCTGCTGTCCTTCCTGCCCGCCATCGCTGTTGCCATGCCGTCGGCGGTCACGTTCCTGGCTCACGTCATGGAAAAAGTTGGGCTGGCCGGAGGCGCACCTGGCGTTCTAGGCTTGGTAGTGGCAGATACCGCTCTGGGTGTGGTTGCTGGCGCCACAGCCCTCGTCACCTTTGGCACTTTGGTGCCATACCTGGTGGAAGCGGTGGGCGTGCGGCGGGGTCGACAGCTGGCAGCAGCCTTGCTGGCGCTGAGCCTGACTGCGGCTGGTGCCGCGTCGGCGATGTACCGCCAACCCTATAGCAGGGACCACCCCAAGCGCCTGCTGGTGCAGCACATACACAAGCAGGGGCCAGGCGAGTTTGTAGGCTTACAATTCCTGTTTGTTTAGTTCATATTGTTCTGTTGTTCTATTGTTCTATTGATGTGTGTGTCTCTTGCCTGCTGCCTGACTGATGGCTGACAGCAGGGGCCTGTGTGAGCCCGCCGGCGGCCTCGGTGTGTTTCAGTGTGTCCTCTTCGACCCGCATGCTTAACGCATGCTTTTGCACTGCTGCAGATGGCGCTGTGGTTGAGTCCAAGCTGAGCGTGGTGGGGCTGGACAGCTTCTCGCTCGCGCCTGTGCTTCCGCCCAGCTTCCTGCAGCAGCCGCCCGCCGAGTTCCTGAATGAGGAGTGGCAGGTGCGCAGCCTTTCTTCTTCTTCTTCTTCTTCTTCTTCTTCTTCTTCTTCTTCTTCTTTCGTCTTCTTCTTCTCTTTTGAAATTCACTCCTGGGAGAGGCTCAGGTGCTGGTGTTGTGATTCACCGATTTCGGCGCTTTTCCTGCCCCGGGTGCTTTGTGCGAGTCGGTGTCTTGCTGCTCCCAGTGTCCCTCTAGCAGCCGCACTGCGCAGTCCATTCGTGCTTTTACCTGGGCCTTCTCCCCAATCCCTGCAATCGCAGGCGTTCTATCCCCTCAACAACCTCATTTCCAGCGGCGAGGCTCGCTCTGCCCCAGGGCCTGAGCCGGGTGCCGCCATCCCCGCCCTGCGTCTGCTCAGGCGCGGCCCGGCACCTGCAGCCGCAGCAGGGCAGCAGCGCAAGGTTGCGGCGGCAGGGGTGGAGAGGCTGGAGCTAGAGTTGGATACCGGCAAGGGCGGGGCCTGGGGTGTGATGAATTTCACTGGAGAGGTGCTTGGGTGGAGCTTGAGTGACAAGGTGGCTGAGGTGCCGCTCTCCGAGGTGAGCTTGCTGTCATTTCACGGCTGGCTGGCTGGGCTGGACTTGCTAGGCTGGCCGGTTGGGTTGAGCAGCCGGGCCGGGTGGCTGTTGCCCCTGCACGCTTGTGTCTGGGGCAGTCTGCGGATCCGACCTGCCATGTGCTGCCGAGTGCCGCTCACCAAGCTCTGCCCCGATTGCTAGCGCCTCATCTTCCCTCACACTTGTGTCTCTGCGTGCCCGCTGAGCTCACACGTATCCTCCCTCACACCTCCGCTGCTCTGTACTTGCTGTTCTCACATCCATCCTCCCTCGCACCCATCCCGACAGGGCGGAGTGGCGCACATGGTTCGCTTTGCTGCCAACATGTATGCACGGCAGCATCGCTTCTGGTTGGATGTGGCGGCAGGCAGCCAGCTGGCGGCGCGTGTGTACGTCAAGCATGTGGAGGAAAGCGCTGCGGAAAAGGAGTTGCTGGCTGCGATGCCCGACTGGGCTTCACCGGCGGCAGTGGTTGCCTACCACTCCCGCTGGCAGTTTTGAGAGCTTGAGCGGCAGCTTTTGGGCAGCACCGAAACGAACGAGTACTTTGCTTTTTGCATATTGTTGCCTCCCATCCTGTCATGACCTCGCTTCTCTCTGCACAGACACCCTGACCATTCTGTCGACCATCAACCGTCAACGTTGTCCGTTAAAGGAAGAGTTGCACACTGTGTTCAAGCCATTCAACTCGTAGTTTGTTGGGTCCAGAGGGTGTGAGATGAGACCCCTTCTGTCATCATTGTGTGCTGCCGGATCGATGTGCAAGGTGGATGCGGCGGCGGCTCATGCTGCGCCGTGCTGCCTGATCGATCGATGCGGCTCACCCGCAGCCAGTCTATGCGTCTGTTCATTCACCTGCTGATGCTGCGATTAGTGCATAGTGCTGCGTCCGCCACAACCCTACGATCGGCGCACCCCTGGCTGCGCTTCCAGTGCTCGCTTGGACCCAGGGCTTGCGGGCTGACCGATCGCGCCACACCGGCATCGCGCCACACCGGCAGGCGCTCCAACGTGCGCCCCGTCTCTACCGCCTCCGCCACCGCCCGCTCCTCGCCTATTTTAGCTGCCGCAATGACCGAGGCACTGCCTGGCGAGTGGGTGTCTCCCATCACCAGCGAGCTCATCACCAGTGCGGTAAGGCTGCCGTTGCGTTGGGCCGGCCTGCCCTTTTATTGGCTGGCACAGTGTGCGGCATCATGGTGCACAGCGGTGCGGCCTAGAATGTGCCCGGCTGTTCTTGTTGCATTGAACTGCTGTCGGCTGTTGCATACAAGTGTGCGCCGGGCCACTGGATCAATTCTTGCAGACCAAAGGCCTGGGCTCACCCGCCTTCGGCCCCAACGGGGATCTGTTCTGGTTGGAGGGCCGGCCCTTGGAGCAGGGCAGGCAGGTGCTGGTCCGCAAGCCAGCCGGCCCAGGGTCCTCCGCCGCTGACGTCACGCCGCCACCTGACAGCGGCCTTGCTGTGCGCACTTGTGTGCAAGAGTATGGCGGCGGAGCGTACCTGGTTGGCGAGTCAGCGGTGTATTTCTCCAACTTCAAGTGCGCTGGCTGCCACCTTGGGTTGCTAGCTTGGTGTTGTTGGTCGGTGATCGGTCTGTTGATTGGTCTGTTGGATTGGTCTGTTGGATTGGTCTGTTCATTTGGTGCTTGGCGTGCTCGGTGTGCCTGCGGCGATGCTCAGCAACACTACACATGGCTCATCAATCGTGCTGTCGGTGTGCCTCCAAGCTGAAGCAAGCTGATGCAGCAGAGTCGGCTGGCTGCCGGCGTCTGTGCGTTCTGTTTGGCATGTGCCGACCAAGCTGTGTCCTAAGGATCTGCTATCCTATCGATGTGCGTCTGCGGGTGCAGGGACCAGCGCCTGTATGTGCAGCAGCTGGAGGCTGGCACTCCAGCTGCGGAAGCGAAGCCTCTCACCGCAGCCGACAGCAAGCTGCGCTTTGCTGATGCCTGCCTGGACGTGGCTCGCAACAGGTAACCAGCATCAGCAGTCTTCATTGCTTCTCCTCCCTGGTTTTGCGCCGAGCGTGCTGCATGCTGCTGTCTGCTGCTGGTGTTGCTGTCGTACGTCGGCCTGTGTGCCCTTCATGCTTAATTCGAATGCAGTGCTGTGGCTGCTGTGGCTGCTGTGCTGAGCCGCTCCTTATGCCGTACTGATGTATCAACCCAATCTTATTGCTGCTGCACTGTGCCGCACCGTGACCACCACAGGCTGATTTGCGTGGTGGAGGATCACAGCGGCGAAGGGGAGGCAGTGACCATGCTGGGCGCAGTGGGTGCGCCACAGGGGCGGACTTTGATGAGGGGATCCGTGCGTAGCGATCTGTTTGATGAGCTGTTGTTTGATGAGCTGTGTGCTTGGAAGCATCTGCACCTGTCCTTGTCTGTACGCAGGAAAGGGCTGTGGGCACGTTGTCTTCGCATACAGTGCAACAGAAAGCCCAACATCATCGACTCTCAACGCATTCTCTTATACACCCCCCCCCGCTTGCGGTCTGGCATGCACAGATCTGTCGAGCGGTGCCGTGACCACCATAGCCAGCGGCTCTGACTTCTATGCATCCCCCCGCCTCAGTGCTGACGGCTCAAAGTAAGGCGCACTCACGCTTGCTAGGTCAACATCCTGAGTTCAATAGCTTGCCTGTTACCACAGTCCATTTTGTTCGCTGATGACAACTTGCAATGGATAGTTCATGCATATATGCCTTCGCTGCCCTCTCATGCCTCCCACCTCGCCCTTCTCCTTTCTATTTCCTCCTTTCTTGCAGGCTGGCCTGGGTGACCTGGCAGCACCCCAACATGCCCTGGGACGACACCCAGCTGTGGGTGGCTGATGTGGCGGCGGACGGCGGCCTCAGCGGGCATCGCCAGGTGGCGGGTGCTGCGGGCGAATCCGCTGTATTGCCTCAGTGGGGGCCTTCGGACGACTCCCTGTACTTCATTTCTGACGCCCCGGATGGCTGGTGGAACCTGAAGCACTTGGACGGCAAGGGGAAGGTGAGCAGGAGGCAGGGGAGCAGGCTGGTGTCGGGAAGCATGTGGTAAATCAAGCACATGCACAATGGCGTGGTGTGGTGTGGTGTGGTGTGGTGTGGTGTGGTGTGGTGTGGTGTGGTGTGGTGTGGGCTCCTTGTGTCAACCCTTCGTCGTGGCTGGGGATGAGGTATGCATGCAACCTCAGGCTTTAGTCTGCCACGTGGTGTGCCGAGATGGCCTCACCTGCTGAGAAGGTGCTGGCTGCCCAGTCTCGCCCAATGCGCACGCCTGACTTTCCTCTGCTATGGTCGCGTGCTCCATCTCTGAGTGTGCAGGTGACGCCTGTGCTGCCCATGGCTGCTGAGTTTGCGTCCCCCGCTTGGGTGTTTGGCCAAAGGTAAGCTCGGCAGCTAGCAGCCAGCGGGTAGCATGCAACCTGTGCTGGGCCGTGGGGAGATCACTCTCGAGAGCTGCCGCCGCCGGGACAGGATGACGCCTTGTTTGCGTGCGTGGCGGTGCCCCTGCAGGCCCTTCAAGGTGCTGAGCAGTGGTCAGATCCTGGCAGTTTTCAACGACCCAAAAAAAGCAGGCAAGTGCTCCCTCCCTACTCTCCTTCTCTACTCCCACCCCTTTCCTCTCCTTTCTCTTGTCTCGTCTCCTCTTTTTTCTTTCCTCTCCGCCCTCTTCACTTCTTTGCTTCCTCTCCATGCTTCTCTCTGGCTGGTCATTGCATGTCGTTGCCGCCTTTGACAGAGCTTTGACATGTGCTATTTGTGTGCCTGCGCTTGCTCAGATGCTTTGGTGCGTCTTGTGGGGCAAGTGGTGTACCAGCCTCCTGGCATTTGTTGTCTTCTGCAGCTGTGCATGCATCTGCTCAGTCTGCATGTGTTTGCTGTTTTGTGCCTGCAGGATCCACCCTTGCCCTGATTGAACCTTCCAGCAAGGCAGTCACAGAGCTGGCCACACCCTTCAGCTCTTATGGAGGACCCACTCTGGCGGTGCACGAGGTGAGGCTGGGTGGCTGGGCTGTGATGGGCGCCGCCCGCATGTCGCTTTGCTGGCTGTCGGGCTGGCTGACTGGCTGGTGCTGCTGGGCTGTAGTACACCGGGGCATTGCATGTGGGCATGTTATGGTTGCAGGACAGAGTGCCTGCCAGGCTCCCAGTGTAGTACAACCCAGCATCGTGGGCTCCCCACCTCTCGCCCCCTGTCCTGCCCGCGACCTGCCCCTCCGCCTTCCACTTCACCTGCTCATCTACCTGCAGGCTGATGGCAAGATTAAGGTTGCAGCGGCAGCAGGCAGCGCGCTGGCGCCTGGAGCAGTGGCTCTGCTGGAGGTGGAAGGAGTGGAGGCGCTGGCGGCTAGCAAGCCCGAGGACTGGCAGCTTGTGCAGCGCTCAGCTACTTCAGAGGTGGGCCGAATGCTTAGCGGTCTCAGCAGCTAACAGTCATTTCAGACTGTGCGATAGTCTTAGCGTTGTGGTCGAGGACAACTGGCTGACTGAATGGGAGTCGTGCCGTGTCGTACTGCTTGATGCTCTTGTACTGCCTGCAGGTGGATCCTGGATACCTGTCTGAGCCCTCTGCGGTGGAGTTCAAAACCGAGGGAGGACTCACCGCCTTCATGAACTACTACCCTCCCAAAAACAAGGTGTGCAACACAGAAAATCCATTTAGCAGGTTTTGTGATTGCTGTGCGCTTTTGTTTGCAATCAGCAGACGGTGTGGCGTTGCAAACGGCGTGCACTGTGCAAGCACATACATGCACGCCAGGGCTGCATCCATACATCAGCAACCCCGCCCAACGCAGGTGTGTTTGTACTCGCCTGCACCGGTCGCCGCTGCAGGATTTCAAGGCTCCAGCGGGCAAGCTGCCGCCGCTGCTTGTGAAGATTCACGGCGGTCCCACCAGCCAGGCTTCAACTGCGTTCAGCCTGGGCATGCAGTATTGGACTAGCAGAGGTGCGCTCACAAGCCTTTTGCCTACTGGAACGGTGCTTACAGGGCGCTGGGCGTAGCTGCTGCTTGCCCTGTGGCTCGTCGTGTTTGCAAGCCTGGCTTTTTCTGCAACGACTTATCACCTGCCTGCCGCCACTCTTGCTGCTTGCCTGACTTGGTCCTTTTCGTCCTGCAGGCTTTGCTGTGGCAGACGTCAACTATGGCGGTTCGACAGGCTACGGTCGCGCCTACCGAAAGAGGCTGGAGGGCAACTGGGGTGTTGTCGATGTGGATGACTGCTGCAATGCTGCCCGCCACCTGGCAGAGCAGGTGAGCGTGAGTGTCTGTGCGTGAATGAGCTTGGCAGGTTCTAGTGCCTGGGCAGAACCGCGAATGATAGAGCTGCAATGCGGTGGCATGCGTTTGGGCGCAGCTGTGCAAACGTGTGCTGTGCGCTGCGCGTGCACCTTGTGTTGTGCCTGCTGGGAGCTCACGAGGCACCTTCACCTTACTTCTGAATTTCTTGCTTCTGAATCATACCCCCTTTCCCCTCGGAACCACTGATCCACTGTAGGGGCTGGTGGACCCGCAGCGCCTATGCATCGATGGCGGCAGCGCTGGAGGCTACACCACTCTTGCCTGCCTGGCATTCAGGTGCGGTGCACCGTCCTCGTCACCTGCTGTGTGGCTCACACCTGCTTGCCAATGTGCTGGAGTAACCCATCTTTGCGTCAATGTATGGCCGATGCACAGCGTGGCCCAGCGCTGCTTATGTCTTATCAGCTGTCTCTTCATGGCGTTGTTGCGCTTGCAACCAGTCACCCAAACATAGGGGTGTATCGCGCATGAATGCCCCACACGCCGCTCGTCCTCCTCCTCCTCCTGTTTTATTTGCCGCCTCTGTGCCGCTGTGCCTGCTGCAGGGATGTGTTTTCGGCGGGCGCCAGCCACTATGGCGTGGCTGACATGGAGCTGTTGGCCAAGGATACACACAAGTTTGAGTCTCGATACCTGGATGGCTTGGTGGGACCATACCCCGAGGTGCGCCTGCCAGAGGGCGTGGGTGTTGGGATTGGTGGTGCAGCTGCAGCAGCTGGGATGGTGGATGGAGGTTGAGGTGCAGCCAGAGACTGCTACTGCGCTGCATTAACCAGCACCTGTTATGCTCCCACAGAGGGCGGCTGGCTTGACAGCGTTGCGGCTCCCGCTGCCACACTTGCTCAAACATATAAAACCTGTGTCCACCACACTTGTGACAGGCAAAGGCTGTCTACGTGGAGCGCAGCCCGCTGCACGCTCTGGATGGCTTCACTCGGCCAGTGGCTTTCTTCCAAGTGGGTGCGGGTGGCGTGTTCCCTGGGCGGGTGCTCTTGCCTGGTGGCGGTATCATCATGTGTGTGCTCCTTGCGTGTTCGGGGTATCAGCTGCACCCCACCGCCTGCGCCCTGCCGCTCTCTGTGGCTGGTGCATACAGTGCAACAACTGGGAAACGAATTCTGAAATCTAGTACAGGTTGAAAGTCAAGTAAAACCATGTTAACGACAAAATATCGTTAAACTCATCGCGTGCCACCGACTCACTCACCACCCCGTGCTGCCGCACTGCTGCACTGCAGGGTCTGGATGACAAGGTGGTGCCGCCCAACCAGGCCCAGGTGATGTACGATGCTCTGAAGGCAAGGGGCGTCACCACTGCGCTCGTCATGTTTGAGGGCGAGCAGCACGGCTTCCGCAAGGCCCCCAACATCAGGCAAGGAAGTGTGACAGTTGATGAGTGCATAACTGCTCACTCTTGAGGATGTGCTGTGGCCTATGGTTGTGCAAGCAGCAAGCAAGCTAGGACGCGGCACGCGTGGGCGCCCCGCTATTTCTCTGCAGAGGAGGCGGCAGGCTGCAGCACCGGGCTTTCCCCGGGTGCTGTGCTGCCGCCGCTGATGCCGAAGTTGATGTGGCAGTTCTGCAGCCTGGTTGCCGCCGTGCTCAGTCAATGCCCAGCCACCACCCACTCAGTCCCGAACCTCGCCCTGCTGCAGGCGGGCGCTGGACGGCGAGCTATACTTTTACGGGAAAAGCCTGGGCTTCAAGCCCCCCATGCCGGCAGACTTTGAGGAAATTGAGATCGTCAACACCTAGGCTGGCTTGAAGCATGCAGCCAGTGCAGCAGCGGCAGGGCGCTTGGCTTGTAACCGCTCCACACTGTAACAGCATGATGCAGGTCTGAGCCGGGCAGCACACTCAGCCATGTGTGACAGCGGCGGGCGGCTGCAAATCATGCAGCAGTGGCAGGGAGCTTGCTCTGTGTCACTGCCTTGCATAGACCTTTCTTTCTTCCCTGGGTCGCGCAAGCTTATTCGTGCCATATAATTAGCTAGATGGGAAGCAACAGCACGTTTTGGCAGCATTCAATTCGGTTCAAATTTCAGCTCACAGGTGTATTCACATAGCAGCCGACCCAGCTGCATCAAGCGCCGCTGTGCGCCACAGGCTCGGTCACCCATCTGCCGCCCCTGAAGCGCGTCACAAACTGCTCGGGGATGGCGCTCTCAACCGGGTCCGAGTCCTCTGCAGGTCAGCCAGGGAGGTGCAGGGTGCGAGGCAGGCGTTGCAGTCATAGTCCCAGTCCGGTCTGGACACCTGCTGCGGTGTCTGTACAGGCTGGCATGCACGCCTGCAATGCCCTGCTGCGACTTGCACACCAAAGCAGGCAACCGCTGCTGTAACAAATGATGAGCGGCTGGCTGCCGAGCGCTGGTGCGTCACAGTCATGTGGTGTTGATTGACACCAATCCCAGGTGCCTGCTAAGTTGTTGCCTGCCGAAAACAACAAAGCGGCGCACCAGTGGCGCCAGGCAGGATGACGTTCACTTCCGACGACTTGGCGGTGGTGATGTCAGTGCCCTCCAGGGAGCCCCGGGGTAGGTACAGCTGCAGGCGCAGCAACGGATGCCAGCAGGCGAGGCCAACCACGCTGAGCTGCGCAGCCAAAGCGCTGGCAGCCTTGGGGAGCGGGCTGACAGGCAAGCAGAGTGCTGCGGGCAATTCAGAGTGTGTGCGTATCGCCGCACCTGGCAGCCATCACATTTGTCCACTGCTATTGTTGGCACCGAGCCGGTGCACTGCACCTCCACACCAGCACAATTTACCAGCTCAACTGTCGCCACCACTGCGAGCAGACCAAGAAGCAAGGGCCGTGACATGAGCTGGCTGGAAATGGGGGAAAGGGGGCGTGGCCGGGCTCTGGCGTTGTAAGATCTGGCAACAGGATTTGGCAGTGCAAGCCGGGAGTTGAACAGGCACCTGGGAGGGACAGGGGCACCTGCCTGATTTTTCTGGTACCACTGCTTTGCCCACCAGGAAAGCTCAGCTGCTGCCTGCTGTGCGTCAGCGACACGCCGCAACCATGCTCACCTGAATCGAAGAGCAGTCCCGTGCGGCTGCATTTATCCAGAGTAATTGCGTTTACCTTGCCTCGGACCTGCAGGCACACACACGACAGACATGAGAATGAGCAGCAAAGCGGATGGATGGTTTTGCATCACGCCTTGTGCCCCCTTGGATACTGCGCCTTTCAGGGAGCAGACGAGATGCCTCAGAGCAGCAGATGCAGAGCTGCACGATTCCCCAGTCATGCCTCAGCAGCAGCAGTCACTCAGGTAGGTTCAACCTGCACTGGCCTGAATGGTGCTCCCGCTGCAGTTGAAGATGTAGACAGTCTGCTTGGGCTGTGTGTCTTCTATCACAATCTCCCGGTTGCTCACCTGCAGCAAGCAAGAATGAATCAGTTAAACCGACTTCATGGTGAGTTGTTCAGGTTACAGATGAAAGGCATGGACAGGCAGACCAGCAGTCACGACGCGGGACTGTGAAACTTTGCGCAAGCGGCTGACACGGTGAGGCGGGCGGCTGCAGCTGCTGCTCGATTCGCAGGCAGAGGCAGGCGAAAGGTGGTCTGCCAGCCCACCTGATTCTCCACCACCCACTTCCGGCCCTGCTCACACTCCAGACGTGGCGGCTTGGTGGCAGCAGCTGCCGCTTTGGGCTGGGCTGCTGCAGCTGCAGGCGCTGCTGGCCCTGCAGGCACCGTGCCGCTGCGCTCTGCTCGATTTTTGGTCTTCATGTCATCTGCAGCAGAAAACCTCCAAGGAAAAGGTGGTACAACTCCGGAATGTTAAGATTGACTTGTCCTTGCTGAGAACTGGCATCCTTGAGTTTGTGTCAAGCTGGTTGCGCAGCGGGCCACAACTGGGGAAAAAACCAATTGGTCAGCACATGATGAGAGCCGCCCACAGCAATTGCCTGCAGGCCAGCCAGAGCACACCCGCAGGTCAGCTCACAGCAAGGGCTCAGCGCACACCTGTGACTCTCTTCAACCCAGAGGTGACAGAGTCTCCCTTGTTCAGCTCGGAAAACAGCGCAGCCATGGGGTTGCCGCCGCCGGCCGCCGCCGCCGTTGCCGCCGCCGCTGCTGCTGCGTTCCGTGCCACCAGGTTGCCGGGGGGCGGCGGGGGCGGCGGAGGAGGGCCCGTTGGTTTGGCTGCCGTAGCTGCCGCACTGGCCGGCGCCGCGTTTGCTGCTGCTGTTGTTGCTGCTGCTGATGGTGGCGCCGCCGCCCCTGCCTGGAACTGGGAGGCGGGGATGCCTGAGGCGTTCCACTGAGGGCCAGCAGGGTAGTGCTTGGCACAGAAGGCCTGCAAGCGCAGATAGAAATGAGGGCACAGAGGGGCCGGAAGTCCAGCGGTGGGCTGCTGGACTGCACACCACACCTCGACCCTGGTCCGGGCCCAGCCCAGTCCACAGGCACAAGCTGTATACTAGCAGCAGGCCACAAACAAACGACACTGCACAGCACAGCGCAACAAGGAGCAACAGGGCGCTAGGGGGGCCATCCTCCAAAGCGCAGCAAGCAGGCAGGCAGGCAGGCAGGCAGGCAGGCGTGCAGGCGTGCCTTCAGCGCCAGCAGCAGCTCCTTCACCGCCTGCACCCAAGTCACATGCCCCGGGTCCTTGCCCCGCCATTCCATCAACACCTGCAGCGCACATATGGCACAGCTGTCTGACACTGCTGTCGTTGTCGCAAGTGTGCTTCACAGGCACGCGGACTGCAAACAATCGATTCAGGGCATGGTCAGGGCACCACACACACCTTGTTTGCATAGAAGTCTGCTGCTGACAGGGCATCCTCCACATGCTGTGCTGGCAGGTGGATGCCTGCACCGTGGCGCGGTTTTGTGTTTGCTGTGTTGTGTCGCTGTTTTGTCGTGCGTTGTGTCGTTTTGGTAGTTGTGTTGTGTGGCTTTGTGGGGTTTTGGCTGCCGGCCCCTTCACACCCTAGGGCCGGGCAGCCTGCCACCGGGGCGTGGCCCCGGGCGGGCTAAAGACTGCGACCCGAGATGGGCGCAACAGGCGCTGCTGAGAAGCTGGCAGAGTCGTTTAAGAGGGCGGCTCCAGCAGCTCACCACAGACTCACCACAGTTAGGAGCGGAGTAGGCCACCCAGCTGAGCGACTGCATGGCTTCAGAGACGAGCTTGAAATGGGACTGGTAGGGGCTGCACGGACACACAGAGGGCACAGACTTTGCCAGCTGCGAGTTTGTGGACAAGCTGTACTGCCGAGCTGTACTGCAGCGCTGCGCATGGAATGGCAGTACGACACCAAATCGAGGCCACCATGTGCATGGCTTGATCCAGGAGCGAGCGTGCATACAAGCTTTGTGACAAAGCTTGTCTTCGACATCTCCTGTTCAAAAGAAGGAAAAGCAGAAGAAGACCAAATGCTCACCTTCGGGGGCCGGCCGCGAGGTCACCGGCAGCAACCATCCTGTCGCCCACTGGCTGCACCAAATGCTGCAGTTCTGCGGCATCTGGCTTCTGCAAGCGACGAATGGTGCAGGTGGCACGAGGAAAACGAAAGCGAACGTGCAGCACACTGTAGGCAGGCAGGCAGGCATCCAAAAGCGCAGCAAATGTTGCAGCCAGAGCTGCCAGCAGCAGTGAGCACGCATGCGCACCTTGCAGGCACCAAACGCCTCCACCACAGCCGCCTCACGTTGAAAGCCTTCAGCAAGGATTCGGGTGGCTGTCAGCACATGACCACCCACGCCTTCTGCTGCATCGACCACCTTGGCCAGCTGGGTGCTCAGCAGCTGACGGTAGGCGGCCAGTGCGCCGGCTGCATCGCCGGCAACAGGGCGTGGCGCCGCCGCTTGGGCGGTGGCAGCAGGGGCGGTGATGGGACGGGAGGCCGGCGCTGTGAGGGGGCTGGCCCCGGATGGCACCACCGATGCGAGGCGGGCCTGCAAGAAGAGGCCTGTTGAAAGTGTTGATGTGATCGAGACGCCGCCGACACTGTGAATCGCGTCGTCGCACCTCCGTCTCCTCCAATCGCGATGCGATGACCTCCAGGCGAGACACCGCTGCCTCCAACATTTTTGACTAGATACAGGCCGGCTTCTCAAGCCTTGATCTATTTTACTTGCTGCTTGCAAGCGTCCCACAGACAGCAATGACGTGCGGGATTCGTACATCGGCATTACAGGAGGGGCGTCATTTGGCCGTGGTTCCCAGCTGTGAAACAAGTAAATGCAATTGCGGGAGTCGGGAAGCCAACATCCCAGGATCGCCGATTTGCTGCCGTCTGCCCATCGCATTGCGTATTTGCCCTGCGTCGTAGGCTGGAGCGGGTGTTGCACAGGCAAGTGCGATGCAAGCGACCAGGGTGCCTGTGGAGCATCATGGATCTGTCGCCATTCTGCACCAGCTTCGCCGCTCCGCTTCGCTGCTCCGCTTCGCCGCCCCTCATGGCCGCAGCAAAAGCTATCTGCCCTGACCTGAATCCTGCACTTCACCCCTTTCATACTCTGCAGTTGTAGCTTGCACAGTACCACATCAGCGCAAACAATGGCTCGCGTGGTCAGTTTGCTGCCCTCTGCCACGGAAATCGTGTGCCTGGTTGCAGCAGAGTGCGATGCCGATGGCACAACGCCTGCACTGGTTGCGAAGAGCCATGAGTGCGATTGGCCGCCTGGGCTCGACCTGCCCATGCTGACGGCAGCAAAGACGACCTTCACGACATCAGCAGATGTCGATCAGCAGGTCCGCAGCGCTCTAGCAAGTGGCAACGGACTGTACACAGTTGATCAGGAGCACTTGAAGCAGCTGCAGCCAGACGTCATTGTGACTCAGGTGAGGCCAGCATCGCGCCTTGACTCGGGTTTGCCATCCAACCGCGGCACGCGGCTGCTGTGGAGGTTGGCATCTCCTGCTGCAGCGGCCTGGCTTGATGCGATTCATTTCGAATGTGCCTGGCACCTGGCTGGTGCAATACTGTTGCAATCAGGAAAGCCTGACGCGGTGCGTGTCACGCTGTCTCCCTTCCATGCAGTCCCTGTGCAGTGTGTGCAGCGTGGATTTCTGCCAGGTGGAGCTGGTGGCGGCTGGCATCGAGCCGCCCCCCAAACTGATCGACCTCAACCCTGCCAACCTGCAAGATGTGTTGGCTGATGTGGAGCGAGTCGGCGCCGAGCTGGGCCAGCCCGCAGCAGGCAAGGCAGCCGCGGACAAGCTGCGGGCGCGGCTGCAAGCAGCGCTGAATCGGGTGCCCACTGCCGCCCCTGGACGCAAGCCGCCCAGCGTGGCTTTCATTGAGTGGGTCGAGCCCATCTTTGTAGGGGGTCACTGGACACCGCAGCTAATCCACATGGCTGGCGGCAGCCACCCGCTCAATCCACATAAGTAAGGCAGATCGATGGCGCAGCTTGTCTTGCAGCTCTGTGCCCTCCGCGGCGGCCTTCTTGCATCGGCTGTTGACATTCTCCTGCAATCCTGCCTGGGTCCGCCATGAGCGGTTGTTGCAGGGCTGGCGGCGGCGCAGGCAAGTCCTTTGTTGCGACCGCTCAGCAGGTGGCAGGCAGTCAGCCAGACTGGATCGTGGTGTCGCCTTGCGGCTTAGACCTGGCAACGACCCGGAAGGAACTGGACAGCACGCTAGCAACGCAGGCATGGTGGTGAGTTGAATCTGAGCGGTTCGTGTATATCATGGCTGCCATCTTGGCAGGTTGCAGTGCAGCTGGATCTTGCTGGTATTGTCGTTGGCTGCTAGTGGTTCTGTGCATGAACATGGCGTCCCATCGCTGCATCCCGTAGGCAAGAATTGACGGCCGTCAAGGCGGGTCAAGTGGTGTGCGTCGACGGCAACCAGCACTTCAACCGACCTGGACCGCGTCTCATCGATGCGCTTGAGTTCTTAGTTGGGCTGCTGCACGACCAGCCAGAGCTCATCCCAGCCGATTTCCCATTCGAGCGGGTGTCACTGGCATAATATCAGTGCGGGTGTCGGCAGACGTCGTCTGTGTTCTCATTGTTTTGTGATTCTGTTGCTGTCTGCCTTTCATCGTTTCACCTCTGCCATACTTTGAAGCAGGCAAACAGCTGAGACTTGACCGAGCTTCTTTTTTTTCGCCAACTGTGCTGTGCTGCGCAGCGTGGGCTGGTACCCGTGCAGTGCATTCGGGTAAGCACAGAGGCAAGCGCTCCGGCGCTGGCGCTGCGAGCCGTGCCTCGCCACAACTCGCGGCCCTCTGCGCGCCTGTCATTCCGAAAGCGGCGTAGCATCGAGACGCACCGGTTTGGATCCCCTACCGCAGCTGGCGCGGTTGCCGACGCTCCGCTCCGCTGCCGCTCGGTGCAGGTGTTCCTGTGTCGCCCGTGACTGGAAGCCACCATGGGCGGGCATGGAGGCCTCAACATCTTGCCACAGGCGAGCCGATCAAAGGATCATGCCGCATGCCTGTGTGGCTATATTCGATCTGCCCGAAAATCGGTCCGACACGCTCCTTGCCGTGTGATGTGTTTGATGCTGCAGAAGCGGTGGAATGTGTATGGTCGGGAGAACCGCCTGAAGGTGATCCAAGACGAGGCAAAGTACGAGGAAGAGCAGGCAGCGGTCAGGGAGCGAGCAGAACAAGCAGACCGCGAGCGGAGGCGTGACCTGCTGAAAGAACGGGCGCGGCGCCGCTACAAGGGGGTGCGTGCTTGGCCAGGGCTGTATTTGCCTGCGACAGGTCGAGCAGACCGGCCATGGTTCAGCCGTGCTGTCTGTCCTGCGAAAGGTGCTTTGCCCACTGCCCAGGAGTCATCGCTGTTGCAGTTCACCAGCTGTGTGGTCGAAGCTGGACGCCTGCTTGCTCTGCTGCTGCAGGAGCACGAGGCATCGACAGCGCCTGAGGCAGCGTCAGGAGCTCTTGCGTACCCTGACAAGCAGCAGGAGCAGCAGCCAGCGCCTGACGCCTGGCAGCCTGACAGCTCAGCCATCAGAGGCCTGGCCGCAGGTCAGGCAGACCACCGCAGAGCACTAGAGCAGCAGTCGGACGGCAGCACACACCAGCATCAGCGAAAGGCCGAGCAGGCCGAACTCGCTCCTCCTCGGAAGAAGCAACGGCGTCAGGAGGCACGAGCTGCGGCGGCCGCTGCCGCTGCGGCAGCAGGCCCCCCCCTGTCGCTGGCAGAGCTGGCGGCTCGCATGGACGAAGCGCCGCCACCCGGCGACGGGCAGGCTGGGGCGGCTGCTGGCGATCGCGGCGGGGAGCTGGCCCGGGCAGAAGAAGCCCAGCTCGAGCGATTCAATCTGTTTGCAGAAGAGGAGGCTGCGGCGATATCCAAGAGGAAGAACCCGGAGGTGGAAGCTGAGAAGCGAGATGAGCGGCGGCGGCGCGGCAACGTCGACACCCAGACCAGCGACGCACGCTTCGACGAGCAGTTTATGTTTGCCAACAAGCTGTATGGCCAGGCGGCGATGCCCTGGTGAGGCTTGTAGGCTCTTGGTGCGGTGAGGTTCGGCAGGGCGTATGAACGGGGATGCAGGGGGGCGCAGCACTGGAGGGCAGTAGCTGGCGACGCGAGGTGCGGCCTTTGCCTGCTTACCTGCATCACTCTCTGTGACTTCAGGACGTACTGCTGTCATACACATAGCCTGCCCTGCCATCTTGCCAATCCTGCTGTGCACCTGGCTGCTCACCTGTGTGAAGGTACGCAAAGAAAGGCAGCACCCTGCCAGCGCCGGAGGGCGCAGAGGGGCAGCAGCAGGAGCAGGGTGGCAGCGGCGGCCGGCGGCAGATGTGGCAGTGGGAGATGCAGGCGCGAGCTGCACTGGCAGGTGCCGGTCAGCTGCATGTAGAAAAGCCGCAGGCCCCAGCCACATTGCTGGCTGGGGTCAAGGTGATGCACAATGGCAGCAAGCGGCGGCATGGCTCAAGGGCTAGCAGTGATGCTGGGGACAGCAGCAGCTCCAGGTCTGACTCCAGCAGCAGCGATAGCAGCAGCAGCGGCAGTGACGGCGGCCGACGGCGGCACCGCAGCAGCAGCAAGCATCGCCATCGGCGGCGGCGTGGAGAGGCGGTGCGAGACCGCAGCAGCAAGAAGGGCAAGCAGGTCAAGCGTCGAGGCAAGGACACGAAGCGCAGCAGGAAGGGAAAGGAGGAGAGGGAAAATGGCGCCGCTGCTAAAAAAAGTGTAGACCAGCTGCGGCTGGAGCGCCTGCAGCGAGAGGACGTGGAGCGCGCGCGACAGCAGCGTGTGGTGGCAGTCGCTGCGGGGAGGGACCCCGCACTCGCAGGCAAGAAGTATCACCAAAGCTTTGGCTTTGGCAGGCGGGGCTGATGTGCCCATGTCGGCGCACTGGAGATGCTGTGAGTGTGTGCTCTCTCTTGGAATGCTGTGCTATTTTATTGTAAGTGAGTCCCTCCCACTGGGGGTTGCGTGTCCGACAGCATGGGAGCGGGCCGAGGACAGGCGGGTCCCTGGTCGTCCTGCTGGGGAATGGTGGTTCAGGGTGATTCCTGTTCCACCCATCCCACCCTCGCCTCGTTTGCCTCCTGCCCCACCAGCAAATTGGTGGCGCTTCCGCCGCCCGCTCATAGTGGAGGTGAGATTCCGTTTGAGCTTGGCTGGGCAATTGCGATCCAGAACAGGTATGTGGGGACAGAGGCATGTGGGGGCTGCCAGTTTGTTGTTTTTCGTCTGGCAGGCAGATGGCGGCGGCGCCCACATGGGGGCTCGTGGGGGCCATGTGCGGCCGTCACCTTTAGCACTCCCAACCGCCAGCGTTTGTCACAAACACTCGTTTGCAAGCCGTATCATGGCGCTAGCTTGGTGCTGCTCACAAACACACATTCTCCGTCTTCGACCACAACCGGCGCAGCAAACGGCTGCCACCCATAGACTCGCCGCCCCAAACGCACCACAAGCGCGTCGATCTGGTGGCTGGGCATCTTGCGTGACTTATGGCCGCTGCCGCCGTGCGGTCGCTGCCGCCGCTAGCTCCGCATCGAACAACGGCGCCCTAGCGATGGGGTCTGACGGCGTCCGGGCGATGGGCGAGCTGCGCAGCACGTCTGAGGGCGTCAGCTTGAAAAGCCTGGACCAGTCGCAGCTTGACATGGCAGTTGAGAAGGCGGTGCAGCGGCTGCAAGCGGCGGGGCTGGCAGCCGATGACGGCAGCGAGCTGGGCTGCGACCCAGCCTCCCTCAGCCGCTCCATTCACCAAGTTGTGGTGGAAGAGGTGCACGCGGCGTTCGAGACTGAGCTGACGGCGGTGCACGACGCGTTTGAACTGGAGCGCAGCGCCTCCAAGCAGAACGTGAAGGATGCAGTGGATGCGGCCCTGCACGACCAGCCCATGAAGTTTGATGTCACAGCCAACGTCAACACAATCATGGCAATCACAGCAGTCATCGCGTACTGGCGGGGTGAGCCCTGCTTGCAGATTGCCGCAGTGGAGGCTGTGTGCCTGCTGCTGCTGCCGCCAGCCCTGCTGTTGCAGGAGAGGCAGTGCTGCACTGTCGCAAGTTGCGCCTCATCCCGCATCTCGCTGTGGGCACCAAATGCTGCGCGGTACTGCTCACGACAACCATCTCCGATTTAGCTGTGGCCTCACCGTGCCGCTGCTTCATCTCACTCTGTGTTGTGTACCTCGTGTTGTGTGTGCGCTGCAGGCGTGGGCGGCTTGCTGGACATCGTGTTTGAGGAGTCCTTGGAGGGCTTTGTTGCCTGCATCGTGTTCGGCTGGGTAGTGCTGGGCCTCATCCGCGTCTTGAAGCTGCCTGTGGTGGAGGGCGCTGGCCTGTGAGGCAGGCACGATGCTCCTCACCGGTCTAGTGAGCCTGCCGCTGGTGGTCTAGTCAGCAGTCATTGTGCTCCTGGAGACAGTCGCCCATATGGGCTCAACATTGTATTTGTATTTCTCATGCCTCTCCTTGAGTCGAGAACAGAGGCCCATACTTCCCTCCCCATGCTTCCCTCTGCAAACTTATAACGAATCCTTTGATATAGCCGAGGCGCCTTTTTGCCTCGTCTCCCGTTCTTCGTCTCCTGGCACCTGTTCATGGCGCGGGGTGTGCCCCTCATTTCATTTGCAGCGGCATGATGCTGCTTCCCTCTGTTTGATACTACGACTGGCCCGGCAGCAGCAGAGGGCGCACCATGCTGACAGCTGCGGCAATTGGGGTCAGGTCATTGAATGCCTGGGTTGAAAATGGGTGTGCATGCATGATTAGCAGGATGTGCTGCACCCGCAGCTGAGATTTGCTGGTTGCCCTAAGCTACGCAACTGCAGAGGGTGCCCGGGAAAATGTGTGGCCGACGGCGGCGGCATGCATGTGGTACTGCTGGACCTTGGGTGCCGTCCCTCAAGGAGCTGGTGCGATACATACACCTTCTACGCACACGGAGATGCAGATGTTCACAGTTCGACGAGGAATTGGCGGAAATGCGTTCCCTGCGCACCCCGCAAAATGCGGCGTTCACCCTGCTCGCAGCCCTTGTCCTGGCGCATGTGGGCTCAGGTGAGAAAAGGCGGCGTATCTTGCAACCTTGCTTGGGCACCACCCTGCAAGTCAACCTGCCGCCATGCATGCCACCGCAAGCAAGGCGATCGCCTGCCTCCCGCCCGGCCCCACCTGTACCTGCAGGCAGCGCCCAGTGCGGTTCCAGCTCTGCCTACATCGGGTTTGAAGGCCAGCTGACCCAATTTGAGCATGATGTGAGTGCGCCACCAAGCTGTGCCAGTTGTCATGCCAGTCCGCCCCGCACGGCCCGTACCAGCATCTGCCTGCTCCGTTGACTGCCGCCAGTGCCGCTCCCTCCGTCTTGCAGCTGGCTGGTACAGTCCGCATCCTGGACGACTGCACCATGCAAGTGTCTGGCTTTTCGTACGACGGCAAGGGCCCTGCTGTGTTCTGGTGGGGCGCACCCTCAGCGGACAATGGCGACATTCGCAGGAATGGTCGTAGGGTGGTTGGCCAGCAGCTGGACCGGGCTTACAACGGAGAGACGGTGCGCTGGCTCAGTCATGCCATGTCAATGTGTCGGCCATTCTTCTGTGCATGTTTGTATGAAGGTGTTTGTGAGTCAGCATCAATCTTGCTATGTGCAGTGCACATTCAAGCAGCCAATCCCCAGTGCTGCCTCCCTGCCCTGACTTCCCTTCTCGCTCAGGCCACCTTCAAGCTGAGTGATGGCCTGTCGTGGGCTGACTTCAAGGTGCTGAGCGTGTGGTGTGAGGACTTCAATGCCGACTTTGGTCACGTGGAGCTGAAGCAAGGTGGGTGGATGGGTCGCACATACCTCCTGCTGGCTTTCAGCGCTGCTGGTACAAGCTGAAGTCAGACCAGAGCAGCCCGGCACTCTTTTCTGCTGAAAAAGTATATGCCCTTTAGCTGCCAGCCTATGTATGTCTGCCAGCCTCACGTTATTCTTCTCTGCTTTGCCGCACTGCAGTCCAGCCCGAACCTGAGCCTGAGCCCGAGCCCGAACCTGAGCCTGAGCCCGAGCCCGAGCCCGAGCCTGAGCCTGAGCCTGAGCCTGAGCCTGAGCCTGAGCCTGATTCGGTGCCTGATGTTTCATGCACATCTGAGTCCCCCCTGGTCGGCTTCGAAGGCGAGCTGACACAATTTGAACATGAGGCGAGTGGGGCAGCACAGTGCGCTGCGTGTGGTATGCGTGACTTGCTGCTGACCCCTGTTTTTCAGGAGGGATTGGATTTGTAGCCATCTCCAAACCGCTGTCTGATGTGCCCGCCATCGGTGCCTGCCTGATCATCACCAATGAGCACAGGCCCTGCCATCTGACAGTGTCGCTCCTCAGCAGGATTCCATCCGCTGGTTGTTTGACTGTGCCGCTTGCTCATCTGCCGCCGGTGCCACTCCCTCCGTCTTGCAGCTGGCTGGCACGGTCCGCATCCTGGACGACTGCACCATGCAAGTGTCTGGCTTTTCGTACGACGGCAAGGGCCCTGCTGTGTTCTGGTGGGGCGCATCCTCAGCGGACAATGGCGACATTCGCAGGAATGGTCGTAGGGTGGTTGGCCAGCAGCTGGACCGGGCTTACAACGGAGAGACGGTGCGCTGGCTCAGTCATGCCATGTCAATGTGTCGGCCATTCTTCTGTGCATGTTTGTATGAAGGTGTTTGTGAGTCAGCATCAATCTTGCTATGTGCAGTGCACTTTCAAGCAGCCAATCCCCAGTGCTGCCTCCCTGCCCTGACTTCCCTTCTCGCTCAGGCCACCTTCAAGCTGAGTGATGGCCTGTCGTGGGCTGACTTCAAGGTGCTGAGCGTGTGGTGTGAGGAGTTCAATGCCGACTTTGGTCACGTGGAGCTGAAGCAAGGTGGGTGGTGGATGGTTGAACAAATGGCTGAGCAACGGCGGTGAAATACGGTGCCAGCAGCAGGTGACAGGCGGCAGCAGCAGCATCGGCGGAATAGCAGTGCTCTCTGGCAACCATCACGCATGCCGAAAGGCACTGCGAACACTTAGTGGCGGTGGCGGCTGTACCTGCAGGTGCAGCAGAGGCACAGGCAGCCCCTGCAGGTGCCGGCGAGCCCCAGGCAGCAGCCCCTGAGCCTGTGGCGGCAGCACCTGCACCTGCACCTGCGGCAGGCCTGGGTCTGGCCAACTGCGTTGAGCTGCTTCCCAACTACTACAATCTTCACTGGGAGGTGAGCGGACACAGTGCAGCAGCAAATGAGCCATGTCAAACGACTGGCCTGCACTCTGGGAGCTAGCTGGGCCTGCTGTCCCTTGTGTCCCGGAACCTACCACTGGGTTGCAAGGTGGCAAGCCCATTGATTGATGTGGCCCATACGCATGTAGCATCCTGTGCCAAGCTTGCTTGCTTGTGGTTTACATCCGTGTGTCCGCAAAGAGACTTGCGATACAGATGGTAGCGAGGAATGCAAACCACCGCCACTCCTGTTCGGCTTGTTGCTGCTCGTTGCGTGCAGGTGGTTGACTCCCAGGTGATCGTGACCCTGGAGGGGAGGGTGGGAGGCGACAACCGCTGGCTGGGCTTTGGTTTTGCGGCTGAAAACGCGACTGATGTGCTCATGCCTGGGTCGGACGTGGTAGTTGGTGAGCTGCTGCAGCTGCTGCAGTTATTGCTGCTGGCAGCGGCTGGCTGTCAAGTCTTCAAGACAGCAGTAGAAGTTGCAACCATGCTGCAACCTGCCGCCACTGAACAGGCCACTGCCCTGCTGTAAGGCTTTTGTCGACTTCCTCCTCGCAGGTGGCATGGTCAACGGCGATTGCTTTGGGTACGACTATAGCCTTGAGAGCCGATTGCAGTGCAGCTACACAGAGCGCGGCGGCGCGTGCCCCGATTTTGGCCTGTCTGGGGACCGTGACAGCAACCAGGTCGAGCTGCTGGACTGCACGAAGGTGAGCTGGATGACAAACACATCGGACGGATTCGGAGCAAATTGCGGTTGCGCGACAGAGCAGACAACACAGCTATTGAGGCGTGTGCTGGCTCTCCAGTGCACCTCAGCGCGCTCAACCCACCATTGGCAGCTCGCTGTGGTGCTTGTGTCCTCCCCTTGTACCCTCCCTGACAATGTTTCCTTTCGATGTCTTTGATGGGACCGCAGGTTGGTGACGTGCTGGCGGTAACAATGATGCGCCCCCTGAACGCATCTGACCAGTGGGACCGCGCCTGGCCGCTGGATGGTAGCGGCTTCCCAGTTTGGGCAATGGGTCCAGGTGTGACAAAGCCGGCAATGTCCAAAAGACAAGCAATTGTGTCTGTCTTGTTAAAAAACCTGCCACAGCAGGCAGCAAGTGTGTGTGTGCGTGAATACTGGCAGCACAATCTGCTGTGATGTGTCGAGATGCGTGCAGCCTGGCATGGTGTTGTCCGGGAGCTCTCAATGGCTTCTAACCCCTCCTGCTTGCTTTGAATCCGCTCCCCTCTTGTGCCCGCAGTCAGCGAAGGCAGCAATGCTGACCAACCTATCGTCTTGTATCACCGCTTCCAGCTTCCAGGCTCAGCGGCCGAAGACACAATACACGCACCCACAGGCCAGGACTACCGCCTCAATTTGGGGGGTGTCTCGCCGCCCTCCTCCTGCCGCCCGCTGCTGGCTGAGGCCGAGGCAGCGTCCGCCGCCCCTGCGGCAGCTCCGTCCCAGGGCGCAAGTGCAGCAGCTCCTGCCCCCCGCACACCCGTGGTCACGTTGTCTGGCGTCACAGAGTTCAACGTGACAGAGGGAGGTGAGCAGGCACACACTCTGCATTGGTGGTGGTTTGTCCCGCTGCTCTGCAAATGTTTTTGCCATGCTGTGGATGCACATATGAGCGAGCTGCACACAAACGAATGCTGCAGAAACGTGTGCTCGCCCGCTGGCGGCAAGCTGACCTGGGAAGCCTGTCGCTTAGTGCTTGGCTCTCCACCCCTGTTGCTGCAGACAACCCCAATTATCCCAACCCTCCCGGTTGGGGTGTCTCCTACCACATAAACGGCATGGAGTCGCCGATTCTCAGCCTCACACGCGGCACGCCCTACACTTTTCGGGGTGCGCTTGTCAATATCTTGTGGCTTGAATTGGTGCCAAGTCGAGAATGCTGGTTGTGACAGGGGCCCGCCTTGACCCTCCCTCTCTCCTTTCGTGTTTGCAGTAATGGCAGGTCCCAACCACCCGTTCTACCTGACCAGCAGCATCGTGGGCGGCGGCTCTTTCTCGGGATTTGCAAATGAGACCGTCTACGGCGGCGGTGAGGAGGTGGCAGGTGAGGTGGCAGCCAGCGGCTGGCAGTCAGGCGGCAGGAGTGTGCTGATGCTTGGAGTGATGTGTCCATCTCCGAAACAGGCGCTCGGTTGCTGATACCCCGTTCATCAGCACTGCACGACCCATTACAAAGCCGTCGTTTCCCACTGCCACGTTTCGCCCAAGCAGGCACCGAGGAGGCACCCTACGAACTTGTGTGGGCGCCGGATGCCTCCACACCAGACAAGCTGTATTATCAGTAAGACCATACGTGCTGCAGTTTGACCTTGTGGTTGTTATGCCGATGGCATTGTTATAAGGCCCTCGCTGTGTCCAGGTCTAATGGGTTGCCTGCTGCATGCTCCTCTCCTGCAGATGCACCGTTCACCAGAAGATTGGGTGGGAGGTGCTGGTGGCGGATGCTTGAAAGCAGAAACGTCGACCCCCAAAAAGCATGCGTTGTATAACACGCACGGCAAATGGACAAGCCCAACCAGTCTGCACACCTGAGCCAGCGTGATCAGCACCTTATTCCTTTCTTGGGGCACCTAATCTATACGCCAATCCAACTGTGCCCGTCTTTTGCAGTTGTAGCACCTACTGGTTACGCCGACTTACTGTGACACCTTGATCCTGTCGTACGTGAGCCAGATGCGCATCACGTGCACTTCTTTTTGCCGCCTGACCAGGCACCAGCGCCAGCCTTTTTGTTTTGTGTGTGAACCCCGATGCAACTTGACATGGCACAGCTCAAGCAGGTTCATAGAGGGCAACACTTTCTGTACAAGCATTTGAAACAAGTCTAGCTGCAAATTCGGTAGTTCAAAACCCCTGCGAAGTGATTGACTGCATGCATTGGGCGATCAAATAGCTCGCGCACCAGACATCGCATCAATTGCCGGATTGTCTTGTGAGGTAGTGGCTGGTGCCCTTTCGCAAGCTCAAACCTTGACACGTTCGACCGTGGCAGGGTGCACAGTCACGGCCTGCAGGTTGTTGTCGTAACCTTCATCTGCAGCGCAGGCAGGAGGCAGGAGGCGCCAAACTTGAACTTCAGAGGCCAGCCAAGAAGAGGAACTCACCAAGTAAAGCTGAGAACCAGTTCAAATGAAACTAAGAAAGCCATGGGGTGTGAAGTCAGTCAACGAAGGTGCCGTAAAGACTGGTGCTTGTTGCGCACTGTCCTACTGACAGCTGCTGTTCATCCAGACAGCCAGGCACAACGCTCAGCTGGCTCACCCTGAGGCAAGCGACCTGCAGAGTCTCTGTTGCTCAGACGAACGCTCATCACACGTTGCACCACCTGTGCAAATACGAAGGAGTGAACAACCAGGTAAACGAGGCTGCATGATGACAACACAACTGGGACTCTGGCACAAACAGCGCGGGGTATTTGAACCACGCAGGCAGAGCATGTGGCGCTCACGCAGCATGCAGCCATCAGAAGGGGGGTAACTCACCTCTTTCTTAGGCGCAGGGTGGCGGCGGCGATCTACCGCATCCACCAGTGGCTGGCACATGCCCGCAAAGCAGTCCTGCGCAGCAACAGGAGAAGAACCCGCAACCGATGCTCACGCACCCCGTTGATACGATACAGCAACACAGCAATGCCAGCTTGACTGAGTGCGGCATGTCATCATACTACTTGCTCCTGACTGTATCCCCAGCATCTTTAATCGGCAACCTGTATTGTTTCGCTCCTCGCGCCCCGCCTCCCCACACATGCAGAACAGCCAGACGAAGGGGCGGATGCTCACCGACACAAGGCCTTCCGTCTTCTCCGAAACGCGCTCAGCCCAATCGCTGGGCGCATCAATCCAGCGCACCCAAGAGGGAGGCCGCACACCCTTTTGGTGGCACTTCTCCTGCACGGCAAAGGCAACAGTTTGGAGCAGCAGACTCATGAGCAGCGTGACGTGCGCTCCCGCATATCAACAGTGGTGTCATCACACAGGCCTGCGAGGGAATGTCTGCCTGCCTGACTGCCTGCCTCACCTTGACAACATCATATCGATGGAACAGCCTTTGCACCAGCACTTTGCCGACATCGGCAACCTGCATTTGTGGCGCCAGCGCCAGCAGCAGATTTGACACAGATTGGCAAAGCACGCTGTCTCGAGTCACGGCAGCGCTGCACTTTCCAGTAACTGTGAGTAGCAAGGTAGGCACATAATGCCAGATCCAGACCCATAACCCATAGCTGCCCGTTCACCCCCCTGCAGTTTATGCAACGCAACTTGCCTGCAGCCACACCACTACATAGAAGAAAGTGACAAGCACGGGAACCCAGCCTGCAGTCCAGCAAAGAAACAGCTCACACAACCTCAGCATAAGTCTCATAAACCCGCCGGTTATGAGTTTACGTCTCGACGGAGTGTGCCAGAAATGCAGGCGAGGCTCGAGAGCCACGAGGCAGCTTGCGTGACACTGATAACGCGCTAGCTGCCAGGGAGTAAAAGCTGGCAGGGGGCTGTATGCAATACAGACACATTGTTGCGAGGGGCCCGGCCTTTGGTTCTGCAAGCGCTCTCACCCGCGCCCTCGAGCACGGCCGCTCCACCGTCGGGCTGAACATCCCGAGGCCAGTACACGGCCACAAACATCGGTCCCAACACAAAAGCCACCACCGGGGTCAGCAGGATGAGGCTGGGGCGGGGCGCACTGCGGCAGGGTTACCGGGTAACGACAGCACAAACCTAGGTTGATACGTGAAGGCCATGCAGTCAAGGGGCAGCGCTTCAGGTGGCACATGCTGCATTGTGCACAGCGCCTGCTGGCTGCAAAACTCGCTGCATCGCACTCTTGAGTGTGTGTACACTGCCACCAGCTTTCTACTGCTGAGATCACACCCAGTCACCTCTTTTCGCTGAAGCGCCACCAGAAGGAGGGGTTGCGGGTGAGAAGGATGGTGAGCTGGATGAAGCAGGTAATCCCAAAGTACATCACAGCCACAGTCTGCAGGAGTTGGCAGCACATGCGAACAAGCAAGGCGGCGCGCTAGTGTCATGACGGTGGGAGGATGGGCAACAGTATGGGGAACTAAGCAGAGCAGACAAGCACGGCATGGTGCCGTTGGCAGGATGAAAGGCAGGGAGCGGGCGCAGCAAGACAAGGAGAGCCAGGGCTGCACGACCGCGACCCTGCAGACCTCCACCTGATGGCCACCAGCCAAGCAGCACGAGACGGCTGTCGGGCGGGATGCCTGCCTGTCTCCCGCAGTAAGTGCTGCATCTGGACCCCCTCACCTGTCCGTTGGTGAGGACGTCAGGGTCGGTCTCCGGATCCAGGCTGGTGTTCCACCCTGAACGCACACCACAGGATCGCACGCGCAAGCAAGCGGGCTTGACGCGGCAGGCCCCGAGGGCAGACAACTGCGGATGCCTTCAGCTCTGAGCGCAGCACTGCACCCGCCCACACACCCTCGCTGCAGGCAACCTCACACTGAATGGCATCGCACGTTTCCTTGCAAACACACACGCAGCACACACGCTGGGACACCAACAGGCAGCAGGGAAGGCTTACAGTGCCACCAGTTCAGGTACGAAGGGTCTGCCGCCAGCAGCAGCAGCACTGTGGCACCCACGCCAATCAATGCGATGGCGACAGCCACAGCCAAGTATTTCAGCATGAGGAAGGTCTCAGGCGTGTCACTGCTATGAACCTGCAGGCAGGGAAGGGCAGGGGCACATCAGGCGCCTCGCAGCACGGTACTGAGGGAGGCAAGAGGTGCAAAAGCATGCAGGATTGCGCTGCGTGTTGTACTTGCACCGCAGCCACCGTCCGGATGGGCAGAGGCGCGCTGCGCAGGCAGCAACACGGCTGCCCATCTCCCGGAAACGCAGTCGGCAGCACCAGAACTGCTGGCTAGAGTATGGGCAGTGATCATGTGGGGCTGAGACATTGCTTGCCTTGTCGTAGCTTGTTGCCATCACTGCCAGATCGTTCAGCAGAGAGATGAGCACGAGGGCCCAGGATGGAAAATCCAGGTGCAGAATGATAATGGCAAAAAAGAAGAAACCCTGCAAGCAATGCGGCGTTTGAGGTCGAGCTCCGATGACGTTCAAGAGGAGGCGAGAAGGGCGTTGCATGCTGGGAATCAAGCCGTGCAGCACTTGACAGCAGCACAACACAACCTATCTTGCACACTGTGGGCTATCACGGGCTTACCGCCCCAGGCAGGCAGCAATGCATCATGTTCCCCAAGGTACGACAAGGCCATCCCGGCAAGGAAAGGCAAGTAGCCTCACCAGGATGACAAGGCTGCTTGTCATGCGATAGATGATGTAGGTTTCCAGTCGCCGGAAAATTTTTCGGGATCGAATGATGGCAGTAATAATTGTGCCAATGCCCTCCTGCACGCTCCACCAGGAAGCTCAAGTTGAACAGATGCCAGAGAAGCAGCAAACGCAAGCTGGGTGGGTGGCAAGGGCAGACCAGTGAGCCAGGACAGCGGCCAGCATAACAGTACCAGCAACAGCAACATCGTCCCATGGAGGCTGCACACACACCTCAGTGAGAATGATGTCCGCCGCTCCCTTTGCCGCCGCAGTAGCGCCAGCCACTGCAATGCCGACATTGGCACGCTTGAGAGCGGGAGCATCATTCACGCCATCACCTGCACGGTGCAGCAGGCGTCCATACCACAGTTTGACACACACACACAGGCTGGACCCTGCCTGGATGTTCAGGCACAAGTGATGGCGTGCCGCGTGGCCAGCACGGTGGCTGGAACACAGCTGCCGTAGCACAACACGATGCAGCAGCACCGCATATCCCTCCAGCTGGCCTAGCTCGTCTCCCGGTACTGCAAACTGCGTTTTTAGCTCATGTCGCTCATAGCATACCCGTCATGCCAATCAGCGCGCCGTTGGCCTGCAGCGCCTCCACAATTGCAAACTTGTGCTCTGGGTATACGCCCGCAAAGCCATCCACCTCGCGGACCTGCATCAGGCAGGCAGCTGGAGTGCGCTGCTTAGTGATACTGAGCAAGGCGCAAGCTCGGTTGCCAATCAGTGTAACAGGCCATGCAGGCGGTGCACCCAATGCTGCTGCCCAGCCCCGCCTACCGCCTGCAGCTGTTGGCATTGCCACACGACCCACTGAAACACGCGACTGACCTTGGCGATGAGGCTCTCGCTGGTTGCATTACCTCCCATCAACTCAGCGCCCTCCATAATGTCTGTCCCTAGGCCCAGACGGCGGCTGGTCTCCACTGCAATGGCATGCTGATCGCCAGTCACCATCTTAACCTGCTCATGAGTCGGGAATGTGGGGCGGCACTTGCTAAGTCTTTCCAAGTGCATGAGTGCGTCGTTGCATTGCATTTGCAGTCTGCATTGGCAGCCGTGCCTACTGTAGGAGCTGCGACAACAGCTGTTGCTGAGGCGCATGCGATGAAGTCGGCTGAATTCGGCAGCTGCCTGGAGGTCTGCCGTGCAGTGCAACCTCCACAGCTGGCTCTGGCGGGCAAGCACAGAACCCACGACTCATGGATGGAACTAGAAAGCAGGCAGGACATGGGCAGCAGCACACCTCCACACCCAAACTGTTGGCGAGCTTGATGGTGGCTGCAGAGTCCTCACGAGGCGGGTCCAGAAGGCTGCAAGGCAGCAGCAGCAGCGGGCGCACACAAATCAGGACTTCTTCTTCTGAAAACAAATGAGTTTCAAAATCAAGGCGTGAACTCTCGGCTGTACCAGCCCCAGCAACATGTTTTAGTTGACTTTGCTCTGATTTCTATTCCTTACTGCCAGTCAGAACCCTCCACACAACCCTCCTCACAACACACACATGCACACACACCTGATGAGGCCAACTAGCGTCCAGCTGGCACCGCCATCTGTGCTCTGCGCCACACCCAGGCTCCTGAGGCCCCTGGAGGCTCGCTCTGCAATGTACCTGCAGGCAGCGGCAGCGGCAGCAGTGGCATGAGTGCATGATCGGCAGCAGCGGTGGCGGCAACAGCAGCTGCCTGGTTGCAAAAGCAGCAGCAGCAAGAGCATAATTAACAGCAGCCCAGGCAGCAACTCTGCGTGTCGCTCTCCTGAGCAGCAACCTCCCTGCCAACTCACGTGGTCACAGCTGCTTTGGCCTCGCCGTCAGTGAGCAAGTCGCCGATGATCTGCGGCGCTCCTTTGCAGGTGATCAGCGCCCTGCCATCTGGGGCAGTCACCTACAAGTCAATCAGGAAATGAGGAGGCACATTCGTGACAAACAAGGAGCATGGTGGTCAGGAGGCACACTGGTCATATGAGACAAGTATATAGGCGCCAAGCGTCAAGACGCTTGACAGAGCGACCAACATATCCAGGCCAAGAAACAACTGCACCCCGTCCATTACACACCTCGGCCAACGTCTTTTTGTCGACAGGGTTGAACGGTACGAAGCGGCGAATCTTCCAGGCTGAAATGCAGCTCTCGTCTGGCCCCACAGCTGCTGTGACAGCGCCATCGATAGCGTCCTGCAGTGGCGCACCAAAACGCGAAGCTTTGGCGGCGAGGGGCAGGCAGACCACATGCATGCTGTTGCCCGGTGATCGCCAGGAACGACAATCCAGCGCACAAGTCGCAGCCACATGGCAACTTAAACATTAGCTGCTCACCGCGTTGGTCCACTTTGCGGACAGAGAGCCT
This sequence comes from Chlorella vulgaris, assembly GCA_023343905.1. Classification (NCBI taxonomy): domain Eukaryota; kingdom Viridiplantae; phylum Chlorophyta; class Trebouxiophyceae; order Chlorellales; family Chlorellaceae; genus Chlorella; species Chlorella vulgaris. Next base: position 501,324 of record SIDB01000014.1, read on the forward strand.
AACAAGAGGACGTCGTCAGCGGTAAAGCCCGCCCAGGCCTGCATTTATGAAATGGGGCGCTTGCACCGGGCATGGGTCGATACCCAGCAGAACAGCACAGCGCAGCACAGTAAGCACAGTACGGCACTGCGCAGCACCTCACCGCACTGCACAGAGCATAGCACCGCACAGAACAGCACACCAAAACACTGCATCATGGTGGACACCTGTATGTCAGCCTTGTCTAGGGTGAGACGATTGAGGGTCAGGGTGCCCGTCTTGTCTGCAGCACAGCGGCAGTGACCAGAGGCCTGACATACAACACGACGTTCTTACAAGCATACAGCAAGTGGTCTGTGCCCCGGCATGTGCATGTGCACCTGCAGCGGCAAGTCAATTTGAGGCCAAAAGTGCCTGAGCAGGGATGCCAGGCCAGGACAACGATGCAAGCATGCAAGGGTCAACCTGGCATCGCACCTGAGCACAGCACCTCCATGCCGCTCAACTCCTCCAGCGCTGACAGCCTGCAGGACATGGCAGGAAAACAGGCCATGCAACACACGGCCCGGTCGAATGTCTGTGCAAGCAAACAGGGTGTGGGGCGCGACTAGCGGCTGAGCTGTGCTAGAGCCGGCCTATACAAAGCAGCGCAGCACAAAGCAGCCCAGCACAATTCAGTTCAGCGCACCGTGCAGTGCAGCGCACCTGCTGACAATAGCCTTCTCTTGCGCCATTTCGCGGGCTCCAGCAGCCAGCACAGCACCCACCACCACAGGCATGCCAATAGGTACCACTGATACAAGAATCACGAAGGCTGTCTGCAGCTCCAGGCAGCGAGTGACACATTGGACAGGCGGCCCGGCCAGTTTTCAAAAGGGTGCAGCGTGAGCGCTGAGGGGCTTGCCTAGCTGTGAAGCACAAACAAAAGCGTAATGCAGTGCAGCAAGCGTGCAGCAGCTGCTGAGTGCGGCCATCGCATCTCCACACACGCGCTTGCCCACAGCTGTGCACGCAACACCCGCACGCCTGTCGCACCACAAAGGCAAGTCCAATGTCGCCTGTCCGGCCGATGATGTCTCCTAGGATAGCTAGGCAGCCAGCAGCGCCCAGCACGCCAAGTGCAACGTTCACGCGACCGAGCACCTGCAGACGCACACAGCACGGCACACGCAGCGGCAGACGAGTGCTTGAGCGAGGGTGGCTTCCTTTCCGGTCTGTTTGTCCGATCTATGTGCCTGTGGGCACTGCGGATCAAGGCACAGCACGTCCCAATGGGTTGCCCTGAAGCCTGAAAGCGTCCGCCACACGACCGGACGCCCCATGTGGTAGCATCATCCGCAGACACCAGACCCGACGCACCGTCTGCAGGTGACCCGACTCCTCTGGAGCCGCCAGCAGCGCCATGGTCTTCCCGAAAAAGGTGTTGGTGCCGGTCTCTGTCACGCGTGCATGCAGCTCTCCGCTCGACACCACAGCTCCAGCGAGCACCTGCGATGCGAGGCCCTTGACAGCACAGTCCTGAGCGAGCCTGAGCCCCCCAAAGCACAAGCAGCCTCATTCAAGGTGGGCAGACTGCCGCTTGCTACCGAACCCTTGCGCGGTGCAGGGTTTTGACAGGCATGGGCTGGGCATTGACAAGCTGCAATAAAAAGATCGCTCACAACTGCCAGCTATGTTCTGCGTCAACGGCCCTGCAACCCGGCTTACCTTGTCGCCAGGACGACGAGACACAGCCATTGACTCTCCTGTCAGGCTTGATTCGTCGATTTTTAGGGGCTCTCCCTCTCCCACAAGCTGCAGGCAAGGTGGTGCAGGCAGCGCGGGTTTTGAGGTACCGCCCAATTGCCTCTGGCAGCCTGGCACATATGCCAGGAACCACGCAGCCAGCGCAAATTGGGAATGTGTCACAGCTCACAATCCACGCCTGACGTCACACCGCGAAGTGCCCAGACACGGCTCCTGCCGGCCGCCGCCTCTAGCTGTGGTGCAGGGAGTGGTGCAACCTGACGCAGTATGGTACACATGGCAGGGGCCGTCCATAGAATGAAGCAACACTGTGGCATACACTACTACAACTTGCTTGCTCCCATGCCCACCTTGCAATCTGCGGGGATGATGTCGCCGCCCTTCAGCTCCACCACATCACCGGGTACCAGTTCCCGCACTGTAAGCTGCACCCAGCTTCCGTCCCGCAAAACAAGTGCCTGCGGTGCGGCCAGCTCCTGCAACGGGGGCAGGCACCAGAATGCAGCATGCGCGCAGGTTACTGGCAGCAGGCGCCACGAGGCATGCAGGTGCAGTGGAAGTGCTCCTTGAGAGCCAGGTTGCTGCTAATCGGTGTCAGCAATCTTGGCTACCACACGCTGGCATCGCTGTGCCAGTGCGGACGCTTGGCTGCAACGCATATGCGACTCCCGGCTTGTCACCTCATTAAGAAGGTGCGGAGCAGTTCCACCTTATCCTCACCTCAAGCTCTTTGATTGCGTTTCCAGCATTGCGATCAGTCAGGTAGCCCACCCACACCACCAGGTTCAGTTCAATCACCTGCGGCAGAGAACAGGCAGGCATGGTGGTTGCGACTGCTGCGCATGCCATGCACGGCGCAATCACTGTCGCACCACTGCTGGTGCAAAGGGCGGGATGTCTCGAGTGAGTGACAGCATACGAGCTGGCTTCTACAAGGAAGGCCAGCGGACAAAACATGCAGCCAGCAGCAGCCCAGCCCACACGTCTCCGCAGCAGCAGCTCGCACCAGCAATGTGAAGGAGGTCCATCCACGCTTGCCATCCGACTTAACAGAGGCGCTCACTACTGCTGCAGCAATCTGCGTGAGTAAGTATGGAAGTGCAGATTATGAGGCAGGCAAGCAGACACAGCGCTGATGCGCCAGCCAAGCCGGCTGCACTGCAGATATCTTGCACAGCTTCAAGGTGTGGAGTGGAGTGGATATCGCGCGGCTGCTCGAAATCCAGCAGCGGCAGCTCAGCAGCTCACGATGACAAGAGACACCCAGTGCAGGTATCGCCAGGCAATCTTCTTCCATTCTGGAGTCTGCAGGGAAGGCGGGAGGGCACATCGAATGGGCCAGTGCTCATCACAGCAAGTGCTGCAGCGGCAGCAGCCAGGCCGCAGCAGCTATGGGTGTATGCTGTGTCAAAGAATGCTCAGCAAGCCTTGTGTGACACAAGCCAGAAATACGGTGAAAGGAAACCATCTTTGTGTCTTGATGGCGTGAGTCTTTTTTGACAACGATTGGGGAGTCTCATCTATTCACTGCCTGACCTGTGTGCTCTTCACTTCGTTGTAGCCATGGGTTTTGCGCAGCTCCTCTACCTGCCACGGGAGAACACAACACACAACTCCTCTGGTCTGAGATTAGCACAGCTGCAGCTGATGTCTGACTGCTCTCGCCCAGTAAGCCAGCAGCAGTAGAGCAGGTGCCAGCAACAGCAGCAGCAGCAGCAGCAAAGAGAAGTGTAGCCGATGGCGGAAGTGTTGATGGCAGCGCATGCAAGCATACCCACCGCACCGACAGCTCAGCACCAGGCTAGAGAAACCTTCCTTACCACCAATCAAAGATGAAAGGACCTTTTCATCAGTGGAAGGGAGTTCGCCGCTGGGCAGCGGCGGGTGCTGCGTCGAAGGCAGCTGCGGCAAGTCCTTCCCCCCCACCGCCACTCCACCGCCACTCGCCTGCGAGCTGGACAGCCCTTCGACATCGTGTGCGCCGCTTTTGGGCGCTGCTTGATTAGTACTAACGACTGCGACGCCATCACTCGCGGATGGCTTTGCCGTTTCGACGTCTGCGCTCGAGAAAGCCATGGGATGAAAGATAAGTCGACAAAGCTGCACAAAGCCTCGAAGGCACAATGTTTGTCCTTCTCAGTGCCCATCTGTCTGCCAGATGTCCGCCACCGTACGCCACGATGTTTGTGGCGCATGTGCACATCAAGAGTTCACATGAAAGGACTTGATGCCTTCCCAGCGCCAACGAAAAAACGGTTGTGCCTGTGTTGATAGATTGATTTTTGAAGGCAGCAAGACAGATGTGGTTGCGGCAGCGGCGGCAGCGGCGGCAGCGGCGGCATTGCTTTTCGAACGGCGCAGCCTGAACTTCAGCCAATTCCGCTCAGCATCGCCTCCTGATCTGTTTGCTTGCTACAACACGCTGCGCCCCACCGACTATCACCGCGCAAAATTGCCGCACTCTGCCATGCCGCCCGGGTGATCCTCGATGACGGGAGAGCAACAGCTGTTGGAGGCGGTGCTGGCCGGGCACCCGGAGCTGTCGGCCGCCGTAAATTGGGCGCTGAGCGATGGCAGCAAGCCTCCTCCCTGTGAGCTGACCCAGGATGCCTCGGAGAAGCATTCAAGTGCACCACGCACGCCGCTGCGGCCCGCCGACTTCAGAGTGCACGCCCTCAATTACGTGCGGGAGCAGGCCGAGCTGGTGCTGGCAGCAGCAGAGCAAGCTGCAGCCTGTGGGACCAGCGAGGCCGGCAGCCATCCCCCGACGCCACAGGCCAAGCCATTTGCAGAGGAGCGGGGACAGCCAGCTCCCGGACCTGCACAGCGAGGCACACGACTGCCCGCGCCTTTCAGCAGCGGCAGCAATCCTGTCCACCAGCAGCCAGGACAGCTTGATGACGCCAACTTTCCCAGCCTGGCAGCATCTTCCGCAGGAGGAGGCAGGAGGCACAGCGGCGGCGGCGGGGGCTGGCCCAGTCCTCTGCTGAAACCTGGCAATGCAGCCGCTAGCGGGCAGCCGGTGCAGGTCAGTGCTGCACCTGCGGCTTGCATGCTGAAAGTGTCGCGATCGACTCGTGGCCTGTCGGCCTGTCTGCCTGCCTGGTCGAGGTTGCAAGCTCAGCATCAAGAGGCTATTTACAATGCAGGCCCCTTCCTGTTGTGCCGCACCGTGCAGGCAGGGAAGCGTCGCACCATTGCCCCTGCCAAAGTCGCCAGCCTGGAGATCAACCCGTTGTTCCAGCTGCCGCAGCCCGCACAGCAGCAGCCAGCGGCGGCGGCGCCCCCGCAGCCAGCCATTGAGGCTCACGCCGCTCAGCAGGCACAGTGGCCGCCCTTGGCGCAGCCATCAGCTCGACCCTGGGCAGCCATGCAGCGGGCACAGCGGCAAGCACCGCAGCTTGTGCCGACGGCGCAACAGCAACGGCCGGTGTCAGCAGCGCAGCAGCAACAGCAGCCGGTGCAGCCTACAGCCCTACCTCCCACCACAGCCAGCCTGCCATCTTTCATGTCGCCGCCCGCAATTACCGTACGGCGGCGGGCGCCTGAGACAGCAGCTGCTGTGGGATTGCCACAGGGCGAGAGCTCAACCCCAAAGCGCATCACCCCACTGCGCATGGACCGGCCAGCGGAGGTGCAGCTGGGCTTTCTGGAAGCTGGCTCAGGGGCCAGCTCCCCTCGATCGGCGCGCCGCGACATGCTGCAGCAGCCCGAGATGCTGCAGCGGTCGCGCCCGGGAAGTCGATTAGGCACCCCCCTCGCAGCCGCTGCCCCCTGCAGCACTGCTGCCGCTGCCTTTGGCCCGTCTCCGGCCGTGCTGGTATCTGCTGCTTTGGGAACGCAGGGCAGTGGCAGCAGTGCAGAGAGCGGCGCCCTGAGCGGCCTGGCTTGCAGCAGCGATGGGAGCAGCTGTGCGCTGGGCGGCAGCAGCAGCCGCAGCTCACTCCCTTGGTCTGCTGAGGAGCAGACGGTGCGCCAGCAGTTGACGTTTGACATGCTGTCACCCACCAAGCCAGCAGCACTTAAGCAGGTGCCAGCAACAGCAGCGGGAGCTGAGCAGGTATCAGCAGCAGCAGCAGCAGCAGCAGCAGCAACAGTGGCAAAGTGCAGCAGCAGCGAGGCCGCAGGCGGCAGTGCAGCCACAGTGATTGTGGCGGTGCATGCAGGAGTGCCACCACCACCACCACCATCCTCACAAGCTGAGCAGCCGGCATGTCTGGAAGCACTCCCAAGCAGCAAGGTCAGCAGCAGCAGCAGCGGAAGCGGCGGTGCGTGTCTTGGTGCCACCGGCAGCAGGCAGCAGCACGCGTCAGTGTCCAAGCAGCGGTTTGCCGACAGGCTGGCACCCTGGGGGGGGAACACACGCAGCTGCTCTGACCCGCCCAGCTCAGCGTTTCCTCCTCCAGGCATCCCCAGGCAGCAGCTAGACGAGCACCTCCAGCCAGCCGCAAACAGCGCAGAGGCTGCCCTGGTCGTCGCCGGCATGACATGCGAGTTGCGGCAGCACACGTTGCAACAGTCGCAATTAGAGGGCGGCGGTGTTCAGCTGTGCGCTCGGGGGCGCCGCCTGGCTGAGCTGCATGCCGGGCTGCTGCGCTGCTGCAGCAGCATCAGCCTCTCGGGTATGTGCCTGCGGATTCACGGGGTGAATTGGGCCCTCAAGCGTGTTGGTGCATGCAGTTTGCCTGGGCCCAAACGGCGCCGCATGTTTTCCCCGACAGCGCTGCGCTGCTGTGCTTTGCCCCTGCACACGCAACAACCAACAGGACGCATGCATGATGACTGCTGTTCCATGCAGTTGAGCTGGACCTGCTGCTGAATCTGTTGGCGGTACAGCCGGCCGTACTGATTGACCCTGTTCTCAAGCCCGTGACTGTGCTGTGGTGCGGGGACCTTGCACAGCAGTACGCGTGCCACGTGCTGCAGTCGTCAGGTGTGGGGCCGGAAAGCGGTGGCAGCTGTTTTGTTGATTGAGTAGCCTGATGGGACATGCTGTTGCCTGTACTGGGCAATCCTGGCCTGGACTTGAGTGTGACATGGGTGGTGTGTATCGTGTGCAAGGCTGCACACCATGCTCCATCTTGACACTGTCAGAGGGACTGTACCTTGGCTCACTGCTCTTTCTCTCTGCTCAATTTCTCTGCTCTCGGCACAGCCTGTGATCCCTAAGCTGGGCAGCGGCCTATGCATTGGCCCCTGTGACAAACATAACGGCCCCCCACACATGCGCTGCAGGGGCGCTGGTGCGAGGGCTAGGGCCGGCCCTGCTGCAAGGCCTGGTGGGACTGCCGCTAGTGGCTGCCTCCTTCCCGAGCCTCCGCTCCACCATGCAAGCCGCGTTGGCGCACTTTGCCAGCACGCAACTGCACTCAGGCGAGCGATTTGCAGCCCCTGGCCCCACTGTGACGCAGTACGCCATGTGCTGGGCATCAACGGCTGCTTTCTGCCTTTGTGCTGCTGGCTGGTTGTTTGATGCGACAAGGAGCGAGCAACAGAAGTATCAGCATCGCCGACAAGCCTCGTTGAGTGTGTGCTTACGGTGCAGAGAAGGCCTACCGCCAGGTGAGGACCAATGGCGGCATTGTCAGCCTTCACGGCCTGTCTACTTTCACCAGCGATGGGCGCAGGACACGCAGCCAGGTGCGGATGGCTGGGAGGCTACTAGTTGCGGCTTTGATGCATGTCTGCTGTGACCGGCCATTGGCTGTTGCGCAGCAGCCTGTGTTCTGTCTCGACCGGGTGCAGCTGTGACGCTGCACCTGGTGTGGCAGCTGTGATATAAGACACTGCACGCTGGCAGCCCTGTCTTACAGCCCTGATGAGATGCTCTGTTGTTTTCCTGCTGCGCTTCCACTGCTTTGCCTGCTGTTGTGCTCTTGCTCCGGCAACCGCAGGAGGAGCAGCGCCGCATCAGCAACAGAGAGAGCTGCCGGGACGAGTGGTTCACCCTCATGCGAGACGTGGCGGCGCAGACCCACAGCTTTGCGGCTCGGCAGCTGGGCAGGCTGGCCGGCGGCGCCTCAGAACGGGTGTCAGAAAGCGGCCGCACAGCGGCAGGCGTGGGTGGCGGCGACGAGGCAGCGCTGCTGGGCATGCTGCAGCACAGCGCGGCGGATCTGCTGCGCCGCCTCCGGCCCGACAATTATGCGGCCTTTGCTGAGCTCTTCACTGCGGCGGTGTTGCAGGTATGCCTTGCCATAGAGCTGGCTGGCACTCGTATGCCTGCCGCTGCTGTGGCAGGGAAGCGCCGCCCTGTGCCTTTGTGCTGCTGCCGTGGTTGCCTGTCCCAATTACACACACCGGCATTGGTTGTTCCGCCCTCACTTGCATGTGCCTCGTACCTGCACGCAACCAGCCGCCCAACCGCCTGCTGCAACAGCCAGACCGCCAGCTCGCTCGCCTGCCACCCTAGGGTTGGTTTACCTCCCCAACCACCGGATCATCTGCTGCAGGCAGCCGCCACCGGCGAAGCGCTGCTAGATGAGGAGCTGTCCCGTCTGGCTCGCAAGAATGTGGGGCGCTTCCACAGCCTGAACCAGCGGCTTCTAGCGCAGGGTTCTGCTGGTCCCAGCAGGTGGGCTCTGCTGGCTTCGTGGTTGCAGCGTTCGTGTGTCTGCAGAGGCCTGCCTCACAGACTAGCTGCTTTGGTCCTCACTGATCAGACCAGGTGCTTGATTCTTGCTACTAAGGAATCAGACCAGCTGCCAGGGTCTTCACTACTTTGTGCAGCTGCTCTGTGCACCCCGTGCACTAGGGTGACCCTGCACTCCCTCTGCCACCTGTGCTGCAGGGGAGGTGCCGCACGCCTCCAGTCCAACCAGCCGGTGACCTCCACCGGCTTTGGTCGAAGCGCAGGCACCAGCGCTGCCCAGCAGTCGCGCTCAGGCACCAGCAACAACAATGAGGGGCGCCAGCAGCCATTTTCGCAGCAGCAGCAGCAGCAGCAGCGTGGACCAGGCGGCCGGGGAGGTGGCGGCGGTGGGCCAGGGTTTGGCGGTGGCGGATGGTGTGAGGATGCAGCTGCGGAGTCTCTGCGATTAGTGGCGGAGTTTCCTCGCCAGCAGCGTCTGTATGTGTTGTTTCTGGAGGCTGCAGACAGCCACCGCCTCAACTCTCACCTGATCAGGCAAGGAGGTCCTGCGAGAGGGCTTACAGAAGAGAGAGCACAGTGTTGCATGCGTTGCCGCTGCTGCTCACCTTTTCTCACTGCACAACCGGGTGGGAGGCCTACTGCTCTGCTTGCTGCCTTGTGGGCTGGGGCTTGGACCAGCTCCCAGGCAAGCAAGCAACCTCCTCGGCTGCGCCTGGTCCTCCGTGCCACTGCAGGCGCATGGCCAAGAAGCTCCAAGCGTTGAGTAGCGGGGATCATGTTGGGGGCAGCAGCCTCAGGTACGCACACTTGCACCCAAGAAGCAAGCGAGCAGCGTGTGTATAAAGGAAGCAGCGCCAACCATCTGAGGCATTGCGACTTTGCACGCAATTTCGCAGCAATTTTCAGCGATCTTGCCAATTTTGCAACAGTCACTTACAATTTTGGCCAATCTCGCCATCCTGCCCCCTGGCACAGAGGGCAGCGCTTCTCTTGGCGCCGGTTCTTCTGCACTTGTGCCACCCTTGCACCCCTTTACTCTCTCTTGCCCCCCCGCTTGATGCCCCCTTTGTGCAGCGAGCGCATGGCGGCAGTCAACACTCTTGCTATGTTTCTCAGCTACCTCACTTTCACTTGGGGGGCAGGCTGCACCGACCCAGGCAGCAGCGACGATTCGAGCTCCAGCCCTGCTGCTACTGGCCGCCCTACAGCGGCACCCCACTACAGCCATCCCGTGGACGTTGCGTCCTGCCTGGAAGCGGCGGCGGCGGTGGCTGGGCCGCCGCTGGCGTGGACGGTGCCCTGGGTGGTGCGGTATCTGTGGTTTCTGAATCGAGATGGAGAGGCGGTACAGGCTCCGTACTTCAGGTGTGCAAGAGAGATTAAAACAAGATGAATGCACTTGCATCAAGCGGGGACACAGTCGCACCCCGCCCTTCATTGCCTGCTTGTGCAATCGGATGTGCGGCGCCTTCCCCTGCCACGCCATCACCCGCGTGCTGTGCTGGCTGTGTCTGGAGCGTGGTGGCGGGCACATCAGCGAAGCGTGTCTGTCTGCTTCGTGATCTCATCTTGTGCCCGCCTGGCTTGGAGGAGATGAGTAGTAGTGGCAATTCACTCTAGCTCCCTGACTCCACTGCTGCTGAGTGCAGGCGGGTGTTGGGCTGCCTGGCACAGCTGCACCACGCACCGGAGCTGCAACCACAGCATCCAGGCTTCAGCTTGGCCGCCTTCTGCCTCCGCTCTGTGCTAGACGACTTTGCTGAAAGGATCGGCCCGCACCACCTGGCGCCTGCCCCACGCAGCGGCACCAGCAATAGTAGCGGCGGCAGCTTGCTTGTCAGCAGCAATGGTGGCGGCGGAACCTGTGCCGCTCTGGCAGGGCTGGAAGCAGTGGATGGGTTGCTAGATTCACGTTTCCTTTACCTGTGCTGCCCTTCACTGGAACACGCTCGCCAGCTGTTTGCAGCCAACGGCGGCGGCGGCAGCGCTCGGCACCCCCAGCAGCAGCAGCAGCAGCAGCAGCAGTCGCGGCGGCTTGTGAAGAAGATTCGGCCAACCGCACCCCCTGGCGCCGCGACGGCGGCTCGAGCGGCTGGTGCCAGCCTTGCGCCAGGCGGCGGCGAGGAGGCCGCTGCTCGTGAGCTGCTGAAGCTGCAGCTGCAGCGTGCCTTCTTGGAGCAGTACAGCACTGATGACCACAAGGTGGGTGGTACTGCCGTAATGGTACTGCCGCCGTAATGTTGACTTTGACGCACATGCATTGCCCACTCTGGCTTGGGCTTTGCTGTTTCGCTTGCTGCCCTTGCTGCCATGACGTGCCTCTGTGCTTGTAGTTCTGTGCTTGTGCCTGACGCGTCTCCCCTCCTTCTCTCTGTCTGCTGTACTTTCTTCCCTGGTGTGATGTGTTCGCAGTTCAAGCTGCGTGACCTGGTGGACTATGTGTCAGATGTGCTGGCCTACAACGCCGCCACATCTGCAGCGGCCGCCCGCCTGACGGCAGCCGGCGACGCCATAGCGGCTCAGCTCAAAGGTGAGCTTGCTTCCTCGCTTGTGTCTATGTTTCGAACCCGTGTGCCTCGCATGGAAGCTTGCAGTACAGACAGTGCAGCAAGATGCCGACTCAGTGTGACTGGTGCCCAAGCCTCTTGCCTGTCTGCCCGGCCTGCTGTGTGCTGCAGATGCGGCGGCAGTACTGGCCCTGGAGCAGCAGCAGCCCGAGGTTGAGGCGTGCAGCAGCAGCGGTGGTGGCAGCGGCAACAGCAGGGATGACGGCAGGGCGTCCCCCCTGCTAGGACCCTTTGTTGAGCCTGCAGTCCGGCTGTCTCTTGAAGCCCTGGTGGAGCGTCTTATAGAGACACACACCAGCGAGGTGCTGCAGCAGGCGCAATCGGAAGCTGAGGAGAGGGTGAGAGCGGCTGCGGCGCAGGCAATGGCGGCGCTGACCGATCCCTCCTTGGGCCCGGCAGTGATCGGAACCGCGGCTGCGGTGGTTGCCGAGGCTGCAGCTGCTGCCGCCGCACAGCGTCTGCGTTCGCAGGTGCCCTCCGCGCTGCGCCGGGCAGCCACTGAGCAACTGCAGCACGTCCTGGTGCTGGTGTCGAGAGGTGCCAAGGTGCAGCGACTGGCGGCGGCTGCAGCGGGGGCTGGGTAACAGCACTTTCTACTGTTTGTTACCATTTCCATGTCCGTCCACTGTCTCAAACAGAAATTCCTGGCACCATTAGTTGAGTGCTAAAAGTCGAAACCCAATTACAAGTGGCCGCACTACGAGAGGGATGCAAAGCAGGCAGTGTGCGCGAGAAAGGTGTCTCTGCGGCACTGCCTGCCTGGGTGGCGGTTACGCGGTGTTAGCCGCTGTTGCGCCGTTGGGGGCTGACCAACGGTCATATGGATGGTGTCAGTCCCAGCAGGGCTGCAGGGCAGCGCGTATTGAGCAGCTGCAAGCTGCTGGTCAGCCGAGTGACAAGCCCCTTATTGAACTAAAGCGCGACTACTTGGGGATTCCAAAGAGCGGATCCGGGCCCCAAGGGAAGTCCTTGACTGCAGCAGCGCAGGACAGTGACAAGAGGGCTGACCGTCGGTGGATGTGCTTGTGCAAAACCCAGCTTAGATGCGCCGCACAACCCTGTGTGCCAATCTTAGCCAGTCTCCCGGGAGCAGCTGAAGCATGCGTCAACCAAGCCCAACACAACACGGCAGTACCAGCAGCAAGCATTGCGACAGATGTGCTTATCACACACCCTTGTACATCAGAAATGGGTAATCGGGGGAGGTGCGGTGGTGGGGGTGTGCGTTCTTGAGTGTCAAGAACGCAAGGCCTGCACAACACAAAACAGATCGAGCAAGCTGATGAGTACAACACAAGCAGGCAGTCTGAGGCGTGCCCATCGCAGCAGCTGCGCACGTACCTGCGCACACCGGCAGGCACGCGAAAGCGACGACCCTCCACCTGCAGCACACGTGAGTAATTGAGGTGGTTTCGGTGGAGGCGGCGGCGGCACTGGCACCGCTTGGCAACTGGCAGAGCGGGTTTCCGCTGGCAAGACTCTTGCCGCAGGAACCATTTCCTGTGCAATACAGGGCTGCAAACAACGGCCGCTGCAGGGCTCACTTCGCGGTCTCCTTCTCGGCGTGAGCGGCCTCCTTCTCCATCTGCGCGATGACGTCAGTGGCCATGCGCCGCGCCTGGGGCCCCGCAGAGCGGCCAGCCCGAGCCACCGAGCGAACGGCACCCAGCATTTTTCAGGCGCGTCAAAACCTGGTCTCGCTGCTGCCCGGCAAGCGGTTGTGCAAGCTGCAGCGGGCGCCAAAGCCTTCACTTTTTCAGCATTCGTGCTGTGACACGCTGGCAACAAATCACTCGGAATGTCCATTTCCGGGCGCATTCGGGCTCCCTGTGCCATTCTACCGACTCCAAACATCCACCTGCAATCTTCAAAGCGCTCAGCAGCTGCCTTGGATCTGAGGTCGGTGGATCATCGTGCTCGCAGGCGGCCCCCTTCCCATTCAGCCTTGCCTCACCAGCCCCGAGCGCTCGGTACAACTCCGCCGGCAGTTTGCCCCCCAGCGCCCCCTGCACAGCTCCGCCAAATCTTTGTCGCCCCTCCGCCCCGTGTCCTCTCTGTGCAGTCATATCGACATCCAGGATGGCCGGCCAACTTGGCTTCACCCTGCCCTTGCTTGTGTGAGTGTAGCAGAGCCGAAAGGGGTGTGCGTGGCTACAGAGCTCCCATCAATCTGTGCGGCATATCCTGTGGCACATCCCCCGCCTCACCCTCCGTCCAACCCCCGCTCCACTTCGATGCAGAATTTTGGCGCTCGAGTCGCTCACGGGAGTGCTCCTCCTGTGCCCCAAGCCACTGAACACACCCGCCATCTTGCTGTATCGCTCGACGTACACACAAATAGGCGCTACAGTCTTTTACACGATCGCCAGCTTGCTACTTCTGCTGATGATCACCCCCTTGTATGAAACGTGGCGGCTGTACCAAACAGCTGGTATGGCGGCTGATAACGGGGACGCCACAACGCTGAAAGCCATGTTGAGCGCAGGGGACAGGTGTGCCGTTTTTGATGTGCTGCACCGCTGAGGGGATGCCGGGGCCCCCGTGTGCTGCCGGCTGTCAGTCGGTTCATCATGCAGCTGGCATATGCCATTTCTTGCCTGCCTGGCGCCCCTGTTGTACACCGTTTGCGCTGTGTCACCCCTGCGGCTTGCCTTGGCACGACTCACTCACGTGTGTCTCTGTCATGACCCTGTTGTTTGTCGTTGTGCAGCGAGCAGCAGCAGGCTGCCACGATGTTGTCCTTCACGCTCACCGCCAGCAGCCTGGCACTCATGTTTTTCCTGCGCAAACTGGGCGCTGTGCTGGCGGTGTGTGATCAGCAGAGCGCGAGCGAGACCGCAATGCTCAAGCAGGTGGGGCCGCAAGCAGCCTCAGGGCGCATGCAGCCCATCCTGTTGTGCAGTCGTGCCATCTCGAGCTCTTGTCAGTTTCACTGAGATCATGCGCAGCGACCGGCCACGGCATTGTCACACATGCCTGAAGCGTTGCTGGCTGGCTGTGTCACCAGTGCCCGCCAGCCTGCGGTGCACACCGTTTAAAGTCTCTGCCATCCCCACCAGCTTGCTGGTTGAGCTGCCCAAAGCTACAAGCTAACTCACAGCCCAGCTCACCGCACAGCTGCCTGCCTGTGCTCTCTCCACGCCCTTCAAACAGGTTGAGGGACTGCAGTCCGAGTATGCTCGCGTCGCCGACAACGTCGCTGGCGAGGAGCCAGCTGGAAGCGCCGCCACCACCACCCACGACGCCCAGCCAGGCGGCAAGTCTGAGGAGGCCGTTGCTGCCAGCAAGTTGAGCGACGAAGAGGTGGCGCAAATGCGCAAGCTGGTGTCTTCGCTGCAAGAGATGAACAGCACTCTAAGCGTGAGATGAGGGGGCTGGGTTGACCTGGTTGGGGGCTGTACTGGGAAGGAGGCTGTGGTATGTGGGGAACCTAGATCTGTGACAGGCGGGAACTTGGGACTGGGACGGTGGGAATGTAGGAGGGCTGGGATCTGGGAGTGACACAACAGGCTCTCTGCTCGTCCGACATGTTGACTCCACAGCGAGCAAGCGCTGCGCGTCGCACAAGAGCTGCCTGGCGCATGGGCACACCGCTCGCACTGCGCCGCACCTTCCATCCTACCTTCTGAGGGGAGCGGATCTGGCTGGCCAATGCTGACACGCTGTGCGCCTTTTGCATTACCCGTTGCTGCTTTGCTTCAGTGCCGTGTGGAGAAAGCCAATCGCGCTCACCACCAGGCGGAGACGGACCTAGCCGCCGTCAGGACGCAGAGCAAGGGGCTTGAGAGTGAATACGACAGGTGGGAGCGGCAGTGCTATGCTGTATTGGCACGCTGCATTGGCTTGCGAGGTGCTACTTTCTGCATATCACCAGCATTCTTGCAAGCCATGGCAAACAACCGTCTTACCTCTGCATCCATGCTTCGCCCCCCCCCCCCCCCCCCCCCCTCCGCAGGCTGCTGGCCGAGCACGATGACCTGAAGAGGCAGCTGCAGCGTGCTGGCATGGCACCTACTGGCATTCTCACACCCAAGAAGGACGAGTGAGACTGGACGAACCCACAGGCTTTACTTATACTTTGAGCGCCATCCTGTTGTCCCTTTTCTTCCTCAATCCAGCTGTCCCGCTAAACCTCAGCTGTTCTGCGAATTTGCTGGACTTTGAATAGGTGCCCACGGGTGCGGTCCTGGGCCTGCTGTTTGTGTTGCTGTGTTTTCGCGCCCCTGCTTGTTTCTGCTTGCCCGTTTGCCACACTCTCCTCTGTACGCTACTGCTCTCTCCATGGTACAAGTTGTTTAACACACAGAAAGAAACATTGATAGGGGGCGTGGTTGGGTTAGAGCTCTGCCAGAAAGCAGATACATATCAGAATCATAATGCTACGAATGAAAATGTGAGTACATGAATATGCTGGAGTGTTGGCTGCTGCGGGTCAGCCAAACCAAAATGCCTTGATGTTGAAATTCATTCGCTCCACTCCAAGATCACGACTCCTCCGGTCTCTCTCTCTTCCTCCCACTCTCAGCTTCAGCCGTCAGAGTAACATCCACAAGATCTGTCAGATTCGGGATGCGCACCAGGTCTGCGGCACGCCAGTAGGCCAGCAGGCCAGTCAGCACACCAACAGGGTCAAGGCAGGATGGCAACGTAAGTGGTGCAGGGATGATGCTGGTGGCGCACACACACAAGCGCCAGATCAAGCGCAGCTTGATGTGAAGCAGGTGCACCTGCTGCCCTCCTCGCTCCTGTGCACCCAACAAGCGGCGAAGATGGCCAGCCACCTCGCTGTTAAAAGCCCCAGCCCCCTCTGCTCAGTCAATGGCTACTTTGAGCAGCCAACCCTCTTCCACTCATCGCCAATCCGTGACTGCTGCTGCTCGGCTTGCTACTCAACTCCCACACAGCAGCAGCAGCTGGCGCTCAGCTGGCAGCCAATGCCAGCAGCAGCCGGCGTAGCCATACACCACACAACCGTTTTTGCTCCTCAGCTTGCCAGCAATCGGCTGCCCCACCTGAGTCCCATGAATCAATCAGCTCCAGGCGCAAGCGTGACTGCCGGCAGGACTGGAAGGCGAGCACGAAGCGCATGGTAGCAATAGAAAGGTGCAGGCCTCGCCCTTGGACCGCCACAATGTTGACTTGCTGCAGCAGGCAGAGAAGGAGAGCGGCGGGCACAGCACAAGTCAGACCTGAGAGGCATAGCAACAACAAGAGCTGCCCACCCAGCACACGAAGCAAGCGCAGCACAGTGCAGCTCAGCAGGGCAGCTGCACACACAGCCAGGCCTGTCTGATGCTGACGCCTGGCTCGTGACTCATGTCACCTCGAGGGTTGGGTGCCGCAGCAGTGCTGCCGCCAGCTGCTCCGCACGCTCCGGGACCTGGCCATCGGGAACGTCGCTCCTGTGTGGCCGGGCCAGCGTCAGCATCTGCGGGCGGGCCAATGATGGGCAACAGCCGGCAAGGATGCAGCATGCATCTGGGTGAGCACGAGGTGGAGCCCAGCCAGCGATAGGCTTTAAGGTGAGCGGCCCCTACACCAGCTTTGACTCCATCTTCTCCACACTTTCCCTCCCGCCTTCCCAGACAGTACAGATATCATCACATTCACAAAACAAAACGCCGCAAAGAAAATAAACACCAGATCCCCACCACCCAATACAAATATCCAGTTCAACCCTGCATGCCCTCACTTACCACGGTTCTGAAAGGACCCTGGGTCCATAATCACCCATCCAACACACCCACTACAAGGAAGACATTTGGCACACCCAAACCGACCTGCATGCCAGCGCACTGCTCCAGCATCGCGGCGCTCTCAAAAGCAACATCCCAGTCGAGGCACAGGTGGCGCAGCGACTTGCAGTAGGGTCCAGTCGACAGAGAGGTAACTGGTGTGCTGGTGACAAACTGCGACCAGCGATTGAGTGCGGCGGCAAACGTCAGTGGAGGTGAAGGCACGCCGCAGGCAAGCGGCTGGCTGGGTGGAAGGCGACAGGCGGCAGACACGCACGCACACGCATAAGCTGCATCGCAAAGAAGAAGAAAGGCAGGCCACCATGGAGGGAAAACAGAGGCGCAACCAGAAGACAGCAGCAAAGAAAGAAGAACAAACAATGCAGCAGGGCAAGCAGCATGCAGCTTGCGGGCAGGCAGGCTCACAAGCCGCTCCAGCTTGGTCATACGTCGCACGGCTTCAGGCAGCAGCACGTGGCACTGGCTGACCACCAAAACCTGAGTTGTGCAGAAAGAGGGTCACGAGTAAAGCACATCAGCACTGTAAGCTACAAACTATGGCCACGCCAGATGGCAAACATGCCAAGCAAGCCACATGCATGCAATCCAGAAGCAGGGAGAGCAGGCCAAACCTCCAAACTAATCATGTCCTTGCAGGAAAGTCAGTCAGCTGCTTGCTGGCTGCCCTTCCTCCCACACCGGACATGGCATAACACAGCACAGCACAGCATATCAGTTGTGAAATTCACCAACCACAATGCAACACATACCTGCAGGCGCCGCAGTGGGCGCAGCGCGGCTTCCATCCTGCCTGAGACCTCCGGGCCCAGATCATCGTTTGCCTCCAGATTGCCGCCCATGTGCAGTATGCGCAGCCGCTTGAGAGCCGCCAGCTCCGCGGGTACCTGCAGGGGGGGCAGGACGGCGGGCCAAGGAGGAGAGGTATGCTGCGAGCGAGGCGGGCGGTTCAACTACCGGCAAAGGCCAGCGACCCAAGGCAGCCACGGACTGGCTGCTGGTGGGCCACATACGCTGGCGGGTTCAGTGCAGCGTGTGGCAGCATACTAGTGGATTCTAGGGTGACTGCTGCCCGCCTGCTGCTGCTGCCGGGGCTGGGCCCTTTCGAAAATCGCAAGCCAGCAGCGTGCCTGCAGCATCCGGCAGTTTGCAAGCTTCAAGCACTCCAAGCCGGTGAACTGTGCCAGCGTAGCCGTCTCATTGCCCTGTTCCACTCCCAGCACATTTTGCGACAGGTCCAGGCTGCGTAGCTGCAAGCAGACCGGACGTGCCGAGGCGTGTAGGCAGGCAGGGGAGTGCAAGAACGTGAGCAACGGCGGCATGTCGGTTGCCAATGAGGCATTTGAGGAGAGGTTGGCCTCAAGTTGGACGGAGGAAAGAAATCACAGATGTATTGAGGCGAGCCCTACCGATGAGCCCCACAAAGCAGCATCAAACATGCCGATACAAAGATATTAGTGCTTAGCCCCAGTGCAGCGCTGCTGCCCAAGCGGCCGCACCTCTGTCAGCCGTTCTAGGCACGGCGGCACGGCCACCAGGCAGCAGTGCTCCAGAGAGAGGTGCGTGACGCTGACAGGCAGGCAGGCGGGGCTGTCGATTTCTAGTGACACATTGTTGGACCCGAATTCCAGGTCCCGCAGCTGCGTCAGCTTGCCCAGCCCCTGCTTCACAAGCACTGCACCCCCGATAAAGCACGCTGTCGACAGGTTGTGCAGCGCTGCCGCCCACTGCCCCACTACCAAGCTGCCGGTGGTTTCGATCGTGAAGTGTCGGAGGCTGGCACGCACCGCCATCACGGCAGCTGTCACGTTGGACATCACCCCCACGACTGCATCGCAGGGTGCCTGCACACATCGTTCGTCACAGGCAGTACACTTAGAAGGCCCGAGATAGAAGGCCGGCAATGCTCTACGACACAGCATGCTCTACAGCACATGTGAGTGAGGAGCTAGAGGCGGCTGGGCAGCATGCATTCATGCGCCACCGCACGCCAGCATACCAGCCGCTGTTGATAGGGCACGACCATGCAATGTGCACATGCCGCGTAGGGTGGTGCGTGCTCCAGGCACGGCAGCAAGCAGCACCCACCGCGCTGTCTTGGATGTCTATGTGCAGTGTCTCCACAGCGGCGGCACGCGACAAAAGCCAGGCAAGAAACGCCTCTGCTGAGGCCTCGTCATCATCGCAAGACAGGACAAACTTGAGGCTCCTCCAGAGGGCAGGGCAAGTTGTTGCCTCGCGCCAGGACCGGCACACCTCAGATGCATGCACCCTGCAAATTAGGCAGGCAGGCGAGACGCGACGGCGGCGGGGCGGTGACACATATTCGCCTGGTGCGTGGGTTCTGGCTGGAATCTTTCCTTACAACCCATTCGATTGAACTGCAAGGCGAAGGCTGGACAGTGGCGGTCGCGGCCCACACGGCTCACAAAACCGTGTCGGCCTTGCCTGTTTGTCTGTGGCAAGTGCTGCATGACCGAGCGGATCACGTCTGGCAGCAGCGAGCCAACCACCGCCGCAGAGCTCCCACCGCCACTTGCTCTCCTCCCCTTTGAGCGAACAGTTTTCGCCATTATGTCAGCAAGCTACGAGTGAGGCCGCCTGACCACTTGCAACATAGTTATAAGACTGGGCGGCATGCCACGATTGCTGCCACTCTGGATGCAACATTATGCAAGGCGTCAAGCCAATGCATCAATCTCCGACAACGTGACCCCAAAAAAGCTCTCTGAGTCAATGGCGTCCACTGCAAGCTTCGGAAGGTGCTGTTGCAGCTTGACGTGTAGCACCGTCACCTCCACACTGGCAACCTCCTCCCGCTGCAGCAGTACAGATCCAGGGAATGGTGAAAAGCGGGGCTGCCCCACCGGCAGTGGAACAGAAGAAGGGCTGGGACACAGGACAGCAAGCCATGCGCAGGGGAGTGAGCGGCAGGGGCACCAGGCTTGTGCAGAAGGGACAGGGCCCTTGCACACCTGAGTCTGCACCACAAAAGTGACTCGTTTGAGGGCCTTCATGGCCGCAAGAGCCGCCAAAACGTCTGCCACTGATGCCGCCCGTCCCACAAGCGCCTCCGACAAGCCGTTCCCGCTGCACAATGGCAAGCAAATAGCAGGCTATGAAGTCAGCCTGCTGAGCAGGTGGGTCAAGCTCAGCCTGGGTCTGGCGCACGACCGGCCACAGACCCTGCAGCTGCCACCAGGTGTTTGCTGCCACCTGCTGATTCCATTTGGCCACTAGCCAACCCGTGGCTGCTGCGGTTTCGATAACAGTGGCTGCGCGATTATAATTCACCTCCCCTGGCTCCCACCTGATGTACAAATGCTGCAGGCGCTGTGCGGCGGCACGAAACATGCCCGCGTTGGCAAACAGCAGGCTGGCGTCGCAGCTCAGCAAGCGCAGGCGTGCCAGCGTGGCTGCTGCTGTGCTCGGCAGCTCAACCAGCTCATGGTTGGACTCTGCACAGGCGCAAATCATTCCGTTGGGACTAAACACTCGAACACCCACTGCTTTTTACTGCGACACATAGCACGCCTGCAACAACCCTCAAGCAGCCTGCACACCCAAGCACTGAGTCGGGCTGGCAACGAGCATGCCATGTTTGCTGCCCCCTCAGTCTGTACCGCAAGCGACACCCGAGAATTGGCGGTACAGCAGCAGCTTACCGAGGTACAACACCTTCAGCCTCGTCAGGCTGTCCAGAGCCGTCGGCCAAATGTCCAGGCCCTGCTGGTGGCTCAGCCCAAGAGCCTCCAACCCCGGCAGCGGCAGGAATGCCGTGCTGTAGAAAAGACAGAAAGAAAGAAGGGGGGGAAGAAGGCACGCCGCGCTGCTAGTCAAGATGTTGTCAGACTGGCAACGGCAACATAAGCATGCAAGGGGCGGGTTGCCCAGGCACGATGCACAGCAGATAGCACTGTGAGCGGTGCAACCATGCTGCTGCAGCTGCTGCTGTCAAGAAACCCGCACGCACCCACCTAAAGGCCGACTGCGTGTCGTGCTCACTGTCACCCACACCACACTCATTATAATCGAGGTAGCATGCACGCAAGCTGGTCATAACCGACAGCTGGGGCGGCGGCCGCTCGAGCCAGCAGCCTATGAGCGACAGCAGCTCGAGGCGGTGCAGGTCTGCCAGCCGACTGAGGGAAGCAGCGTGGAGCGGATTGCGGGACAGGTAGGCGCATTGGAGGTGCGGTAGTTGACACATGGCCACTGCAGAAGAAGAAATGACTGTAAGCTATGCTGAAGCCCTCCAAGCACAGGGAGCGTAAGGCTGTCGGGCTGGCAAGCAAACTACGCCCCCTATCAGCTCTTTCACTAAACTGCAACGCCCACCAACAAAAGCACAGACAAATCCCGCAAGCAACAACAGCTAGCCAAACACACAGCTGGCAAGGAAGGATCACTCAGCGATCATTGCGTGTAACCAGCTGCTGACCTGGCACATCAGTGAGAAAGCAGTCGACGGCAAACAGGCGGGTGAGGTTGGGCGGCAGGCTGGCATGGGGCGCTATCACCAGTTGCGCGTCAGGGCTCTCCAACGACAGCTCTTGAAGCTGTGTGAGCAAAGCAGGGGGGAAGAGAGCGGTATGAGTGAGTGACGGGGCGAAGGCGGGCTCAAGTGTTGGTTGATTGGTTACGAACACATCCCCGACGCGGAGCATGGTTGCTGTGAGGCTGTGAGGCATGCCAGAGCGCATGTGCAATTCTTCCTGCACAAAGCTAAGGCGATGGGTCACCTTGGTGAGTGTGCTCATGCTCTCGGAGATCGTCAACCTGTTGCAGTACAGAGCCAGGTCCTGCAGTGCACGCAAGGCATGCATCGCGTTGAATGCCAGGCCAGAGGCCACGTACCATTAGTGCAAAGTGCAAGTGCAAGTGCAAGTGCAAGTGCAAGTGCAAGTGCAAGTGCAAGTGCAAGTGCAAGTGCAAGTGCAAGTGCACCACAAGGATTTGCAAGGTAAATTGGTCGTTTTTGGTGCTTACCGTCAAATGCACAGCTTCAAGCAGCCACGATCCTGCCTCTGCAACGGGTGCGCATGCCAAAAAAACAACCTCTCAGCAGCTGGTGCACAGGGAGACGGCGGCAGCTGCACCACCGGAGGTGCTCGGCTCACCTGCAGGCACCGAGCTGCTCCAACGAATCATCAGGCTGGTCAGGGAGGGTGCCACAAGGCGAAACGTGGACACCACGTCATCCCAAACAGGCTTGGCGCCCACCCCACGCCATGGATGCATTTCCAGCCACACATTGACCGGCGCGCAGGAGCATCGTCGCCGCCACTTCGCAAAGCTGGCAAGTTGTTCAGCGCAGTGGAAGGTGATGGGCAAAGCGTTCCACATGGCCGTGCCCTGGACACGGGTGACGTGGAAGAGCTGCTTGCAGACTTGTGCGAGCGTCACTCTGCAGGGCACGGCGCGACCATGTTTTCGGCAAGCGGGCGGCGCGGGCAATGGCGGGGCGGCAGCAGAGTCGCCCCGGCGGCCCTGCGCAGATCAGGATCGCGCCCACCTCTGCGTCAGGGTCAGATGCGCCGCGATGCCATTCAACAGATCGGCAGGAAGGCCGAGTAGACTGAACTTCTGTCCGGCTGGGCCCTGCATCGCAGATGATTGGTGCTTGGGGTGCAGCTTGCGAGGGAAGACTGAGCTCAGCGCCGCTGGACCGTCAAGATGCAGCGGCAGGCAGGACGTGCTGCTGCCGTCAGCAGGTCATCCATGTGGGCCGCAGGCATCGTTGGTTGCAAGCATGCACATCGAGCTGCTTCTGGAGGCTCAAAAATTACACAGAGCCAAGGATATAGAATACACACGTCCCCCGCCAGATGCAAGCGTTTTCAAATTGCTGCGCCGTCCGCCACGACGCTACTCCCACTGCTGCTTTGCCAGCCGCCAGCCGCAAACACGCCGCCTCTGGCGTGCCAGTAGTGCAGCAGGTGCCCCACAAGCCGTGTGCCGTAAAACGCCACGAGCGCCCACCATACAGCCACCAAACCAAGCCCAGCCTGCCTCCCAGCTGCAACAAGAGACAGGAAGCGTGATTGGCAAACAGCAGCAACTCAAAGCACTTTAGCGCTGTGATAGGAGGGCAACCAAGCGTTGCCAGCCGTCACCCAGCCGTCCATGTGCTAACAACCCACCGTGCAGAGTGGCAAGCGTGGCAGCCAGCCCGATGACATTTGAGGGCGGAAGGTGCGCAAACTTGCCGCTGCCGACGCTGATCCCATCGAAAGCCATCATCACTGCAGGAGGCAGCACATCAACCCCTCGGCCAGCACATCACGCAGGTGAGGCAGCAGTGAGGGAGCAGTCTGTGAGGGAGCAACCTCTGGTGCAGCAGCAGGCAACTGTGCACACACTGCATGCCTGTCGCAAGCCTCGTCCCCCACCTGAGCAGATTGCCGCAGCCAGCATTGCAACCGGAGCCAGCTGACGAACCGCCACCTGCACAGCTGCATCCGAGGTGAACAGCGCAGCGCCCCAAGTAAAGGCGGCTCCCACAGCTGCTGCTAGGACCAGACCCAGCGCCACTCCAGCCCTGCATGTCAGCAGGGCAAGCACCACAGCGAGTGAACAGCTGGCAGCGCACCACACACCAAAACGCCTTGCACAGCCTGCACAGCCCTGCCTGGATTCCACCGGCACGGAAGCCAACCGACGGCTCCCGCCGCGACGGCAGCAGCAGCAGGCAAACAACGCAGCAGCAGCCCGGCACTGACCGCAGCAGCAGCCAGGCCCAGTACGCGGCTTGCGTTGGCTGGCCCTTGTCACGAGCCAGCAGAGTCTGGGCTGCCAAGCTGAGGGGCTCTGGGAAGTAAGCGAGAAACCAGAAGGTTTGCATGGCCACCTGGTGAGCGGCCGTGACAATAGTGCCCATGTGTGCCGCGCTTGACGTCATGCTGCAGCGTGGCACAGCACAGCAGAGCAGCGAGGGTGGTCAGGGCAAGGGCCAGATCGGCAGTGCACTGCTTGCTGAGCAGCTGGCTGTCCGCCCGGCTACTGGCTCACAGGCGATGCCATAAAGGGACGTAGCAGCAGTGATAACAGGGCGGAGTATGGCGACTGTCAACTTTGACCCAGACTGATTGGCTGATGTTGCTGCTCTTTCTTTCTGCCAGCAGAATAACATGGCGTGGGTCTCATCCTTGCTTTTGTCACCTAAAATACGCCGCCATTCCAAATATGGTACGAGTGAAGAGTGTGCTGGCTATGGCCAAGAACTGGTTCATTTGACCAGCTCTTGGAAGCCCCTGCACCATCATGCCAGCAGCATACCAACAAGGGGAGCAGCTCAAGAGGCAGCAGCTCAACATCGCCGCACTCCAGTCACTCAAAGCCAGCTACTCCTTTGATGAGTGAAACCAACAGGCAGTGGCTGCCATGTGCATGGCCGAGTGCCTTCCGCAGAGGTGCAGCGTTTGGCAGCGGCTTGGTGCGGATGCTGTTGTTCTTTTGTTACCCTAAAAAAAAACCCAAAACAATCGGCGGCAGCAACAGCAAGCGCTCACCGTCCACCTCAGGCGGATGCCTCCAGGGGCACTGCCCTTGCGTTGGAGATACCAGAGGGAGTAAGCGGCTCCGAAGTACTGCACAGGCAATACAACACAGGAAGTACATCGCAGAGGAGGTGACGTTTGTGCTGCAATGCAGCAACAGGGAAAAGCTGCAAAAAGGAAGGAGCATGCGCGCCACGAAGGAGCATGCATTCTGGGAGAGGCAGAAGTTCAAATGTGTACGGTGGCGCCCAGCGCAGCAAGCAAGCCCACCTGTGCTGCTGCCGTGGCTGCAGCCGCACCTACGACGCCCATGCCTCGGCCATATATCAGATACAAATCGCCACCTGCAGGGAGGTGAGCAGGCACGGTGATGCAAGGGCATTTCCTTCACTATTCTTTCAGATTTCAGGCACTACAGCCTGAGGCTGTTGCACAGCTGCCGGATGCACATGTGGCTGTCACTCAGCTGCCTGATGCACTGGCCGCAGGACAGGAAAGAGGCATGGCCAACCGATGTGCTCAGCACGCCTGCCTTGCCTGCTGAGAGAAGGACGACAGCCAGCAGCACCTTGAAAGGCGTCCAAGCGTCCTGCTGGCCCAAGCATGCACCCTGCGCCACAGCCATCACCAGCGACGCCGGAGCAGCAAGGACCCTGCAAGAGACCAGGGTGTGCGCACAGGCCATTTCATTCCTTATTCTGCTTTGACTCTTCGCTGTATCGCAGAGTTCTTTGCGGATACGCGGATGTAAAACACGAACACGCAGTTTTAAAGCAGGCAAAGCAGCCCACTACAGGGCGAAGCACGTCCATGGCAGGGTGCTGGCGTTGGTTGCATAAATGGTTAAAGCAGTCTGCTGCGCTCTGACCTGATTGACATGTACTGCCAAGCTGGATGCAGCAGCTCGGGAGCTGTGCCCATGGCTGCCAGAAAGCGGCGCCCGCCAAGGAGAAGCGCCGTCGTTATCAGCAGTCCACTGGCAACTGCGAGCAGCAAGGAGTTGCAGAGTGTGCGCTCCGCTGTTTCCTGCCGCAACTGCCTGCAACGCATACGGCAAGCTTGGGAAGCAGTGAGGAGGCTATTGCAGATAAAGCATCTGCAGGTGCTACCATTGCACGGCACGAAAAGGGAAGGGGGTGGTGCTGAGGGGCATGCCTGTCCACAGCAAGGCGCCGCCTTTACAAAGCACCGATCCTTGCAGTTGGGGCCGCCGCCTCACCGTGTGCCACTGTCTAGTGCCGGATCTCTGAGTGAGTTGCTGGCTATGAGGTTTGTGGTCCCGATCCCCAAGAATGCAAACAGCTGCAGGTGAGGAGGTTGCAGCAAGAGTTGGGTGTCAGCTTCCTGAGCCTGCGCTGCACGCTGCGGTGCCAAGCCAGAAGGTGCTGAATCTCTTTACGGTTCGCAGTGAGCTGTGCTGCTGCTGCCAGCCGTGCTTGCCTGGAAGCAGAGGCTGAAGATGGCGGTGTTCGGGCCCAGCGCCGCCAATTGGAGGGAGGAGACTCGCCCCACGCACGCTGCAGCAGGAAGGAGCAAGCGTGCAGACAGACAGACACAGGCTCAACCGCATGTCCAGTGAAACGGCTGTATCTGCAAAATGCGGAGCACCGCTGCATGGCACAAGTGCGTGGCTTTGCCCACACAGGACGCATGATACAAGGCCTGCGATTAAGCAGTCCCAGCATCACCTGTGTCTATCAGTGACATCAACGGGTCCGCTAGCACCATTCCGAGGGCGGGAGCTGCAAAAGCCAGCATCTCTGCCATGGACCGGCTCTCGAGCGGGTTCCCTGTTGCTTCCCCTGACGCTGATTCCCCTGCAGCATCTAACCCATCAGCTCCTGCTCCCGCTGCTGCAGCTGCTGCTGCTGCTGTGGCGTTGGTCGAGCCAGCACCCCTTGCTGCGCTGGGAATGCAACTGAGCGTGTTCCTTGTGCTGCTGACTCTGCGCTTTGAGCACCAAGCTTGCGCGAGCCCCTTGCCGCGCGGCGATCGCCGCGGTGGCGGCCCTGGCTGGTTCCATCGGATCGGCACAGCATGTGGCTGCCTGCTGGTGCTGACTGGACCTGCAGCATGTATTGACGCAGCTGCAAGGCCCCCAGCCGCTCCCATTCTGGCAAAGCGTTACCCAGCTCAGCGCTCCTCAATCTACAACTCATACATTCTCGATGCTGCGTGCTGTGCGATGGGCTTGGACGGCGAGAGACGACCGAGAAACGAAAGTGTACCGAACATGTACCTCACGGAAAAACAAAACACTGCAAGGGGTGCCCAAAACAACCCAATTCATGCACTGACGCAAGCAACACATCTTCATCTGGATTGCTGCTGTTTTTACCTAAAAGCTCGTTTGTGAAACCCTCACTGCCCCGGTAGCGTGCACAGCCGGGCGCCATGTCGTACCAGGAAGGGGGCGGCCAGGGAGGGTGAGAAACAAATCCCGCTGCTGTGTGCCGGCTGAGCACGGTCGCACGCCGTCACGCCCCAAACGTGATGCATGGCCCGTGCTGAACGATGTTCATGCCCGGCTGCACCGTGCAGGCGGCGGCGGGGTCGGGGCGGCGGCCGCGGTCGCGGTCGGGGCAGAGGCAACTGGTTTTCACACGACGACCGCAACCAGGAGGAGGAGGACGTCTTCGAGGGAGGAGACCCAGCGTACTCCTCTGGAGGCAACACCATCACTGTACGCATCTCTTCCAGCCGCCCGGGCGGCCGGGAGGTCAGCGACACAGCTGGTGAGCTGTAGCGTGCATGCGGCATCTTGCATGGCACATTGCCTTTGCAGCTGTGCAGTGGTGCGTTTGACTGCCTCTTGGCTGCGGCGGTGGCCGGATGCCTTCAGCTGGATGGGCGGCACGGGAGTGCCTCGCAGCCACACAGACACCCTGTGTTGCTGCGTCTTTATGCTATGCAGGCCCTTCAGGGCAGCTGCTGGTCTCTGTCAACAGCCGCACCGGCCGCGGCGCCTCCGGGGACAAGCGAGTGGTGGTGGCCACAGGTGTGCGGTGCCCTGGCCGCTCAAGGTGCACCCAACGGCCCTCCTGGTCATTCCTGCTGCAGTGCCGATCACTCGTGGGTGCCATCAAGCGCCTGTCTGCTTCTCAACTCTGAGAACGAGGCTGTGCTGCGTGCTGACCTGCCAACGTACTGTTGTACTGGTCGATATCGCAGGCAACGAGGGCTGGCAGTACAAAGCCCCTGGGGGCGAGCTGCACGGACCGTACCGCCCAGCCCAAATCATAAAATGGTGGGCTTGGCAGGCTTGCTCAGCAGGCACTCCACCGTCACGCCTGCCGCTGCTGCTACTGTCAGCTGCTGTTCCAGGCTCCAGTTGGCGTGTTGTACAGGGCTGTCGTAGTGGGCCGTGACTTTGTTTTGGGGCTTTGATTCTGCATAGTGGATTGCAGGAATGCCAGGCAACTTGTGCCTGCTTCTAAATCTTGCCCACCCCCTGCGATGCTCCTCTCCCTACCAGGCTCAACCAAGGCTACTATGACGGAACGCTGCAAGTGCGTAAAACCAGCCAGCACGGTTCAGGAAACTGGTGCAGGCTAGATGCGGTGCTGAAGGATGTCCAGCGAGAGGCAGCCATGGCTAGCACAGCTGCTCCTGCAGCCGCCGTCCCTGTAGCAGCCGGCCCCCCAGCTCGAGGCGGCGGCGGCGGCAGTGGCCACGGCAATGTCCGAGCGGCGGCGCCTGCTGCAGTGATCACAAGCCCTCGTGGGGGCGGCGGCGGCAGCATCGACGGCGGCGGCGGCGGCGGTGGTTATGTTGTTTCTGCCCCCCGTGCGCGGCAGGCCCCTGCAGCAGACCTCTCTTACTTCAACGGGATCGAACTAGGGGGCGACAGCAGAGGGGGAGGAAGAGGAGGAGGCCGGGGCCGTGATGCACGCGGCGGCGGCCGTGGCCGCGGCCGTGATGACTTCGATCGCCGAGGTGGCGGCGAGGAGTATGGGCGCAGCGGCAGGGGCGGGCGCGGCGGCCGTGGCGGCAAAGAGGGCCGCGGCGGCAGGAGCGGCGGCAGGGGAGGAGGCGGGGGCCGTGGAGGAGCAGCAGGAGGGTATGAGCGCGGCGGCTACGGCGGCGGTGCTGCGTCGGCAGCTGCAGGCGCCTCGGAGCGAGTGGCAGTGGATAAACTGTTCACTGGAGAGGTATGTTAGTCATGAGAGCTTGCTGCTGCGTTTTTTGGCCTGCCTGCCGGGCCACCCTGCTTTCTTTCCCCAGCCAACGCCGCTGCCAACGCCGGCCGAACGGCTTGCCGCCGCAGCTTGCAGCTGCCTAAACTGCGGTGCCACATGTGATTTAGACAGAAAGAAAGGGAAGCCAAGCAGCCTGTCTCTTTGGCCCCGCTCCGCAGCTGAGTGCTCGTCATGCCCATGCTCACGGCTGGCATGCTGGCTGCCTGCAGGTTGCATTGGGTACCGACCAGCCGATGTGGCGGTACATCGACCCAGACGGGAACATGCAGGTGGCGCCGCTGTACCACATTTGTGTACTGCAAAAGCTGTACTATTTTCTACTATATAATTGCATCCGGTGCTGTGATCGCGTCCGTTAAGCACATGCCTGCGGACGTAGTAGCCTGCCCTCTCTGCAGCCAACTGCCGCAGCTGCCCACACGTCTGCTGCCTGCGTTCGATCCCCCATACCTCCCCTCCTTTGGTGGTTTCTCGTGTTTGCGCCACTGCAATTGATCGATCGACTGCTTGTTCCTGCCTTTACTGTTCCCGCGGCTTCAGGGCCCCTTCCCAGCGAAGGACATGATGAGCTGGCATGAAGCTGGATACCTGCACGATCAGACACTCCCGATGTGCGGTACGGTGAGTATTGGTACTGCCTGCCTGCAGCAAGCACTGGGCTGGGCTTCATCTGGCATGGCGGGGGCTGCTGCTGGATTGTGCTACTGCCAGTGCCTGCTGCAGCCCTGGCAAACCTGCGCCCTTCATCTGCTGACCTCACTTGCATCCAGCTCTCTTTCGTTGGTTGGTTGGTTGGTTGGATGGTGGAAACGTGCACGAGAGCTCTCTTGTGATCTTTTCTGCATGGATCACTGCTCTTTTCCTCACTGCCTTCTCCCTCGCCGTGTTTGCTTCTCCTGCCCGTTGCTTGTGTGTTGTCAGGAGCGCAAGGTCTCGCCGCCCAACCTGCCCACTCCCGAGTTTTTCGTGCCCCTCGGCAAGCTGCTGGCATACGTTAGGGCTGGCAACCGCTTTGTGCCCGTGCATGTCGACGACATCAAAGCAGGTGGGGCGCTGTACAGTTGCTCAGCATTTATGCTCAGCATTGTGCAACTGCGCTACAGCTGGCGTTTCCCTGGAGTTCAGCAATACACTGCAACTGCATGCAACACACCGCACGTCGTGTGACTCTGCAGTACAACGCTTCCTCAGCGCCACCTCAAGCAGTCAATGATTGTGCTGCCCCTGCACTGCCTGCACCTGGCTCTGCCTCCGCAGCCAAGGTGCCGGAGTTTTTGGAACGCCTGCGAAACGGCACCAAGCCTGCAGCCGCCGCCGCCGCCAAGGCTCCCGCTGCAGAGTTAGGCAAAGCCAAGCAGGTGACCAAGCCGGCAGCAAAGCAGCCCCAGGCTCCTGCTGCTGCTGCTACAAATGAGGCGGTGGCGGCGTCGGTGGCTGCTGCCGCTGTGCGCAGCGTGCTGGTCGCAGCAGGCGAGCTGCAGCCAGAGCCCAGCCCAGAGGACAAGCAAGCTGCGGCAGAGGACAAGCAGGCAGCTGCTGCCGCAGCAGGCGCGGCCGTCGCGGGGGCCCTGGCGGCTGTGAGCGCAGATGAGGCCGCAGAGGCGGCGGCAGCGGAGGCGTCGACGGCGGAAGCCACCGAGGAGGCTGAACCTGCAGAAGGGCCGCCCTCAGAAGAGCCATCCCCAGAGCCCGCTGTGGGTGTACCCGCCGCGGCCCCGTTGCCAGAGCTTGAAAGCCTCGCAGTGTCAGATGCGACTCCTGTGCCGGAACTGGACACTGCAGTGCCAGCCGCAACCCCCCCAGTCCTCGAGTTTGGTGCAGCTGCAATGCCTGAGCTGGCAGACGGTGCGTGTGGGGTGTGCTGGGGTCGGTCAGCTGTTTGACATGCATCTGTCGCTGTTGGTGCAGGCAGGCCCGCGCCTTGCCTTTGGCCCCTGCACCCCTTGTGCTGTGCCTTGATGCGTTGCCTTTTGATGTTGTCGTGCTGTGCTGTGCTGTGCGGTGCTGCAGTACCAACGAACGCGGGGCCTGCGCCAAATTTGGAGGACTCTCCAGAGCACAGCGAAGGAGAGGTTGAAGTTGAATACGAGGAATATGAGGATCAGAAGGAGGATGAGGAGGAAGCAGCAGCAGAGCCACAGGCCGGGCAGCCTTCAGCCGTTGTCGGTGGCGACCAGCATCTGCGCCAGCCTCAAGCAGCCGCGTCTCAGCAGGAGCCAAGTGGGGGAGTGGCAGCCAGCCTGCCTCCACCCCTGGAAGAAATGCCTGAGGCGGCAGCAGCAGAGGCAGGCGCTGCACAAGAGCCTGCAGCTGCCTTGGAGGTCCCATCGCCTGTCGCGGCGGAGCACAAGGGGGCAGGGGCTGCGGCGTCTTCACTGCCGCCGCTGGAGGTGACCCTTGAGCCAGCAGGGTTTGAAGTTGCAAAGCAGGACGCAGGTGTAGGAGCATCAGATGTGGACCATGAAAGGGAGGAGGACGACGATGACGACTTTGTGGATGCTTCTGAGGCGACCCCTGTCCCTGATTCTCCTGTGCGGCATCAGGAGGAGGAGGAATGAGACAGGAAGAAATGCAGCAAAAGATGCAGCTTCGCTGGTCATTGACAGGCTGATCAGGCGATCACGCTGTGCTTGCGAGCATACTCCTCGCCTGCATTTGAGTGGCAAGTGGCGGTGGCGCTACCGACTTTGCCAACCAACTTCCCAGGAGTCAAGACTCGCCTCCTACTTCTGACTGGAGGCCATGATTTGCATGACAGCACGTGTGATGTAAGGGCAGGTGATGTTGCAAGATCTGTAGAATGAAGCAGAAGCATTTGATGGGGCGGGGCCACCCGCGCATACCTGGCAGTCCATGCACCCAACTCAAACCGGCTGCATTGCGTTTTGGTTTGAGCCGGCATTGATGACCTCGATCATGGAGCGCTACAAGGCCTTCGTGCGGCAGAACGCCGGCCTGCTGTCTTTGCTTGAGAGCGGTGTGTCGCCGCTGCACGAATCGCGACCTGCACACCTTGGTAGCGTTTTCGCAGCACATCAACAGCGCCACACTTGCAATTTTTCGTGTCGGGCCAACAAAACACAGCCGGCCGAGCACGCCCCGCGGGTTGCGATGTGCTGCTGAACCGCAGAAGCATCTCAGCCCATTGCCGCATGCTGCGCCGCCTCCAGGCTGCCACCGCCGCTGACCCGCCGTTGCGACCCGCCCTCGCGTGCAGGCCTATCAAGCCTCACGTGGGTGCTTCCTGAGCGCTTTGAAGGTGGGGAGCTGGGCATAGAAGCACTTCACACTGCGCTAGGGCTGCTAGGGGGGTTTCATGACAGCATTGTGAGCTCAGCGCCGGGAGTGCCGTCACCGCCCGGCACAGACCTGGCGCTAGCACTGTCAACTTTGGAGCAAGTACAGGCAAGTCGCCTGTCATGCATCAGCGCCGGTGCTTGAGCTGGGTTCGTCGTAGCTGGAAGGCCTGGCCAACTGCACACACAAGCCACACGATGCTACTGCGCCCGGGATCTTGACATAGTTGCACGCACCACTCAGCCACCCGAATCGACATTGGCGATTGGCCGCAGGTGCTGCTCGAGCTGGTTGCAACTCGCAGGGAGGAGCGTGGCGGCGGCAGTCGCTACTCATCGCTGGCAGTCCTTGAAGCCATCAAGTGCGTGGCAGCCGGCAGCCGCCACCTGGGGCTGCTGTTTGCAGTGCCTGGCTGTGACAGAGGCGCAATAGCGCATAGTGCCTTTCCGCTGTCCGATTGCTGTCGCGCAGGGCGTTGTTCTGCTGGTGACGATAAAGATGCGTTCTTGCGTGCAGGGCGCTAGTGCGACTGGTGGTGTGGCGTCAGTCTGGCAGCCGTCTGCTGCTGCATGGAGGGCGCGGGAACTTGGAAGTGCAAGCCTCCCTGCAAAGCGACGTGCCACTGTCACAGGCAAGCTCTTATTGTCTCGTCTTATACCTTGTTCACTGCCTGCAGCAGCATCTTAGTATCGGCGCTTGCTGCCACCATTTGCTGGCTGTGTTTTTGCTGGCACCAGGATGGCATGCATCTGCAATGCTCTGGTGGTTTGTCAGGCCCTGGTCGCAAGCCGCCGGTGGCTTGCTCCTGCACCTCAAGTGCCCTTCCCTGGGTGATCAAGCCCTTTCTTTGCCCTGATCGTGCCTCGCCCTGCCCCTGCCCTGTTGTGTGCAGGGCCGGCCCCAGGAAGTGTGCAGCGCGTTTGTTGAGTTTCGACAGCGGCGCTGCGAGCCGCCCACCAAGCAGCAGGCAGAGCAGCAAGAAGGCGGGGCCGAAGCGGCAGCGGCAGGCAGCGCTGCCAAGGGATCCGCGGCTGCCAGCAGCGATGCGTTGAGCACCCAGCGGAAACCTGGCCGGCAGCAGGCATCCCAGCGCTTGCTGGCTGCTGCTGAAGTGCTGCACATCCTGCGACCTGTTGCCTACGCTCTCGCGCTGCGCAGGTGGGCAGTAGCTCAAGATTGTAGTTTCCCCCGTCTGGGGCTCCCGGTCCGCAAGAGTGCAGCCTTGATATTTACATCTGTATGGCCGTTCCAAGCTGCCTGCCTGCGTTGTGCGGGCCCTTTGCCCAGCTGCCAGACCCGCCAGCAGACCCGCCAGCAGACTTGCTTGCCTGCTTGCTTGCTTGGTTGGCGGTGCCTTGCTCAACGGTGTCTCGTGTGGTGGCGTGCTGTTGCAGATGGGGCCGGTGCGACTGGAAGCCTTGGACCATATCATTGGGTGTAGACCTGCTGAGCATGCAGCTGGGATCCTCGGCTTCTAGGGCCATGCAGGTGTGCACTTGCTCTCATCAAGCGTGCACCTTGCTCTCGGCTGCAACGCCAGCACTGCTGTTTTCAGGAGTACCGCCTTTGAAGCATCACTGCAGTCCTGCAGCACGTGGCGGCGCCGTGATCGACTGCGTGCGCCGCTACCAGCCGCCAATTTGACTGCATCTGTGCGTGGTTTCCTCTCGTACTGCGCGTGCAGAGCTCCTTTTGGTTTGGAGGGGTGCAGCCTGCCAACCTGGGTCCCAGCCTGCTGCTGCTGCAGTGCCTGCAGAGGACGAGGTGAGCGATGTGTGCATGCTTGTCGCTGGGCTGTGCGCTTAGCTGGTAGCTCAACGTCGGCCTATCTGCTCCCCTGCCTGTGAGTTCCACCTGCTGGCCCACTCACCTAGCGTTCTTCGACTGTGCTGCGCCTGCTCCCTAATGTGGCAGGTGGGCTGGAGAAGAAGAGCGAGAGCTTGCGGCGCGCCGGCTGCGTCTGCTGGTCTACTTGCTGCGCGACCCGCTGTTCAGTCGCTACGTCGCGGTGGCTCTGCAGGCGTGGGTGGGCGGAACCGCTCGCGTGCCGCTCGTGGGCTGGCTCAGCGGGCGGGCGGCTGAGATATTGCTGGGTGTGCAGCGGTACTACACGTATGTGGAGCGCATGGCGGGGGTGTAGATCAACATTGATAGCTGTTGGAAGCTGGCAGCTTGACTGTTAAGGCTTTGGTGATGTGTTAACAAAATGGCATATGCCGAATTGCGGCAGCTTGTGACCTCCTAAGCCGCCTACCAGCCGTTTTTTTCGATTCTAGCGTGTCATTACTTGACATACGGCTGCTTCATACAGCGTGCACCACTTATAACTTGGGGACTCTCTGCATGTCATCGTCGCAGTGTGGGTGGGGCGGCGAGGAGCTCGGCAGGCACAGCGCGGGCTGGCTGCAACCGGCTGCGCTTTGCCTTGCGTTTGCGTTCATTGTATGGCGCTGGATTCTCAGGCCTCCACCACGCTCATTGAACAGCTCTCGGCACAACCTGTGTTTTTTCGATGGCGATATCGAGAATGCCATTAGAAGCGTTGTTCCTTGAAGCGCTTGAAGTGGTTGCTACATCCAGTGCGGCGGTGTTCTTGCGAGAAACGCAAGCGCGCCTGTGTGAGTGCTGCCGCCGCCGCCGCCCCTAGCGCCGCCCCCCCATGCCTTCGTTGCCTCCACCTCATGCCGCTGCCATCAAAACTGCAGTTGCCCTGGAGGTTGTGGCAATCACCGCTCTAGGGATTATGGCGTCGTTCAAGCTTAGATCACTATACCTGTCAGCCCTGCGGCGGCGCAGGGCGACGCTAGTAGCGGCATGCGGGAGAGTCCAGCCTGGCGCGTCCACCATGCAGGGTCACAGCAGCAGCAAAGGCCAAGCAAAACGCAGCCTGGCAGTGATTTCCATCGCAGCAAGGGCAGGACCCCAGGTTCCTGGTGCGTGCTGTTGACCCCAGGCGTGCCTGCCCGCCTGGCGCTGGGTCCAAACTTGGGCCAACCTTCTGGAAGCCTTTGTTTTCTGCGCTGCAGGGCATTCCATTCCTATGCCGGCACATTGTCTTACAGTTTCATTCCTCACTTCAACCCAGCTTACCGAGACGGCAGTGCAGCGGCTGCACAGAGAGCTGGCTGGCGGGCCCCAAAACGAGTTTGTGTGCTTGCTGCTGGCCACGATGGCAAAGGAGCAGCTTGCAGCCACTGCATCGGCGGCGGCAGAGGGCAGGGTCTTCGCACTCCTAGAAGCAGGCGGTCGCTTAGTGGCGGCGGCGCTGTTGCATTGCCGCTCCCGCTCGTTGCCCAAGCACGGCATGCAAGCAGCGGCGGCGGAGCAGATGGGCAGCGAAAGCAGATGCACCGATCCGCACGCCTTCATCACGCTCATGTGCACCAATCAGCCGGGCATGGGCTTTGGCACGCTGCTGCTGCAGCACATTGAGGCGCACACAAAGCGCCATGCGGCGGGCAGCCTGGCGGTGGGCGGCTGCCCTTTGCAGAGCATCAAGTTGCTCAGCGTCGAGACCTCGCAGCGCTTTTACACTTCCAACGGCTACAGCGGCCCAGATGCAGACACAAGAGAGATGCACAAGCTGCTCACGCATGTGAATTGACGACCAGCGGCGGCACATTGCCGGCGACCGTTGCATCTGTTTTACCACCACCGTGAACGCCCGCATGCATTATTGTATTGTTTGTTGCTATCCTGGGACGTGATCTACGCAACGCAAGCCGACTCCAGAGCGAGAGCTGTCGAGATGCAAGCCAGCCTGTTGTTGCAGCGCGGCTGCAGGCTGCTCAGCATCACCGGAAAGATCTGCAGAGGTCGGTGCATACCAAGCCGAACTCTTGGCCACCGCCGCCATTCCGACACTGCTGGCTGACGACGCCCTTTCCCTTGCAGGCAGCCGGTACAACAGCCGAGGCGGCCTGGCGGTGGCGGAATGGCAAGGCGGAGAACGCGCAGCCAGCAGCGGAGGTCGGCGGGGCGGTGCCCGACGTGAAGACCGTGCGCCCAAGCAGGCCAGCATTTGGGGCGATGAATGGGACGTTGGCGCCGCGCAAGCAGGCAGCCAGAGTGCAGGGTGGCTGGACGGCAAAGATGTAAAGGCTGAAGACACGCGGTCCAGCGGTCGCGGCGGCGGAAGCGTGCGGCAAACTGACCGTAGCGAGCGCAGCGGAGAGCGGCAGCGGCCCAGCAGAGACGGTGGTGGCGGCAACGAGTGGAAGGAGCGGCGCAGCGAGCGCAGCGGCAGCCAGGACAGGCCAGACAGGCAGGTCAGCAGCAGCGGTGGGAGGGAGTGGAGGAGCGACCGCGGCGAACGGAGCTACGGCGGCGGCGGCAGGGACGGCGAGCGCGAGCAGCGCAGCTATGGTGGCGGTCGTGGCGGCAGGGATGGTGAGCGCGAGCAGCGTAGCTATGGTGGCGGTGGTGGCGGCAGGGATGGTGAGCGCGAGCAGCGCAGCTATGGTGGCGGTGGTGGCGGTAGGGATGGCGAGCGTGAGCAGCGCAGTTTCGGGCGCAAGGATGGCGACTCACCTCGCAGGTATGGCGGCGGTGGCGGCAGGGATGGTGGGCAGCGGTCAGCAATGCGCTCGGGCGGCGGCGGCAGCTCATTCCGAGGTGCCCGCAGCGGCGGCAGGGATGGCGGCAGCCGTGAGGGCGGCGCTGGCCGCTGGGAGGACCGCCAAAGCAGCAGAGCAGGAGACGAACGGCGGCGGGACCCCTGGGCTGGCGGCGGCGAGGAGGAGGAGGAAGGAGACGGAGAGGAGGCCGGCGAGGCTGGTGGCGGCGGCGGCGGCGGCCTGCGTCAGTTCTGGGTCGGCGATGTGTTGTACGGCGTTTCGCCGGTACTGGCGGCGTTGCAGGCAGGGCGAAGGAAGGTACACACACTGTACTTGCAAGATGGCATGGACCTCTCAAAGCGCAAGGTGCGAGCACAGCAAACTGCAGTGCCAGCCCACTCTCTCTGATAAGATCAACTCAGCCCGTTCAAGCTGGGAGCCAAGAGTGCGCATGATGAGCACCTGCTGCGTGTAGCGAGCACAGGGCTGCCACGTGGGTGTGCTGCCCTGCAGCTGCCTCAATGCGCAGCAGGCCAGCCAGCCACAAGCTGCAACCTTGCACACTTGTCTTGCCTCAGCCAGTGAAACACCAAACACTGTTCCCGAGTCTGCCCATTCTCCACCTCTGCAGGATGCGGGTGCGGTCAGAGCCGCCAAGCAGTGCGCGGAGGACCTGGGGGCCGCTGTGCGCTACGCCTCCAAGCACGACTTGAACATGGTGGCTGACAACCGCCCGCACCAGGTGTGCTGATACGGAAGAAAGAAAATGCATGGAGTGATGATGAGGGGCGTTTAGAGCTGTAACCTGTTGTTGTTTGTCTGCTGGGCTTCCGTTCAGTTGCTTTGGTTACCAATTTGGTTATCAATTTGTTGCAACAACGCCTGCATCTTTCTTCTGTTTGCCTGGTTGTTGAGCAGGGCGTCGTGCTGGACTGCTCAGCGCTCGAGTTTGAGTCAATGAACACGATGCCCGAAGTGCCGGCTGGCAGCGGCGGCACCGAGCAGGACGGCAGCGGCGGGCGGCACCCGGTGTGGCTGTGCCTGGATGAGGTCATGGATCCGGTGAGGATGCTGGGAGGAAGCCAGGGGCAGCTGCAGGGTAACTAGCCAGGGGCACAGGCTGCAGCAGAAAAGGACAGGATGCTTGTGCTTCAGCATGGTCCCAGCTGAGGCAGGTGTCTACCTGCTTCAAACCAGCAGCCAGTTCATAGTCGAGAGCATCAGTCAGCCCTGCCCAGCATCTGCTGCTGCCCGTCCGTCTCTTCAGTTGGGCTGCCGCCTGACCCGCGCCTGCATGTCTTCGTGTCTGTGCCTGCAGCAAAACTTTGGCGCCGCTCTGCGCTGTGCTCACTATCTGGGCGTCTCCGGGGTGCTGACCTGCCACCGCAACTCGGCACCGCTGTCTGCCGCTGTGTCAAAGGCCAGCGCTGGGGCCCTGGAGGTGCTGACTGTGCATTCCAGCAAGTGAGTGAGGGAGTGAGGTTGTGAAGGAGGGAGGGTGTGAGGGGGTGAGTCAAAGGTTGGCTGGCAGCCGCTTGCCGGCGTGCTTGTTTGTATGTATATGTACAGTCCAATTGCAGAATGCAATGAAAGGCCGGCCTGCCCGCTCTGTCAACCAGCTTGCTTGCATTCCTTTGCAATGCTTGCATGCCCCAGCCAGCTGCCAACCTTTGCTACCGCCCTCTGTCGCTGCAGGAACCTGCCGCAAACGCTGGCCGATGCCCGGGAGCGTGGCTGGCTGGTGTTGGGTGCAGCTTCCGAGCCCGGCGCCGTCAGCTGCGCCTCCTTTGTGCTGGATAGGCCTGCGGTGCTGGTGATGGGCAATGAGGGCTACGGCTTGCGCACCACTGTGCGGAGAACGTGCAACGCCATGCTGCAGGTCGGCACCCAGGGTGGTTGGGGGCTGCAGTATGGGGGCGGGTGGCTGCCCTGCTGTGTGTTCTTGTTTTTATGACTTTGAGCAATGCGGACCTCCAGACCCGTGCTTGCTGCTGGTACTGGCTACACACCCGGCCGCCCACTATGTTTGCACTGATGTGCAGCCCACCACTGCTGCTCGCCTTGTTGCTGTTCCCGGTCCGCAGATCGAGGATGGCAAGACCACACAGCGCAACGTGGTGGACAGCCTGAACGTCAGCGTGGCGTCTGGCATCCTGCTGCACCGCCTGCTCACTGCCCAGGCCCCAAGCGCAGCCTCCGCGGGGTCAGCCGTGACGATGCCAGCAGGTGTCGACGCGGCTGCTGCCGTCGCGCTGTGATGACGAGCGGCGCATGCATTGTC
Source organism: Chlorella vulgaris (assembly GCA_023343905.1). Lineage (NCBI taxonomy): Eukaryota > Viridiplantae > Chlorophyta > Trebouxiophyceae > Chlorellales > Chlorellaceae > Chlorella > Chlorella vulgaris. The sequence goes on from SIDB01000014.1 coordinate 539,793, forward strand.
GCAGTTCGTGGCGGCTGAGTAGAGTTTTCGCTTGATTGTTACTCTCATGCTTCAGCATTGTAGATGAATACTGGTTTGATCGTCTATCACAGCCAGAACGCGAGTTTTAGGGTTTGCGAGCTGCCAGGCTTCTAGCACTTCAAGACACGCCCAGTCTCAAGAGCAAACCACGACCAGGCCAGTGCAGGCGAGCATTGCAGCCTTCGGCGTACCAGCGAACCCCACATGCTCACTCAAGCGCAAGGCCTTGGATGGAGGTGGCCATGCACGCCTGAAGAGCTTGCCTGGCCACAGCAGGCCTGGCGGCAGCGGCACCACTCTTGGTGCGCTTCAGCCCTCATCTGGGCGTGTTCGATCCCTGCAGGCGCCAGAATGGCCGCAGCAGCGATTGGAGACCCGCGCCGCCCAGAGGAACGGGCAAGCAGCGAGTCGCAGTCGACGCCGCGTTCGAGCGCTGCCGCCGCCATCACGTCGCCCACCAAACGTGTCTCGTTCGCCCCTGCTCCCCCGCGCATCAACCCTGGCAGCACCGTGTGGCGCGCGCAGCCTGGCGGCGCCTTGGATGCAGGTTTCCTGCTGGCTGGCGAGGAGGCGGAAGGGTCTGAAGCGGCGGCCGCTGCCGCCACAGACCACACCCTCACTTTCCTTCCCGGCGTCGATTCGCCTCGCTTGCTGCGCTGCCCACCCAGCCCAAGCGGCCTTCTACCCTCGAATGAGGTGGGCCAATAGATGTGTGCTGTGCTGTTCATGGCTCATGTTGTGGGCACAGCCACGCAGCCAGCCAGCACCCTGCTGTTTGGCAGCTGTATGATGCATGCCAGACATCAGCTGATGATGCAGCACTGTGGGCCCGTCTGGCGCATGCGTCTGGCTGACAACACCCAGCCTTGGTTTCCTCCCTTTCCTGGTGCTGTTTGCTCCACGCACATGCAGGCCTTGTCCGCCACCAACGCAGAGATGAGCCTGCTGGATATGTCTGATTTGCCTCCACTGCAAGGCATCCCCTGCTCCCCCAACGCAAGCAGCAAGAACACCCTTCATGAGGCATCTCCTGGCTCACAGCCTGGCGGCCCAGCCTCCCTTGCCGTCACTCAGCTCGACCTGTTGCCGCCGCTGCGTGGACAGAGCCGGCAGCAGCAGCAGCGGCCTTTGCCGCGTCGAGAGCAGCCGCGCAGGCCGAGGCCGCACAGGGCCCAAGCGCTTGCGGTGCTGCAAGAGGAGCAGGCGGCAGAGGGTCAAGATGGCTCTGCAGAGCAGCAGGAGGAGCAACCTCCAAGTGGTTCAGCTCTAGGGTGTGACGTGCCTCTCGGGCAGCCAGGCATGCATCAGGCTATGGGGCTGCTCCCTCAGCACACCTGGCTGAACCGCGTGCTGCGTCGCCTGCTGTCGGCCGTTGCCACCAGCGGCAGCAGCATCTCGCAACTAGCGACCACTGGCAGCGGCACGCTGACGGGCAGCGCGCTGAGCAGCAGCGGCAGTGCAGACAGCCTGCACAGCGCCGTCAGCAGCCTGGAGAGCGGGATGGAGCGTTTTGAAAGCTGCACTGCGTCAGATGTGGAAGAGGAACCCGAGGAAGTGTTAATGGACTAGACGCCGCAAAGCGATGCAGGCTAAAGGACCCTCCTGCCCTGCACGCCAAGGAATCCCTCAGTTTGCTGTCCCTCCTGCTTGGTAGCTGAACACTTGCTGAACACCGCACATGATCAGCTCCTCCCTTCGTTCCTATGAGTGGACCTGCCCAGCAGCCTGCCCAGCGGCGACCCTCCCTGCTTGCCGCCATCAGCGCTGCTGTGCGCTCAAGCCTGTTTGCCACACACCCACATCACTCCCTGCCAGTGCTGTGCCCTTGAAACGAACCTTGACAAAGCCGCACCCTCCCGCTTGCTTCACTGCCTGCCCTGCAGCGCTGCCTTCAGATTCAGATCCACGCGCCCTGCCCCACAATCATTCCTGCATTGCCAACCTGCCTCACTCCAAGCACTCACTCACATGCAGCAGCGTTGAGGGATCAGCTTTCGATTGAGTAAACAGCTTGATTTGAACCATGTAAACTGGCAGAGTGGACATCACAATTCGAGCACCGATGGGCGAGAGTTTGCATTGAGGGGCACAGGGTCTGGGGGAGTGAGGCGAGGCAGCAATCAAGGATGAACACAGGGATGATGGCAGTATAAGGGGCTCTGTAGGGTTTCTTTCCTTCTCACACCATGTCGCTGGCATCTCGTCCATCCCGCTGCTGCGCCGCCAAGCCACCAGACTTGGCCTGCTGGAAGGGCGACTTGACCGTTGACAGCAGCCGCTGCTGCTCATCTGGCTCCCCGCCGGCCTCGCAGATCGCCTCGGTCACTTGCTGCTGCAGCAGGGCTGCCTCCGGCCCTGCGTCAACACCCACCCACGCCGGCCCAGGCACAGGCGTAGGCTCGGCATCTTTGGCGGCCTCGGGCGGAGTCTGCAGTAGCGCCTCCCCCTCATGCTCGCCCTCCTCCAGCAGAAGGGGCTGGCGCAGCGCATCTGTGGCGCGCTGCCGCCCGCCGCCTGTGACGGCCCCCCCAGCCCTGTCCCTGCTGGCACCTCTGGGGTCACGCAGGCCACGAAGGGAAGCTGACCGCCGAGGTATGGGAGGCTTGTCCTGCCCCAGCAAGCCAGCTGCCTTTGCAGTGCTGGGGGCGCTGCCGCCGCTCGAGCTGAGCGGTTCCAGGCCTGCGAGTTCGGGGGGTACCCCCTCGTCTCCCCCCCGCCGCCGCTCCACCTCGCCGCCCCAATCGGCGCCGCCCTTGGTCGCTGCGGCCCTGCCGCGCCGCGGGGACGACAGCAGCATGCCGGCAGCAGCAGCAGCAGCCACGATGCTGCGGTCCCGGCCGTGTGACGCCGCTATGACGGCGCCGGTCGCAGCCGCCATTCCGTCGGATTGAGACCTGCGGTGTTGGGGCCTTGCCCTGCCGTCCTGGCCAGTGCCTGTAGCTGGCCTGTGAGGTGTGCTCATGATGATGGATCGAGTTAGCAGCTTGCGCAGGCTGGGCGGCAGCTGCTGCAGGGACCTAAGGGCATCGGTGGGCACAGTCTGCAGGTTGTCGACGTACCTGCAGAGCAGTACAATATACAATATACAATACAGCAGGCACAGCGGTGCCATCAGTACAACGAAAGGCGGTGCAAGCAGTGCAGTGTGGAGACAGCTGAGGGGCTGTCAGGGGCAGCAACAGCCGTAGTTCACGCACCCCAAAAGAGGCACAGCTAGCCAGCCACACCATCGCTCACTGCCGCCAGCACCGCACGCACAAAGCACACGTGGATGAGCCTCAAACACAACTCCTAGAGATACAAGCTGCTTGGCATCGGAGTATGTGAGGAAGTGGTGCACTCACTGGTCTGTTTCGTCCACGATTTCCTGCTGCAGCAGCTCCTCCAGCACATCCTCAATCGTGATGATGCCCACCACCTGCAGCAGTGACACGCACCACAGCACAGCGCGGCCAGGTTCAGAGGTGCAAGGCGCAAGCTTTTGAAATCAAGCTGGTGTCTCGAAGGCACCAAGGCCAGGCTGTGTTGGCAGACTTGGAACCAACAAAGCAAATGCGCATCGCTGAGGCGTGTGGTTGACCGCAGCAATGCACATCATTGGCATCGCAGCACGAGCAATCACGCAGCACCGGCTGCACCGGCTGCAGGCTGAAGCCCTCACCTCCAGGCGGCTGCTGTTGGCCACCGGGCGAGTGAGGCAGGCCATGTGGAAGCGGCTGTGGCGGAACACTTTCAGGACATCATACAACAGGGTGTCCGCGCTGCAGCAAAGACACACACACACAATGATGGTTGTTTGCGTTGCCGGCGATCTGAGTGTAAACAAGCACAGGGGCGTGCAGAGAAAGGGTTGGGGTCCGACCGCCCAGCGGGCACAGCAGACGTCCTCGCCAGCGGCAGATACAAGCCACCAAGTGCACATACCACACCACCCACGCCTCCCACCTGATGAATGGCAGGTCCCGAAGGCGAAGGTCCCTGATCCTCACACCAGCATCCTCATCCACCATCAGCAGCTCCTTCACTATCACCAGCCCAACGATGTTCTGAAAGGCACAAACAACAGCAAGGGAGGGGAGGTCATAAGGCCTCACACTGAAACACACAAACAGTCAAAGAGCCTCGTTCCTCCTTTCTGAAAAGCGCCTGGCAACATGCAAGTCACAAGGGCAGGCGACTTAAACACGATTTACATGTGCGGCTTACAACACGCTGACAAACAGACAACGACCTGCAGGGTTGCTGCCCCACCTGCTTGTCCTCTCCCTGATACACAGGTAGCCGACTGTGGCCCCGCCTCAGAATGCTCCACAGCAGCTCATCAGTCACCTCGGCATCGGAGGAAAGCGCAAAGACCTGTGGCGTGGCAGAGCCAGAGAGGAGCAGGCGCAGCAGAGAGCGGCGGCAGCAGTCAGTCACCCTCACAGCAGCTAAGAGGCTTCTGTGGTGCACACAACGGCAGCGGCGTGTCACCCGGCCACGCCTCACCCCCTGCCAGCGCTTCGCTGGTGTTCCCGTGGGAGGCTGTGTGGTCCTCATAACAACCCTTGACCATTGCCAAAAGTTGCCACGGCCCCAGCCAAGCACCACGAATGGTGGCAATGCAGTGTAGCATTACAGCAGCACAGTCAAGCTGGATGACCCAAACTTTCCTAAGCCAGCCAACGTAAGCCCGTTCGCACCTTGTCAAACGGTGTCATTGAATCCAGCGCGGGCTTGCTGGCCATATCCAGAGCGCCCTGGATGATCTGCAGTGCAGCATTGATCACTGCTGTTTTCAGCACGACAATGCACGATGATCAGTGTGACGGCAGCGAAGCGCGATAGACACTCCACAGCACTTCGTGGCTGAGTGGCTTGACTGTGCAAGTTGCTGCGATGGCGGCAGCAGCATGCAGGCTTGACAGCAGCAGCAGTGACAGCACTGCTGCAGCACAGCAGCAGCAGCAGCAGCAACAGCAGCAGTGCTGCAGCAGAGACCAATCGTGGCGGAATGAAGGGGGCGCACCTGCACCTCATCCGCCGTCAGCGTGGGCCCACCCTCCCCATCTTCATGCTGCACAGGCGCGCAGGGGTGCAGCTCTCAGCAACCTGGCAGAGGCACCCACCAATTGCAGACTCCTCACAGAACGTTTTACAATTGGGTCGTGGCGAGGTGTACAGCACAGCACGACCTCCCGCTTATTGCAGCCACCCAGCCCAGAGCCTCAGAACACCACGCCTGGTCATCAAGAACGCAAAAAGAGGATCCAACAGAGACAGGGCAACCCTAAACATGCCCTGGGCGCCTACCATGGGATCCGCGTGTATGCTCATAAGTGCCTTCAGCTCTCGCCGCTTGAACAGCGGGCTCTCCGCCCCCAGCACCCAGTCCAGCAGCTTGCCGATGGGCCACGTGATGGCGGCTGTCAGCAGCATGAGGAAGCTGACAAACCAGGCCATGTAGGCCCCCACCTACAGTGGCGAATTGGCAGGGAGTGGCCAGTGAAGAGTGCAGGGCAAGGGAGATGGATGGGAGCACAAGTCAACAAACAGCACGCATTGCATTTGACAGCCACTGGGCGCGCCTGCATTTAGCAAGCATTGGCAGCGCGCTTGTTGAGAGGTCTCTTGTGTGTGGCCTGTCGCGCTGTCGTGCACCGCCCTCCTCTGCCCTCCCCTGCTCGGCCCCCACATTGCCTGCTGTCGCACCTGCAGACCGTAGCGCTTGCATACCGCCTGCGGTACCACCTCTCCAAAGACGAGGATGGCAGTGACTGCGGGGCCAAGGGCAGGGCATGAGGAAACAGAGCATTGAAGCGCAGGCCACAAACAGACAGCAAGGCAGCGGGAGTGATGTACCCGCCAACGACCGCAGCCGTCAAACGCCGGTGAAACAGAGGCCGCTTAATCAGCTATGCGGCAATGACGTGCCGTGATTTGCACCTGAGATGATGATGGCAGCCGCAGGGTTCAGCAGACGGTCTAAGAAGAGTGGCAGCGCCTCCATTGCCATTGAGTTGCAGAGCAGCAGCGTTGCGAGCAAGAAGTGAGGTCGCGCCAGCACCGGCTCCACCCGCTGAGCCAGCCAGACCTCGTGGGCTGAGCCACTGCGCTTGATGACCTCCAAATCGATCCTGCAGCAGTACACAATGTGATGTGCCTACATTACAAGCCCCTACTTGACTCCCAAGGCGCGGCGGCGGCGTGACGGCGGGCAGCGGCGGCAGCAACCACTTCACGCGGCGGCAGCTGATGCACATGCTTACTTGTCGATCGAGAGAAGTCCCAGCGTGAGCCCGGCCATCAATCCGGCGAAAAGAGTCAAGAAAACGGAGATGCCAATGTAGACGATTTCCATTTCTGGCGTCAGCACCTCACGACCGAGAGCATCCCTGCATTGCTGCAGCTCCACCAGTAGCGCAGCCGGCGCCAAGTGCGCGTCCATACTGAAAGCTTCTGTGCGCAGTGCCAAGAATTATATATGCAAGCGTAATATCAGCAGCAATCGGCATCCAGCAATTCCGCGATGGAGGCGTCGCGCATCATGTTGCCCAGCATGCGCTTCGCGCATCATGTTGCCCAGCATGCGCTTCGCGCCCGACAGCGGCACTTGCCCCTCATGTTGCAGCAGTTTGTTTCTTTCTTTGTCGTTTGCAACCGCCATTGAGTTACATGTGGAACATCTGCATCTTCTTGTGCTGCTTCGAGTAGGAGTGTCACTGACAGCTGCACCAACTGGCCGCCATGATGCCAGCTCATCCCGCACGGCTTCTCCGCCGTGCCAGCTGTGCCTGATAGAGGTTTGGCGGGATGGTCGGGCTCCGCTCGTACCACCATGTACGGCACATGTTACGTGCCTGCAAGCGGCACCACAGCGGCATGGATTGGAAACTGCAGACACTTTGAAGAAAACTTGCTGCTGCACGCGCGCGTTGTGCTTGCTTGCCACACCTGCTTGGATCCGGCCAGCAGTTGCATGCGGCACACTTCAGGCTCACCCGGTCACTTCGCAAGTTGACACCCACAATGTTGATCTCCGGGCCAAAGCCGCAGCTTCCAGGCTTCAGCCCGTTGGCGTAGTTGGGAGACACGGGCCCGGGCCTGCACATCACATCACAATGCAGCACATCACAGCAAAGGGAAAGCATGGCGGCGGCACTAGTGATTTCCTGCACGGGCTGCTAGGAGACCAGCAGGCACCTGCTGGGCCTGCATTGGCCGCAGGGAGTACTGCACGATCCCGACCAGCCCTGCCTCTGCTAGCGAGCGTGGCACGGGCCACCGCTGCACGTTCCAGTTTGTCACCCTCTAACACCTCAAGAATGCAGCAGCTGCACTCACGTTTTGATGTTCCACCAAGTGGAGCCTGAGTTGGCATTGGGGCCAGCAGAGGAGGGGCCACCGCTGGCCAACGCTTTAGTGCCCTTGCCGACATTGATGTTGGTGTACAGGGTGGGGCCCGCCAGCCCCCTGCAAACCGCAGACAGGCATGTGGGTGTGCTGGTTTCGGTCCAGGGGCAGCACAAAAGGGCACAGTGCAGCACATCGCAGAATGGCGCATATCGCAGCACATCACATCACATCACATCACATCACAGCACACAATCGAGCACCAGACCTGTGAAGATCAAGGTTTCCATTGGTGCATCTGCAGGCAGGTGAGGGCAGCGGCGACAATAGGACGAATCTCATGAGTTTACCAGCTGGAGAGCAAGCAGGACACGTTGGCCTGAGTAGCAGCCACAGCGGCCGGTGAGCGATTGTCAGGACAGGCGCAGCCGAGTAGACAGGAGGCAGCAACTGCTACACATGCTGGGAACCTCAAAGCGACCGGGCAACATCCTGCCCAGGCCCCACCTGCCGTTGGCAAACACGCCATACATGCCAGCGAACCCGGTGCCCACGTCATGCTGGAATGTTCCTCGGAAATCGAAACCGTCAAATAGGATGTCAAATGCATTAGCTGCACAGCGCAGACCGGAAGGGAGGGCGGGCAACTGGTTAGCAAGGGATGCAGAGCTACAGCTCTGACGTGCCTGCATCTCCCTTGCAAACCAGCCAGCATTGTACGTCAAGCGATTTTCTCTCTCCCAGGCAAGCAAAGCGAGCTCACAGTAGACGAGGCCCCAGTGACCGTCTGAGTTGGCACTCTCGCCAAAGCGATTAGGTATGTTGTTCGCTCGAGATTTTGTATACGAAATCTTGATGCCAGTCACCGTCACAGCCGACACCTGGAGCAAGAAAACTAGGGCACGTACGCGTCAGCATGCACCAAAATTGCAGACCCGTCTCCCTTTCCACTCCGGATTTGGCCAGGCAATGCATCGTTCAGGGTAGAAGTAGCACACAGGTGTCGGTGGCCAGGCACGCAAACCAGCTGACCGTTGATGCATGACCAATGCGATGCATGACACGTGTGGTGGTGAACGGCACCTGATAATTGAGCAGTACGCCTGAATCCGGGTTGATAATTTCAATGTCTCGCACCCAGCAGTCCCACACGCTGATCAGCTCAACGCCATTCCAGCCACGCTCCTGCACACAGGCACACAGTGCTCAACTCCGAACGCTTTGCTGGAACACGCAACACATCCAGGCAGCACCAGCTTGCGGTACAGGGCAAGGAGGAACCCTGACGGGTGGAAAGCATGCCATGCGGGAGATGAGAGCGCATCAGCGCCTACAGCTGCCTCCTGCAGGTGCTTTCTGATGGCCCAAAGCTAGCTCTGGGCCATCACTCACCACGTGATGGCCCGCGTACAGCTCCCACTTGAAGCGCAGCGTCATCCCCTCCACGCCGCTCTCAGATATCGTGGAGGCCCTCTCGTGGAAGCTGACGCGGTTGACTCCGGTAGCTATGGGGTACGGCAGCGGGCGCTCCAAAGTGATCACCTGCACAGCAAGCAGGCGGCGGAAAAGGTGGCACCAGTGACGTTGCGAACAGCATCAAGGCCGGGTCAGAGAGGAGCATCCCGCCCAGTGACAGTGAGAAGGGTTGCGTGCTACGCTCGGCTTGGTGAGCTTATACGCAGCATACACCTAAAACCTTGCAAAGGAGCTGATAATTGATGCAGAAGCACAGTTTGGGATGAGGCGGAGGAGCGTGAACGCTGATTGGTGCTGGTCAGCACTGCAAATCCAAGACAGGCCCGCCTCACGTTGCCTTTGATGCGCAGGATCTTGACAGTCCACCGCATCTTGGCGCTGTTCTTGAGCCTGTCAGGCGGGGACCAGTTTGCGCCAATCCTGCAGTGAGGTCCAGGGACCCGGCCGACGTCAATATGATTTGGCAGCAACAGAGGCATCATGCCTCCCTTAATGTTGCCTTGCATCATCAGAGCATTCAAGCATGACAACAACAGCAGCAGCAGCCGTGTCTTGAAAAGCGTATTAGGAGAGTGTGTTAGGTGGCACAGCCTGGCACAAGGAGACAGCGGAAGGCATTTCACGCCACACTCAGGCGCAACAGAGGAGCACACAGGGACACACACATTATGGAGTTGAAGTTGTTGTTGATGTCTGTCCACCAAGTGTCAAAGTACTTCCCAGCACGCAAGCCTGCGGCGTTGTTGACCTGCAGCGGTGCGGCAGGAAAGGGATCCAAAAGGCGTGAGGCACAGAAAGGCACTAACAAACGGGACAAAAGGCTTGTGTGCAGGCGCTGCCAGGCGCACCGTTATGACTTGAGCCCCCTTCTTTGCTGGGCCAGCCAATGCCAGCACCTTGCCCTTGTTTGAGCGGCCCTTGATGGTGAGGAACCCGCCTGCGGGTGCACGGCAGGCAGCTTGTGATGTGAGTGCCCCAAAGTGTAGAACGCTGTGCCTTGCATCCTGTTTGTTTCTGTCAAAACTCCTGAACGGTGCTGCAAGTCAAGCGGCTAATACACATTCCTGTCATATGCTGTTGCATGCTGTTCCCCTGGCGGGATCAGCAACTGGCGATGCGTGCCCGCAGCTGCCACAGGTGCACCGCAGGTGCGCCGTCAGAGCAGCACCAGGCAATTCTGCAGTACCATTGCAACTCTTATTGTGCAACGCACCCCAGTTGACCCATCCGCCTGTCTTGGTTGACATATCGGGCCCATACAGGTCTGTGAGACCTGCAACAATACGGGAATGAAGCGAGTGATTGAACAATGCGGCCACAGCTAAACTTGAAAAGCTCAGGTGGGTGAGAGGTGTCAGGTGGGAGGGTTCGGTTGGTTGGCGCATGGCAGCACATGCAATGCAAGCTGATGTGGCTCAAGCACCCAGCTTGCTGCCAGTGTGTGCGTGTGCAACCCCCCCTGCAGCCTCACTCTTGGGGATGTAGAGGATGGTTTTGCCGCTGCCTGCGCCGCGCAGCACGACCCGTGAATTCTTGATGGTCAGCTTTGTGGTAAGGGTGTACGTGCCCTTGGGTATCAGCAGCACCGTGTAACCTGCAGGTCAGGCAGCGGAAGGCAGCGGCGGAAAGCCTGGCAAGCAGCGGTCAGCAAACCCTTCCCACAAACAGGCAGGCAGGAGGGACGCATGACTGCGGTGCTGCAAGTGAAGTTGCACAAGAAGTCGCAGCACCAGCAGGCCAGGTGGGCCCCTTCCCTAGCATTACTCCAAGGCAGGCAGGCAGGGTTTGCCGAGGGGTGAGCTCACCCTTGTTGGATGGAGGCACCTTGTTTGCCCAATCCACCGCTGCCACCAGCATTTGCGTGTCGCTCATGCCCTTCTTACGAAATTTCAGCACTGACCGGGTGACTGGTGGGTTGGGCAGCGGGTCGTTGCCCTGGTGATATCCTGCAGGAAGCCAGTGCCAGTACAGTTTGTGCTTGCTGCAGGAACGCCGGTAAATGATACCCGCCGCCATCAGCAGATAGAAAAGGCTGTGGGTCGTTGCCTCACTGATTTCAACGTCAACACATACTTAAAGCCCTACCTGCGTAGCTGAAGTCAGGAAGCCGTCCCGCAGGGTTGAAGGCCTTGCCATTGCGACCCCACAGCTTGCTATCGACGGCGGACGCCGGTGCCGCCAAAAGAATGCACTGTGCTGCCGTAAGGACCAGGGCTGCTGCTGCACGGCTCGTGAGTTTGCAGAGCATTTTGCGCCGCGAAAGGCGTTCGAGCGCAGGCGAGTGCGGGCACGAGGCGGTTGCGGCGGACCCCCGCAGCCTCTCAACAGCCCACAAACTGTCTGCACAGTGATCGCAGTGTCGCGCGGCAGTTTCTGCGCACTGCAAACGGCATCTTGTACTGCCCCGTCGCAAGCTCGACGCGAAGTCGGCAAAGGACGCACAGGGGGAGCAGTGTTCTGCTGATGGGTTTGAAGTGATGCTAGGGATGGCGCCTCAGGAAGCATGGTGTCGCAGGTGCAAGCAGGAAGCAGGGCCGGCGGTCAACCGGCGGCAGCAGAATGGCCGCGGGCGGGAGATCAGGATGACATCCGCACTGCTGCTCTGCTGATTGCAATTGTGCCGTTTGCCACTGCTTCTGGTGTCGCCTAGACGCTTTATCACAAGCGCCACAGGCTGCGAATTCTTACCTTGGGCATGGCGTCCATCGTCAGCACTGCGACACTGCAATCGCTCGGTTCACGAGTACTCAGCCCAGCACGCCCTGCAAAGGTTGCCTGCCGTCAAGCTACCACACCCGCTATCGGATGGGCGGCGGCGCCGCCACGGCCTGACGCGAGTCGGCTCGTTGCTCTGTCCCCCAAGCAACACCTTCACTCAGCCGCTGCCAGCGCAGCCTCAGCTAGAGCTGTCACAGCAGACGATGCGAATGCGGTTGGATTGCCTCGCAGCCCTGGTGCAATGGTGGATCAGGCAGCTGCGGCGGTGCAGGTGAATCAAGGCATGTTGGCGTTAACGATGCACGCCTGCTGCCCTCCAAGTGCTGGGAGCACTGTTCTAAGCAAGCTCACAAGCAGCCTATTGCTGCGAGAGCTGACCATACCTCACTTCCATCCGTTGAGTGCAGGCGGCGCTGGACGCAGGCATGCAGCGGCAGACTGTTGTGTTCCTGCTGCCTATCAACGAAAAGGAGGCAGATTTCACTCAGACTGAGCCAGTGGACTATCCCTGTTCCCTGCAAAAGGTATTGTCGCCGACTGGTTGCCATAGTGCCCTTCCTGCTATCCCCGCTCCTGCTTCTGTTGCTGCTGCCTTGCTCCCGGCTTAGTTGGTACCCTGCTTCCCCTGCGCTGGTTTCGCCACCGCTGAACGTAAACATGAACAGGGTTGCATGCGACAGCAGGCGCGCTGCCATTGTATTCAAGGCCGTCTGTGCGGCGCGTTTGCCACCTCATTTGCCATGCAGGAGTTTGACACGGTGTGCTTGCTGGCCAAGTCGCTGTTACAGCGTCTGCTGGGACAGGGCACAGCGATCTCAGCTAAGCGAATCGACGAAGGCGGGGTGGAGGGGGAGCCATGTGGAGGTGGGTGCAGGGCTGTGTACGGGGGGTGTGTTGGCGTTGCAGGTGAGTGTGGCTGTGCTGTCTGGCTGCTTGCCTGCCTGCCTGCCTGTCTGCTTGCAAAGTGGCCTACTGACAGCTGGCAGGACTCGTTTCAAGATCTCAGGCCTCTTGCTTGACAGCTGTGCCAGGCTATGGCGCCAAGCTGCTGTGAGGATGGTGCATGCAGCTCATTTGCCGCTGTAAATCTGCTCGTGCTTGCCTGCCCGCTGCTGTAGTGCTGTTCCCGGAAGATCGCAGCATCATAGCGGTTGTGTTTCCGACAGCCGACCGCCTCAAGCAGCTGCAAGCGTATGCAAAGACGCAGGGCCGGCTGCTGCTCATCATCAACCCGCAGTGGCGGACGGAGGGCCAGGTCATCAGTGACTTTGGAATAGGTGAGGGAAAGCTGCTGTGTGGCTCTTGCATTGCGTGCTGCTTTCAGCGGCGGTGGTGTGGTGCCAGGGTTTGTGCATATTCAAGCAACAAAGCAAAGGCGAGCGATGCCGGTGCACTGAGGTACAACATCTGTCTGTGGGCGCCGTTTGCTAGGCTAGCGTGTGGGGTCCTGGCTGCCTGACAGCCTGCTTCTTGTTCTGCCTTCCAGCCCACCTCGTGCGCTGTCTGCTCCCCCATTCACCGCAGGCCCCTGGAAGAGAGCAGCAGAGGATTTCCTGGCCACCTTCCAGCCCACGTACGTCCTGAAAGAGAAACGCATCGGCAGCCCGGGAACCGTGGACGCGGCCACCGGCACTCGCTTCGCGTCGGGCGGCGTGGTGCGTGTGCTGCGCTGCTACCCGGGCCGCTACACAAACCATGCGGTGGCTGCCAATGGGGCCAGCCAGCTGATGGACGCGACGGATGCGGAGCCGGGATACCAGGTGAGGGCCAAACAGGGGGGAAGGAGGGGCTGGGGTTGAGAGAGGGCGGCACTATTCACACCATCAATATTGCACCTGGGCTGGGCCAGGCATGCGGCCCACAGACATCTTTGAACATTCGCCTCCGGCTGCATCCTGTCGCCCTAGCTAGCTGCCGCTATTTGTTTTGCCCCTTCTGCCCCCTCAGGAGCTTGATGCGATGATCAAACGGGGCAGGGCTGCCAAGCTGGACATTTTCCGTGTGGCGCAGCTTGCCACCGCCGTCTACTCTCCCAGCGGCAGTGATCCCCAGGCTTCGGCTAGCAGCGACGGCGACGGCACGCCAGCAAGCAGCGGTGAGGGCGGCAGCGAGGGCAGCGAGGCGCTGGCTGGGCTGAGCGATGCTGACATTGAGGGGATGGATGCTGCCACCTTGCGTCGCATGCTGGTTGCGCGGGGGCTGCCGGGCTCGGGCCGCATCAGCAAGCTGCGAGAGCGGCTGCGAGAGCTGCGGGATGGCAAGTGAGGAGAGGTTTTATAATTCACAGAAAACTGGTTGGACAACTTGATTGTGACCACACCCGCTATACAGCAGTCATGTGCCCGAGCCCGACCCATGTGCGAAGATGGCCATGTGTTTGCTGGTGCTTAAGCAGTGGGTGAGTGGGCAAAGTCAAGTGAAAGGGGGGGATTAGGCAATATGGCACTCAGGGGCACAGGGCAGGATTCGGCTGACAACAGAGACGAGGGAGGGAAGGGGAGGGGGGACAGGCTGGGGAGAGAACAGGGGCATTGAACAGGAAACGACAGCAGTGCGAGTTGCAGCTGCAGGAACTGGGGTCGTCAAGGAGAGCAGAGCAGGGCCTTGATTGAGGGTGGTGTGGGGGCGGTGTGGTAGCGAGGCGTGTGGGTGGCAGCCTTGCTGACCAGCTGGCGGTATCTGTTGGGCAGCGCACCCAGCAGAGATGGAGAGCTCTTCAAGGCTGCAGCTGTCATTCAGGCGTCATATATGCGGCCTTGAAGGCAGCCCAGGTGAGCACGCCCTCTGCGACCAGTACCTGCGTGTCAAGCGTCAGGGTGACTATGCCCGAACCAGGCTTCTTCTTTTGGGGGGTGATGACCTGCAGTACAGCCCCAGTAAGTGATTCAACATGATTGATTAAATCATTTTGCAAAATCTAGCAACATGTGTTCAGGGTAGCTCTGTGCATAGCCTTGACCCACCACTGAGATCAGGGTGTGCCCCGCTGGTGTGAGTTGGTGCCTGATTTCGTGCAGCATACCAACCACCTTCTTCCACACGCTGTTGCTGTCCACGGTATACTCATTGTATATCAGCTCCTACACAGCGGCATCATGACAGGAAGGGAGGATTCAGTGTTGCATCAATCTTCGTGTTTTGACCAGCGCCCTGACAGCTGCAGCTGCATCAGGAGCTCAACCGAGAGACACATCTGCGAGCCTCACCTTCTCTTCATCGGTCAGGCGATCGATGTGGTAGAGGTAAAGCTGCTCACGAGGAATGTTCAGACCGCCCGAACGTCGCCCACGCTTAGCGCCTGGTATACGTGGGCGTTTGCCTGAGCTGCGCTTCTTCGTTTCGGTCTTAGGCTTGTCGACGGCACTCTTGTTGGGGCCCTTGGCTGGCTGGGTGGCTGCCCTGCACAGCATAAGGAGGGCACATGAAAGCGTGTGAGTGCCCTTGTGCAAGCAAGGGAGGGAGATCACACAATGGCCGCATGCAACACCAGCAGCGTGCCTCACCTGGCCTTGCCATGCCTGCTCGCCTTCACCGCCACCGCCCGCTTGGCAGCTCGTGGTGCCTTGGTGCGCTGGGCGGCGGTTGGCGCGGTGGGCTCGTCTTTCTTGACAGTCGGCGCCAGCAGCTTTGGCACCTTCACCTTGAACTTGGTCGATGTCTTTGTTGGCGGCGGCATCGGGGCAGGCGAGAGCCGGCGCAGCTCCGGCAACAGTCCAGGTGGCGGTGCTGCATAGTGGTCCGGATACAGTGGTGAGGCAGGCGGGCCCCAGCTGTCAGCACAGCCATGATCTGTCAGGTTTATGGCCGAGTCCTCCATCGATTCATCATTGCAGCCATCCTGGAGCGCGTCCCAGGGCCACATGCCGCTTTCGACTCCCTCCTGTAAGCTTGGAAAGTAAGCTTGCTTTTCCAGACGTGCGGATGATTGACTGCTCCCATTGCCTGCCTCACAAAGGCTAGCCAGGTCAGAGTCTACATCATGAAGGCACACCATCTGCAAGGTTGGTGTGAACGGCAGGCATCAACAAACGAGACGCACGTTAAGCAACACGGCAACACGTACCCCAAATGCACACCAGGGCCCCGCAACACGCAGGCGCAACCTGCACAAGCGTAGCAAGGCTTACTTTGAGGTTACTGTGTTTATCGCTGTGGATGCGAACGTCTGCAAGCAAAGGCCAGGAGCTCATCTTTACAAGTGTGCACGAATCGGCGGCACATGGCGGGCACAATCCGGGCGGCGGCGGATTCACCGCGGCTGGAATTTGGGCGAGCTCAGATCGCCCCACCGGCGCGCCACACATCTGCGGTGCATGAATTTCACCGCAAGTTGCTGGCTACGCCGCTTTAGGACCTGCGGCCGCCATCAAAGCGCGGAACTCACCTGGCAAGGACGTGCAAGCTTGCTGTTACTGCGATGGCACAGATGGCGAGTGGGATATAGGCTTGCAGTGCCGTCCACGGACTTGGCAGCCGCGAGCACTCGTTGTGCCGACTGAACTCTGCAGAGCGTTCAACGCTCACCCTTCCGTCGGGGTAGATATGCTGAATAGCAGGCAACGCCAGCAGCGGCCTGGACGCTTGGCACTGATTCCAGGGATTTTGTGTCACTGCGAGTTTTTTCACCGCACACCCTCAATATGACGCATAGAATGCATCGCTGGAGTTTTCGCATGTGCCGCCACACTTCGCTCGCTTTGCGCACGTAGTCAGGTAGCGGCGGCGCCAGCGGCGGCGGCAAGACACAATCAAGGCGAGCTGATCCCAATAAGCACGTCTTGCAACCACCAATCTCAACTAGCAAATGAGGCTCGGTTACACCCAAAGGATGACACAAATACTTCATCGCAATTGCACGGAAATGGCAGGCATGAAATGTGGATGCAAAAACAATCAGGTTTGGAAAGAAAGGGAAGGAGGCCCGGGCCTGACCTCACGCAGCCACCGCCTGCTGCTGCTGCTGCTTGGCTGCGCCAGCCGCGCGTGCCAGCTGGTCAGAATCCTCCAGCACCTTGTAAGCACACTGCCGCCCGCTCAACGTAGCGCCCTCCATGCTGCAGCAGGGCAGGGGCAGGGCAGGGGCAGGGGCAGGCGGGTGGGTTGCGAAACAACTTGAAACGACGCCTCAACCTTGAGCGGGCGCAGGCCAGCAAACAACCCCAGCCACTGACGGGCAGGTAGGCAGCTCCAGCACGCTCCCTGCAGCCTCTGCCCAGCCAAGCGCCCTGCACCCCAGTTAGTTTCCAGTTTGAGCCAGCGTTACTGCTCAGCAGCAGCCCACCTGTCAATGTAGTCCTGCTTTGTGTACGACCCAGCCAGGAAGAAGTTGGGGACCGGGGTGCGCTGGTCTGGGCGGAAGGGGTCCACGCCAGGTGCCTCCCGGTACAAGCTCTGAGAGATCTTGACCACGCTGTGCCACTTCAGGGTGAGGCCCGCGGCCGAGGGGAACAGCCGCCGCACCTGCGCGAGCGCCGCAGGAGAGCGACGCAGGGAGGGGCATGAGACATGTGAAAGCAGATGCAGCGAGGCTGGTATTCAGCGCCGGATAGCTGGGCCAATCCCTCGTGCCGTCTGCTGCTGCACCTGCCGCCTCTCTACTGGCTGAGTCACTGTGCTCCACAGCCTTGCCTACAGCAACCACCGGCCAGGCTAGCCTCGTGCTGTCTTTGCTCCAATGTGGAAGCAGCACAACCATGCAAGTATGTATTTTTCAAGTGTATTTGCGGACACACAGGCTGTGCACGCAAACAACAACACCCTCGCTTGCTCACCTGCTTGTCAACCTCGGCAGCAATATCCTCGTTCGTCTTTGGCAAGTACGGGTCGGCGGGTGTCAGCACGCACTGCATCAGGCTGCCCTGGCCCTGCTTGAAGTAGTCCACAGGTGACGTCAGTGCCAGATCGGCGAAGCAGCTGAAGTCGGCATCCGCGCTGCAAGGGGGGATGTGAACGGGAGGAAGGTGGCAGGTTGGCTACGGGCGGCAGGGTGTGAATGGGTGGCAGTAGGATGGTGCAGGAATTATGGGCGGACCGGGCCAACAGCACAGTGAAATACGGTGAAACAGGAGGCATTGGAAAGCAGCTGACCGCACCTGTACAGCAAGTTGTTGATGCCTCGTGCACTGCCCGACATGTCCTTCATCTTTGACTGGTCCTGCAAAGCGAGGATGACGAGAGCCAGGCACAGCATGAGCGCGAGTTGAGTGGCTTGCCAGCAGACAGACAATTAATGATGCAGCACGCCACAGAGCAGCACAGGACAGCACAGCCACAAGTGTAGCTTTGTTGCGCAGCTCAGCACGGCTCAGCCAACGTCTGGCCGACACAGCAGCCAGCAGTACATCTCACCTGCATCTCAGTCACCCAGCCATCATACCGCAGCTGCACCGTGATCACAGGCACGCCCACCAACTGGAAGACATTGTCAAAGAACTTGTCAGACCGCCATGCCTGCATAGTCGAGTTGAACAAGAAGAGGAAGACGTTGAGGAAATGGTGGAGGTGTGCAATGCGATGCGCGGTGTGTATGAGAGTGCAGCACAGGGCACCGGAGCTGGCCACGTGGAGAAGAGGCTTCGACAATCAATTGGGTGCAATGCATATGCACCATAGGTTGACGTACTAACAGGCATAGCCATAGATGCGGAGGAGGGTGCAGGAAGGTTCACCTGAGGCAGCAGCCGCTTGGCCCCAGGCACATCCAGCGCCGCTACATACGCATCGGCGGTCACCGTCTGCTCCTGCCCTGCCTTGGTCATGTGCAGGCCGGTCACTCGGGTCTGGCCGCCGGGGCCCTGCTCGTACTGGATCTCCCTGCGGGCAGGAGAGGTGTGAGCAAAGTGATACGAGTGACGAGTGAAAGCAGAGTGGCAGTGCGAGGAAAATGCGGCAAGCGTGTGAGGAGGGTGCAAAGCACGTGTGCGGAAGAGCGCAGAGTGACGTGTGAGGAGGGTGCATCTGCAGTGATGTGTGAGAAGGTAGAAGTGATATGCGAGGAGGGTGCTGGCAGGCGTGTGTGAGGCAGGACCCCGCGTGTGGCCCGCAACAGCCTGCAAGCTGCGCAGCACACAGGCACGCACACCTGCAGCCCCAGCGGGTGTGGATGCGCCCCCCCTTGGCAGTGATGTAGTCAGCAATCGGCTTCAGCAGGCGCTCGGCCGGCGACCCATTCAGCATGCGCAGGGCGGAGGCATCAGTCTTGGTGGCGAAGAATTGGAAGATGGACAGCATGCAGCGGGCCGAGATATCGTCACAGTTCAGGAAGCCCAGAGCGTAGGCTGCAAATAGAAAACAGGGGGAGTGTGTGTGTGTGTGTGCTCATGTCTAACGAGGCTCATGTTGATCTGTGGCACACTATTGGTGGGCACAAATAACACATAGTCTAGGGAGGACAGGCGGTAGCCCGCCCCGCCAAATGTATGTCCTAGTGCTTGGCCTGGGCCAGGGCCGCAGCAGGCCCCGCCAGGTCCCCCATGCCCTGCCACACATCCACACACATCTATCTACATCTACACACATCCAGCCAAGCAGCCCACCAATTGGGTCCCACATCCGGTCGATGCTGGCCTGGCTTCCGCCATGGCTCTTGAACCACCGCGTGAAGGAGACGTTGTCCAGGGCCCTCACGCTGCGCATGCCGCCCTCGGGGTCAAACAGGGAGCGCACAATGGGAGAGGTGCCCAGCGCCAGGGAGTTTGCAACCTTGTCTGTCAGCGACAGCTGCAGGCGTAAAGAAGAGCCGGGAAGGCAGAGCAGGTCGACCACGTGCAGGAGGACTGATGCCAGCAGTCAGAACGGTGCTGCCGGAAAGGAGCTTACGCGCCAGGACTGTAACGAGAGAGCCATGCACTACAGGCCGCTCCCAGCAGCAGCAGCAGCAGCGCATGCAATGTGCCGCCTTGGACGCTGCATTCAAAGGTAACCACCACACACCTGAGGCGTTGTGAAGAAGGCGTTGAGGCCGTGGAAGGGTGCCCCGATCTTCTTGCCGCCGAGGAAGAAGCGGAAGTCCAGCTCACGCACGTCTCCACCCTGCGGTACAGACATCAAAACAATGCGGTACAGACATCAGGACAGCAGGATACACCAGAGGCGCAATGCGACATGCGTTGGTAAGTTGCCAGAAACTCCAAACAGCATGTCAGACGGCCACAAAGGCGCATCAGCTGCAAGGCCTCTGACAACACCAGCGCGTTACACTATACATGGCGCCTGCCCTCCGCCCCGCAAAGCGCCTGCTGCTTGCCTTGTTGATGAAGGTGTGTGTGTGGTCCTTGAGCAGCAGGTTCTCCAGCACGCCACACTTGGCCATAAGGCGGAACAGGTTGAAATAGCAGCCTGCTCTCAGAAGCAGAGCAATGGCAAAGTCAGGGTCAAGCAAGGACAGTGCAGCATGACAGGTGTTGCCATGTCAGCCGCTGTTAGCCCAAAAACACCCGCTGCCTGCCTGCCACACAAGGTTCCAGGCAACGCAAACGTCCCGCAGGACTCAACCAGCATGCTTCTGCCAGCCACACGACGGCAGCTCACCAAAGAAGACGTGCAGCCCCATCTCGATGTCGTTTCCATCCTTGTCCTTGAACGAGGCCACCTTGCCGCCAATCCACGGTCGCGACTCATAGATGTCGACTTCGTAGCCCTGTGCAGAAAAGCAATGACAGAATGATTGAGGACAGGCGAAGGCAGGTATAAATTCACGGTTCTGCGGTACAGCGGTGTGTTTTTTGAGCTGCTGTTTCTGGTGACACGCGATGCATGTGCACAAGTGCGGCCGCCTCTGAGTGACGCTTAATTGACACAGCTGCTGGCTGCAGTGAAGGGGTTGAACCGCAAAACCAAGTTGCTGCACAATGCTGCAGCTGGGCTGCAGATGCCCTCACCCTCCTGGCATAGCTTGTCCTTTGGCAGCACAACTCAATCAAGCACCACCACTTCAGCACCCACCTGATCCAGGAGCTCCACTGCAGTGGACAGACCTGCCAGGCCGCTGCCCACAATTGCAACCTTCAGCTTGGGTGCCCCCTGCAAGGGCAACGACAAAGCGGCATGGAGCCAGCACAGCATCAGGCCAAGGTTCCTGCGTGACCGTACGCCATGCCTCCCGGAAGAGGATCCGTAGTACTATGAAAGATGAGCACCAGCCCCCTTGAAGCTGCTGCTAGTGGGCCGCAAGCCGCTGTCTGTCCTCTGTCAAATGCGCACCGGGCGAATCGTCGGCACATCAGGGAACAGCGACCGCAGCGGAACATCTTTGAGCGCCACATCGCTCACGTTGCTGACATCTGCCTTGGCAGGCGCCTGCACAGCCTGGCTGCGCACTGCAAGCGCAAAGCAGCACAGTGGGCGGTGACGTCGGCGGTGGCGGCATGTTCTGGAGCACGTGGGCGCCGCCAGTCAAGCGCATTGTGGTACAGCGACCCACCTGTGCGGCTGGAACGAACGCGCCCGGTCGCCCGCTGGCTGAGTGGCGCGAACGCTTTCGTGGCTGCTTGGCCTTGCAGCAGCGCGGGGCTGGCCACCGCTGATGCCTGCATGACTGGTTTGCAAAGTTCCTGGGATGGTGCGCAGCGCCAGGCGTCCCAAGAGTTGGTGGCTGAAGGGGTGGCTGGGCGAGATGCAACGTAAATTATAACGTTGTTAGGTGTCGCAATGTCAAGCACCTTGCGGGCGGTGCGATTGGCGGCTCACAATGAACTTCGGCTTAGCCGCTGCTGCGCGTGACATGCTCCCGAATTGCCTCCCTTTCGCATTGATTGCAGGCTTTACATAGGGGCTTTGCTTCGGGAGCTTCTAAACATGCCCCAACTTCGTTAGACCGCAGCATGTGGATCCTTGCCAGCCCTCTCAGACGACGCCTGTCGACGGCAGCAGGATTTGGTGGCATTCCAGGGCTCCTACAGCCGGCGGATTGGACCTCATTGGCCAGAGACGCCGTCGCAAAGTAAGCCTGACGTCGCTGTGCTGCAGCAAATCGCGATCTGCGAGCTCCAAACAGCTCGCAGAAATTAGTAGCCGACTCAAACGAGCTTGCGGACGCCCAAACGCAGGTGTGAAGGCCTGGCAAGTGATGTCGTTCGGGCACCGCCAACGGCACTGGTTGTCTCTCTCCTGGATGAAATGTCTGACACTGTGAGCCCGCATTTACAGCACGGGATGGCATGTCGCTTGTGGGGCAACAGGAATGGGATCCAGACCTGCTATCGTCAAGCGTCCTCACCTCCATGCATGGTGCCTCTTCGCCTGAGCTGTTGCTGCCTGCCTGAACCGAAAGCGCTGCCGCCGCCTGGCAACACCTGCGGTCACCCCTTGCAGCTGTGCCAGGTGCTGGATGCCGCCGAGTTTTGCCGCAACGTGCACGTGGACGAGGAGTGGCGGCGGCAGGCGCAGCAGGTGGGAAGTAGCTCGGTATCCGCCAGTGGCAAGCTCAGCCAAGCATGCCGTCGCTGCTCGTGTCTTGCCCAACAGCACGCAGGCGCCATGCTGTGGGCCAGGCCTGCTTGCTGTTGCATCGAGCCTGCTGCTATGGCCTACTCTGCTCTGTGGGCGGTGCCAGGCGCTTGCACAGGTCACGTGTCGATGTGTCTGTTTGCTGCGACTTGTGCAGGTCTGTGTGGAGCTGAGCGGCTATGTGCATGAGCTGAACACTAACTATGGACTGTACTCAGCCCTGGCCAGGGCGCTGCGGCAGCATGACACAGCGGCAGCTGCATCGACAGGCGCGGAGCGGCATGCGTCGGCAGCGGGCGTGCTGGCAGCGTCGTTTACGTCAGCAGCGGCGGCAGCAGGTGCAGCCGCAGGAGAAAGAGCAGCAGAGGTCAGCGAGGCAGCGGCAGCTGGAGGCTGGGACGCGGAGGCATTGCTCGTGGGTCGGATGCTGAAGCGTGATTTCGAGCGCTTTGGCGTGCACCTGGATGGCGAGAAGCGGGACCGCATGACCCTGCTGACGCACCGCTCACAAGCCTTGGGCATGCAGTTCACCCAGAACGTGCTGGAGCCTTCGCAGCTGGGCCAGCTGGAGCTGCGAGGAGGGCTCGCAGGTGGGCCCTTGTGTGTGCTGAGCGGGATGCTCAGGAGGCCAGAGGGCCGGACTTGGCAGTATCAAGGCATGCACAGCCACTCATTTGCACTGGGTTGGCTCATGATTGGGTCATATTGAATCAATTGAAGTGTAAGCCCTGTTGCCGCTTGCCTTTCCCCTCTCCTGCTGCAGCGGCCACGGCTCGTCTGCCGCCGCATACTCAGCAGCGCTTCCGCCCGCTGGCGGCCCCTGGTGGCAGCGGCGCGATACAGGGTGTGGCCTGTCCCGCAGAGACCTCCCTGCTGCACTCCCTGCTGCGGACGTCCACCGACGAAGGCCTGCGGCAAGCGGCTTTCCACGCCTGCTACCGCCAGCCGCACGCCAACCTGGCAGTGCTGGATTCCCTTGTGGAGGCGCGGCACGAGGTGGCTCGCCTCATGGGCTTTGAATCGTTCGGCTCCTACCAGCTGGACAGCTTCAGTCTAGCTTCCCACCCAGACGCGGTGGCTACCTTCCTGCAGCGATTCGCAGCCGACATTGCACCCAAGTGTGCGGAAGAGGCAGCACAGATGACGCTGCTTAAGCGGATCACAAGCAGCGGCGGCGGCGGCGGCAGCAGCGGCACAGCAGCCGTGCAGCCCTGGGACCGCCAATTCCTCATGGCGGCGCGCCGCAGCAACGAAGAAGCTGACGCACTGAGCATGACAGAGTATTTAGAGCTCGAGCGAGTGGTGGAGGGGCTGAGTGAGCTGCTGCGCCGCAGCATGGGAGTGCAGCTGCAGGAGCGGGGGCTGGAGCCTGGGGAGGGCTGGGCACCTGGCGTGCGCAAGCTGGCGGCGGTGCATGATACAGGTGCGGGGGCGACCGGCCAGCCTGCCGGTCCATGCAGCATCAGGAGTGCAGCAGAGAAGGATGCAAGCGCAAGCCATGCATGCATGCACTTGTCTGTCATTGCGGAGGCCCCCTGAATGCCATAGAGGCAGTTGGCAGCCGCGCACACTGTTGACCACTGCTCTATGCCGCTCTTTGGATGTTGCTGCTGCCGTACTCCTCACACTCTGTCTCACACTGTGGTACAGCCCTGTCCTGCTTGTACTGCCTCTCCAGACGGGTTCCTGGGTATCGTGTACCTCGACTTGTACCGCCGCCCGCAAAAGTTCCCATCTGCCGCCCACTTCACGCTGCGGTGCGGCCGTGAGCTGCCCGGGGGCACCTATCAGGTACGGCCAGCTCGTGCACGGCTGTACCTGCAATTGTGCATGGTTGCACACCTTTCGTGAGGCATGCCGAGGTGTCAGGAGGAGTCTATCCGGGAACCACTTGCTCGTACCATCTGCTCGTACCATCTGTACTGTACCAGTGCTGGCTGATGCGCTTGTGCATGATATGCCAGCTGCGCCCGCTTGCCTGCCCACGTGTCTTACAGACCCCTGTGGTGGCTCTGGTGGCCAATATGGCGCAGCATGCTGGACTTTCGCTTGGCGAGGTGGGTGGGACTTTCTGCCCTGAATTGACACCCTCTGACTGGATCGCTGTTCAGGCTGCCCCCGCTGACAGATGTTCCGTCCGTGGCTCCGAGGTTCACTGTCGTGCAACACAGTGACTGCACAGCAAGCTTTGCAGCAGCAGTGATGATGAACGCCGCTGCACTGAGCTGCACGACACACGCACCCCACCGTTTGCAGGTCGAGATGCTGTTCCACGAGTTTGGCCACGCCCTCAACTCCCTTCTCAGCCGCACCCGCTTCCAGCACCTGGCAGGTGAGCAGCCGTGTGGCTCCTGGGAGCCACGTGTCTTGCCACATGTGTCGGCACTGACAGCAACATGTTGCTGTCAAGCAGCACACCTCGACGTGTTGGGAGGCCTGGTTACTAACCTGCTCTGTTGTTTGATTGAGTGCCTCGTATGCACGCACGCATGTCATGTTTGTTGACAACAGAGTGACAAAAGGAGTGTGCTGCATGCACCTGTGCAGGCACCCGCGGCCCTTTAGACATGGTGGAGGTCCCCTCCCATACCCTGGAGCTCTTTGCCTCAGACCCGCGAGTGATGGCCCTCTTTGCGCGGCACCGCAGCACCGGGGAGGCGCCGCCGCCGCGGCTGCTGCGCCAGCTGCACACCACCAAGAGGCGCTTTGTGGCGCTGGAGCAGCAGCAGCAGGTGGGCTGCTTTGAGTGAAGGGCTGCCAGCACTCTAGTGTGTCACTCTGTTGGCTGTTGTACTCAAATGCAAACGCTTCCTTCCAGGCAGCTTGTCCTGTGTTTGTCTGCAACTCGACGCCAGTTGAAATGCATATTGGTGCTGCTCTGCTCTCACCTTGTTTCCCTGCCTTTCCCTCTGTTGCAGCTCCAGTTCTGCCTGATAGACCAGCTGCTGCACGGCCCTGATCCACCCACAGGAGCTGCTGCCCAGGCTCAAATAGCTGACATCATGCAGTCTCACAGTGCGTTGGGCTGGGCGCCGGGCTGCCACCCACACATCAGGTGACTGGCCTTCCTGGGCCGGACGCCTGCCGTGCTGTAGCTGTTGTGCCTTGCATCATGAACTGTGTCTCTGTGGTTGTCAAGGCGTACAACTGGCCTCTGGAACACGGACCCGTTGGGGCCGGCACACGGCTTCACAGCCTGTCGGCGGAAACAAGTGTTGTTGCAGCTGTTGACGGCACTCCTCACCTTGCACCTGTGATTGCTCATTTGTTTGCTCACGCAGCGTGTTGCTTTGCCGCCTGCAGGTTCACTCACCTGATTGGCTACGGGGCCTCCTATTACTCTTACCTGTATGCCCAATGCCTGTCTGCCGCCATCTGGCAAGACACGCTGCAAGCCGACCCGCTGAGCCGGAGCGCCGGCGAGCTGCTGCGCCATCGCTTGCTGGAGGTGAGGTGCCTGCTGCACTTTTCCTGCCAGCACTGGCCTGGACTGCTACTCCAGCTGGTGTCTGTGGGAGGCCAAGACCTGCACAGTACAGGAAGCCGACGGTGTGCCTCTCCCATCTTGTTTCCTGATCCTGCCTCTCTACCCTCATCCTGTTGCCGCAGCCCGGGGGAGCCAAAGAGGCACGCTGCATGGTGGCAGACGTGCTGGCGTCCTCTGCACTCACCCCCAGCAGCACCTCTGGCAGCAGAGTGACTGTCGGCGGGCTGTGTGGAGCGGCTGGCGGGTGGTATCCAGACCCAACAGCAATGCTGCGACAGCAGCAGTTGCATGCATAGGCACTGGCACCTTGAGGCGCTCACACTCGCTACCTCTAAATGAGCCGCCCGACTGCTGTTCAATTCTGTGGTGTGTAAGGCACACGATTTGTGGATAGTGAAGCAGCTGCGCTGAGATTGAGTGTGGTGCAGGAAGGGTTGGCTGTAGCGGGGAGCAATCACACCATCAGCGGTGCAGGATGCAAGCTCACTGGCGTGCAGCTAGCAGCGGCCCGCTGGCGCACTCCTTCCTAATTCCTTTGCTGCTTCTTGGGGGACCACGCCAGTGTGCAATGCAGCGTTACACTGTTGATTGCGTTTATTGCTGTTCGTTTTTGGGGAAAGACAGGCAAAGGCTTGACCTCAGAAGCATGTGCATCGATCAGCAAAGCTTTCTGTGGTGTGTGATAAGGAGGATGGTCATGGTTGTGTTGCTATTGGTTTTGAAGGAAGTAGGACAAAGGCACATGGGCTGTACAGCAGGTGCATCGATCAGCAAAGCTTTCTGTGGTGTTCAACACAAAGGAGGGTCCGTGGATCTTTGGCTATTAGTTTGAAAGAAGCAAGACAAAGGCACATGAGCAAGTGCATCGATCAACAAAGCAGTGGGTGGGATGCGGCAGGATTGTGATGAAGTGAGGGTGCCAGAATGCTGCAGAGTGGTGAGAATCACTCAGAAACGCGGGGGCGCTTGCCTGCAGAGCCACCAACAGCCCGGTCCTCAGCACCCAAGCGTGTCAGTGCCGCCTCGTCAGCCAGCCTGGCCAGGGCTCGGATTGCTTGCTCCTCGGCGCCGCCCAGGGGAGCCATGGAAGCACTGCTGCCTGCACCACCAGCTCTAGCGCGGCGCTCACTGACTACATCGGGACGTTGCTTGTCCAAGAATAGGGGCATAAACCAGGTGCGAGTGTGACCCCTGTCCTTCCTCAGTATCATGGCCAGCGGATACATCGGCTCTTCTGCATCACATGAAGGAAGCAGGATGTGAGTGATTGGTGAGCTGCGCCTGTATTGTGCCCGTGTGCATGTGAGACCGACCTGACTCGTGGCCTGCCGCGCCCACACGCACGCCGTCCGGCACTATGAAGGCTTGGCTGCGTCCAGTGGTAGAGGTAGGGCTAGTCTGGGCTGTGAAAACAATAAAGTTGCGGTGCGATGCTTGTGCCAGATAGGTGAGCTCCAGCAGGCCTGCCCAGCGTGCAATGTCCTGAGACAAACAGCAAGCTGGGTGTCAGACTGAGCTTAATAAGCAGAGTCACTGCAAGCAGCTGCAAACTGCGCACTTGAGGGTCGTAGTCACGTCCATCCAGGGGGTTCCGCTGCGCCTCTGCGGCTATGACATCTCGCAGCGCAGCGCCCCTCCAGTCGTCCCAAATCTGCATGGAAGGCAGCAGCAGACATGCAGCAAAACATGAGACAGGCAGAGCAGTGCATTTGCAGGGCAGGCGATGCCACCATCTACAAAGTGCGGGAACGCGCTGCTGCAGCCCCCCAACAATACCCTCTGCATTTATGAGCTCACCAGCAGTGTGCCAGTCATGCCTGATCGAGCAGCAATCAGCGCGTTGTCTGGAGCCAGAGGCGGGATGCAATCTGGTCTGATGTAAAGAGAGTAGGAAGCAACACGATCAAACAGCTGCTGCACGGCTCGTTCATCGTCAGCTGGCGCCTGGGCCCATGGAGCCGGGAAATCGAGATTCCTGCAGGTACGTGCGGCGGTAGTTGTTTCAGAGTTACAAGCGCCATGCGCCAAACTCTTTTAGAGGAATCAGGCAAACTCACGTAGCTTTGGCACTCACCTAGAGTTGGCCAGGAAACGGTGCAGGTTTATAGTCCTCCCGTCTGGGTGATCATCAGCCGTGCGAACCGTAAGCTTGAAGGCTAGCGGGCGAACTTGTGCAGGCAGCACTTGCGCCAGTTTGCCTCGCTGCGCAGCACGGTGAGTCAAAGCTGGGGCTGCAGCCGCTGCTTCTGCAGAAGGCTGCGCAACTGGGTTTGCATGCGGGGCTGCCGGCGCCGCTGGGGGCTCTGCAGCTGGGTCTGCCTGCGGGGCTGCCGGCGCCGCTGGCCCGGGGGCAAACACGTTCAGCTGTCGTATGAACTCCTGCAGCTGCGCAGTCGCGGCTTGGCGCGCCTCGACCTACAGCGCAGAAAGCAAGGATCAGTTACGCAATGCTTGCGTGAAGCTTGATGCAAGAACGTTTGAGGCAATAATTGCTTAGGCTGTACCTGCAAGGGCGCCGCACTGCTCATAACGGTCTGGTAGAAGTAGTAGATACAACGCCAGAGGCAAGGCCCGTGCCTGGCAACCGCAGCGCCAACAGCTGCTGCAGGGGCACGTGCGGGTTGCAGAACCGCTTGCGCAATTGGGTGCCTTGCAGTCCTGCAAAGACCAAGAATATGTCCTGAGAATGGAGCAAGCCTTCATCTCAAGACCCTAAGTGATTTTGCCATGCTTGACCAAATTAGGTGAAAGGCTATGTTTACCAGACAAAGACGTTTTGTCATAATTCAAGCTGACACAGCAGCATGGTGTACCCACACACCTCACTTCCACAAACAGCGGCTCTGTGACCACCTCCGTGATATACTCGTCGACAAGCGCAGGCAGAATGGTGGGCAGATTGTCGCGGAACTCTTTCAAGGCAGCGACAATTGCAACCTGCAGGGCCATGACTGGTTTGAGCGCTGCACTGACATCGAGCCAATGATGACATGCCCGGATCTTACCTTCATCAATGCGTGCAACTGAGCATGTTTCTTCAGGTTCTTATTGTTGTTGCTGGCAGGCTTGAGGTGCCGCCTGCAACAGCAATGCCGGGAACAAATGGCAGGTCGCAAAACAGAACCCACTCAAGACGCACGCTGCCCTCAAGCGGCGGCACATTGCGCCACATTGCGTGGCTCTCACCTCAAGCACATGCGCAGCTCTTCAGAAACCCTGTCAGTCAGCGAGTTCCTGACAAGATCACCACCAAGCAAGCTAAGTCTTGCCATCCTGCAAGCAGGGCAATGGCCGTACATGTAGGCGGCCCAATAGACAGGCGGCCGCACTAGTGCATAGCAGCTTGCATTTGAAAATCAAAACGCACCCAACTAGCTCATCCTCGATGCGTACGCGCAGATGGTCGTTCCAGGCATCAACACTCTCCATAAACGCAAGCAGTCTGTCCCTGCGGCCCTCTTCAACAGAGTGAATAGTGAGTTTGCAAAGTTTTGCCAGTTGCGCTGCGGCAGTCCTGTGGCAGCTTAGCACCAGTTCTTCAACTCGAGCAGCATCCTGGACAGCCTGGCAGTTGGAAACGTTCAGCTTTGTGACCAGCTCGCCTACCACATCGCGCAAATGATGAGCCTGCAGGCAAGACTAAACTGACAGCAGTCAGCGCTTCAGCCATTGCAACGGCACACCTTGTAAGCTGGCAGGTGTATCCAGCACCCTGTGCTACAGCCATTCTTGCAAGAGGGCAGGCTGACTTACCGAGAGCTTCAGATTGGTGCACAGGCGTCGCAAGCGGCACATTGTTGGCTGGGGGTCAGCGTTGCACAGATCCGCAATCAATGTTTCGGCTAGCTTGTTGATGCGGTCTGCAGGATTTTGAAATCAAGTTGGAGCTGGAATGACACCCCGCAGGATCGAGAGCCAGCCGTCCTCTGCCCTTACCGTCTGTCAACTTCATTTGGTTGTACTCGTGTAGCAAGCTCTTCACAAAGCCTTCCAGGCATTTACGCATCTGGTCCATAACGGCATCTCCATTTGAAGCAGGCGCAGCCGCACTTGAACCAGCTGTAGCATGTAAGGAGCAGCCGTGTGCTTTAATGACCTCTCAAAGAATCTTGAGGTGCCTGCTGGGTGCAGTATTGACTGCCAAATGCCAAAGATTAAATCACCTCGGTGCACGCCCTCTCCCTGTCTCATCAGAGCCACAACGTTGCTGATATTTTCTGGCCTGCTGAACAGCTTCAGGTCGTCAACAAAGCTACGCGCCTCAACGGCTGTCAGCAAGTTCCTGTAATGTCCCAAGCAGGCAGTTGCTTCAAGTCAGCTCTACGTCAGGCATGCTGGGAGCACGGCTGTTTGTTACAGTTTGATGACAGTTTGATGATGGCTAGATCCATTCCTTGCAGGGGATCATAGCTGCAAGCCACCGCACCCTTCAGTGAGGACGCCTAACGCGCGCTCCAACTCAGTTGTGATCCTGGCAGCCCTTTGGAGGTCATGCGGGCGCGACAGCCTTGCCAGCAGCTCTGCAGCGGCAGAAGTAGTGAGGTAGATGGTTGGGTGGAGGAAGCCAGCTAGGTGCATGACCCCAGAAGGGCCGACCCGCTGGCTATTGTCATCGGGTAGGAGGACGCAAGGCGCCCAGCACACACGTATCAGCACTTAGCAGCACGGCAGAAGGTGTTTACAAGCCGCATGCTGCACCGACCCAGGAAATCAGGCGCGCCAGTGCGGTTGATCAGTCGCTGGACCACTTCCAGGTTGGTCAAGTTGTTCAGGCTGGCCACCTCCTCCTCAAGCTTTGCTCTGACTTCTCCTGAGCCAGCCCCATTCAGAGAGCAGAAAGTTGCGAGCAGGACGGTGATAAAGTCGGTCCTGTCGTTGATGAATTGCATGAAGAGTTGCCTGTTTTCCTCGCCCTCTCTCTGCGTTCAGGGATGATGGGGCTAGATTATAACATAGTACGCATGGTTGTCACCACAGACACTATCCAGGTCACTTGCACAATGTGCTGACAACAGCCCAAACTGACCCACCTCATCCAGCATACCCAGCAGAGACTCCCTCGACTGCTCTTCGTTACGCCTTCCAATAACACCCCTGAAGTGATTGCTCCAAACTTGGTTCAAAGGTAGGTGATTAGCAGCTTTCTCTAGGTAGTGCAGCACAACCAGCCTTCCATGTCCACCCTGGCTTGCTGGCTGGGAAGGAGGAATGGAAAAAGAAAAGAGACAGCTACTCAGCACAGAAACTTTCAGCCGCAAAGTAGCAGCACCTGGTCAGCGCGCTGTGCACATCTGCAGCACACCTGTCGAGCAAGCCACTTTGAGTTTGTGAGGTAGCTCAAGAGCTCTTTTTCAGCATCGAGATGTTTTCCGACTACTGCCAGCACATGCTGTGCTGTGCTCAGTGCCTGCAAAACATCATGCCAAACATCAGATGTGCAGCTTGAATCAACAGAGCTCCACACAGTGCTGGAAAGCTCACCTTGTCAACGACAAGGTAAGCAAAAGGGTTATTGTCGTCAAGGCCCGGCACATCAACCATCGTCAGTCCCCCAAGCTGCTCGCATGGCACCTGCAGAGGACAGGGAGCACAGCCAACAGGTTCTGCTGCGACCGCCACCTTAACAACAAGCGCAGGGCAATGGCGCAACTGACCGTGATGTCAACACCATTGATGATAGCGCCTGCTAGATCATTGATAGTTTTGAAATCAATGCCTGTGGGCAGCTGAATGTTGTTGTTCTGCAGCAAGCACTTCAGGGGCCCGGGGTCCTTCAACATCATCTTGACACAATGAAGATCGCTGCTCGTGTTGTGTCCAGAGCCTGCAGCAACAGCACAGAATCCTGAATGTGACCACAGGAGACGGGGACAGCAGGCAATCGCGAGCAACAGCAGAGATCAGACTCGCCTGCAAACAGCACACTCTTCAGGCTTCCCACAACAGTAGCCAGAGGTTCATGCAGAAGGAGATCTCCCCGATCACTCCTCGTCTTCACTAGCTGCAGTTTTGCCAGAAAGTCTGCTTGTGAGCAGCTCGTGCACAGCGCCTTGACATTGTGGTGTGTCAGCCTTGCGAACATTTCTGCAAGTGTGCAACTCAAATGAGATGAAGTGAGATTAATACTCCTTAAATTGGTGGCACGTATCCCGTTCTTGAGGCACTCATGCAGCTGCTCTCAGCGCTGTACGGTAAATTATGCAAACACTGTGGCGCCTACAAAGCACAAACTACAGCGCAAACACCTGCGTTATGTTTGAAGTCACCGTCTTTCAGCAGCTGTTTCATTGACTCTGCGTTCTCAGCTTGCCGGATCAAACTCTGCAGAAAAGGACGGGTCTTCAGCAGCTTGCTGGTAGCAGATCAGTCATCCGCATAACTCACATACAGCGCTTCTTTGGCCAGTTCATCCACCTCTTTTGCCGAGCGTGGCCGAATGAAGCATGCAACCACCTTGTCGTATGAAACACTATACTCCACCTGCATGAGTGGAGGACACCATTGCACTTCCGTTGCGCTGCTGCACCAGAGTTCTCTGCGCTTCTGGCACTGCAGATGTCACCTGGGTGGTAACACCAAGCAAGGACCCTACAGGCAGCACTACGGAGCTCTGGGGTTGACGGTTCCCACTATAGTATCCCCGCCAGGAGTTGAAGGCATTGGCCAGATGGTTAGTGTTCTGCGTGGAGTCCGGATTGTCTTTGAAGACGAAGCGCCCAGACGCTATAGCCTCCTGCTTGGTCTCGCCGTCCAGCATCTGACTTGCTAGGAGAGCAGCAAGCGGCTGATACTCTTCCGCGGCAGGTTCATCATCATTCTCAGCTCCCCCCTCAGCGTTGCTGCGGTCTGACAGACTTGTCAGAATAAGCAGGTCAAGGATGGTGCTCTTTCCGTTGCCATTCCTGCAGGTTTGGTGAAAGATAGCGAGGCGTGCGGGCAAATTCGCAACGCGGGCACATGACACCTGGTGTCATGTCCACAGTTGCCCCTTTGGGCAAGGCACACCCGTGCGCTGCGACGCGGCCATCGCCAAGGGATCCATGCTTGGTCCTTGGCAGGCGCTGAATGTGACTCACTTGGCCACAAGCACCGCTCTATCGGGCTCCATCTTCGCTCTGGCTGCAGCGCCGACGGGCGCGAGGGCATGAATGTCTGCTCGATACTCGTCTGCGAAGCTAGCGACCGCTGCTGCGACCTCTTGCACCGTCGCCATCTCGAGCAAACACCAATCAGATAAGGCGTGCACGTAGCCGCCTCCTCTGATCCTGACAGATCCGCTTCACGATGCCGTTTCGCTGGTATGAGCGATGCGGGCAGAAGACAATACGCTGAGCAAAAAAAAGCGACGCGTGTTCCGGGAGCATGCAGACACATGCACGCAAATGAGGTCCAAACTGGCCGATGTCCGCATCATCAACCCACGCCTTGTCGTGTCACAAATCTCACTTGAGCTTCAGGAGTGCAGTTGACCGGCGGCGCACTGCCGCTGTTGCGCGCGATGCGTTACCGCCGATTGCATGTGTGCCATCTTCTGTATTAGACATGGCCTAGCATGCACCCCCATCGCCGGCCCACTGCTGCATCCGCTGCATGCAAAGCTCCCAGGCCAACCACTGCGCCGCGTTTGCCGGGAAGGCTCGTGCCAGGGTGGGACTGAGGCCCGCGTACAACGCGCGCACACCGCCTGCGGCAGTGATACCACAGCAGATGTCATGGAGTAGGCAGAGCATTGCAGCGCAAGCAGCTCAGCAGATGTGCCTATTGGCAGGGGGGAGGGGCCCAGAGCGTTGCCAGCATGAGCTTGTGGGCTTTGTGCTGTGCAGCACGCTTGATGCCACCACAGCCTGACCCATGACCTGGAGGATTAAACCTCGTCCCTAAAACAACCACTCCGGGCCTCACCTTCTCGATGCACCATGCGCAGCTGCCGCAGCACGCCCACATCTTGGTAGCTGCCTGGGTAAGCGGTTTGGATGCGTGTCTTTGCGACATCCAGAGGAAGGATTGCCGCCCACATGATCATCCCAGCAAGGCCCCCACAGACCACGGCTGACGTCGCATCCGCAAGGGCCGCTAACAATCCACGCGGCGGTGCTGCTAGTGCTGCCGCATATGCTGCTGGGTCGGTGCTGCTGCTGGGGCCTGATGCTGCAGGGGTTTTGCCTGGCACGTAGTGCCGCAACAGGCTGTAAGTGCTGAAGTATATGCAGTTGCCAGGTATCTCCCGGCACATGGTGGCGCCCAGGCCCCGGGTCACGCCCCGCAGCCCCTCTGACTGCACCGTCTGGCGCAGGCAGTCGATGGGGCCGCTGTACGTATGGTACCGCTCTGTCCCCGCAAGCTGCAGCCGGCACTGCACAGAGGGAGGGGCGCAAGGCAAACGCAAGGCATGCGGGCGGCAGCAGCGGTGGTGAGGTGTATCCCATCAGCAGTGATGCGCAGGCAGGAACTTTGCCTGGCAGGAGCCAACCTGCAAGATAGAGAGAGACTGCCACATTATATGCATGCCACGCTCTACAGCCTTGACTCTCAGCTCAACCCCCCCTCTCCTCTCTGATGCTCCCTCACTTTTATTAACTCTGCGGGACTGAGCACAGCAGACAGCACAGCGCCAGCTGTGGCCGCTGATAGCGGCACCGCCGCTGCGTCAGGCAGCGACATGGACGCCCCTCGAGAGAGGTTCAGCATGGCTTGGTAGACGGCATAGTTGACGCCGGTTTCCAGGGCACCGCCCACCAGCTGCGGACTCATGCCGCGGTACAGCGCACCCACCTGCGGCAGCAAAGATGCCCAGCAAAGGTGCCCAGGGCCAGAGTAGGTCACAACAACAGCCACAGCACAGCCACAGGCATAGCCACACATGATGCGCACCAACGGGAAGGAAGGAGGAAGGAGGGAAAGAAAAGCAGCAGACAGCAAGCATGCCAGTCACAGGAAAAAGACATGTGCTTTATCACCAGCTGTTCACAGGCAGCATGTGGCATCGAGTCCAGCCAGCAGGGGCAGTGGCTGCTTACCCCCTCGTTCCGCAGCATCGAGCGGAAGCAGTGCCAGGCGCCAGAGTACGGGTTTAGTCGGTTCTGCAGCCGAACCTTGACCGTGTCTGCTGGGAAGCCAAGGATAATGTTGGCGCTGCCCGCTATCGCCCCTGCCACATAGTCTGCGCCAGGGTGCAACCCGCTCTTGCCCACAACCATCGGCCAGTGTCGGCAACCGCCTCGAGCCGCTGATTGCCGCCGCCGGTGGTGTTTGAAGCGATGCACGTGCTAGTGGATGTTGCTGTGTCACCCTCCTGCTGCAGCAGTGTTGTGCGTGTTAGCAGCACGCAGTTTGTAAGCGTTGCTGAGGGAATATCTGGCGGCGAGCGTTGTTGCTGTTTGAGGATGAAGTAAACAATGCCGATGGCCGTTCGGCGCATGCATGGGAGCAAATGACTTGACCAAAGTCGCGCAGTACCGAGCCCGTACCATTCGAGTGGAAGTAGTCCGCAGCCCTTGCAACTAAGCTGATCGCCATCCACAGTGTGTGCAAGCATTTAGCCACCCGGGCATTCACGATGGCGACAAGCGGGGCTCAGCCGGCCTTGGCGCCTGGCCTGGCCCGCAAAGTCAAGAAGGCAAGCTGCCCCATGCAGGATGCAGTCCGATGCCCGCACTGGCAGCCGCGATCGCTCGCAACAAACAAGTGCTGGCTGTCGCCGCGCGCCTGCAGATCATGGAAACCCGCACAGAGGCACCAGAGGTGGTGGGCTCCTTGTCAACGTTGTCCGAGTTCTTCACCGACAACACTCCCGCCACCCGCCGCCGCCTGCGCAGCACCATCGAAAACCAGGGTGTGCGCATCAACGAGCAGTTCCTGGAAGCCGCACAGAGCGTGATCAAGGTGCGCTGGGCGGGCGGCTTGTGTCAGACTGCAGCTGGGCATGAGGAAAGGTGCCGATTTTTGCACATCAATCATCGCCATGCCGCTGTGCCATGTACGGTGTGCTTGCTGCAGATGCTGGATGTTGTACAGGGTGATCTAGACTCCCTCTCCTCCTGCTGTGACTCCATGGGAGCCTCGTTGGCCGGCTCCCGATCTGCCGCTGCCAACCTGCTGCACGACACAGACAAGCTGCAGCGTGCAGTTCAGGTAGGGTCGTTCCATCGCGCATCTGGATGTGAGCAGAACTGAAATGCGTGACGCGCAGAGCACTTAATCGTGTACTGCCGCTCTGACCTGGCCCCTGTGCCCCTGCGGGCAATGCATGCATGTACAGGTCAGCGAGACGCGCAGCCAGCTGGTGGGCCGATTCCTGGACCAATATCAGCTCACAGCAGCAGAGTTGGCGGCACTGCAGGTTGGTGACTGCATGCTTCAATGCATGCAATCTACGCCCTCTGCATGCCAGTTGATCTCAATGCCGTCGCGTCTGCTCAAGGCCTGCCTTGCATTCATCCTCCCGGCCTAAAGGCTGATATAATATGTCCAGCCGCACGGTGTTGAAACAAATTAAGTGCTGCGTGGTGTGGCGCAGGGAGACGAAATGGGCGACGCTTTCTTTGCTGCCCTGGCCCATGTACGCCACATCCACGCCAACTGCAAGGCCCTACTGCGCACGCACCACCAACGAGCGGGTGAGTGGCGCTGCTGAGCATGGGGGCCATCGATGTCGATATTGGTACATGCAAGCTCTGAGCCAGCGGCCAGAGCGCTGCCAACACCTGGCTGGGCGATTGGTATGCCGTGTGTCTGTGCTCCTGTTTTCCAAGGCCTGTGCTGGGGCCCCCTCCCGTAAGGAGATTCACTGGCACTGCAATGTCTACTTCTCTCTGCTCCACCCTGACTCACTCTGCTGTACGCCTGTGCTGGGGTTGCTGCATTCCCTCCCGCTTGACAGGGCTGGAGCTCATGGACTCAATGGGGAGCCTGCAGGAGGCAGCTTACGAGCGGCTGTGCAGGTCAGTCGGTGCAACGCAAAGCACTACACCTTGGGCAGGCAGCGTGCAGTTGGGGCCCAGCAGTGTGGCCAGCAGGCAGCTGTGCGCAGCTGGGTGATGTTAGATGCAGCGAGCATGCAGCTGCTGATATGGGCAATGGCTGTGCACGCTCCCAGGGCTAGCGTGCCAAGTAGGGACCACCGCAGCCATGCGCTGGTCACGTTCCAGCTGCAACTTGATTGCTGCACGCGTGTGTCTGCTCGCCTTCCCCGCATTGCCCACATTGATTTCCCATGCACCAATCACCGGTGCAGGTGGGTGCAACATGAATGCCGGGCTCTGAGCGAAGTGGATGCTCCAGAGGTCAACCCGCTGCTGCAGCAGGCGGCGGTTGCGCTGCGCGAGCGGCCGGTGAGCTGTGGTCAGAGCTGCTGTCGGCTGCCAAGCGCTTTCGCGCTCATGACTGTGCCTGGTGGGGTTGGTAGCTGTGCTCTCACAGCGGTCCTGCGTCTTATGCGGCACTGCACTTGCAAACGTAATCAAGCAGCTGCACAGTTGAGTTACAAGACTGGCATGTTGTGAGAGTGCAAAGTGGTCCTGCGACGTGTCCCGCAGGTGCTGTTCAAGTACTGCGCTGAGGAGGTGGCGCAGGCACGGCACACAGCGCTGTTCCAGCGATTCATAAAGGTGGGCTATGTGCTGTGCTGTGCTCTTGTGTGTTCTCGTGAGTTCAGAGCTAAAACGAGCCGCAAGCAAGCATAGTCTGACGTGTCACGTCACCGGTGGTCCTGGCGTGCTTTCTTTCCGGCTGCAGGCTCTGACACGTGGCCCCCGCCCGATTGAGATGCATTCGCATGACCCCCGCCGCTACGTATCAGGTGTGTGATGCGCTGTAAAATGTGCTGCCTTGGTGTCTGGGTTCCCTCAATATCGGGAGTGGCTGTCCACATGTCGAGTCAGTTGATGTCAGTCGATGTCCGTTTCCTGCACAGCCTTCTTGGACCTTTGCTGTCTCTCAGCAACATACCACCCATGTGTGCTATCAGCCTGTTCTATCCTTTGAATTGACTTGCATGCTTGATTGAATGATGGATCCACACCCCTCCAACAGATATGCTGGCGTGGCTGCATTCCTCCCTGGCATCTGAACAAGAATTCCTGGTCTCCCTGTTTGGGGAAGATCGAAATCAGCAGCAGCAGCAGCAGCAGCAGCAGGCACAACGCAGCGGCAGCGGCGGCCAGGCGCCGCCATCTAGTGCGGCAGCACCGGCGGCGGCGGTTGAGCCTGGTGTGCCCAGCAGCGGCGGCGAGGGGGCACCGACCATAGCGCAGCTGCTGGACCAGGTGTTTGAGAGTGTGTGCAGGCCGCTCAAGGTGAGCAGGGACCGAGCGATTACTGAAATCGACTTTGTCTGCGGTTTGTGTGTGTTCTTCCAGCCAGTTGAAAGCTTTGCTTGCTCTGAGGTGTCGCAAGCGGTCGCTGCCAGGCTTCATCTGGGATGGCTGTCTGGCATCTTCACCCTTCTTGCGTCAGTGCAAGAAGTTTGTTTATGCATCCTCTGACTGACCGACCCTGCCCACTCCGCCTGCCCTGCCCTGCCCGCGTTTGTCTGTCTGCAGGTGCGGATCGAGCAAGTGTTGATGAGCAGCCCGTCGCCGCTGCTCTGCTTCCGCCTCTCCCAGCTGCTGGCCTTCTACCTGTCCACTGTGGAGGGGCTGCTGGGTGCAGGCAGCCAGCTGGCAGGTAATATCATATCGACATCCAGCCTGGCAGTAAGTCGAGTTTCAAGTGCTATTCATGGTGTTTCTGTTTAAATTGTGTTGTTGGGCGCCTTGTGGACGATTTGCTGTGCGTTTTGTGGCGTGGCCTGTCCTTCTCAACCACAGCAATGAAGCGTGCCAAGCACTGCGGTTTGCCTAGCCCCTGGCCCTTGGCCCCTTCCTGCCCCTCCTTGCTGCCCTGCCCTCCAACCAACCATTCCTGTCTTCCTGCTCTGCCTGCAGAGGCGCTGCGGTCCAGTCGGGCCATGGCCCTGCGAACATTCAACGACTCCCTGCGGGCGAAGGGCGACAAGCTGCTGCGCCACCCGCCGCCGCCCCCCCGCGACCTCGCACCGCCGCCGCAGGTGGGGATATAGGCATGTTGCGAGTTGCGTGTGTGTGCGCTTGCATGTGTTGGCACCAAGGGTCAAGCTCAAAAGGGCTGTGCCTCCTGCGCCTAGCGTTTTCTGCTGTCCATCTGGGAACGCCACTTCAGCCCTGTGTTGCTGTACCTGCCTTGCTCTCATTTGCCGGTCTGGGCTGCTTGTCAACGTTTTGGCTTATGCTGCCCGCATTGCATGTGTCTTGGTACCCCCTGCTGTCCATGCTGCATGTGTTCTCAATCACACCATACTGCCTGTACTGCAGCTACTGGATGG
Organism: Chlorella vulgaris; assembly: GCA_023343905.1. NCBI lineage: Eukaryota > Viridiplantae > Chlorophyta > Trebouxiophyceae > Chlorellales > Chlorellaceae > Chlorella > Chlorella vulgaris. The sequence continues at coordinate 578,612 of SIDB01000014.1, forward strand.
TGCACAGCTGGCAGCAGACCTTGTGACCTCTTACGAGCAGTCGCTAGAGGGGCAGCAGCCTGGCGGCGCAGATGACTTTGCAGGTGAGCACCAGCGGCGGTGTTTTGAGAGGCAGGCAGCTGGGCGGTAGCTGACGGCGAGGAGGGAGAGAGGGCTGGGCAGCCAGCTGTTCGTCTCATTGGTACTGTTTAATTTCATTGGCAAGGGTATTGCAGCCTTCCCTTGCTTCGCACAAGAGCGTAGTGTATAGGTTCGGCAACCCTGCTTGCATGCAGCCAGTCCCGTTCGGCACTCAGCCTGCTCAGCCACGCATGCCTTTGCTTTCCCTCCCCCTCCCCCCTCCCTCTCGTCCTCCTCCAGCGGTGCTGGCTGCGCTGGTGGACCCACTGGCTGAGATGTGCAGGCGCAGCAGTGAGGCGCTGAACCCCACCTCATCCTCTCGGTGCGGCCTGCTGGCATGAGTACTAACAGACCTGAGATGCTACCTCGCTGTAGTCTGCCGCTGCCACCCAGCGCTTGCCTCCCTGCGCATGAGTGGGCAGAGATGCGGGGAACACGCCAAACCCTGCTCAGAGCGGCGCGGGGTGCTACGAAGCTGTTGCAGGCCTTTCAGCGGCCCTGCTGCGGGCTGCAAACCTCCCTTGGGCCCTGCTTGTTCATTGCTTCTTCCAAATTCTCCAAATTCTCTCCTCAATCAACCGGCGTGTGTTGCGTCCCGGCATTTGTTTCCTTCTTGTGCGTGCAGCGTTGATGAGGGCTCGCACCTGGATCCAACCGACCAGCGAGTGTTCATGGTCAACTGCCTGTTTGCGCTGGCTGCGCCGCTGGCGGGGCATGAGTGCGCGCTGGCGCAGGCGCAGCAGCTGCAGTGAGTAGCAGGATTGTCCGCTGCATGTGGAGGGGGATGCATGTGAGGCTGGGTGCGCTGGTCACAGCCCTGCCTTCACTTGAGGCCTTGGCTCTGTTGCCAAATTGTTTGTAATGGCGCCTGCTTCTAGGGCGCCTGCTGATGCCTGCTTGTGGCAAGGTACAGCAAGTTACAACGATTGCTCGCTCTTACTCTACATCTTAGTGTGCGCTCATCCTGCCTCTCACATCGCTTCCATGACTGCCTCTCTTTGCCTCGCCTCCCTTCCCCATTGTGGTGTGTGCTGCAGTGATGCCTTGGAGGAGCATGTGGCGGCAGTCGTCAGCGCTGAGGTGGCTCGCACGCTGGGCAAGTGCGGGCTGGCTGAGGTGGTGGATCGGCTTCGGGAGCTGCAGGCAAGTGATGCTTGTGTGCGTTTTACAGGGGCCGTGTGTCTTCAGAAACCTGCTGCCGCAGCTGCTCCCTGCCGCATCACACACAACTCAGTGTGCTGTATGCTTGCTTCACACACCTGCTGCGTTGCTGGCGTATCCACGTCCACTTGCGGCTTGCGCCTCTGCTGCTGCTGCAACCCGTGTGATGTGACAACAGTCGGACCAGCCTCATGTCGGATGCTGCTGCTACTGCCCCCGCACATTACAGGGAGGTGGGCAACCGGCTGCGGGGGACCCTGCTCTGGAGCTGTCTCGAGTTGGTGGCGCCATGAGAACCTTTTTCGCCCGTCTGTCAGACCCCTCCATGCTACCAGAGCTGCCCAAGCTGCAGGTGAGCTTGTGTTCGATCACCATCAAGAATGTTTGCACCAGTTTGGTCTGCAACGCTCGCCTTGCTCCGTCAATGCTACGGCACGTGACGGCCAAAGCCTCTTGCTGCCTGCCTGCTCACGTCGGTGGCAACGTCAGCAAGCTGCCACTGCCTCGTTGGAAGGTCTTTGCACAGGAGAAAAGTCAGCCATGCCATGCCTTGCCATGCCGTGCAGGTGCCGCGGTTGAAGGCAGAGACCATTCAGCGCGTGCTGCAGGCGCTGGCAGACGCGTATGCCACAGGTGGGCTGGATGGGGCGGGTGGTCTTGTGGCCTCACTGCCTGGAGCAGGTGTGTGCTGGTGCTGCCGCTGGACACATGCGCTTTCACACCTTCATTATTTCACGCTCCCGCACTGTTGCCGTTGTCATGCGTGTGTGCAGTGCACGCTGCGCTGTTGGACCCTGCAAACGGATACCCGGCAGCAGAGGTTGCGGAGGCGGTTCGGCACACGCCCGCCCAAGTGCGCACCCTGCTGGGTGTGGTGTGAGCAGCGCGAGCGCCTGGCAGCTCTCGTGTTGCAATGTGACTTGAGCAGAGCGAGTGCCTGGCAGCTCTTGTGTTGCAAAGGCTTCAAGTACGTTTGCCATATTCGTGCCTTGTCACTGTGAACTCGCAATGGCTGCTACTGTGGCAGCCAGAGCGCGGAGGTGTGGCAATGTGTGTGTGGTACATCGTGAGCGGGCATGCTGCTGCCTGTCAGCTCGGGTGTGGGCAACAAAGTATGTGGCGTCTGTTTTTTCAAGCCGCCAAGGGGTGCTCAGGTTGATAGAAAGGCTCAGGATTCAGGCGAGGAAAGGGCCAGTCAGTCGAGAAAGCCCGGGGGCGTAACAGAGCGCTCCTCCACTCTGGTCGCCAGCAGGGAAGGGCGCTGGCGCTGCAAGTCAAGCAAAGTAGAGTGGATGAAGAGGGGCACGCGGGCGGGCGCTTCAGGTATGACAATCAGGTCAACACGCTTGAGCAGTGGGTGGCTGGCCATCCAGCTGCACCCAGCCAGCCAATGAGCCTTGTGTGTTTCCGCCAGTGGTGCTGCAATCAGGTTGTGCTGCACTGACACCCGCTCCAGGCTGCTTGCTGAAGCAAGGGCGGCCCGGTCGTGCAGGAGTTGCTCAAGAGTGACGGACAGCCAACGCAGCTTGGCCAGCCACGCACTGCCCGGTAGCAGCCGGCCGACGCTGAGATTGCTGACAGACAGCCGGTGCAGATTGTCGAGACGGGACAGCCCTTGCGGTGGCACAGTGTGGGTCGCCAAAATCAGGCAGGTGAGCTGGCGCAGGGCTGCGTTCCGCCCCAACCTAGCTGCGAGGCCGGGCAGGTCAGCAACAGGTGCCGCAGCTGCGTGTTCTTGGCGAGCCAGGCCGGGCCGGTGCACTGAGAAAAGGACAGGTCTGTGGCAGTAGGGCCCAAGGCCGGCAGCTCATCAGCAACGAGCACGAGTCGCAAGCACAGCTTCACCAGGCGGCTCAACTCAACCACCTGCAATATGCAGCCACAGCAACAGCAGTGACAACGCTACTGCAACACAATCAGCAATCTCTCATACAATCAGCAATCTTGCAGCAGTCATTGATGAGCAGGCCACTCACACGAGCGGGTGATAGCTCTATCATATCAGTCAGCAAGAGCAATGCTTGACACAATGGCCATGTGCCAATGTCGCAGCTGTTCACCTGCTGCGGCAACGCAACTGGGGGGCCGGTGGGTGCAAACTGGAGGCTGGTGAGGCGGGGCGGCAGCTTGACACCATCGGATCACATTCTCAAGCCGAACCTCACCGTGAGTGGGCGGCAATGATCGAGAGTGATTGGCCATCCAGCAGCGATTGGCACAAGGCCCAAATTGACGAGCAACACGCCCATAGTGAAGAGCTTGCCACACACAGCAGGCGTGATGCAGGGGGAGCCTCGGCAGGCTTTTCCAACCCAACCCAATGTCTTGCAGCCTGCATTGAGCACAAGCAAATGCAATGCCGCTTGAAAGCGCTGGGACGTGCCAACTGCGGCGCGCTTCACTTGTTGCGCTGTTCCTGGCGGGCTCCGTGGCAGCGGCAGTGCATGGCGACGATGCAATGTCGACCGCAAGTGTCGCCGAAATTCTTGCAGGTGCGTCGCGCGCTTTTCTCCCCTGCTGCCTGTGCTTGAGTGAAGTGGAGGTGCCGCAAGCATCGAGCACCAGCGGCACACTCCGTTAACGCTTGCAACTGCCGCCGCTCGTGGCGCCGCCAACCGCCGCATGCATGTTGCAGAGCCGGAGCCAGAGCCAGCAGCCGATCCTTGTGCTGGGCCCGATGCCGAGTTCCCAGCCGAACAGTATGACCTGGCCCTGCATCTGGGATCCATAGGCATACTGCTGGTGGTGTCGATGGTTGGTTCACTAGGGCCTGTGGCGCTGCACCTCACCAGCCGCAGCACCGCCGTCTCGACAGCCATTCGGTTAGGCACCTTTTTCGGTGAGCAATTCAGGAATAGCGTGCACATGCAGCAGTGCAGGCGCATGCAGTCGCAGCAGGCTTGCATGTTCTCTACTATTGCTGGCACCTTTTGCCTTCAAGCCAACAGCTTGGCCAGCGTGTGGGCGGACCTGGGGGTGGCTTCTGAGCCATGCCTGACTGCCCTGTCCAGGCTTCGGTTCCATCCTGGCCACAGCCTTCATCCACATGATGCTGCCCGCCGCCAAGAGCTTTGCAAACCCGTGCCTGCCGGCCTTCTGGACCACCAGCTACGACGCGTGGGCATACTTGTTCACCCTGTTGGCCGTGTTGCTCATGCAGCAAATCGACTGGCAAATTAAGGCGAGTATCGGCGGGTTTGGGTTTCTGCGCTACACCTGCAATCTCAGCATGGCAGAGGCAGAGAAGACAGTAGCCGCCGCTTCTTTGTCGCAGGTCCGGTTTCGTCTACTGCTCTGGCTGCTGTGCAGTGTTGCTATCTGTGTTGTCAACGAGCAAGACCCTCAATTCTGCTGCCGACCCCGCTTCACTTCAGGGCCATCACTTGCGGCGGCGGGCAGCCCAGCAGTGGCACCGGCAGCAGCAGCAGTACCACCAGAATGAGCCAGAGCAGCAGATGGGTCATGAGCAGCACAGCCAGGAGCAGCTTGGGGACGAGGGGCATGACTGCCAAAGCGCACACGCATTGATTATCAGCGCCCTGTCCCACACGAAAGGCGTGCGGATGCAGCAAGCGGCAGCGGCGGCAGCAGACGGCGAGTATGGGGAAGGCCGTGGCGGCGGTGAGGGCGCAGGTGAGCTGGCAGGGGCCGGAATGCTCAGCAGTAGTGCGCAGCTTGGCAGCAAGGGAGGGTTTGGGTTGTTGAGCCTGAACATCTTCCCAGATCTGGGTGTTTCGAGGTCCTGGAGACCGTTGGCGTTTCTTTTTCAGCTTCACTGCTCTGGTTGTCAGCCAGCTCGTTTGCATCACTGCAGGGCCCTGTCTGTCGCAAGTAGAGAACCTGCACACCCCACTGCTGCCGCCGCCGCCGCAGCAGCACCGGCAGCAGCAGCAGCAGCAGCAGCAGGAGCCGTTTCATGTGGCGGCGGTTCCTGCCGCCGCTTCGCAAGTCATGGGGCTTTACCTGGCTGAGGCTGGCATCATCTTCCACTCCAGTGAGTGAGGGAGCGATGTAGGAAGGCTGCTGCAGGGACAACACCTTGTTAGGCGACTGCAGTGGCAGACCAGCTCAGAAAACTCGCTGTTGCGTAGAGCAGCCTGGAGCGGACTTTCGTTTGCAGCAGCGGCAGCAGGGGCAGCAAACCACCAGCAACCACTCCCCCTGCACACCGGCTGCTACCTCCCTGCTGATGAGCGGGGAGGTTGCTGACTGACTGCAGGTGCAGCTGCTGCCCCTGCTGCCGGTGCTTGTTGCATCGGTACTGATGGTACCCAGTACTGAGGTTGCGTGTACTGCCCGTATTGTACCGCCTGTCTTTGTTCTGTGCAGTCATGATTGGACTGACGCTGGGGGTCACCTCCGGCACCAGCTTCACAACGCTGCTTGTCGCGCTGTCCTTCCACCAGTTCTTCGAAGGGTTTGCCATTGGGTCGGCGGCTGTCGATTCGGGGCTGGGAGCGGTGCAGGCATGTGCAATGGGCCTGGTGTTTTCAGTCACTACCCCGGCCGGCATTGCAGTTGGTGAGGCGCGCGGGCTGCTGCTGGGGGCGGGCAGGCATGCACGTGTGCAGGGAATGGCGGTAATCGCTGCTGTGTTGAAACGTTGCTGGTGGGATCAGGTTTACTTTTTGATTGGCTCTGGCCTGCCTGCTGCCTGCTACATCTGCATCTGCAGGCATCGCGGTGCGGGAGAGCTTCAACAGTAACGCAACCGCGGCCCTGCTAGCGGCGGGCATCTGCGACTCTCTGTCAGCTGGGGTTTTGCTCTACACGGTGCTGTGCGAGCTAGTCACACCAATGATGACGGACTCCCCATGGCTTCGCAGCCAGCAGTGGCCCCTGCAGACCGCAGCCTACCTCGCCCTGTACGCGGGTGCAGCAACCATGGCAGCAGTGGGCAAATGGGCGTAGCGGCGCAACGGCTGCACAGCAAGCCAGATTTTGTATAATCAAACACCTGGTACTCCTCTTTCATGTTCCTTTTTGTTGTGTACTTCCATCGATTTTGGCACACAAGCTGCAAGCATGCCCAACAGCATTTCGCCCACGTGGCTACATTTCTTCAGCCATGCAAACATTGCGAGCCTGCCAGACATTCGCAGCTGGCACAGGGCGGCAGCAGCAGCACGGGCTCGGCCCTGGAGCTGCTGTTGGGTGTTACACGGGGTATGTGGGCAGGGGGAGTTCTCGGAAAATGCAGTTGCAAATGTGCTTGTTGTGATCTTGATAACGTGTATAGAAGCAGTCATTGCAGCAAAACAGAAGGATGATGGAAGAATCACACGAGTTGGCGGCGGCACGCTGCTTGCCAGGCTGTCGAAGTTACAAGCTTCACGGCAGCGGCCCTGTCCACGGTCCACCATCAGTGGCAGTGCCAGTTGACGCGCCAGTTGACGCTGGATGGTGGTGGTCGCTGCTTCTAGCGGCGGCTGCAGCTGCTGTGCCAGTGGTGGCTAACGGGTGGTCGCCGCCTGTTTCCTGCCAAGCATGCGCCACGCTGAGCACGCTGCGGGAAGCAGGACAGCGCAACCGCTGCACCAGGGAGTGGCTGGCGGCAGTGCTGTGCTCATCACTGGGCACCCCACTGCCGCCGCTGCTGCTGCTAAGCTCCAAGCCACCAGGAGGGTTTCTTTGGAGGTGCGAGCTGCTACCTGCTGCCTGCGCATGGGCGGACGGATCAGCTGGTGCCGCCCGCTGCCACCACTTCCGCTGCTGCTGCTGCTGCTGTCGCTGCTGCGCTTCTGGCGAGGCCTCGCTACCCACCGCTGCGGTACCAGCTGGCACGGTCGTACCGCTGAGCAGCTCTGCGGCGTCTGCAGCCTGGAGGGCACGGCAGGTGGTGCTGCTGCCGCATGTGCCGTCGCAGCTGTCGCCATCAGCATGCAGTTCATCAAACGCCACGTGCATGGTTGACTGGTCGGGGCCGATCACCAGAATGGGGATGATCACCTCACGGACCAGCCCCTCAGCTTCTGCAGCAGCAACAGATATAAACGCGCGCATTTTAAGGTGGTGGGCACAAGCGCTGTAGTGCCAAGCACAAGAGGCGCTGTACGGTCCTTGGCTCAGCCCCCGTGAAAGCCCCCCGTGGGTTGAACAGTAGAAGCGCATATGGCTCGCAGTGCAACCACCACCACCACCAAATCAAAACGACGACAGTACCACGCACTCACCTTTCTGCTGCCGCTGTCGGTCCTCTTCCGCGGCTGCAAGGATGCGGCTGCGACGGCGCCGCCGGTGCCGCATGGTGCAGTACGAAGCCAGGAGGGAGACCACAATGAGCATTGCTACCATTGACATCGACACGATGAACATGGTACTGCCAACCGGACCGCCAGCGGCTGGATCGGAGTCTGACGGAGCAATGATGGTGGTGGTGTTGCTGGGCGTGCTCTCATCTGGCGGCTTTCTATAACAGAAGAAACCCCAAGGGCCAGACGAGCAGACGATTTCTGCATCGCTGCCTGGCGCCGCGGCGGCGTCCATAGCGCCGCGAGCGGTGGTGTTGCTGCCAGCGCTATGCTCCAGCAGGGCCCTTGCATAGCGCCGTGCGGTGCGCCGCATGAGCTGGTCTGCGGCCATTCAGTCAGACGAAGCAAGAGGCTGGCTGCGGGAGGTGGCACGGCAGTGGCACGGTTCAGGTTCACCGCAAAGGCGGTCCCTGCGGCAGCGGCGGGGCGTCACGTGAGCGTCTGCTCTGCAACATTGAGCATGCATTGCATATTTGGTATGATGAGGCGTAGAATGGGGCAGGCACGCACGTCACACGTGCGTTCACAACATCGCCGTGAGCCTGACAAACGAGCAGCGACGAGCACATTTTAGTGTGCATCGCACCTGTCTGGCGTGGCGGGCAAACGGGTGAAACAGCTCGGGTCAGTGCGAGCGGTCACCAAGGCGGGCCCCTTGTGGTTTGTTTGCAAGAATCAACCCACGATGATGTGCGCCGAAGGGATGGCGATAGATTTCGTTTTGGGCACAGACAGTCCTCAAATCTACCTGGCGGTCACAGTTAGGAGATGCCGGATCTTTAATCTCCCCATGCTGGCGAGCAACTTTGTTGCAAAAGTTGAGGTCGAGTGTACAGTTGTGCGTCAAAAGGGTGCAGTCAAAACATGAATCATACAAGAGTGAGCGGCAAAAGGAGTGAGCAAGCCGAAGAAACCGAAAAGGGAAACAGTTCAGGAAAGAGGAGGGAATACATGCATCCAACTACCATTGTTGGAACCGTTGTTGTTCCACTATGCTTGGAGGCAGGCTCAATCGTTGTGAGAAGCAGCTGCGTGTGGGGAGAAGACTCATTCAGCAGCCTTGGCCTCCTCCTTTTCTTTAGCCGCTGCATCCAACATGGAAGTGAGCTCAGTCTGCATCGACTCAAAGCTGCAGATGATCTCGTGGTCGCTCGGCAGCCGCAGCTTCTTGCAGAGCACGATGCCCTCCTCAACTGCACTCAGCCAGAAGGAGAATTGGCCATCAAGTATGCACAGCCTGGAGCTACAGGCGGAACTGGGGACGGCACCGCACCACTCCACTCATGAGACAGCGACATGACAGAAAGGGCTGGCTCAAAGCACCACAAACATTGCTGTGCAAAGGCGAATCACACACACCGCACAGCTTGTGTTGTGTGATCAGGAACCAGCTCCAGCGTAGCTACGCAGTAGCAGCACTCACCGGCAGACAGTGCGGCCTCCAGGTCGCCTCCACCCTGGCAGCACATGGCGAGCAGCAGCCACACATTTGGGTCCGAGTCGTTTTCGTCCAGCAGCTGCTCCAGCACCTGCAAACGAGGGTTTGGAAGAGGGGAAGAAGGCATGACAGGACAGTCAAAGACTCTGAAAGCGGCACATCATGACATGCCCGCAGCGGGTGCGAGGGTAAGGCCCAACCCAAAACGGGCAGCGTGCAGCAGATGGGCGGCACAAGGCTTGGCAAAAGGCGGCTAGGGGTTTGCGGAGGGGCTCAGTTGAAGAAATTCAACCATGTTTAGACCAGTATCTTCAGAAAAGGCCCGAAGGCCGTCAGAAGCGCGGGTACTGTCTCTCATCCTTGCCCGGCAGGCAGCAACACACGCGGCATCGTGCATGTGCAGGCGTGCATGATGGCGAAGCAGGCAGGCAGGCAGCCCAGCAGGCAGGCGGCCCAGCAGGCAGGCGACCCAGCAGCAGCAAGTGAAGGCTCAATACAAATCAAGCAAGCAGGCGATTCAACTGTCAAGCCTGCCCTGCCCTCCCTCTTTCTTTCTTCCTCACCTGGCATGCCACCTCCACCGTATCATCCAGCTCTAGCAACAGCTTGGCGGTCTCGAAGCGGAACTCGTAGCTGGGCATGAGATCACCCTCATCAGACTCATCATCCGAGTCAGATACATCCATATCCTCCTCCTCACTGCCGCTGCTGTCGCCCGCATCCTCACCGCCGCCTGATGCCTTCCCTGCTGCTGCGCCGCCGCCTGCTGCCGCTGGGCCTGCTTCCGCTGCATCGGCCGCTGCTGCGGCTGCCGCTGCCTCCTCATCTTCCTCTTCTTCCCCCTCTGAGTCAGACACGGGGCTGGGCTTGAACCAGAGAGCTAGTGACTCACGCAGCAGCGTCAGTGCTTCATCATCGCGGCCTTGGTGCTGGCGGAAGCTGGCCAAGGCTTGCAGCGGCTCTGGGCTGGTGGGGCTCATGGCTCGCGCTTCGCCCAGCAACGCCTCACACTCGGCTTGGACCCCCTCCAGCTTGCCCTCGCCAGCCTCTTGCGCCTGGTTCATGAGCAGCTCAGCAAGCGCGCACAGCGCAGAGGCCAGCAAGCTGTTCAGGTGATCCTTGAGGGACGCCGCCTGCTGCGCATCATCCTCCTGGTCCTCGGCACTGCCGGCTGCTGCTGCCGCGGGCTCGGCAGCCTGCGCACATAGGGTGGCAGTGGGGCGGGTCAGCACAGGCATTCTCTGATAGTTGAGGAGGGGAGGATTGGCAAAGTGGTGATGGTATGTGTAAGGACCAGGGACAGGGAGCAAAACGAAGGAGGTGGAAGAAATGGTGTGGAGTGTCGCAGGAGTCACAGCCGAGCTTCAACCCAAGACGGTCAGCACTGCTGAATATTCCCCTGCGTGGTATTCTCTCTACGGTGCCCATCTGCTGCCAGCCCCAAGTGCAGCCCCCGCCTCGTGGGTCGGTGGGCGCGGCGGCGGCAGAAAAAAAGACGCCGTGTATGCTGTGTGCGGTGCGTGCTTGCATGCATGTCTGGTGCATGTGGGCGTGCATGCGTGCGTGCGTACGTGCGTGCGTGCGTGCGTGCGTGCGTGCGTGCGTGCGCGTAAGCAGATGCACGCTGAACGAGGCATGAGGTGCAGCAGGCTCGGGCAGCACAGGGCTAGCATCGGACGCTCACTACGGTATGAGAAACTTTGCAGCTGGCAAGAAGATGCAACAGCGCAGAGGCGCACCTGTTCCTGCACGTAGCGCTTGAGGATGGTGATGCCCTTGCGCACAGCCTGCTCCGCCTGCTGGCCCTCCAACAGCTGCCCAAGGTACCTGCAACAGGGCAGCAGGGGCGGCGGAAGTGAACACCACTGCAAAACGCGCTCTTGGCATCGAGGTGGAAAGATTCGCGGAAAACGTCAGCCGCAGCAACGTAGGCATGTGTGCTGTAGCTGTGCGTGCAGGTTGCAGGGCGTGGCGAGGCATCAGTTTGTCAGAGGTGTGTTTTGTCCTCAGGGAGGCGTGAGCCCCGTCTGTCAGAGTGTAGAATAAGTTTTGAAAATCATCATTTGCCAATGTGCTTGCGCTGACCACCAGCATGCAGCGGTGCAGGTGCAGCGGCGGGGCAAAGACGCGCCAGCAGCAGCACACTGTGTTGATCGTGCATGTGTGAACCAGCCCCCCCGATTGTACCACACACATCACTCACATGAACTTCTCAAAACCTTCGTCGGGCTGCAGCTGCGCCGCCTTCTGCAGCACGGCCAGGGCCTCAGTGTGAGGTCCCACCTCAGCCAAGAAGGAGCCGTATCCCTCCAGGTATTCAGTGTTCTGCAGCAGCGGGAGGAGTCTGAGGAGAGGTCAGGGTACAGGGTACAGCGATGCGTGAAAAGGAGGGAAGGAGAGCCAGCCCGGCGTGAGGGAGATGATGTCTCAAGTGGCGGCGGCAGGCAAGAGTGCAGCAAATGGTGGGACGGGTCAGGAATGTTTATGCTGTAATCAAGTGGCAGGCTCAAGGCCCGCATCAGCGATTGTTCACCATAAGTTGCATCATCCCCAATCCCCAGGCACGTGAGCAAGTGAGCATGTGGCAGGGGCATTGAATTGTGGACCCCAAATGCATCGCTCAGCAGCATGCAGCGTTGCGGCAATTGCATGTCCGCAAAGGGACCAGCACAGGCAGCCATCACAGGCAGCCTACATTGCCGCCGCCGCGCACCTCGGGCTCCATATCCAACGCCCGCTTGAAGTTGTTGCGGGACTGGTCGTAGTTCTCCATTGCAAACGCCATCTCCGCGTTCTCAAAGTACTCCTCGGCAGTCAGCTGCGAGGAAGAGAGAGCCGGGAGGTCAGGTGTGAGCTATGCATGCAAGTGGGGGGCAGTGGCGGCGACTGCATGCATGCAGCGCTGCTGGATGGACCCCCCGTTCCTGCTGGCCCGTGGGCAGCGTTGTCCCACCTGCTGTGGCGCCCGTGCGGGCTTCTTCTTGCCACCAGCCTTCTTTTTGGGCACGCCCATCGTTGCAGCTTCGTGTAGAGGATGTGGATGCAGAGTGAAATGGATGGAGAAAGCGATCCAAGCATGTCTATGTCTAGCGCGCAGTACGCATTTGTCCTGGCGGTTCGTGGGCCGCAAAAGGCGGCCTGTGCGGAGGATGCCGGTTCTGATCTGCAACCAATCGTCGCTTGACACCATCATCTGTGTGGACACCTTTGCGCCAGCGTAACTTTTTGGCCCATTGGCTTTGCGACTGCTCAACCTGAACGGCAGTCAGTTCGACAGCCATGAATGAGCGGTGCGCACGGAGCCTGGCCGGCGGTGCCTCCACCTCTGGCAGGGCCTCCCAGCACTTTGCACCGCTTGTGCGGGCCCCTGCGGCTGCCCAGCCACGGCACAGGGCCAGCCGGCGAGGATTGACCGTGCAAGTGCGCGCAGCGGCCACCGTCGTCGAGAGGTGGGTTGGCCGCCGCCAGCGCCCCGACGCCTTCACAGCAGCTGTACGGCCTGGGAGCCTGGGCTGGCGTGTCTTCCTGGCCACTGCTACACATTACAAGCGTCAGTCACAATGCATCTTGATGCCCGCCAGCCTCAAAGCCGAGCTTCCCGAACCGCGCCTGAACTTGACCCCCGCTAGCACTTTTTCTGCAGGCCCTTTTGGCAGAACCTCCCCTGGTTCAGCACCCAGCGCGATGCCTATGAGCAGCTGCAGATGGAGGTGCGCATTGGGGCAGCATTTTGTGGTGCACCTGCTGCTCAGGCCGGCATCTGTTCCCATGAGCACTAGGTTTCGTCTGCCTGTCGCCCGCCTTTGCTTCCTGTACAACCCCTTCGCCCCTCTCTACCTTCATCATCCCGTGCACTTCACTCTCCCCGCACACAGATGGGCTACTGCAACATCCGGCAGCAGTACTCCCCCGAGCTCGTGCGGCAGCGTGCCATTGGCTCCCCAAAAGCCTTTGTGGCTCTGATGGGCCGTGGCACACAAATAGGCACAGAGGTTGGCCGCTTCCTATTTGCGCTGTGGGCAGACGGGCTGTCGGGGCAGGCAGACGACAGCGTGACGGTCAAGAAGCGGGCAACTGAGCTGCGGGACCTGCTCACCCGCCTGGGACCCACGTTCATCAAGGCCGGACAGGTGGGAACACATGCCGTAGGGGGGGTTGCTGGGCTGTGATCGGGGCGTTTGCCCTGAGGAGCTGTGATTTGATCCGCGGGTGTTGGCAGGGACCCATAAGCCACCTTCCCTTTTCCCCCGCCGACTGCCCTTTGCCACGCTGCCGGATCAGGCACCGCAGGCAGCCACAGCACAGCTGCCATTGACCACTGCAGCCACATGTGGTAGTGGTGTCCACCTCCATGCTGTTGTGTCCCATCACCTGTGCAGGTGCTGGCAAACCGCCCAGACATTCTGAGGGAGGACTATATGAATGAGCTGTGTGTGCTGCAAGACGATGTGCCGCCGTTTGCTGACGAACAGGTGGGCTGGGGAGGCTGGCTGAAACAGTTGTCAGCTGGGCCAGCGACGGGCGGCTGGCAAGCCATGGGGAGAGGGGGAGCACCACTGTAGCCTGTCATTTGAAGGACTGGCGCCTGTCATTTGAGCAGCCCAGTCGCTGCTCCGCTACAGCTGTGCCCGCAACACAGCCCAAGGTGTTCTGACAGCTGTAACCATACCTACTCCCTCCCCTTGCGCTCTGTTTTCACTCTCGCCGCCGCTCCACTCCTCCCTTCGTTGCAGGCATTTGGCCTAATCGAGGCCTCCCTTGGACGTCCACTGGGCGAAGTGTTTAGCTCGATCAGCGAGCGGCCCATTGCCGCCGCTTCGCTCGGCCAGGTGTACAAGGCAGTGCTGCGGGATACCGGGGAGGAGGTGGCGGTCAAGGTGGGTCGTGTGGAATGATGTACAGGCTGGCACACTTTTGGTGTCTGGTCTTCGGCCGCTACAGGCAGTCTGGCAAGCGGTGGCACGCTACGGCAGCCAGCCATATTCACGTCAGCAGCATATGTCTTGCCGTCGACACCTGGATGCATACCTGCAGTTGCAGTGCTGAGCACGCCGCCGCCATGCCGCCTTCGTCTCCATCTGTGTGGCTTTGTGCGGTGCGTGTGCTGCAGGTGCAGCGGCCGGGTGTGGAGCCACTCATCTTCCGGGACATCTTCATCTTCCGCACCCTGGGCTCCTTTATCAACGGCTGGTGAGTGTAGTGGAAAAAAGCTTCCTTGTAAAGGTTCGGGTTATGGATTAAGGTAGAGGACGAACGCCTTCAGAGTGCTGGTATCAATGCATGTTTGCTGGCACATATGCACGCCATGTGCTGCCCGTCCCCTACCTCACCGCCTCAAGTTTCACCGTCCCTTACCTCACCCTCTCAAGCCTCACCGCGCCTCCCGTCCTCCCTCAGGTCTCTGCGCCGCCTGGGCTGCAACGCCGAGCTGATTGTGGATGAGTTTGGTGAGAAGCTGCTGGAGGAGCTGGACTACGTGCAGGAGGCGCGCAACATACTGGTGAGGGAGGGAGGTGACAGGCAAGGACGATTGAGCAGGCAGCTGCGAGGGAGAGTTGTGAGGTACCCCAAGACATCTGGGGTGTCGAGTAGCCGGGGGTTGGAGGCAAGAAGGACGGTCGGGCGGGAGCTGCAAGGGATTCAGGAGGTAGCGAGGCAGCGGCAAGGGAGGGAAAGGCAGGCATCGTGCTGGGGCGACGCGGAGCTTACATGTTGCGGGGCAACGTTGGGAGCAAGCGTGGCTGCAAGGCGGACGTTCGCTGCACTCAAGTCTGCACCTGACACCTCCGCTCCCTGCGCCCTCGTGCCTCACCCCCTCTCCCCTTGCCGCCCTTCTCCTCCTCCTCCTCAGGACTTTTACGCCAACTTTGAAGGCGACCCGCTGGTGAAGATTCCGTGGGTGCGGCGCGACCTCAGCGGCCCACAGGTGGGCAGCTGCCTGGCAGTAGTCAGTGTTCGGGCTGCTGCTTGGCAACAATAAATACTCAGGCTCAATTTGCAGGCTGCTGCTGCTGCTGCTGCACCTCCTGGGGCGGGGTTGCTGTCGGTGCTGTCGTGGATGAGTTGCTGACATCAAAGTTCTTGCGCATACGGCGACTCGTACAATCGACCAGCGATCCATATTGCCAGCTTGTGACTGCTTGGGGCTGCATCAGAGCCAGTCAGCTGGCTCATTCAGGACCCATTTGACACCCAACACACCCACTTGAGCCAAACAACCGTATAGCCTCACGCACTGCTGTCCTGCTGCTTTTTCCCTGGTATCATGTCTGCAGGTGCTGGTGATGGAGTGGATTGACGGCATCCGCTGCACCGACGTGGACGCCATCAAGGCCAGCGGCCTGGACCTCCCCTCGTTCATTCGCACGGGGGTGGTGTCGGGCCTGCGCCAGCTGCTGGAGTTTGGATTGTTTCACGGGGACCCCCACCCGGGTGAGCAGCAGCACTTGCTAGTGGCAGCAGCGTGATCTGGCAGCAACAAGGTGTGTCTACAGCAGTATGCTGCCCTGAACGCATCCCAATCGTCTGTGGTTTGGGACCCACCAAGACGGAAGGATGCATGTCAGTTGGTTGCACTATCATGACAGGCAGCAACAATTCACCAGAGCTGTTTTGCCGCTTTCTCGCTGCTGTGTTGTACGTGCGCGCCGTGTGGTTCCCTGGCACCTGAGCCCCTGCTCCCTTTCACCTGCAGGCAACATCTTTGCGCTGAGGGACGGCCGCATCGCGTACGTGGATTTCGGAAACGTCGCGGAGCTGAGCCAGAGTAACAAGGTGGGCGGCTGTGGGGGCAGGCCTCCGTCGTTGGAGGTCCTGTACAGACATTTCAGGCCGGTTGCTGGAGTAACAAGCAATGAATCACAATGCAGTTCACCTAACAGCCCACCCCACCACTGTCGCACGCCCGCTGCACCCACGCATCTCCCCTTCTGTGCACGCCTCTCCCTGTGGTCCCGCCAGCCCAGCCGTCTCCGACCGCAACACACATGCCCTCACCACCTTCCCCCTCCGCCCCTTTTCATTGTGCAGGAGATCCTCATCGATGCCGTGGTGCACGCTGTGAACAAGGATTACCCAGGCATGGCGGGTGACTTCATCAAGCTCGGGTTCCTCGCGCAGGGTGAGCTCCTTCTCTCCCCTCTTTCTCCCCTCCTCCCCCCCCCCCTCCTCCCTTCTTCTCCCCTCCTTCTCCCCTCTTTCTCCCCTCCTCCTCCCCCCCTCCTCCCCTCCTTCTCCCCTCCCTTTCTGCAGCATAATGATCGGAAGCGCATGTTATTGTGTGTGCATTGCGACTCTAGTGGGGCGTCAGCTGACAGACGGTTCTCAGCTTTACTGCAGCGGCTTGAGCTGTCAGGCTGTCGTGTCTGTTATGCGCGCCTCCCTGGTTTCAAAGTTTGCGCTGACTGCTTGCCTTGTGTGGTGGCTTTGTCCTGTTTGCAGGCACCAACGTGCAGCCCCTGGTGCCGGCTCTGGAGAAGATCTGGGCCGACAGCCTGGGCCAGTCCCTGGCTGACTTCAATTTCAGGTGCGGTGCGGTCCTGCTGCTGCTGCTTTCAGTGGCGGTGGCTTCACTTCTGCTGGTCGTGAGCAGCGCTGTCGGCGGGCAGGCACCCAAAGTGCACTGGGCATTTAGGCTGGGGAGGTCATTGCACAGAACAAAGCACCTGCCGCTCGAAGCTGGCAACACATTAGCTCTGGTCATTTACATGTTCGATGGTACCTCCTCCCTGCAGGACCGTCACCTCCAAGTTCAACGAGCTGGTGTACCAGTATCCCATTCGCATCCCAGAGCGGTACTCGCTCGTCATCCGGTGAGGGGCGGTACCATGTACTGCGGCTCTGCTTGCTTGAGGGGCAGTGGACGCGGGACTGCTTCACTCACGCTCGCGCGGCAGGCAGCCACCCAGCCAGCTGTGGCCCCTTGCCTGGACCTGGAGCAGGCACATCACACACCCAAACAGCACACCGACCAACTTGCCATGCACGCCCCTGCTCCTGAACCCACCTCCTCGCATGCCTCTGCTCCTAACCCCAGCTTTTGCTGCTGCGTCCACCCCTCCTGCCCGCCTTTGCCCGCCCGCCTGCAGCTCGCTGCTCACCCAGGAAGGCATTTGCCTCACCCTCAACCCCGAGTTCCACTTCCTGGAGGTGGCCTACCCTTACGTGGCCCGCAGGCTGCTCACAGATGAAGACCCCGCACTGCGGTCACGCCTCGTGCAGGTGGGCACGGGACGCTGCTGCGCCTTGCTTTGATTGGAAGATATGAGCTGGTCAATCAAGTGCTGGCCCTGCTGTGCCTTGCTGTGCGATGCCGTGCTTGCTGGCTGGAGAGTGCTTGGACGCGCGCCATGCCGTGCATGCGCCGTGCTCTGCTAGCTGCTGACCTTGTTCAAAACCCATACTCCATTGCCACCCCTCCAACACCTCTGCTCCTCTCCTTCAAACCCCTGGCCAACACTTGCTCCACTGCCGCTTCAGGTGCTGTTCTCCGACAACCGCTTCCAGTGGGACCGCCTGGAGAACCTGCTGCGCCTGGCAAAGGAGGGCATCGGCGGCCCCGGTGGCGTCGGTGCCGCAGCCCTGCCTGGCGGCCTCGACCTGTCTGCCACCGTCACTGACGGAGCTCGGGTGAGGCGTGCATGCATGCTTTGCGTGATGCGTTTTGGCTGTTTGTTTCCAGTGCTGTTCAGATGAACTCGCATCGCTTTGGGTGCTTCTGCTTCGCCATTTGGCGCTGTGGTTTGGCTTGCTGCCTCGCCAAGCTGCCTTGTTGGCCTCGTCAGCCTCTCAATCTCGCGCCTGCTGCCACCACAGGTTGTGCTGCTGGACGACGAGCTGCGCCGCCAGCTGCTGCGCGCGTTCACAGAGGATGATCGCCTGCATGTGGAGGAGCTGGCACGCCTCTTCCGTATGGTCCAGGTGCGTTGCCTGTTGTGTTTGCGTGTACAGTCTGTGTGTGCAATCAAGTATTGCATGAGATATGTTGGGTGTGGAAGAATGTGCATGGTCCCTGTAACATGAGACCGATGAGCAGCTGCTGCACTGCTATCGTCTCAGGCAGCCAAAAAGCGTGCGTACCCCCGGCTGGCCCAAGCTGGTTGGCTGTTGCTTGGCGGCAAGCCGGCTGAGTGTGTTGGCTTGTCTGCCTGCCTGCCTGCCTGATGTGCAGAGCGATATCGACATGCCACGCATGGTGCAGTCGGGCGTTCGGCAACTGCCTACCCTGGCCCGCCAGCTGGCGCTGGGATGGTCGGACAAGGTGCTGGCTTCATGAGGCTGGATTTTGGCCCTCCCTGGACTTTCACATTGTGTGTATACGCATCTCCGGTTTGATTATCTGCTCTGACACATGCTTAACACACAGGAGTGCCCCATTTTGATTGCTCGCATGTCTTCATGGCTTTCCCACATGCTGCTTCGCTGCTCTTTTCCCAGAAATCATTTCGTTGCAATTTGGTTGTTGATTGATGGAGCAGAATGCTCCCACGATTTTATTCGATGTGCCCAGCACCTCGTCCCCCACTTGTCGATTTTATGACCCTTCATTCGCCTTTGCAGCCCCACCCACATTCATCATTGGGACACCTCTCGTTCCAACCAGGCCTGTGATTGTCAGCATTGTTGAGGATGGCACCTCAGCTGTTTCCAAAGCATGTGCAGCAGCTGGTCTTTGTGTGCAGAACAGTGAAGAATGCTGTGTCAATCTTGTCACCCTATCTGCTTTGTTGCAAGAGAAGCGAAGAGTTGCACAGGCAAAACGAGGAGGAAGCTACCTAAGGGAAGCAAAACTGCAGGCCGACAACGAAAGGGCACATGCTGCAAGAAACGGAAGGACCTGAAATGAAAGGAACACTCGTACACAGCCCGACAAGCACATGAAACGCATGGCACAGCAGCTGCACACAAGAGTAGGTGCGGCAGCTTCACAGCTGTTTGTGAAAGTCAGTGACTTGGGCTGCAATACGCTTCAGATGCCCGCCCCATCCCTGTAATCTGCCTCCGGCAGGCGCCCCCGCCGCTGCCTCTGCTGCTGCTGCAAGCCGCCGCGCGCCATGTGCTGTCCGGCCTCCCCACTCTCACTCTCCTCATCCTCTGTCGCACCGTAGCCACCGCCTGCTGCGCGTGAGATGTCGGGATCAGCGGCCCCCAGCACCTCGCGGCTCAGGGCTGCCAAGTCGCCGCCAGCAAGCTGCAAGCCAGGCGCAGGGACAACAACACAAGCTTGAGTCCGCAGGGCAAGCGTCAGGGACAACAACACGAGCTTGAGTCCGCCATGTCTTGATTCATAGGGACGTTGAGACCCTTGACACACGAACAGGCGGTTGTCCTTGTCCCTCCCAAGCTTGCTGAAGCCCAAGGAGCCACCCACTTGCAGTGGCACTCACCCGCGCAATGCGATGCCACATGTCAGCTACGGAAGCAGATTTCTTGGCAGACTGGAGCACCGCGTGATTGGAGGCTGACACAGGCAGCCACACACCGCGAGCACACTCTGCCTCCAGCTGCCCAGGGCCCCAGCCTGCTCAACAGGGGTACAGAAATGCGGGCACAGCATGTTTGAGACTGGTACGAACGGACAGAAAGGGGCAGCTGCAGAGTGCTCAATGCTCCTATGCACTGCAATGTAGTGTTCTGCGCCAACCACGACTTTACTCAAGCCGTGCACTGCCCGGCAGGACTAGCTGTCAGCAAACAGTGCCGCCCATCCACCCATGCACGCAACAGCAACCACACATGCATTCAATGCACACACCTGCGTAGCGCGTCAGGATTTTGAACTGCTCTGGCTCAAACCGCCCCTCTGCCACGCCGCGCTTGGCATCCTCAAAGCCGCCCAGCTGCAGGAAGGGAGCACAGGAAGGGAGCAGGGAGGCGAACACATGCGCTCACTGGCACAGCAAGGCAGTCCTCAAATGCCTCCTGGGCGAGGTGCAGCGACAAGCGACGTTGCCAGCCAGTCCGCTACCCTGCTCTACTGCAGACTGCGCTGCTGGGTGAATGTGCAGTATATCCACTTGCGAGGTAGTATGTACGCCATGCCTCGCCAGCATAACCAAACACTCACAACCACACTGCAATGTGGTATATGCTTCAGCTGCCTAACCAAGCAGCACTGCACCGCACTCACATAGACGCCAGGGATAATTTCCGAGGTGGCCGCGAGGCCAGGGATGCCATGCAGCAGGTGCACGGTGTCTGTGCCGACGTCTCCTCCTAGGTACAGCTGTGCGGTGTCAAACTCTGGGGTGAGGAAGCCAGCGCCCTGGCCAAAGTGTGACACCACATACTCTGTGGGTCTGCAAGGGGTGCGGTGCATGGTGGGGCTAATGAATCAGTGGTGCAACCACCAAGACAGGTACCAGGACCGTGTAGAGAATGCGGCTGGCGGGGGGCTGCTGGTGTGTTTGGTGTGTTGAGAGAATGCTTGCCACAAGAAGCGGGAAAGCAGGCATTGCAAACTCCAGAGGCAAAGCGCAGCAGCTTGAGTGCCTGCAGCATTTGAAACCGCGGCATGTGTCGGCTGGCTGCTCACCTGTTGAGAATGAGGCCTGCGCTGCCTCGCGAGTCGTGCGCCCAGACCAGTATGACGCTCATGTGGAAGTATTGCTGGGCGCCAGCAAACATCAGAGGGTTAGCCAGCAGCAGGCAGCCATGCTCCGGGTGCGGTAGCGCATGCGCCCAGCTGTCGGCAGTTTGCGTCCCGGAGGGTTCTATGCCGGTGCTGGCGCCAGACGTGGATGCCACCAGCTGGGCCCGGAACTTGCGCCAGTCGGAATCAATGCCTGCTACTGGGAGGGTGTCTGGAATTGTGCTGCCGACGTCGCCACCGTCGTCGGCTGCGGAGCACGACGGCGTTGTGCGCCGCCTGCAGCGCCTGGCGGGACCAGCCTGCGGGAAAGGCAAAGGTGGGGCACGTGTCATCAACGGGAAGCCTGAGGCGCGGTGGTAGGACCAGCGGTCCGAAAAGGTTCAAAGGACAGCACATTGCGCCTGCCCGCCTCACCACTGACGCCGCAAGGCAGTGCTGACAGCCGGGGCCGCGCGGGGCGACCACTCGAGGACGGCCCGCGACAGCTGGGAGGGCGCAAACGGCAGTGCACGCCACCATGCTTGCTGATCACTAGGGATCACTGTTCGACGGGTGAGGAATGTCGCAGGGGTGCGCAGGCAGGCGTTGAGGTGGGAAGGCCAAAGCTCAGCACAACAAATTTGTTCATGTACCTCGCGATGCAACGAATTCTGGCGCCCCTGCATCACCAATCAATCGCTCCGTCTCGTGATCACTTCACCATGGCCCTCTCAAGCGTTGCCTGGCGCCTGGCGGCACAACCTTCCACCACACATGGCCGGCAGGCTGTCGGCGCCCTCTTGCCCCGCGTGTGCCGACCAGGTGAGGCACCATCAGTGTTATGCAGCAG